>CM031376.1:28761074-29427279 GCA_018208015.1 Medicago ruthenica
CAAGTATTTGGATGATGATCAAGAGTGGATATTGGTAGCTTGTGATGCAGATTTGCAGGAGTGCATGGACATTTTAACATTATCGGGAAGCAACATTATCCGGCTTGTTGTGCATGATATTTTGTCCATTCTTGGAAGCTCAGTTGAGAGCTCGGGGGAGTGAGGAGAGGGAACCTAGATTCTCTGCACTCGAGGAAATTACACAGACAAGGGATCTTAGCTATTAGATAAAGATCAGACGAGTTGTATTCTGATTTTACTAAATCGGCTTTATAATACAACTCAGTGTAAGAGTCGTCTAATCTTTATCCAACTGTCGAGATCAGCGACTGTGTGATAGTGTCAATGCAGAGAATCCAGTTCCTTATGGAAGGCTAGATGTAGTTCAAGTCCATTGTTATTTAGGGCATTTTTTGTCTGAGAAAACATTTTTTCCCATTTTTGTTTTCATAAATAATTACAAAAATATCACTTTGTTTCTTGATTTAAATATATGTACAGGAAACAGTGAAAATAGGCAAATGACATATTCTCACTGTTTCTTATTGGAATATTTAAATTCAAGAAACAATTATGTAATAATTAGAGAAAATGAAGATCTAAAAAAAGTTGCTGGCAAAAATAAGCCCAAATTTTCTTGTGTAAACTCATGAGAATGAGGAACGGTTGTGTATAATATAGTTTGTACTTAATGATTTGGGTTCTTGTAACTATAGGGTTATAGGTTAAGAATATATTTAGTTTCAAATATCCACCCATTGTAAGAAATTTAGTACCATCAGATTAAAGGACTATCACTTTCATGTTTTTTTTTAATGGTAAATGTTAGTAATTAGTCGTTAGATTAGTTTTTTCTCTCATTCGTTTGAGTTTGAACCCAGGACCTCCAAGACATTTTTTTTTTGAAAGAACCTCCAAGACTTTCATGCTATTGTTACTATTCAATGGTAGATTAGATATTGTTTTTTTATTACCATGTCATTATGTTATAAATTCGAATTTCACTAATGACTAATCTCCAGCAAAGATTTGGATGACCACCTTTATCCCCTATGCTTCTTAAAATACTTTGTAATGATACTCAACTAGAATAAGACTCGCGCATTGCACGGTAGTCTTGAAGCTTATTCTAGAAAAAAAATAGTAAACATTTTTCTCTTCACTAAGAAAGTATGTGGCATATATGTCAAAGATAAATTCATATGTAACATGAGGTTGAAGAAGGGATTTGGATCGTATAAAAAAAGTGTTTTTTTAAGGAAAAAAAAACACTTAAATGCTATAAGATAAATTCACGTTTAATGTTGATGAAATGAGGTGCCAGCAGTTAAATAGTGGGTATTAATTATCAAGGGGTCGTTTGTTTAATGAATTCAAAATATATTCATGAGAATCCAAGTATGAGGATAAAAAATTCCATGTTTGTTATTATGGAACTATCTTTATGTACCTCTTAAATGCTATATGCTTATCAATGAGGTGCTCCGGAAACGGGGAGAAGCAATGTCGGAAGGAGGTCTAAGCATACACATCAAATTTTTAGCTCAGGTGGCAATATTTTTTATAGAACCAAGAGTATGTGGCAACAATACAGCTTTTGGGTCAGATTTAATAATAATAATAATAATAATAATAATAATAATAATAATAATAATATTATTATTATTATTATTATTATTATTATTATTATTGGGTCAGATTTAATAATAATAATAATAATAATAATAATAATAATAATAATAATAATAATAATAATAATAATAATAATAATAATTAGTAGTAGTAGTAGTAATAATAATAATAGATACGAAGATGTGTAAAGCTATATTTAACGTTCTAAAAGCACTTGTTAATGTTTGTGTAAAAATTAAGAAAACCAAAACTAAAAGAATAAAGATTGTTCAGCTCAATGATATCAACCAAGTTATCAAAGGATGGAAAGAAACGATCTCTACACAGATTTGTTTATTCATCTAATTGAATGTTAGTGTCTAAACACTGCATGTACTAGAGATGAAAAGTAATGACACATAAATAGGAACATATTAAATTCCTTTTCTACAAATACAAATAGAGTAAACACTTGAAAACTTCATATACCCCAGTTGCTATGATGGTTGGTGTAAATATGAGGTACAAACTGAGAATAATGCAGTGTGATTTCCTCATTTAAAACTTAGAAAGTGGATAACAGCTCCTGTGAATCTTGTTAGAATGGCTACAAAATTAACCATGTTTACAAGCATCTACATAGTACTTTGCATTCTCTGCCTTCTTCGGAAAATAGGGTAGGGAAGGTAAGAAGTTCCCGGTTAGCCTATATGCACTTGTACTACCAAATCTAAAGCAAGTAAAACTGCGAATAGAGATAATCTCGAATTTTATAGTAATCTTCACATAGAGGACCTTCAATAATAATTTGCTGAGTACCAGAACCAGCACCCTGTTTAAAGAATATGATAGTGAATCAGAATCTTTATCAGAAAACTGAATATATAGCCGCAGCTGTATTCGAAAAGTCATTTTCCTAAGAAAATATAAAATTTAACAAATGTTCAGAAGAAGCATTTACCTTCTGAGTTGCATCCCCAACCTTCCGAACAGTTACATATTCACCACAACGCAAAGCCCCGCCAGCAAATTCCACCTACAAAAGTTATCATGTTATGACACATTTTTTTATAGGCTTTATTGCGGTTTTGGTCCCCATATTTTTACTCACTCGTGGAATTGATCCCCCCATTTTAAAATCACACAGTTTTGGTCCCTTTTTTAGATTTTTGAAATTAAAAATGGTGATATATCATATTGAAGTTGAAGTATTAAGGGGGTTTTATGGTAATTTCATGGTTGGTGGTAATTTGACATCATCATTTAAAACATGTCACATCAACAATTCGGAGTTGAGAAATATGAAAAAGGGACCAAAACCGCGTGATTTTAAATTGGGGGGATCAACTTCGTGGATGAGTAAAAATAAGGGGACCAAAACTGTAATTAAGCATTTTTTATAAAGTAGAAAATGTTTAGATTTAATTGAGTCAAGTTTCAGTTTCAGAACACATGGTAACCTGCATTTTCAATGCTAAAATGAAATGGAAATCACTCCGTACCAATAAAGAATCAGTGCAAGAAGGAATTAGTAAACCAGTACTAAATCTATAAATGCAGAATTACCGGAACACCCTTGGTGGAGAGGAACTGCTTGAAATCTGCCAATTTCAAATCACCAACAAGAACAGATTTATGTGGATGAGGCGCTCCGGAAACGGGGAGAAGCGAAAGCATGTCATTTTCTGTCTTCCCTACTTCAGCATCAACCCAAGCAATTTCATATTCTCCCAGCTGCAATTGAATTTATGTTTATTATTCAACACGATAACTGGTGGACAATTTGTATAAAATGAATCAGTTCAGACATATATTATATACCTTTTTGAAGAGTACACTACTCATTAACTTCTCAGATAATTGAACCTATAACCAGAAAAGCATAACATGATTAATTTTGCATGTTGGACAGTTTTTTCAGCAAATGTACAAAAGTTGATGTCATTGCACCTTATAAGCACATAAATCAGAGGTAACATCAATAGTCTCTTCAATTTGGGGAGCGTAAACGTGAGGACAGACATTCTTCAAGCAGTGCTGCTTCAGATGGTCTGTAGCTTCAGCCGATCCATGCACCAAAACCTTCAGGACAATAGTGAGATTCATCAGCATGCATGATACAAAAATAACAAAAGCAAATGATACAATGATACAACAACAACAACAACAACCAAGCCTTATCCCACTAAGTGGGGTTGGCTACATGGATCAAATTACGCTATAGTGTTCTATCAAAATTGCTATAGCAAGATGGCTGCTGTGCCGAAGAATATAAATTATTTGTACAATACATTTTATAAATTATTTGTACAATACATTTCTCAAAATTAAAGACTAGTGCACAATTAATAGGAATGTGAACAGACTATATAATAGACGTCATAGATAAGAATAGAACACATTATATATGTAAACAGATAAATTAGAGAAATACAAACATTAAAGTAATAAAGTGTGAAGGAAAAATGCAACACAACACATAAACAAACAAACAAACAAACAAATCAAACAAAATGCGCATAGTTATCATTATTATTCATTTGATAGCTATCAATTTCAATAGTTAGCAAAATTGTTACAGCTTAAGCTTTTGACAACACACAGCCATAGTTATCAATAGTGTGCATTTCTATAGAACTTTATACTTTAAGTAGGCATCTTAGATTTTACATATTTTCAAATTCCAGTGCCTTTATAAATAATAAGTTATAACCCTAGTTAGCTAAAATCCTAATCCGTTGCCCCTGCTGAAAATTGAAGCCAGAAGGTCAAAGTATTCTTTGTTTAAAATATTGCATCAGTGTCGTCAAATAGTGGCTATAGGGTAGTGAATTTTAACAAATTGCTATTGTCCTGGGATATGCGATTTAGTACAAAGTGTTGACAAACAGTGGCCATAGTAACGCTATAGCACTATAGGGTAGAGGAGGAATTTTAACAAAGCATTATTTTCCGCAATCCGCGATTGACAACACTTTTTCACATCAATTAAAAATTAAAATAAGTTATTTTCAATATCATATGCTTTTTAATGGTGGAAAGATATGGCAACCTATGAGTTCTGATCTATTCCCCAAATACAAGTACGTTAAAGATTTATGATGTGCCCCTATTAATTGAATTGAAAAAGACCAAAAGGATCCATACCAGCTTTAGGGGAGCAACGTGGGAGAGAATGTTCTTAATTGATCTTCCATCTGAACGACCTTCAAAATCCATGTAAACCAATGAACATCTGACTTGGACCTAGACAACAGCAAAATCAACATCATAAGTAGATTCGGCCCATTTAAGATTCATACAAGCAGAGTAATAAATGCTGAAGTTATCACAAATACAAGAAATGCAAGTGTAAACCCACAATCAAAACAAGCTTCCTTGCCCCATGATAATATTTCTGGTCTAATGTGTTTTGGTCTGAAATTTTTATGTATCTTAGAATCTGGGTTGAACCTAACTCAACCCTACAAACCAGGCTTATAAGGTGAGGGATGTCTCCCACTTATAAACACATTATCAGGTCATGTCTCTCTAGTGTGGGAGTCTCAGCAACCCCTCACATCCATGACTGGACATCTAGAGTGTGACCCGAGTCGCCCGATAGTGGGTGGCCCAGTGGATCTAGGATAAACAATAATAACATCTTAGAATTTGGATTGCTCAAACTCAACCCTAATGCACACCACAAAGTTTAGAATATTAATAAATCATGAATGTGGTTTCAAATCTGTAACCTATTGCATCAATGTTCCGTCTAATATATAGAATTTAAGCGATAAAATAAGATAAAAATGCCTGTAACTTCCAAATGGTTTGGGAAAAAAAAATCAGTTGCAGGACTAGTACGAATGTTAGAAAAAACAAACATAATAGCATATTTTGTAAAATATCAAGGACAGGGGTGGGGAAACTTTTAATATTTGCAAAAGCAATAAATTTGGTGACAAAGCCAAAAATGGAAAAGGCAATTCAACTCCATTCATTCAATCAATATATGAATATAGCAGTAAAAAATTCAACACAATTACATAAAATTACTAATCACGAGAACAGGAAACATAAAGATCTAAGAAAAAGATAGTTAGTGAAGCTTACAGTCCTTTCATCAGATATAACTTTTGATGGCTTTGTATCAAATATCAAACTTGCAGCACTTTCATCTAGTTTTCCATTTAAATCACCACCTACCTAATAGAAAAAATAGGAAAATGATAAACAAGTATTATTATTCATAACATAGGGTTGGAGTGCAAATACCAGCAAACGTTTCTAATCACCAATAAGAAAACTTGGATCACCACAAATATTTTTCATGGATAGAAGACGAATGTCTCACATTCCATATTTAAGTCATGGGGAAATAATAGTTAAAGACTAGCTTTTCCATAAGCCGAATGTATCATATCTTATCATTTATAAGGTTTCCTACTCCTTTTCAATCCAATGATGTCAAACCTTTATCAATGTAAATTATATTAACCTTTATAAGCTTTTCCTTTATAATGTGTTCTACAATAGACTAGTAACTCAGAACAGAAACATGATATGAACACTAATGCCATTTTGAACTGGAATAGATATTTCTATTGAAACTGGGAAGTCACGAGGTTGATATTTTAAAAAGTAAACTTACATTATTTGCTGTCTGGTCCATGTCTTCCTCCTTAATTACATAATCATCGGGATTTATGACTTCACCAAAATCATCCCATTCTGATATATTCTCATAACAGGGAAACATTGGGGCAACACTAGATGAAGGGGGAACAAATCCATCAATAAATACATCTCGGTATCCTCCATTTTTAGGAACAGACGCTGCAAGTGCAAATTAAACTACTTAAGGGGTCGAAAGAAATATCGTAAAAAAAATACAAAATATATTCGGGAGATGCATTATATTACACACATACACACAACTGACATAGCTATTTTAAGGTCGATATAACATGATTATATTATACAAATTGCATTGTAATATTACCACAGCAGGTTCATAAAATAATGATAAAAGTTTCAGAAATGTTAGCTCCAAAATTGATTTATGTTATATGGCTATTAAATGTAGCTTATTTAATAGACTTCAGTGGTAGTTTTGTTTAGTTTTGTTTTGTAACAGAAGGGAATAGATGAAGTTATTTATTCTTTTGTTTTAGCACTCAGAGTGTGTAGCACTTCCCAAGACTCAAAAGTAGTTAAAGATAAATAGATTCAGCTAATAATAGTAGAAAAAATTCAAGTATACGTGACCCAAAATGACATAGTTAAATAAAACAGAAAAGAAAATGATTATGATATGAGGAAACACAAGTGGATAATTCTGGATACCTAAGTGAATGCATTTAACATGAAAACAACACCAAATTTGTCATGATTTGTAGTGAAAGGAAAACAAAAAAAAAGGGAAACACTTCTAAAGATTAGCTCCAAAATAATTAATACAATACATACCTTCCGGTGATGGTTGATTATTGCCAGTATCAATGATCATTGGATCGATAGTATTATTATCAGCCCCTTGAGATGCTTTAAATTCCTCTTTCATAAGACTTGCTTTTAAAGCTTCTTCTTTCTTTATTCGGTTTTGTTCTTCCTCATAGGCAATTAGCTCTTCGCCAACCAAAGGAACTCGCTTGGACACAGTGACTTTGACAGCTTTTGGAGGTGGATCAGCCTGAAGTATACGAGCTAGCGTGCCAAACTATGCATTGTACACATAAGGATCAATTGAAACATAAGATTAACAAATACATAGTATTTAAAGAAATGATTTAATTGAAATGAATAATTTATTACACTGTTGATCAATCATACTCGTTAGATCACTAAAAATATTTACCTTTAATCATATCTACCTTAAAAATTATAAAAAGGATGATTTGTGTATACTTGATAGTATATCAAAATTAATCTTTTAAAAATATACATCACAAATAAAAAATAAGTTGCATGGCCCAAGATCCTTATTCCATTCTCACTGGCCAAAAGACGTAAAACAAACTCTCAAGCATTATTAGCACAAACATAAAGCATTTTTCTAATAAAAAATAATATGAAATATAAATAAAGGCTAAGGGGATAAAAGAGATACAATGTGCTAAAATTCAAAACACAAACAATAAAAAGAAAAATTATGGGAAATAAAAAGGCTTTGCGCACATGCATGGTCAAAAAGATTGTTTGTTAGATTTAGATAAGAGAATTGTTGGGAGTTGTTATTATGTTATGTTAGTAGCCAGAGTTTTTTTTTTCTTTCCTTTTCGCAAACTCGGTATCCAGCCTAAGGACTGACTAACCCGAAGAGAGGGGGGGGGGGGGGGGGGGGGGGGGGGGGGGGCATTGAACGGCAGAGCATAGCTCTATATGAACTTAGCCCACCAAAAATTGGCACCACGGGGAATCGAACGTGAGACCTTGAGAGGAGCACACTCTAAGGTCCCAAGCCAACACCACTAGGCCAACCCAAATGGATTGTTAGTAGCCCGAGTTTGAACTCTATAACTGCTTCTCAAACTCTTTCAGTTGTTCCAACTCAACCACTTGAGCCACACATTGGGGCGAATGTACAGGTAGTTAGTTGTTTATTGAGTTGCCTAGTCTCTACTCTCAAGCACTATTGCTTCACTTTCCTTTAGGTTCCCTTGACCAAGAGTAGGAGTTTTCCAATGAAGTTCTATCACAAGAATACTAAAACACAATACATCAGAAATGTTTTTATTCTAAAGAGTATACCTGACCTCTTTCAGTAAAAAGCACAAGATTTTTGACATCGTTCCCCCAATCAACAAATATATCATGTGAAAAACCTGCTTCCAAACTTGCCATGGATGCTAGAACAACCTATACAAGATATGTGTATCAGAATCAGTAAGGAAGCAGGCCTAATAAAATATTAGCATAAAAAATTATTCAACCTTTGGACCATCAGGAGCATTGTCAAGGTCAGCCTTGCTAACCAGAAGTGTGATATTCCTGCAGGTAAGCATTGCAGTCTATTTTAAACATAAAATAAATGCAGAAACTAAAATAAGAGGAGATTAACTTTTGAGCTAATGGAGGTGCATTGCCGGTGTAAATTAGTTTTACACCAACATCCAAAGACAATTCATCATATTGCCACATAAACCAATTTTTCAACAACATTTTAAAAATAACTAAAATACTGAATTCTTGGAAATCGGTGTAAAACTAGTTTACACTGAAAGTGCATATCTCCTTCTCTCTTAAATATTTGTTTAATACATATATAGGAAAGATCCTCAGTGTGTGTGACAACCTGTAGGTTATTAAAACTCATCTTTCACCCATGACTGAACAAAATCTTCTATTTTAAAATATCACAAGAAACTCATTACTTTTAGGTTTAAAATTTCAAACAATAAGGCATGGTAGCATCCCCAAGAACAAAAATGCAATTGACATATAAATATCTCGCTCCCAATATAAATCAAGGAAGACGCAACTTACTTCAGAAGAAATATATTTTCACGAGTTTGTTCAAAGGACTTCGCTATGGAATCACTCATCCACTCAAGGAAACTTTTCACGTAATCAATAGTGCTGGATGCAACATATGTAAGAAAGTATATAGGATAGTTCAAGTTTTCATCCGCCCAATACTGCAACCAGCAAGATCTGATGTCAACTCAGGCATGTACATTCAGGAATAAACTGAGAAAGAGAGAATAAAAGCATAATTCTTTTCTTGTACTGACTGATTCCAGCATCAGAATAAGTTCCAATATTCGTCCAGCAGTGTCAACAGGTAGTAATACATTGCCACCTGCCCTTAGAGTCTTCTTTAAGATATCTAAATAACCAACAAGATACATGATCAGAAAAAATAAAGCACATATTCTAGAAAGCTCTCTCATTCCGTGATCAAGAATTTTGAATGCACGCATGCCTCATCTTTGAATATCCCAGGCATAAAAATATTTCAATTCTCTCTTAACAGCAACTCGAGAAAACAAAAACTGAAAAGTTCATCTTATTTCTGTCAGTGTAGCAATTATAAGATTTAAATGTTAGTTACCTCCAAATTCTTTGTCCTTTTGACGTCTGTATGGCTGATTATTCAAAGCATTATAAGCATCAGTTATTAGAACAGCCGGCCGAACAAAAGAACCTAGAACAGTTCCGTTCAAATGCCTAATGAAAATTAGATTGATAAGTAGCTTTCCTTTTTGCTAGTTAAGAATATACAAGATAAATTTTGCAGAACTAAAAAAACAATTTACCTCTCTTTTCTATGATTGAAATCAACAGCATATATGACATCCTCACCATCCTTTGTAATTTTCCATATCGTACCTCCCAAAAGATGTCCAGCAGTATGTGGTGCAATCACAATTCCCTCCCCCTTTCCTAGTATTGGTTAAAATGTCATTGATGGTAACAAACACATATATTGAGGAAACTGTTTAGATATATCACAAACTATTAAGTATTGAAGAAAAAAACTTCATATAGAGGAAACTGTTTAGATAACAAAAACTATGCAAAAATGTAATACTTTTCTTCTGCACTTAAAAAATTAAACTAATGGGATACTTTCAATTAGTGGATTCATATAATTACGATTGTAAACTTTATTTCAAAGCTCCAAACCAATTAAAATTCAAGTGTGTTAATAAATAAAGTAATTTTCAAATTTAATCACTCTAGCCTTGATAAAAATTTCTAGTGCTTACACAAATAACTCTAGACACTAAACAAAGATGACATGTAAAGTTGTTTCAGTTCAAAGCCCTTTCAAGTTGCCAAATAAACACTAGGAAGTTACCCCATATGGTTTTGATTTTGGAAGTTAACCCACTTAAACTTTCCACATGAGGCCAATAACCCTAACTAACTTGGTCTCCCTAATAATCTTTTTCCTCCTCTGCTGCCCTATGAAATATCCAAGCTCGCCCATGTATATTGAGAGATGTTGGCCAAATGAAGAATTTGAGTTAAAAGATGGCAATGGATTAGTGATATATAATAGCTGCCTAACAAAAAAACTACACTACTCAAAATGCAATGAATTTGAGTACAGCGGTGCCCGTCTGTCGGTAAATAACACGTACCTCTGTATTCTATTATAGAGGCAAAACATTGGTTTGGTGTAGCCTATTTTCTATTCCAAAATTACCCTTCACTTTATTTCATGTCTAAAAAGAAACTGCATATAATGCAGTAATTTACGTCTGCACTAACCACGAAGAAAGGGTTAACTGATCCCTTCACACAAAAAAAAAAACATACAACTGGCTGCCGCACATACAAAGAATAGAAGAGATTGCAAAAGGTTGGTTTCTTATAAATGAATAAAGTCATGTTAACAATTGCATAATAGAGATTGCATATGATTGCTAAGAGCATAAAAAAATGTCGGTTCAGTTTACAAAAAAATTAAAAAACAACTCAGTCAATTCTCAACAGGCAAAAATTTCAGTATGCAAGAAATAGAAGACGGGGTAGACTGCAAGAGGAGAACAAAATTGTCAAGACGCTATACAGAGGGAAACCACACTATTAAATTTCAAAGTATGGATCTTTACAATTCCATTTCTACATCATTGAACATTAATTGAATTAATATTAAAGATGGAAAAGGCATGGTTCCCACCCATATGGTTCCCACTATGTCTTTTTCTATCTCTTGGTTCCCACCCATATTTGTCTTCCATTTCACTCTTTTTTTCCATATTGTGGAGGGCTGAACTAATTGAAAGCCATGGAATAATTATCAATCTTCACATATTAGGAAGCATTAATCTTCTTTTGTTGGTCACTCTAAGATGATGCTTATTGTTTTCTTTTATTTGAAAGTTGTTACATGTACGATTTTTCCCCCACAAATTGTGACTTTTCAAAATGAAGTTCAGATATATTGGAGTTAAAAAGTGAAAAAGGTATATTGAATATTTGTGTAATAATTAGTTTGTCCACATAGTTAAACAAACCTACAAATATGTTTTAGGAAAAAAGGACTTGCTGCCATCAATCTTTCCACTTTGTCTAATTTAAGAGACTAATTCCCTTAATTGATTATGAATTTTATGGGTTTTTTTTATACTAATAGATTTTATGTTTGTTAAAGCAATCATAACAATCAATTACGTTGTTGAATCTTCCAGCCATACCTTTATATCAAGTAAAACGACTAATGGTAATTTTAATTTGTTGCTGATATATAGGCGTTGTGTTGGGGAGTTAATGGTGAGGCTTGGAAGTGGCGTAGAAGGCTGTTTGCGTGGGAGGAGGGGTTGGTGAGAGAGTGTGTGGATCGTTTGTCTAATGTTGCTTTGCAGGTTGAGGTGGGTTTGGAAGCTTCATCCTTCCCAACGGTATACTGTCAAAAATGCTTATAACAACTTAACTGCTGCTGAAGTTGATTTTAATATGGGTTTTAATCATGTGTTGTGGCTTAAAGCGGTGCCGCTCAAAGTTAATATTTTTGTTTGGCGTTTGCTTTTAAATCGGATTCCAACTAAGGATAATTTGTTTAGGCGGAATATCTTGGCAGCCACTGATATTCATTGTTCCACTGACTGTGGCTGCTTGAAAGACAAAGACCACTTATTTTTTCAATGTGATTTCTACGGGCGTTTATGGAGTCTTGTTTTCGGTTGGTTAGGATTTTCAACAGTTCATCACGGTAACATTCTAGATCATCTACTTCAGTTTGGTGGATTAGGAGGTTTTTCCAAAAATTCTTGTCTCACTTTCAACATCATTTGGATTTCAATGCTTGTACATCATATGGAAGGAGAGGAATGCAAGGATTTCAATCATAAGGCTGACATCCTCCTTTCCATACTTGATAAGGTTAAAGTCCAGACGTACTGGTGGCTAAAAGCATATTATGTTTGTTTGATCGTGATTACCTCGCTTGGAGGATGCATCCTTTGTCATGTTTAAAGGATGTTTCTTAACTTTTTGCTCCTTTTTGCTGTTTGGGCAGCGTTGTTGTGTATTGTAACTCTTTGGATTATTAGCTATCTCTGGTACACCTTGTGCTAAAGGGGCTTATTTGGGTTCATTAATATATTCTCTTAGCTTTTTCAAAAAATAAAATTTCTTTCTTTGACAACATTAATTTAAACTAGCGTCCAGACGTGTACTCCCGTGCCCGTCTGTCCGCTTTTCTACTGCGCTTGAGAGAGTTTTACATGTGTTATGTATTATGCCCACATTTACTTTGGCATAATAGTAAACCACATATGTGAAACCAAAATAACAAATAAAAAAACAATTAGAAAAATGCACACCAGAGGTAATTAAAGTACCATCACAACGATTAAATTAATTAAATAAAAAAGTAAAAATATACACACCCATTTTACTCGGTCATACACACAAACCCAACCATGCACGTGTATAATAGAATCTCAAAAGTGAAATGGTGTGTACTTGATAATAAGCATAAGTAACGTTTCAGAAATGGGAGAGGGGAGGAAGAGATTATAGCGGTAAAAGAGTGAAACAAAACGCATACAACAGCTTAAATATAACACATTCAAATGCCTACCTGAGAGATGATGATTCTGAGAGTATGTCAGCCTTGTTATGCTTTGGAAAGCAGAATCAATATCATCTAGAGTGAACAGATCAAACTCCGACACTTGCTGCAAAAGAACGAGATATCTCAACCAAACCATTTTGCTAAATGAATGTACATTTTCCAAATTCTAGTTATTAGTTATAAATAAATGTGTAAGCTTACGGACGAGGACATAACAAAAATAAACCAGAATGAAATTGCACCTTTCTGGAGAGGAATTGGTCATACATAGTGAGAAGTCCCAATCTATATACAGGCTCAGTTGAATAAACAGGAGCAGAAAGTCCAAGCTGCTTCATGGCATATGGTAAGGCACCGAGGTGAAGTGTATCAGGATGTGAAAGTAAAACAGCATCTATAGTTGATGCTACCCTACATATCAGCCAGACAACCTCAATAAGAAATCAAAGGGAATAAAACCACAAACATCTATACTAAACATAACATCCCCCAAAAAAATACAGCTTTTCTCCTTCCATCTACTTTGTGTGTCCATAGTTCAAAATTACGGTTTGCAACTACCATTGTGGTCATAATATAACGGTTATAGAGGTATCTGCAACAACATCAAAACTGCCATTGCAAACGCATTTGCCAGTGTTTTCCCTCAATATAAAGGTTTGCATAACCACAACTACAACCACAATTTAAAACCATGCTTTTGCTAACAACAAACAAAAAGCACCATAAGCATGATACTGATCAATACTTTGGTGCTGAAAATGACATCAAGTTACCCCCCACATGAAAAAATTCAAATATTTTCTAGTTTTCCTAGAGTGAATAGCAAAGTTATGATTTTCAAAGAAGAAAGAGAGTAACCTGGAAAGGGGTTGAAGGAGGGAAGGGTCGAAGTGGTCGTTCCAACCACAGTCGATGAGGATGTTGAAAGCATCAATGGAAACCAAATAAGAGAGAGGGTTTTCATTGTACACTCCACAAAGTGGTGTTACTTGCACCGATGTTCCCATGAATGGATGGATGTCTCTCTTTCTCTCTGCCTTCTGTATGTCAAAATAACAACAATAGGGAAACGCGAGTCGGATTCATTCATTGAGACATTTGAACAAACAACTGATATACATACATAAATGCGAGTCAGATTCATTCATTCATTGAGACATTTGAACAAACAACTGATATACATACATAAATGCGAGTTCGGATTCATTCATTCATTCAGACATTAGAGGTATTGGCTATTGTGGATACGAACCCAATAGCGATTTTTCAAAAGTCATTAATCTATAGTAGCTATATCCAATTACATGAAACAAAAGCATAAACTTTTTAACATTCCGAAATTCCAATTCTAACTAACAAACAACTTGGTCATAACAAAATTCCATTTCCAATTCCCAATTTTGAAACCCTAAAACAAGAAATTGGAGAAGGAAGGAGAAATTGAAGAATCAATTAGGCTTACCTTAGAGTGAATGAGAACTCAGAGAGAGAGAGAGAGAGAGAGAAAAGAGAGAGAATTAGCTGTGACTTGTGGTGAGACTGGTTGTGAGAGAGAGTGAGAGTGAGAGTGAGAATGGAGAGTGAGAAGAAGAAAGGCAATAATCAGGTGTGGCTATAGACTGTGAGTTCGCCCATGTTTGTCACCTTACGAATACTGTATAGTTTTGAGGATATATTTTCTTGAGCCGTCTAATATCGACCCCGTACAACGATGGACCCTCTTATTTTTAGTAAATTTTAATAAAATGTAATTTTGATTCTTATTAGAAATAAATTAAAAAATTAAATTATATATTTAATGGATAAAATCAATGTAATATACGTTGTTTGTTGAGATTTTTATGTAAAACTAAATCAGATATAATTTGTTGAGATATATATGTTAAATATATAAAAGGGACATTGGATGGAATTTGAATATATAAAAGGGAAATTGGAGAGAATTTAAAAGAATAAAGAAATGTTAAAACTGAATTTCTTTAAATTGAATAAAAGGTGGGTAACACAACCCATCAATAAAAGGTGGGTAACACAACCCATGATGAGATGACACCAGTCTTTTGGTCCCTTAATTATTTTTTTTTGTATCGCTTTGGTCCCATAAGTAATAAAAAGTCCGTTTGAGTCCTTTAATTTTATCTTTGTTAAACATTTTAGTCCCTTCCGTTTGGCATTGGTTAAAACTTTTATTCATCTTCTTCCCTATTCTTTCCTCCTCTTCTTCATGATATTCATCATCAACATCAAACAAGCCCAGTAAACAAACCCAAAAAAAACCCAGCTAACAAACCTTTTCATTTTCTTCATTTTCATTATCATCATCATCATCATCATCATCAGAAACCTTCATGAAAAAACCTAAAAAAAAAAAAATTCAATTTCAATCAAACCCAGAGCATAACATTCTCCTTTCTTAACCAATCTCAAAGCTTCATTCTATCTAATGCAATGAACATCAATTTTAAACCAATCTGAAACCCACAACACAATCTCAAACCAATAAACAGTGATTTCTGAACCAATTTCAAATCATTTTTCATTTCAATAATATCATTTTTTTTTTCAGATTTGCAAAAACCCTCTTAGATTTTTGAAGAATAAGGTTTGTATTTGTTCAAAACTTGAACTTTGACCCCTCCATTTTTCATCAAAAGCACCAATCATATGACATAGAAACATGATGAATGCTTTCTCTCTCCCAAAACCTACAAACAAGCATTAAGCTATACACAAAAAACATAAAGCTTTCATCTGCTACCTTTCCAAAATCAGACAATACTATGCTATTTTCATATTTGGGACGTGGGTAGGGTTCAAAATTGAACCTTTATGGGATTGTGTTTGATTGTGATTGTTCTGTTGTTTGTGTTGATGGTAGAGAAAAATTCAAGATAAAAAAATCTTGACATATGAGAAATTAATTATTTTGGGTTTGCTGGGTTTTTTTTATGAAGATGGTGAAGAATTGGAAGAAAGAAGATGAACAAAGAAAGAAAAAAATTAGGTGGTGATAGTACACTATTACTTACAATAGACCTTCAATATCCAATGGTTTATTTTTTGACAAATAGATCAAACGGTTAAGATTAAAATATTAATGAAGTTTATGGTATATCACTTATAATATTGGTTCACCTAAGACATTTGGGGTTAACCCCTTGACAGAAGGGACCAAAATGTTTAACGGAGATAAAATTAAAGGACTCAAACAGACTTTTTATTACTTATGGGTCCAAAGAGATACCAAAAAAATAATTAAAGGACCAAAAGAGCAATTTAGCCATATATATAACAATAGATTAGATAAATTGGAGAAAAATATAAATAAGAAAATATAAATCTTAAATTAGTATATGTTCCGGACTGGCTAAGAGCCAACAAGATATGACCCAAATACGGCGAGGGCACATGTTAAGCTTCATGTGGAACACTGCACTGGAGCACGCCTAGACCCATCTGAGCCGTCGAAGGGATCTCTAACTGTCTCTTGCAGAGGCACCACATTTATGTTAGTCTGGATTTTTGAACATGGATTTCGACAGGCAATATGGTTATGAAGACCACGAAATTCTCTAAGTACAAGTGGAAGTACAAGTATTTCGACAGGAGTTATGAGAAGGTATTCGACAAGTGTTTGTTCACTTCGACTGGTGTTAGCCTGTGTTTTTAGTATGTGTTTCGACAAACAAGGAGGAAGCCAAGATTATAGAATTCTCTAAGTCCAAGACAAAAGTTGATGATTTCAACAAGTTGGGATTCGACAGGATTATGGATTCGACTGGAGAAATGGCAGTTGAAGAAGAAACTTATAGAAATAGCTTAAAAGGTGTTTCATTTCGACTAGGTGGGAGTCAGAACTGCAAGATTTTCTAAGTCTGAGATCAAAAGCACAATGATTTCAACATGCAAGTTTCGACAGAGTTCAAATTCTCCCTGAAGAGACAAGATTGAAAGATCAAAACATGTGGAAAACAAGCCAAAGATGTCGAAAGGATTTAGTTCCTAGTTGTTGGTTTGTTAGTTATGACATATAGTAGTTTTTCATAGGAAAAACGGGTCAGTCATAAATCATTATCAAAAGTTCTTCAAAACTCAAAGTACCCAAGCGTAGAGAGAAATGAGTAACAGAATGTATGTACAGTGATTTGCTGAACCATCTTTACTCAATGCAATGCAATTTATCTTTCTTTAAGTTTCTTTGTCTTTAGAATTCTAAGTCTTTTAGTTTTTAATCTTCAAACACATGATTGATTCCTGTCGAAAGACAGTTATCTTCATCATAAAACAATTTTCTTCATCTTTTCATAAACAAACTCATGAAGATGAACATTCAAAGTTTTCTAGAAATAGCAATGCACAACATGTCCTAGGATTTCTAGTTTGATCCTGCTTGTAATAATTTAAAACTAGTCTTATTGTTTACCAAAAATACCGGTAAATAAATTGGCACGCCCGGTGGGTCCCTGTTTGTGCATTCTTTGGAAGAAAATTCCATTATTTCAAATTTTTTCTAAGAATTCTGGTGAAAAAAAGCGTTTTTGGAAATTTTTTTCAATTGCTTTGATAGACTTTTCTAGAAAAACTTCATTTGTGCATGCATTTAAGAAGTGGCAAAACCCTTAAAGAAATGGCACGTCCCAATACTATTGGTACTTATGCATCATCTTCACAAAGTAACGCACAGTCTTCACAAGCACAATCTGCACATGCATCTGCTCCTACAGTGGGTGCCAATGTGTCAACTTCTATGGGAGTAACTGCTACCATGCCAGTTTCGACAGTTATGGGGGTAACTGCCCCTGCATCTGTTTCGACAACTGTTGCACTGACACAATCTGATTATGTGGCTTATGTGCCACCACCAATAACTTTTCTTTGACCCCTAGGGACACTAATCCTCACATTAAGACTTCGTTGGATAATAGATTCCTTTCTATGCAACAACTCACTATGCTCATTGTAACACCCCGATTTTTAATATTAGATTTATTTAATATTATTATATTTGTTAATTGTTGTTTTATTGGGAGAATTGGTGAGTTAGTGGATTTTAGAGATTAAGGGTAAATGGTATTTTTGTGAAGTGTTAGAAGCTAGAATTTTCTGGAATTAAGAGAATAGAGATGTGTGAGTAAATAGGAGGTTTAAGTGAAGTAGAAAAGTAATGTTACTTTTTGAAAATAAAAATAGACTAAGCACATTAATGTAAGTGACCCAAACCCATAATATAAATAAAATTGTGTGTGTTATGGTGAAACTAGGTCACCCCATTTTATCACAAACACACAAGAGGCTATAAGGAGAGGAATAAAGAAGAACTTGGAGTGAAAGAAGAGAGGAGGCTCAAGAGCAAGAGGGAAGAAGTAGATTTCACCTTCGAAGAGCTAACTAGAGTGGATTAAGAGGTAAGAGGGAAGATTATTTTCACTATTTAGCTTTTATGAGCAATTGGGTAGTTATGGGTGTTTTGAACTCTCATTATTTTCATGAATTGGTGTTGATTATATGTGAAATTTGTGCTCTAATTGTTGATGTCATTTTGGGTATGTGTTAATTGATGAAATCATGTTGTTATAGTGTTAAAGTTCATGTTTGGTTATGGTGATTTGGTATATTTGTGAATTTTGATGACTTGGGAGTTGGAGAGTAAGATGAAGGAATCATATCCGGAGTAGTTTCCTCTAAGTAATTTTTAAGGGCGAAAATTCTTTAAGTGGGGGAGAGTTGTAACACCCCGATTTTTAGTATTAGATTTATTTAATATTATTATATTTGTTAATTGTTTGTTTTATTGGGAGAATTGGTGAGTTAGTAGATTTTTAGAGATTAAGGGTAGTTTGGTCATTTACGGGTAAAGGGTAATTTTGTGAAGTGTTAGAAGCTAGAACGGATTTTTGAGATTTCGAGGTCGTGTCTGTGTACCGAATGTACCTGAACTTAAGAGTAAGATCCTGGAAGAATGTCATCGGAGTAGTTTGAGTATTCATCCTGGAGCGACGAAGATGTATGAAGATCTGAAGAAGTTGTTTTGGTGGCCAGGAATGAAGAAGGATATAGTAGAGTTTGTTTATGCTTGTTTGGTTTGTCAGAAGTCCAAGATCGAGCATCAGAAGCCGTCGGGAGTGATGCAGTCGTTGTTTGTGCCAGAATGGAAGTGGGATAGTATTTTTATGGATTTTGTGAGTGGTTTACCGAAGACTGCAAAGAGTAGTGATTTGATTTGGGTGATTGTTGATCGGTTGACGAAGTCT
This sequence comes from Medicago ruthenica, assembly GCA_018208015.1. Lineage (NCBI taxonomy): Eukaryota > Viridiplantae > Streptophyta > Magnoliopsida > Fabales > Fabaceae > Medicago > Medicago ruthenica. Next base: position 28,780,452 of record CM031376.1, read on the forward strand.
GCGCATTTTATTCCTTTGAAGACCAGTATGTCTTTGGAGAAGTTGGCAGAGATCTACATTGAGCAGATTGTGAAGTTGAATGGTATTCCTTCTAGCATTGTGTTAGATAGAGATCTGAGGTTCACGTCGAAGTTTTGGGGAAGTTTGCAGGAAGTGTTGAGAACTAAGTTGAGAGTAAGTTCTGCTTATCATCCTCAAATTGATGGTCAGTCGGAGAGGACTATTCAGTCTTTGGAAGATTTGTTGAGAGCTTGTGTTTTGGAACAAGGAGTAAGTTGGAGTGAATGTCTACCGTTGATTGAACTTACTTACAACAACAGTTTTCATTCGAGCATTGGTATGACACCTTTTGAAGCGTTGTACGATAGGAGATGCAGAACACCGTTGTGTTGGTATGAGTCAGGTGAGAGTGCTATGCTTGGACCGGAGGTAGTTCAGTAGACTACGGAGAAGGTTAAGATGATTTAGGAGAAGATGAAAGCTTCGCATAGTAGACAGAAGAGTTATCATGATAAGAGGAGGAAGGATAGTGTTGTAACAACCTGATTTTTAGTATTAGATTTATTTATATTTATTAATTGTTTTTTTGATTGAGAATTGGTGGATTAGTGGATTTTGGGTAATTAAGGGTATTTTGGTCATTTTACGGGTTAGTGGCATTTTTGTAATATGTTAGAAGTTAGAAATTTGAATTTAGAGAAGGATGGTGAATTTGGTAAAATGGGAGGTTTAAGTGGAGTAAAAGTGTAGAGAAATAATTATGTGATGAGATGTGACTGAGCCCATTGGAGTGAGTAACCCTAGCCCAATTGTATTTAAAGAGAAGTGTTAGTGTTAGTGACATTAGGTCATAACATTTTCATCAAACCTAAGAGAAGGAGGCTAGAGAGAATAGAAGAGAAAGGAAGAACTTGAAGAGGGAAAAAGGGGAAAGCTCTAGAAGTGGAGGATTCAAGCTAGGAAGCCATTTTTGAAGAGAATTAAGGTAAGGGGGAAGATTATTTTTATCATATGGGTTTTAAGAAACATATGGGTAGTTTGGTTGTTTGTGATTATTGCTTAATTTCATGAATTGGTGATTATTTGTGTTAAATTCATATTCCTTTTATTGTGGTTAAATTGAACATGTTAGAATTGATGAATTCATGTTGTTATTTTATCAAAGTTCATGTTTGGTTATGTTGTTTTGGTAACTTTGTGAATTTTGATGAATTTGATGAAGACCATTATAATTGATGATGATTATGTTTAATTAAGTTGAGTTTGAGCATGAGTATGTGTTTAGTTTGTGATTCATGATGTTATGTGATTTTGGTTGTGTTGAAGTTGTTGTTGTTGTTGTGTATGAGAATTGTGAATATGATGGTGAAAATGATTAAGTTGTTGAAATGATTAAGTTGATTGAATTAAGTGATTATTGCTATGTTAAGCTGAAAGAAAGTTGGATAAGCTGCTGTTGAGTTGTTACCATGTTTGGATAATAAGTTGTTTTGGTGAAATTGAGTTTTTAAGTGAATTAAGTTGAAATTAAGTGATTATGGATAAGTTGTTTAAGCTAAGTTGAGGTGTAATTAACTGGACTAAATTGGTTTAAGGCTTTGGAACGATTTTGGTGCGAATTGGATCGAAAAACGACGTTGAAAACAGTATTTTCACGAAAAATGCAAAAATCGGAAAATCCTCTCCTGGTGCATATGCACGACCGTGCGTATCTTTCAACATTGGTCAGCACAACCTTGCGCCCCTAGAGCACGACCGTGAGACCCTGATTTTGTGGGAAAGCCTTATTTTTATGACTTTTTGAGGTATCCAATGCACATGAATGGTTCCCAAACCCTTGAACTTGATTAATAGGTGTTTAATGAAGATGTAATTGAGGGATTAACTTGGACTTAAGTGTAAGGAAATTTGGAAGTTAATTGGTTTGAGACGAACTTATAAATTGTTTTGATTTGAGTTATGAAATGAATGTGGACTTAGTAAATAGGTAATGAGATGTGTATGATGAAGAATGATGATGAGTTAATAGGTTAATGTAACCTTGTTTGATTAATTGCGTGTCGTGAATTATGTGAATGAAGTTAGATGAAGACGTGATGTTATGATGTTAATAACATGTTGATGAATGATAAGTGGCGATGTTATGTGTTAAGTGATGATGATATATGCTATATGATATATGATAAGTGACGATGTTGATAAGTGGCGATGATATAAGTGACGATGAAGTGACGATGAACATATGTATGATTGTTGATGATGTTAGTGTCGAGTCATATGTATGTATGTGATGTTGAGTCTTAATGTATGAACATGCATTCATTCATGAGTCAAGTCCAGTGACGATGAAAGTGACGATGAGATCCCTCGGATAAAAGAACTCCGATATCCAAAACCCGGTACCACATGCATGTAGAGTTGTTAAGCGCATTGCATAAACATGACGAGTTGTATATGACAATGTTTTGGTGTGAACTTGTCCATAAATGTGGTATTTGTATACTTGACGATGTTAATGTGAAGTGATTAGCTTATGTTTGCTTGGATAATTATTTATTGATAATAATATGTTATGTACATTATGAGGATCTTGTTGAAGTATTGATATAACTTAACTTGATGATGTAATTAATGATTGATTGTTGATGAGTATATGTATGTATGCTTGAGAATCTTGAATTGATGTATGAGGGTAAACAAACTTGTAATCGAATGTAAATATGTATGCATGATTCTAAGATGAACCATGCTTATTATGATATATGATTATATGATGATGATGTTGTTGCTTGGCCTGAACTTACATGCATTTATTAATCTTTATGTTGAACGTATATCTTACCCTCCCGTGACTTTTGTCGCCTCATCCTTGTGATGTAGACGTGCATGTTGAGGAGTAGCTCTTGCTTGTGAGTATTGATGAGGACGACGTAATGTCTACTCATGTTTATTGCTTTCTCGAGGAGTCTAGATTTTTGAGCTCTGATCTAGGACTTGAGGATTTTTCTTTTATATTGAGTTTGATGCTATGAGATCTTTTGTTCAAACTGATGTTATATTTATGTTATGATCCGAGACATGACATTTGAGTTATGATTTTATTTCCGCTACACTATGAATATATTCGATGAAATTTTTATATTGGATAATTATATGAGATGTATGTTGAGTAATAATACCTTGATGTTTGATTTATAATTTTATAAATGTTCTCGGGGATCGGCGGTGTTTCACCTTGGTCTACCAAGATTCGGCGTACGTTGAAGTTGGCCATTATCGCTCAGACCATCAATGGTATGTGGTAATTCAGGCGTCCTGCTAACAATTTTGCATCATAGAATCAGGTGAGCCTTTCTTCTCCATGGCCTTCCCCACAAAGTTGCATTCTGCTGGTGTCATCATTTCCTTTAGTTTCCTTTTCACATAATTAGTCTTCTTCCCTTCGCTTCTCGGGAAGCCCCTAAGGATGGAGTTCGCATCTCTTGGTTCCTTTATAGAGAGCCTATTGGAATTGGATCCACGTCTTTTAGCACTTGGGGATGGCTCCCTTTACCGGATAGAACTGGCACGCCAATCGAATAAGGGCTTGAATTGCATATTACCCTTGAGGGGCCCTGTCATACCCCAATTTTTGACCTAAGTTTCTTTTTCACCTGTCTTTTTAGTTCGGAATTTGTTCGGTGTTTCAGACAAAATTTCGACAGTGAGGTATTTTAAAATACCTCATTTTTTTTGTTCCAACGACCTTTTTTTATTATTTATTATTATTACTATTATTTGTTATTTTTATTTATTATTTCCTTTTATCATTAGCTCTATTATTTTCCTTTTTTATTATCTTTTTTTTATTTTCGGATTTATTATTATTTTTATTATTTTGTTTTCAAAAAGAGTTGACTGATTTTTGTTTTTGATGAGTACTAATGCCCTTTTTAATGGTTGCCTCATTTGGGATTTATTTGACTAATCTTGTTTATTACCATCAAAGTGTTTCATTGCCATTTAATGGCATTATTTGGTTAAAGAAGGATCGGCCAGAATAAAAGAGGGAGGAAAAACAATCAGAGGGGGATCGGTCAACACAGGAGCCAATATTCAGAATTCAATCAGTAAACACAGTCCAAACACTACGAACAAAATCATCAGTAACCAATAGTCAATCCATTGCAGTAACAAAACCATCAGTACCACATACTCACGCCAAACACAAGCACAAACACGTGAACCTTCTCCTCCTCCACAAATACACACATGCAGCCACTCACCAACCGTACACTCCTCCAGCCCCGCAACACTCATACACGCCTACAACCAACACACAAACGGCCCAACACCGAACCCAGCACAAAAGAACAACACCAAAACCACCACAAACCCATACGCCCCTCAAACCCACAACCCAGACCTCTCGAAACCGCAACCACAACCACGGACCAAACCCCACCAAAACCCATAACCAAGACCGAATCCGAACCACCATACACAAAGAAAACCAAAACCGAATCCCTTCATTAACCACCCTCCAAAACTGAACCCAATCCAAGAACCGAACAAAGAACCCAGCAAGAAGGTAGTATTCAATTTTTTTTTCTTTTTAAAAAAAAACTTAGATCTTTGATTTTTTAAGGGGATTTGAAAAAAACTGTGTTTAGTTTCATAAAGAGGGAGGGAAGAGAGTTCAAAAAGGTTTTTTTTTTTTTAAAAAAAAAAAGAGCAACCTTTCTTCTCCGGCGCGGTGGCGCCACCCCTGGGCTGGCCGGCCGCCGCGCCGGAAACCTGCAGGCCGGCCAGGCTTGAGAGAGAAGGTAGAGAGTGAGAGAGGAAGAAAGAGAAAGAAGGGGAGAAATGAGTTTATTTTTTCTGATGTAGGTTTATAAACCAAGCACAACCAGGCCCCAAACACAGGCCCAGCGCGCGGCCCTCCTCCTTCTTCTGATCTTTTTTTCTTTTTTTTCTGCTTCCTACACCCTCCCATCTGCTTCTGCACCCCCTGTTTCCTTTTTATTTTTTTTATTTCCTCTCATCATTTTCTTGCGTTTTATTTCGTTATTTCCTTATGTATTTTCATGCATATTATTCCATTGCATTTACCTTGTAGTATCTCATGCATTTTTTTTTTATTATTATTTTCCTTTTATTTTCATGCATTTTCATTTTATTTTTATTCTTAGCATATTTTCTTATTTTTTAGTGCATTTGCAATTTTTATTTTTACTTATTATTTTGTCATCTTTTAGAATGTATTTAGGATCAATGTAAATATAAATCAGAATTTGCACTGACACTCACTTTATTTATTCCGCTTTATATCTTTTATTTCCTTTTTATTTATTTTGCTTTACGAAAAAATACAAAAAATAATAGGTAGTTTACTTTTAAAAAGGATTTCGTGGTGATCCAACGTCACCACGGAAATTCCTCGTCTTTAATTTTTAGTTACGTTTTTAGTCTTAGTCCATTATCAAAAAAAACAAAAACATTCAAATAATCAAAAACATCAAAAAATCTTTTCTTAATAAACCTTGATTTTCAATCAAGTGTCCGTTTTTTTTTCTCTTTTTTTTTCTTTAAATAACCATTAATCAACTTTAATAACACTTTAATTATTTTCAAAAATAAAAAAACACAAACCAATTATCCTTTTTGCCACTTGACTTTTTATTTTATCTTTAAAACCTTTTTTTTAAAATCAATAAAAAACACAAAACAAATCAAACGTCATTTTTACCCCGAACTACGAGGTTTTGATCCCTCACGGGTACGTAGGCAGAGGACCTTGTCCTTCCAAATCATAAAAAATACAAAAAAAAAAACATTTTTATTTTTTTCTCACTACTCAAATTCATTCTTTTCTTTTAAAAAATAAGCAAGTTATAGCCAAAATAAATAAATCAAATCAAGAGGTTCTCGTAGAGTACTACGTACGTTTAGGGTGCTAACACCTTCCCTAAACGTAACTAACCCCCGAACCCTAATTTTTAAAAATGTGGTAATTTAGAACTTTTTTCCACTTTTCATTTAAAAAATTAAAAGTTCAGTCGTGAAATAAAATTAGTGAGTCAACGCTAATCAATAGCTTGATCTCCGAAAATTACCACGACAGAATTGGCGACTTCACTGGGGACTCCCTAAGAGGGTTGAGCCTAACTTGAATTTATTTAATTATTTTGTGCTATAACTTGCTTAAAACAAAAAAAAAATGTAAATGCCTATGTGTTCTTTTCCTTTTACGTGAGTGGTGAGATAAGTCCTACACCCGGACTTGAGGGAAACATAAGATAGGATGGTGGTATAATCAAAGTGGCTTTCCGAGGGTAAATTTCGGATGTGACACATGTGATAACCCCGCTCAATGGAGGGATCTTGGAAGTATTACTATGTCGGCATGAGTAAGTCGTGTTCGGCATTGATATTTTCAAGTGACCTATGAAGTTGAGGACCTTTAGTTACCTTTAACCCATCTTGGCCTTTTAGAACGTAGTGCGGTGGCTAACCAAGAGTAATCTTGAATTAGTTGATACGCGATACTACACTCAAACGAGACTTTCTTACAAATATTATTGGATCGGGAGTCAATCTCGTAACCCGACGATATTTGGAAGGGGTTGAGGACTTTGGGAACTTGGTAGAACCCGTGATACAGGTACAAATGAAACCATAGTCCTTACCAAATGGCGTGTTTACCCTTGACTCCTACCTTATGGACTTAAACCTCACCATGTTTTCTCCGCTCTTTAGCATAATCATGCATACATGCATCCATGCATAAACTCTTTTCTTTTTCATCCAAAAACATCGAAGGACTTAAATGAACTTTTTGTAAACATTGTAGATATGGACATTCCACGAAGAAGCGCTAAAAAGTATCTTTTCAAGAAACCAGACTTGTCAAAATTAAGGGAGCTAGGGTCTTTAGTAAACGATCCAATGGATTTTCAAGCTCATCATGGAAGGCTACTTAATATCCTTAGAGTAGATGTTGAGGAAGGATGTCTGGAAACCTTGGTCCAATTCTATGACCCACTCTACCATTGCTTCACCTTTCCTGACTACCAGCTTGTCCCTACACTTGAGGAATACTCATACCTGGTTGGGTTACCCGTGCCTGACAAAATACCATTCCATGGCCTAGAACCTATCCCTAAACCCTCCGACATCGCAGCCGCTCTCCACCTTGAAACTTCCATCATCCAAGCAAATCTTACCTCTAAAGGAGGCCTCCAAGGTCTTCCCACCCACTTCCTCTATCAACAAACCTCCATATTTGCTGAAGCAGCTAGCACCCTTGCCTTCCATTCCACCCTAGCCCTCCTTATATATGGCCTTGTACTCTTCCCAAACATCGATAACTTCATTGATATCCATGCCATCAAAATCTTCCTCTCCAAAAACCATGTACCCACTCTACTAGCTGATACCTACCACTCCATCCATGACCGTACCCAAGCCGGCCGTGGAACTATTCTTTGCTGTGCACCACTGCTCTACAAATGGTTTATCTCCCACCTACCTCAAACTCATACTTTCAAAGCTAACCTCGAAGATCTTCCTTGGTCCCACAGAATCATGGCCCTCCATCCCTCGGACATAGTTTGGTACCAGGCAGCCTGTGACGTAGGGAAAGTTATTGTTAGTTGTGGTGAATACCCCAACGTACCTCTTCTTGGTATGCGTGGCGGGATTAGCTACAACCCTTTTCTAGCCCGTCGACAGTTCGGTTACCCAATGAGAACAAAACCGAACAACCTTGCCCTGACCAGTGAGTTCTACCTTTATCATGAAGACCACTCAAACAGGAGAGAGAGATTCGCACAAGCTTGGAGCGCTATCCGCAGACTTAACAGAAGTCAGATGGGGAAGAAATTTGATTATGTGCATGAATCTTATACTCAGTGGGTCATTGATAGGACCATGAGTTTTGGCTTACCCTACCATCTACCTAGATACCTATCCTCCACCATCCCACCATCATCCTTGCCTATCCCTTTTGACACCAAGGAAGAGTTTCAGGAGCAGCTAACCAAGGAAAAGCAAGAAAAGGAAACTTGGAAGAGAAGGTACCAGGAACTTGAACGTGAGTATGAAACCTTGAAAGGGAAGTTAGCGCAGAAGAATCACGAGCTTTTCATTCAGAACCAACGGATGATCGAGAAGGATGATTTGCTTCAGCAAAAAGATGCTTTGCTCAGCCGGGATTCTAAAAGGTAGCGAAGGTTTACAGATTCGTTCTTTGGTGCACATTCAGATTCCGAGGATTCATCTACTCCAGGAGTTTGAGTTGAAGTCTTTAGAGTTTTATGTTTAGATTCTAGCTTCCAAAGTCTTGTAATCTGTCAAAAAGAACTATTTTGTAATATCTTAATGCTTAAACGGAATGTTCAAACCATGATGTTTACAATTACTTCAACAAAGTCCTTCGATAAAATATCTTTCTTTTTTGCATACGCATAATCATGCATCATATTGCATTCATAGTTTCTCAAGCCGAGTCTCACGTCTTGTTTTTTCAAAAGGTCAATCAGTCGCAGTCCAAGAAAGTGGCCCGACGTCCTCAGCAGAAACCAACTTACACGTACAACACTAGAGCACATCAGAGAGAAAGAATGGACCATTTGGAGCAAGAAAACCAAGTACTTCGGGAGGAAATGACATCCATGCAGACCAAGATCGAAGAATTGACAGAGTTGGTAAAGCTGCTGGCAGCCGCACAAGTTCATCCACCATCTCCTTCCCCTAGCTCTCTAGCTCAGCCGACGACTGCAACTACTTCGGCTCCGACAGCGCACACCAGTGCTCCACAATACACAATGCCTGACGGATACCCATGGGGCATACCTCTTAGCTCCGGAGAAAGATTCATCCCTATTCCTGCTGCAACTTCTGCTCCTCAACCCGGTGTTACTTTTCCTCAGGCTACTATGACCTTTTCAGCTCCAGTGATTCATACGACCCAATACGACAATGAACCTATCTTTCACACAGAAAGTGTAGAGGCTCAGGATCGGATGGATGATTTCCAGGAAAAGTTTGACGAGATGCAACGGGAGATCAAGGCCCTCCGGGGAAAGGATCTTTTTGGGAAAAATGCCCACGACCTTTGTTTGGTGCCAAATGTCAAGATCCCGCCCAAGTTGAAGGTCCCTGAATTCGAGAAGTACAAGGGGAACACCTGTCCTCAAAGTCACTTGGTGATGTATGCTAGGAAGATGTCTACCCAGACAGATAACCATCAATTACTCATCCACTACTTCCAGGACAGTCTAACTGGCGCAGCTTTAAAATAGTACATGAGTTTGGACAGCACCAGGATCCAAACTTTCAATGATTTGGGAGAAGCCTTCGTCCGCCAATACAAGTACAACCTGGACATGGCCCCAGACAGAGATCAACTCCGGGCCATGGCTCAAAAGGACAAGGAGACTTTCAAAGAGTATGCCCAAAGATGGAGAGAAATTGCTGCTCAAATCAACCCGCCTTTGGAGGAGAAAGAAATGACCAAGATTTTCCTGAATACTCTTGGTTCATTTTATTACGAGCGGATGATTGCAAGTGCACCCAGCGATTTCACTGAGATGGTAAATATGGGTATGCGCCTGGAGGAAGGAGTCCGGGAAGGACGTCTGATTAAAGAGAGTACCCCCGCCAACGGTGGGAAGAAGTTTGGGAATCACTTCCCAAGAAAGAAGGAACAGGAGGTCAGTATGGTTGCTCATGGGAGACCACAACAAAGATACCCATCCTACCAACACATTGCTGCCATTTCACCATCCACCAATACTGCCCAAAATTCAAACTACAAACTACAAACCCCACAAAGGCCTTACCAACAACCTCAACCACCTTACCAACAGCCCCATCAACATTATCAACAGCCTCATCCACAACTGTACTACCAACAACAAAATCGCCCACAAACCCCTCAACAACCATATCATTCACAAAATCGCCAAAAAACGACCTTTGATCCAATCCCGATGAAGTATGCTGACTTGCTCCCTGCTCTACTCGCCAAAAACCTTGTCCAGGTCAGGGCACCTCTCCGTACACCAGATGTTTTACCTCCTTGGTACCGGCATGACCTAACTTGCGCCTTTCACCAAGGGGCTCCTGGCCACGATGTCGAACATTGCCTTGCTCTTAAAACCGAGGTGCAAAGGTTAGTCCGGGCCAATTTACTATCTTTTAAAGATCAAAATCCAAACGTTCAGGCTAACCCTCTACCGAATCATGGACCGTCTGTTAATATGGTACAAGACTGTTGCAAAGATAGTATCATTCTTAATGTCCAACATGTTCAGACCCCACTGGTTCCTATGCATATCAAGATGTGCGAGGTGGATTTGTTTAGTCACGATCATATAGCGTGCGAAGTGTGCCTCGTAGACCCAAGAGGATGTCAGAAAGTGCAGGGTGATATACAAGGGTTGATAGATAGGAGAGAGTTGCTCATCTCGAAGAAGGAGGAGGAGGTGTGTGTCATTACACCTGAGTTCAGCATCCCAGAGCGGGTAGAGATAGCATACAACAGTGAAAGGTCAACTACTACTCCTCTGGTAATCTGTTTGCCGGGACCCGTGCCGTATACTTCTCAAAAAGCAATCCCATACAAATACCAGGCCACGATGCTGGAAAGTGGACGGGAGGTACCCTTACCCTCCCTAACTTCTGTCGACAACATTGCGAGTGATAACAAGATATTGAGGAACGGGCGTGTCATCCCAGCAGCACTTCCGAAGAAAGTAAGTGACCCGGTGATTGAACAACTGCCAATAATGGTTCCTAGTGGAAACAAGGAGATGGGCCAGTCTAGTGGGGCCAGTAGGGACTCTGATCAAGACGAATTTTTGAAGTTGGTCAAGAAAAGCGAGTACAAAGTGATTGATCAGTTGATGCAAACTCCGTCGAAGATATCTATGATGTCATTATTATTGAATTCTGACGCTCATAGAGACGCCTTGATGAGAGTCCTGGACCAAGCTTTTATGGATCATGATGTGACGATCGATCAGTTTGGTGGAATAGTGGGTAATATCACTGCATGTAACAATCTGAGTTTCAGTGATGAAGAGCTCCCAGCAGAGGGTAGGAATCACAACCTGGCATTGCATATATCGGTGAATTGCAAGTCTGATGCACTGTCGAATGTACTTGTGGACACCGGTTCATCTCTGAATGTGATGGCCAAATCAACTCTTGATCAACTTTCCTACAAGGGTACACCCATAAGGAGAAGCGGAGTAATAGTAAAAGCTTTTGATGGTTCAAGGAAATCGGTGATCGGAGAAGTAGACCTGCCTATAACAATTGGACCACACCTATTTCAGATTACCTTTCAAGTGATGGATATCCAAGCGGCTTACAGTTGTTTGTTGGGCCGACCCTGGATCCATGAAGCCGGGGCGGTGACGTCTACGCTACATCAAAAGTTGAAGTTCGTAAAGAACGGGAAGCTAATAACTGTAAGCGGTGAAGAAGCCATGTTGATAAGCCACCTGTCGGCTTTTTCTTTCATTGGCGCTGATGATACAGTGGGGACACCTTTCCAGGGTTTGACTATAGAGAGTAAAGAGGCAAAGAAAAGTGGGACATTCATGGCTTCTTGGAAGGATGCACAAAGAGTAGTACAAGAAGGAACAACTGCAGGATGGGGAGAGCTAGTACAGCTGCCAGGAAACAAGAATCGTGAAGGACTGGGTTTTGCTTCCTCTGCAAGCGTCTCTAAATACGGTGTTAGCTTGGACTCTGTCAGTGGTACCTTTCATAGTGCCGGGTTCATCAATACCCCGCCTGAAGCCAATGCTGTCTTAGATGGTTCTGAAGAAATGATACCTGCTTTTGTGACACCTGGAGGGCTTATTTGTAATTGGGATGCTGTTGACGTGCCTTTAGTCATTCACGTGTCAAAGTAATGTGTTTCTTGTTTTTGCTTTTCAATAAAATCCTTTCGGCTTGCCCGAGCGAAAGTGCAATCATGTAGGGCTATTTTGCTTCAAGTACTTTCACCATTAATGAAAAATGTTGCTTATTCCAATTTTTTTTATTGCTCTTTCTGGAAAATGGTAACACAAAAAACCCAAAATATTTTTTGTCTTTTTTTAATCAATTTCAAAAGGTCTGCATTTTTCACTAATTCTCTAAAATCAATCATGAATCATATATGCAGACTAAACATCAATGAGCCCGTTGAACACGATAACCCTACGCTCTCTCCCAACTTTGAGTTCCCCATCTACGAAGCCGAAGAGGAGGAGGATGAGGAAATTCCACATGAGATTGCCCGGTTACTCGAACATGAGAAGAAAGCCATTCAGCCTCATGAAGAAGCGGTGGAGGTGATCAACTTGGGTTCTGAAGAAGTTAAGAAGGAAATCAAGATCGGGGCTTTGCTTGAAGCAACTGTCAAACAGAGGGTGATAGAACTGCTCAGAGAATATACTGATGTGTTCGCATGGTCATACCAGGATATGCTAGGTTTAGACCCCCGTATTGTGGAGCATCGTTTGCCCTTGAAACCTGAATGCCCACTAATCAAGCAGAAGTTGAGAAGAACTCGTCCCGATATGGCTCTCAAGATCAAAGAAGAAGTGCAAAAGCAAATTGATGCAGGCTTCCTTGTTACATCTGAGTACCCTCAATGGTTGGCCAACATAGTTCCGGTCCCGAAGAAAGATGGTAAGGTCAGAATGTGCGTCGACTACCGAGATCTGAATAGGGCCAGTCCAAAGGATGATTTCCCTTTACCTCACATCGATGTATTGGTTGATAGTACTGCTAAGTCCAAAGTTTTCTCCTTCATGGATGGTTTCTCCGGTTACAATCAAATCAAGATGGCACCTGAGGACAGAGAGAAGACATCTTTCATCACTCCTTGGGGCACTTTCTGCTACAAAGTAATGCCATTTGGTTTGATAAATGCAGTCGCCACCTACCAAAGAGGCATGACCACTCTCTTTCATGACATGATGCACAAAGAGATAGAAGTGTACGTGGATGATATGATTGTTAAGTCGGGCACTGAAGAAGAGCATGTTGAGTACCTGCTGAAGATGTTTCGACGGCTGAGAAAGTATCAACTTCGTCTGAATCCCAATAAATGTACATTTGGTGTTAGATCCGGAAAACTCTTGGGGTTCATTGTTAGTCAGAAAGGTATTGAAGTAGACCCCGATAAAGTCAGAGCCATCAGAGAAATGCCTGCTCCAGAAACAGAAAAACAAGTAAGAGGGTTCCTGGGGCGTCTGAACTACATCTCCAGATTCATCTCTCACATGACTGCCACCTGTGGGCCAATATTCAAACTACTGCGTAAAGACCAGGGGATTGTTTGGACAGAAGACTGCCAGAGAGCCTTTGACAGCATTAAAGAGTATCTACTAGAGCCTCCAATTCTTATCCCTCCAGTCAAAGGAAGACCACTGATCATGTACTTAACTGTGTTAGAAGATTCCATGGGTTGTGTGCTCGGACAACAGGATGAAACCGGAAGGAAGGAGCATGCTATTTATTACCTGAGCAAGAAGTTTACAGATTGTGAGTCTCGATACTCCCTACTTGAGAAAACTTGCTGTGCACTAGCCTGGGCAGCCAAACGCCTTCGCCATTACATGATTAACCACACCACTTGGTTGATATCCAAAATGGACCCAATCAAGTATATCTTTGAGAAGCCGGCCTTAACAGGAAGAATTGCTCGTTGGCAGATGTTGTTGTCCGAGTATGATATTGAATACCGCACCCAGAAAGCAATCAAAGGCAGTGTCCTGGCCGATCATTTGGCGCATCAACCGGTTGAAGATTACCAACCTATCAAGTTTGACTTTCCCGATGAAGATATTATGTATTTGAAGATGAAAGATTGTGATGAACCATTGCCTGGAGAGGGTCCAGATCCCGAGTCCAGATGGGGTTTGATATTCGATGGGGCCGTGAATGTCTACGGTAATGGAATTTGGGCAGTCATTATCACTCCTGAAGGCAACCATCTCCCTTTCGCTGCAAGGCTGCAATTCGATTGTACGAACAATATGGCAGAATATGAAGCATGCATCCTGGGTATTGAAGAAGCTATTGACTTGAGGATCAAGAACCTTGACATATATGGGGATTCAGCACTAGTAATCAACCAGATCAAAGGAGAATGGGATACTCGCCACCCCGGCTTGATTCCTTACAAAGATTATGCAAGGCGTTTGTTAACCTTCTTCAACAAGGTTGAGCTGCACCACATTCCTCGTGATGAGAACCAGATGGCAGGTGCCTTAGCGACCTTGTCTTCCATGTATGAAGTAAGCCATCAGAATGACCTGCCAACGATCAGAATCCAACGTCTTGAAAGGCCTGCTCATGTGTTTTCAGTTGAAGAGGTCGTTGACGATAAGCCATGGTTTCATGATATTAAGTGTTTCCTTCAGAGTCAAGAATACCCGCCTGGAGCCTCCAGTAAAGACAAGAAGACTTTGAGAAGATTGTCTGGTAATTTCTTTTTGAATGGAGATATTTTGTACAAGAGGAACTTCGACATGGTATTACTCAGATGTGTAGACGAACGTGAAGCAGAGATGTTGATGAGTGAGATACATGAGGGCTCCTTCGGAACTCACCCCAATGGGCATGCAATGGCTAAAAAGTTGTTGAGAGCAGGTTACTACTGGATGACGATGGAATCTGATTGTTATAAACATGCCAGGAGATGTCACAAGTGTCAGATTTATGCCGACAAGATTCATGTTCCACCAACTACCCTCAGTGTCCTTTCCTCTCCGTGGCCTTTCTCTATGTGGGGCATTGATATGATTGGAAGGATCGAACCAAAGGCTTCAAACGGACATCGTTTCATTCTAGTGGCCATTGATTACTTCACTAAATGGGTCTAAGCAGCATCTTATGCCAATGTAACCAAGCAAGTCGCAGTCCGTTTCATCAAGAACCATATCATCTGCCGTTACGGTGTGCCTAATAGAATCATCACGGATAATGGAACCAATTTGAACAACAGGATGATGAAAGAATTGTGCGGAGAGTTTAAGATTGAACATCATAATTCTTCTCCTTACAGACCCCAGATGAATGGTGCTGTCGAAGCCGCAAATAAAAACATCAAGAAGATTGTCCAGAAAATGGTAATCACTTACAAAGACTGGCATGAGATGTTGCCATTCGCTCTGCATGGGTACCGTACCTCAGTGCGCACTTCAACAGGGGCAACCCCTTTCTCTTTAGTCTACGGCATGGAAGCAGTGCTCCCTGTAGAGGTCGAGATCCCGTCGATGAGAGTTCTGATGGAAGCCAAATTGTCTGAGGCTGAATGGTGTCAAAGTAGGTATGATCAGCTGAACTTGATTGAAGAAAAACGTATGGCTGCCTTGTGTCATGGTCAACTATATCAAAAGAGGATGAAACAAGCCTTTGACAAGAAGGTTCGTCCCCGTGAATTTCAAGAAGGAGACCTTGTGCTCAAAAAGATTTTATCCTTTCAACTGGACTCCAGGGGCAAATGGACGCCTAATTATGAAGGCCCATATGTCGTCAAAAGAGCGTTCTCCGGTGGTGCAATGACTCTTACAACTATGGATGGTGATGAGCTTCCCCGTCCTGTGAATGCCGATGCAGTCAAGAAATACTTTGTCTAAAAAAAATAAAAGAACCGCTCGGTAAGTCGAAAACCCGTAAGGGCGGCTTAGGCAAAAATGAGCGTCTCGGTGGACTGAAAACCCGAAAGGGCGATCCAGGCAAAAATTAGAGACATGAAATAGAAAATAATCATCCTGATAGATCGAAAACCTGAAAGGGCGGTCTATGCAAAAGTTAAGGATCAAAAGACAAAGTAACTGCATCAGGTTGGCCATGACTCACTTGGGGCACATTAGCGGTCAAAGAGACTCTGAATCTGAGGCATCTAAACTGTGGAATTCAAAGTTATTAGGGAGAACAGCGGTTATTGTGTTCAATGTACCTTCCCCTTATATTTACCATTTTCCAAACTTTGTGAAATCCGTGGAGCCACGCCATTGGCGGGCCACCACTCTGTTAAATGAATTTGAGCATGTGCCTTTTATTTGGAATTCCCATTTATTCGGTTTATAAAATTTCTTCTATTTTTGATGGTAGTACTTGAAGCAGAATATTTTTCAAAAAATTATAAATCTTTTTATTTTTGGAAAGCATAAACAACAAACACATTCTCTCTGAACTCATGAATAAGTGAAGTGCGCGTCAACATCTGTCCCAAGAACGGGTAGACTCTGCAGGTTAAACATGGTCAATTGCTTAAAAAAAAGAAAAGAAAAAAGAAAAATAAAAGAGCTCGGTAAGTCGAAAACCCGAAAGGGCGGCTTAGGCAAAAATGAGCGTCCCGGTGGATCGAAAACCTGAAAGGGCGGTCCAGGCAAAAATTAGGGGCATACAAAAAGAATATATTCCCGGTGGACTGAAAACCCGAAAGGGCGGTCCATGCAAAAGTTAGGGATTCATAAAAAGAAAAAAGAACAAAAAGCATGACCACAGAAACGTCAATTCTTCTGCCAGGTCTATGGATCAACACGTCTACCCCAGGAAGTGTTTGCTCCCCACCGGTTGTTGCATACATCGGGACTTACCTAGTCAATGTTTTGATATGTCCCCAGTGACACCATCCCCAATGAAGATTGCTGAGTGTTTGTACTGCGTCGTCGGTCCACTTTCCATCTTACCTGTCCAGTCTTGTCTCAACAAGTCCATCAGTTATACTGTCCCACAAGTCAATCCTCCATACAGTCATACAAGTCGTATTGTCTTACATACATTCATACATTCATGCATACACAACATGCACATAATATCATTCAATACATGGTTGCATTAACCACCCTGAGTCTTGCTTTTCATGCCAATCAATCATGAACAATTTGTGACTCTTTTTCCCCAAGTGTCATCCCCAGTATGTCTGGTCCAGAGATGTCACCCTCTTTATGGCAAGCTGTAGTTTCTTTAACGAACAGCTTGTGTCTACCTTTATTTCTTTGTCGTCAATGGCAGTTCGGCAACAACCCGAACAGTTGACATCTACCTTTGTTGAGTCTTTAAGTGTTGGCTGCATTGTTTGGCAAAACCAAAGTATGGAATAGGAGCTTGTCCTTATGATGAACTTTTCTTCAGTTACAAGTTTTCTCATTTGAAGCCATTCAGAAGCTAAAATCTACATCAGAAGCTGAAATGCTCATCAGGAGTACTGTAGCACTTCAGAAGCAGTTTCAGGTTCTGAAGCCAGCGTTGACTTCTGTTGACCACATCAGAAGCTGGGTTTGCTGGATTGTTTTTGCGCGTATCTTGGGAGATTTAGCAAGGAATTATCTTTGTATAATTGCTTCTAGAAGGCTGGTTTAATTGGAGAAGATATCTTTGAAGATTTGGTTCAAAGTTATGAAAATTCATATTTTCTGTTTTAAATCTTTCAAAGATTTGATGCAGTTTTATTTGTTACTTTATTGGAACAATCTTATTCCAGTAACAAATCAATTCAGAAGATTTGGAGCATAATTAAGAGGCTTGCTGAAGATTATAAAAGGAGGAGCTTGGCTATTGAAGACTTACGATTTTAGAGAGTTAGAAAATCAGAAAATTGAGTCTGTGTTTTAACTTAGAGTTTATTGTGCACCACTCATATGTTTTGAGTTGGTTTAGAGTTTTATAGAGTTGTGATTCATTCTAAGCCTTTAGGTACGAATGAAGTCTTTGTGTTTTTGAAGTTTTTCTTAAAAACAGAGTGTTATAGTTAAAAGGTTCAGTAACTGGGTTTAGTTACTTGAATAGGAAGATAGTGGTTTCTATTACTCAGAGTTGGGTAGAAGTCTTACTAGGTGGAGGTTAATTGCTTGGGATAAGAACTGGGAGTCAGTGTCTGAGTCTTAAGGATTAAATCCAATAGTGGATTTCCTTCCTGGATTGGTATCCCCCAGAGTAGGAGGTGTTTACTCCGAACTGGGTTAACAAACCTTGTGTGTTCTTTAGCTTTCCTGCACTTTATTTTCTGCTCTTGTATTGTGTTTACTTGTGCTCTGTTTTGCGATCTATTGTGCCCTGCATATTGTTCAGAACCTGTCTGGTTTAGAACCTGATAGTCCCTTATTGCCTGGCCAGAATTTCAATTGGCATCAGAGCAGGCACCCTGCCTGTAATTTGGGTGAGATCCAGAGTACTAATTTCTGGCAAGCATGGATAGAGAAGGAGGATATGTCAATAGACCACCCCTACTAGATGGCACAAACTATGAGTATTGGAAGTCAAGGATGTGTGCCTTTCTAAAGTCTATTGACAGCAGGACTTGGAAAGCTGTGATTAAAGGCTGGGATCATCCTGTGTATACAGACAAAGATGGTAACAAGACTGAGGTTCTGAAGCCTGAGGAGGAATGGACCAAAGCTGAAGATGACTTGTCTCTGGGAAATTCAAAAGCTTTGAATGCAATCTTTAATGGTGTGGACCAGAACATGTTCAGACTTATCAAACAGTGTACTGTTGCTAAGGAGGCCTGGGAAATTTTGAAGACAACTCATGAAGGAACCTCTAAAGTGAAGATGTCTAGATTGCAGCTGCTGACCACCAAATTTGAGAACCTGAAGATGAAGGAGGATGAATCCATTCAGGATTTTTACATGAATGTGCTGGACATGGCAAATTCTTTTGATTCACTTGGGGAGAAGATGTCTGATGAGAAGTTGGTGAGAAAAATCCTCAGGTCCCTACCCAGAAGATTTGACATGAAGGTCACTGCAATTGAGGAGGCTCATGATATTTCTGCCATGAAGCTTGAAGAACTGATTGGGTCATTGCTCAATTTTGAAACTGCCTTTTGTAAACAGACTGAGAAGAAAGGAAAAGGTGTAGCCTTTAGTGTGAACTCTGAAGCTGATGATCAACAAGAGTCTGAAGAGGATGACTTATCAGAAGCTCTTGTGTTGCTGGGAAAACAATTCAACAAGATTCTGAAGAATGTTAACAGAAAAGCCAAAGCCAAAGGTCAGAATTTCAGATTCAATAACAAAAAGCAACAAACTGATGAGAAGAAGACCAAGTCTGAGGAGAAAAGTAACCAAGCTAAAGGTGTGCAGTGCTATGAGTGTGAAGGGTATGGACACATCAAGTCTGAATGTCCCACTTTTCTCAAGAAGCAGAAAAAGAGCCTAGCTATTTCTTGGTCTGATGATGGTTCTGAAGATGATGATGTTAGTGAATCTGATATGTGTGATACTGGTCTGGTTGTGAGGTCAGGAGCTATCTTGAAGAAGGAAGCTGGTTTAGAGTCTGAGACTTTTTCAGAGTCTGACTCAGAGTCTGAAGACTCATCTGTGTCTGGAGTTGCTAAAACCTCATATGATGAACTAGCTGACAACTACAGGAAGCTGTATACCAGAAGTGCTGAGGTTTGCAAACAAGTGCTGGATCAGAAGGAGACTATTTTTCAACTGGAGGCTGAAAAGGGAGAACTTCTTGTGCAGAATTCAGATTTGAAAGAAGAAGTGAACCAGTTAAATTCCCAACTTGAACATATGAAAAAGCAGGTTAGAATGATGAATACTGCTACTGATAAGTTGGAGGACATTTTGGGGAATCAGCAACAAGGAAAAACTGGTTTAGGTTTTGTTCCTGCTACTCAAACTCATGATTCTATGGTTGGAACATCAAAGAAGAGACCTCAGAAACAAGTCCAGATGCCAGCTCAGAAGCAAGCTCAGAAGAAACCTCAGATGCAAGGTCAGAAGCATGTTCAGATGCTACCTCAGAAGCAACCCCAGAAATTTTTCAGAAACAGAAGGAGGAGAAATCATCCATGGATCTGTCATCATTGTGGAAGGAAAGGGCATATCAAACCATTCTGCTTCAAACTTTATGGCTATCCTGAACATTTTCAGTATAGAAAAGTTGAACCAGCTGCTATCAGACACAATGTTCAGAAGGTGTGGAAGCCCAAAGTTCAGAATGTTGGCCTTATAGCTCATACTTCTTTGAGAGCCACTTCAAAAGAAGATTGGTATTTTGATAGTGGGTGTTCAAGGCACATGACTGGTGTGAAGAAGCTGCTGAGCAATATCAGATCTTACTCCAGAAGCTATGTAACATTTGGAGATGGTGTAAAAGGTCAGATTCTGGGTATTGGTGATTTAATCAGAGAAGGTTTGCCCAGACTTAATGATGTGCTACTGGTGGAAGGATTAACTTCAAATCTGATCAGCATTAGCCAACTTTGTGATCAAGACTTAAAGGTTAATTTCAACAAGCAAGAGTGCATTGTTACTGATCAGAAAGATGAGATTCAGATGAGGGGCTGCAGATCTAAAGACAATTGTTACTTATGGGTTTCTGAAGAAGAAAGAAGTCTGACTTCTTGTCTTATGAGTTCAGAAGAAGAAGTCAAACTCTGGCACCAGAAACTGGGACATTTGCACTTGAAAGGCATGAAGAAAATCCTAAGTACTGAAGCTATCAGAGGTGTGCCTAATCTGAAGATCAATGAGGACCATGTTTGTGGTGATTGTCAAATTGGAAAACAAACAAGAAAGTCTCATCCCAGATTAGTTCACCAGGTAACTACTAAAGTACTAGAACTTGTTCATATGGATTTAACGGGGCCTATGCAAGTAGAAAGTATTGGAGGAAAGAGATATGCTTTTGTAATGGTAGATGACTACTCAAGATTCACATGGATCAACTTTGTTAGAGAGAAGTCTGATACTTTTGAAGTGTTTAAAGACTTATGTACTCAATTACAAAGAGAGAAGGACTGTGGTATTATCAGAATCAGAAGTGATCATGGCAAAGAATTTGAAAACAAGAGTTTCTCAGAATTCTGTGCTTCTGAAGGTATAAAGCATGAGTTTTCTGCACCTATCACACCTCAGCAAAATGGTGTAGTTGAGAGGAAAAATAGGACATTAGCAGAATGTGCAAGGGTTATGCTGCATGCTAAGAAGCTGCCATATATGTTCTGGGCTGAAGCAATGAACACTGCGTGTTACATACACAACAGAGTCACTTTAAAGAAGGGTACTACATCAACTCTGTATGAATTGTGGAAAGGGAGAAAGCCTACAGTCAAATATTTCCATGTTTTTGGGAGCAGATGCTATATTTTGGCTGATAGAGAAAATAGGAGAAAGCTGGATCCTAAGTCTGATGAAGGCATATTCCTGGGTTATTCAGTGAACAGCAGAGCTTACAGGGTGTTTAATTCCAGAACCAAGGTTGTGATGGAGTCCATAAATGTGGTTATTGATGATTTGTCTGCTGAGAATGAAAAGAATGAACCTGAAGTTGTTCCAGAGTCTGAAGCCTCAGAAGAACAAACTTCAGAAGCAGAAAAGCATTCAGAGTCTGAAGAAGCAGAAGATCAACCAGATCAAGTTCCAAATGGTAAAGGGCCATCAATTAGAGTTCAGAAGGATCACCCTAAAGACTTAATCATTGGTAGCTTAGATCAAGGTGTCAGAACCAGAAGATCAGATGCTGCTGCTACTGATTCATGTTTTGTGTCAAAGGTTGAACCTAAAAATGTGAAAGAAGCCCTAACTGATGAATTTTGGATTAAAGCAATGCAAGATGAGTTGAATCAATTCAAAAGGAGTGAAGTGTGGGATCTAGTTCCAAGACTAGAAGGGCTGAATGTGATTGGCACTAAGTGGATATTCAAGAATAAAACAGATGAAAATGGTACTGTAGTCAGAAACAAGGCAAGGTTGGTTGCTCAAGGCTATACTCAAGTAGAGGGATTGGATTTTGATGAGACCTTTGCACCAGTGGCCAGACTAGAGTCCATAAGACTGCTGTTGGGTGTATCCTGCATTCTCAAGTTCAAATTATTCCAGATGGATGTGAAGAGTGCATTTCTGAATGGATATTTGCAAGAAGAGGTATATGTTGAACAGCCTAAGGGTTTTGTGGATCCTAAGTTTCCAGAACACGTGTACAAGTTGAAGAAGGCTTTATATGGATTGAAGCAAGCACCAAGAGCATGGTATGACAGGCTGACTCAGTTTCTTGTGGCTCAAGGTTACAGAAAAGGAGGTTCTGATAAGACACTATTTGTGAAGAATGAAAATGGGAGTCTGATGATAGCTCAGATTTATGTGGATGATATAGTGTTTGGAGGGATGTCTCAGAAGATGGTCAAATTGTTTGTTCAGCAGATGCAGTCAGAATTTGAAATGAGTTTAGTTGGTGAACTGACATACTTTCTTGGGTTGCAAGTCAAACAAATGGAAGATTCAATCTTCATTTCTCAAAGTAAGTATGCCAAGAACATAGTGAAGAAGTTTGGAATGGAATCTGCTGCTCACAAGAGGACACCAGCTGCTACTCACCTGAAGTTAACTAAGGATGAACATGGAGTTTCCGTAGACCAAAGTCAGTACAGAAGCATGATAGGAAGCTTATTGTATTTAACTGCAAGCAGACCTGATATCACTTATGCTGTTGGAGTTTGTGCAAGATATCAAGCTGATCCTAAGATGAGTCATCTGACACAAGTTAAAAGGATCCTGAAGTATGTGAATAGCACAAGTGACTATGGAATCATGTATTCTCATAGTTCAAGTTCTGAACTGATGGGGTTTTGTGATGCTGACTGGGCTGGAAGTGCTGATGACAGAAAGAGTACCTCAGGAGGTTGTTTCTTCTTAGGAAATAACTTGATTTCATGGTTCAGCAAGAAACAAAACTGTGTGTCATTGTCAACTGCTGAGGCTGAGTATATTGCTGCTGGAAGTAGTTGCTCACAATTGGTTTGGATGAAACAGATGCTGGAGGAGTACAACATGAAGCAAGGAACCATGACCTTATTTTGTGACAATTTGAGTGCTATCAACATTTCTAAGAACCCTATTCAGCACAGCAGAACCAAACACATAGACATCAGACATCATTTTATCAGAAACCTTGTGGAGGACAAGATTGTTCAGCTAGAACATGTAGCTACTGAAGAACAAGTTGCTGACATATTCACAAAGGCCTTGGATGCTAAACAGTTTGAAAACTTAAGGAGCAAGTTAGGTGTGTGCTTATATGAAGAATTCTAGCAATTAAAGCAAACTGGATGTGAGGAAGATAGAGTACCTGCCAGCTTTGTTAGTGCTAAGTGTGATGTTGTTTGTGTAGTTTTCCTTCCCTATTTGCAGTCTGAGATTTGTCAGAATTTTGTGGCTAAAAAGGGGGAGAAAATCTTATGTAATGTGTTGGCTCTGATACCAAGTGTTGCTGCTCAGAGAATTAGTTCAAATTCAGTTTTCAGTGTGGTTCAGAAGTTCTTTGTGAAGCTCAGAGTTCAGAACAAATATAACAAGAGCTGTCAAGATGTCATTGAGGGGGAGTACGTGTCTCAGGGGGAGTACAAGACTGTTATGATCCTGAGATATGGTCCTGAAAAACAATTATGTGCAGCTCCTGAAGTGTTGACTCTGATATGCTCTGATACCATAAATTCAGAAGTAAGGGGGAGTTTGATGTATGCTGAGTGTATGCTGAGTTGCAGGGGGAGTGTGTGTGATGATCAGGAGTTGATCAGTAGCTCTGATACCTTGAAGTAGCTCTGATACCATGATTGTGATGATCAGTACTTGGTTTATGTGTGCTTCAGGAGTCAGAAGCTGAAGATGTTGTTTAACATAGCTCAGAAAGTGTTTTGTCCGCTGCCTAAACTGATTGCTATGATATGTTATTGTGGAGTTCTTCATTGCTGAGCTGATTATAATGAAGATTGAAGAACTTGGATGGTTTTAGCCAAAAATTTGCCAAAGGGGGAGATTGTTGAGTCTTTAAGTGTTGGCTGCATTGTTTGGCAAAACCAAAGTATGGAATAGGAGCTTGTCCTTATGATGAACTTTTCTTCAGTTACAAGTTTTCTCATTTGAAGCCATTCAGAAGCTAAAATCTACATCAGAAGCTGAAATGCTCATCAGGAGTACTGTAGCACTTCAGAAGCAGTTTCAGGTTCTGAAGCCAGCGTTGACTTCTGTTGACCACATCAGAAGCTGGGTTTGCTGGATTGTTTTTGCGCGTATCTTGGGAGATTTAGCAAGGAATTATCTTTGTATAATTGCTTCTAGAAGGCTGGTTTAATTGGAGAAGATATCTTTGAAGATTTGGTTCAAAGTTATGAAAATTCATATTTTCTGTTTTAAATCTTTCAAAGATTTGATGCAGTTTTATTTGTTACTTTATTGGAACAATCTTATTCCAGTAACAAATCAATTCAGAAGATTTGGAGCATAATTAAGAGGCTTGCTGAAGATTATAAAAGGAGGAGCTTGGCTATTGAAGACTTACGATTTTAGAGAGTTAGAAAATCAGAAAATTGAGTCTGTGTTTTAACTTAGAGTTTATTGTGCACCACTCATATGTTTTGAGTTGGTTTAGAGTTTTATAGAGTTGTGATTCATTCTAAGCCTTTAGGTACGAATGAAGTCTTTGTGTTTTTGAAGTTTTTCTTAAAAACAGAGTGTTATAGTTAAAAGGTTCAGTAACTGGGTTTAGTTACTTGAATAGGAAGATAGTGGTTTCTATTACTCAGAGTTGGGTAGAAGTCTTACTAGGTGGAGGTTAATTGCTTGGGATAAGAACTGGGAGTCAGTGTCTGAGTCTTAAGGATTAAATCCAATAGTGGATTTCCTTCCTGGATTGGTATCCCCCAGAGTAGGAGGTGTTTACTCCGAACTGGGTTAACAAACCTTGTGTGTTCTTTAGCTTTCCTGCACTTTATTTTCTGCTCTTGTATTGTGTTTACTTGTGCTCTGTTTTGCGATCTATTGTGCCCTGCATATTGTTCAGAACCTGTCTGGTTTAGAACCTGGTATTCTCTTAGTTTTGCCTGGTCAGAATTTCAACCTTTATTTCTTTGTCGTCAATGGCAGTTCGGCAACAACCCGAACAGTTGACATCTACCTTTACTTCTTGACGTCAATGGCAGTTCGGCAACAACCCGAACAGTTGACATCTACCTTTATTTCTTGTCGTCAATGGCAGTTCGGCAACAACCCGAACAGTTGACATCTACCCTTATTTCTTTGTCGTCAATGGCAGTTCGGCAACAACCCGAACAGTTGACATCTACCTTTATCTATTTGTCGTCAATGGCGGTTCGGCAACAACCCGAACAGTTGACATCTACCTTTATCTCCTTGTCGTCAATGGCAGTTCGGCAACAACCCGAACAGTTGGCATCTACCTTTATTTCTTATCGTCAATGGTAGTTCGGCAACAACCCGAACAGTTGGCATCTACCATTATTTCTTTGTCGTCAATGGCAGTTCGGCAACAACCCGAACAGTTGACATCTACCTTTATCTCTGTCGTGGTGATTTTCGGAGATCAAGCTATTGATTAGCGTTGACTCACTGATTTTATTTCACGACTGAACTTTTAATTTTTTTAAAAGAAAAGTGGAAAAAAGTTCTAAATTACCACATTTTAAAATTAGGGTTCGGGGGTTAGTTACGTTTAGGGAAGGTGTTAGCACCCTAAACGTTCGTAGTACTCTACGAGAACCTCTTGATTTTATTTATTTATTTTGGCTATAACTTGCTTATTTTTTTTTTTTTTTTAAAAAAAAGAAAAGAATGAATTAGAATAGTGATAAAAGAAAATGTTTTTTTGTATTTTTTATGATTTGGAAGGACAAGGTCCTCTGCCTACGTACCCGTGAGGGATCAAAACCTCGTAGTTCGGGGTAAAAAATGACGTTTGATTTGTTTGATGTTTTTTATTAGTTTTAAAAAAAGTTTTAAAGATAAAAGAAAAGCCAAGTGGCTAAATAAGATTGATTTGTGTTTTTTTAATTTTGAAAAGGATTAAAGTGTTATTAAAGTGGATTAATGATTTTTTAAAGAAAATAAAAGAGAAAAAAAACGGACACTTGATTGAAAATCAAGGTTTATTAAGAAAAGATTTTTTGATTTTTGATTATTTGCATGTTTTTGTTTTTTTTTGAATATGGACTAAGACTAAAAAATATAAACGCGAGGAAATTCCGTGGTGACGTTGGATCACCACGAAACCCTTTTGAAATTCAAACTAACCTAATATTTTTTGTATTTTTTTTTATAAAGCGGAATAAATAAAAATAAATAAAGACATAAAGCAGAATAAATAAAGTGAGTGTCAGTGCAAATTCTCATTTATATTTACATCGGTCCTAAATACATTCTAATAAAATAAAATAAAAATGATAAAAATGATAAACAAGAAAAAGCACAAAATTGCGAATGCATGAAAATAAAAATGCTGAGAATAAGACTAAAATGAAAATGCATGAAATAAAATAAAAAAAAAAGATAAAAATGCATGATGTGCTAAAAATAAAAGGGCAATAAAAATAAAATGAACTTAAATAACAAAAGAAAAAGTCTAAAAATGAAATGCAAGGAAAGATAAAAAAAATAAAAGGAAAGGGGTGCTGAAAGGAGAAATGGGGGGTGGGGGAAGAAAACTGAAAAGGGAAGATGAAGGAGGGAGAATGGGCCACGGCCTGGGTCCATTTGGGACCGGTTTGGGCCCTGTTGGGGTTGGGTTATAGGCTGAAAAAACCAGCTCCCACCTTCATTCCACAACTCCCTTCTCTCTCTTCTTCTCTCACTCTTCCTCTCAAGCTCTCCCTTTCTTTTTCTCTCGCGCATCAAAACTTGTGGCTGGGCTGTGTAGTGTATGGTGGTTTAGGGAGGAGGTGTGAGTGGTGGTATGGGAGTGGTTGGTGCGTGGTAGTGGATTGCCGTAGGTTAGGTTGTGGTGGCTGTTTTTTTTCCGTGTGGATGTGAAGGGGCTGGATCGAGGGCCGTACGGCTTTTGGTGTTTTGATGGGAAGGGTCGGCCTTGGGTTGGAGGTGGTTTTGTATTGTTCTTGGTGCTGGGTTTTGGCAGGATGCGGGTCTGAGTTGGGTGGTTGTGGTATGCTGGATGGTGGGTGAAGGGTGTTGCGGATTTTGTGTGAGGAGTGAGTGGTAGGAGGTGGTGTATGGCCGAATTTGGCTTTGTTGGGAGGTTTGTGTAAAGGGGCCGTACGGCCGTATGGTGTGAGGGGGATGGTATGTGGCTATAGTGTTGATTGAGTTTTGCTGTTTGGATAATTGTGTTTATTGGATTTTGATTATGTTGGTTGAGTTTGGAATGTGGAAGAGTAATGTGGGAGTAGTGTATTGTTTGAATTGGTTTTGTGCTCCATTGGTTTCTGATGGATTTTGCTCTTTTCTGCGTGTTCCTCTCCTCCCCCGTGTTTGACTAATTCCCTTTTTAAAATGCCAATTACCAACACTAATGCTCATAAAGGATAGGTTGACAAAATAATGACAATAAAAACTCAATAAAAGACAAATAAGTGACAACATAAAACCCATTAATTTTGTGACAAAAGTCTTCTCCACAAAAGATTAGATTCTAAAAATAAAAAAAAGGTTACTAGTAAAAAGAGAAAAAGATAAATAATAAAGATGCTAGATAAAATAATACTAAAAATATTTAAAAAAAATAAAGATAAAATAAAAAAAATAATAATAAAACAAAAACAAAAAGACGGACCCGAATGAAACAAAAAAATGAGGTATTTTAAAATACCTCCCTGTCGAAATTTCGTCTGAGACGACAAAAAAATTCCGAACTAAAAAGACGAGTAAAAATAAATTTTAGGTCAAAAATTGGGGTATGACAGGTCGTCATTCCCTTGTCATCCTTCTGCATTTGTTCATATTGTATGTAATTCTTGGCTTTTTTCAATAGGTGATTAAAGTCTTTCGCCTTTTGTATCTGACATTAGCCCTTTCCTCAACAGGTTGATCTTTATTTCCTCATTTGCACTTTGAACCTGGATGCCTCCTTGTTGAACCATTCTATGTAGTCTCTTATTAGCTTTCTTGGTTTATGATGTATGGCTCCAAGACTATCGACGAACTTTCACAGTTTCTTTGGGGCTGTAAAATGGGCTTTGAATCTTTTACACAAATGACCCCAAGATTTTTTTTTGGAGCGAGGCTTAAGGTTCTTAAACCATGCCATGGCCCCTACCTGAAAGGTTGATGGTCTGATTTAGGCAAGTGTACCAAATCGTTAACAAGTAATAAAGTGATAAGTAAAGTATCGTATCCACATGGATTGTCGTACCCACTAGGCAATTCACGTTACTTATTTAAAACATAAATTAAATAAATAAAACAATAAAAATAAAAGTAAATGGGGGGAGTTTGTGCAATTTGATCTGTTTGCTTAAAGCGAGGGTTTAAAAGTAACATGTTTTTTATTGCAGAATATTAGCGGCGGATAGGATTTGAATCCTCTATATTCATTTGTTGGAATTAAGTAACAATCAATTTATTCAGGGATTGGTTAAATGGTTCCCATTTAAGTGATGATTTCGTGGGGTTTTATCCCCTCCAGCTGTCAAGTTGCAACCATTACTCCCGAGGTTTATGCGCGTCAAAGGCATAGGGTTCGTCAATCCTAGAGGAATAAGGCACCTTTGTACGTGGTTTTAAGTGGGGTCCTTACTCTCTCAGAGGTAATTGAAGCATAGACTTAAATTAGAGTTCCTAAATTCTTAGTGGTCCTAAAGGTTCCCTCATCTGTGAATCTTAGACGTACATCAACTTACTCTTTCTCTTGGTAGTTCTACAAACGGGTAGCTCTATCTCGTCTACCTTACCATAGGTGAAAAGGTAAAATTATTATGCTACGTTCTGATCATGATATTGGCCTAATTCTAGGTTCATTCACCATTTTTATAACAATTTCCCTAATTCGGGTGGTTAACACTGTTATCTTCGTTACTTCCTGATTCGGGTAAGTTTTCACCGTTACATTAGGTATGTCACCTCCCTAATTACTGTTATCTCAGGTATGCCTTAATTCGGGTGAAAGCATTAAGATCTTTGCATAGTAAAATTAGACAGGACTCATAAAATAACTGAATAAAAAGATTTAAATTAAATAGATCCAACAAATAAAATAGAGGTTCATCTTAGAACCCTACCCAATAGGGTTTAGTTACTCATGGTAACTAAAGACAAATTACAAAAGAAATAAAACATACCTAGAGACCTAGAGTGAGGAGTGACACTACAAGAAAAGTTAAATTTTCCTAGGAAAAAATTCCTAGGAAAACAGCCTAATTTCCTCGGAAACAGTGTTTTCCGAGGAAATTACCGACGAAAAAATTCCTAGGAAATTTTCGATCTATTCCTAGGATTTTCCGAGGAATTTCCTAGGAATTTTTAGTCAGAAGCTTTCCTAGGAATTTCCGAGGAAAATTTCCTAGGAAAGCTTTCCTGCAAATCTGCTTCGTCTGACACATGTTTTCCGACGAATTTCCGACGAAAATTTATTAATATTTTAATGGTTAGTTTCCGACGAATTTCCGAGGAAAATTTATTATATTTTAATGGTTAGTTTCCGAGGAATTTCCGAGGAAAATAATTAATTATTAAAAAAAAATAAATAAATTTTGGGATTTTAAAAATGCGCCAAAATTTAAAAAAATTTGCGCCAAAAAAATTTGAAAATTTTTTAAAATTTTTTCCGAGGAAAATAATTAATTTTTTTAAAAAAAAAATTAAATTTTTCGAATTTCAAAATTGCGCCAAAATTTAAAAATTTTGCGCCAAAAAAATTTGAAAATTTTTTAAAATTATTTCCGAGGAAAATAATTAATTTTTTAAAAAAAAATTAATTTTTAAATTTCAAAATAATTTCAAAAATTGCGCCAAAATTTCAAAAATTTGAATTTTGAAAAATTGCGCCAAAAGAATTTGAATTTTTTTAAAAAAAATTGCGCGAAATTCAAATTTTGAAAAAAAATTCGAAAAAATTGCGCGAAATTCAAATTTTGAAAAAAAATTCGAAAAAATATATTTTAAAAAATGATTTTTAAAAAAGAAATATATGAAGTAAAAGTGTTTTGAATAAAAAAAAATGTAGGAATGAATTATTTTGATGAAATTATTTTTGAAAGAAATAAATAGATTTTATGGTTGAAGAAGATGAAAAATTTGTGTTAATGAAGATGGAAAATTGTTGTGGTAGAGTTGTTGAAAAAGAAAGAAGAAGAAGAAATTAGGAAAAAGAAAATTAATGTTAAAAAAATTATAAAAGATTATTGTTGAAGAAATTAGTGTTAATGAAGATAGAAAATTGTTGTGGATGAGTTGTTGAAAAAAGAAGAAGAAGAAGAAGAAGAAGAAGAAGAAGAAGAAGAAGATGATGATGATGATGATGATGAAAATAGGAAGAAGAAGAGAAGATGAGAATAGGAAGAATGATAAAGTTTATTGTTGAAGAAGATAAAAAATTATGTGTTTAAAAATTGTTGAAGAAGATGAAGAAGAAAATATAGAGATGGATGAATATTTGTTTGAGTAGAGATGAATGAATGAATGATGAAATGTGTAGTGTAGAGTGTGTTATTTATAGAGAAAAAAATTCTGTCACGTTTTCCGAGGAATTTCCTAGGAAAAAATTCCTAGGAAAGCTTCCCCTAAAAATTTTAAATTTTCGTTTCCCTCTCTGCAATTTTCATTTCCCCCTTAATCTTTCCTAGGAATTTTTCCTAGGAAATTCCTAGGAAAAGATTCCATTTTTTTAAAAAAAAAACAGTTATTTTAAAAAATCGATTATTTTTGAAAAAATACATTATAAATATTTTACTTGGTCTTGTATAAAAAAAAAATTGGTTAAATTTAATAAAATAAAAAATAATGATTTGAGTACACAACGACAATTAATATTCATAAATTACTCGCTATCAACGACAATATTCATAAATTTACCTGACAAAAATATAAAGTACTCGCTATCATCCTCCTCCTCCTCATCGTCGTCCTCGACATGTATTTGATGAGGTGTTGTATAAAAAAAAATTTGGTTAAATTAAATAAAATAAAAAATAATGATTTGAGTACACAACGAGAATTAATATTCATAAATTACTCGCTATCAACGACAATATTCATAAATTTACCTGATAAAAACATAAAGTACTCGCTATCATCCTCGTCCTCCTCATCGTCGTCCTCGTCATTATAAAAAAAATTTGGTTAAATTTAATAAAATAAAAAATAATGATTTGAGTACACAACGACAATTAATATTCATATATTACTCTCTATCAACGACAATATTCATAAATTTACCTGATAAAAACATAAAGTACTCGCTATCATCCTCGTCCTCCTCATCGTCGTCCTCGTCATTATAAAAAAAATTTGGTTAAATTTAAATAAAATAAAAAATAATGATTTGAGTACACAACGACAATTAATATTCATAAATTACTCGCTATCAACGACAATATTCATAAATTTACCTGATAAAAACATAAAGTACTCGCTATCATCCTCGTCCTCCTCATCGTCGTCCTCGTCATTATAAATTCCATTTGGTTAAATTTTAATAAAATAAAAAATAATGATTTGAGTACACAACGACAATTAATATTCATAAATTACTCGCTATCAACGACAATATTCATAAATTTACCTGATAAAAACATAAAGTACTCGCTATCATCCTCCGCCTCCTCATCGTCGTCCTCGTCATTATAAAAAAAATTTGGTTAAATTTTAATAAAATAAAAAATAATGATTTCAGTACACAACGACAATTAATATTCATAAATTACTCGCTATCAACGACAATATTCATAAATTTACCTGATAAAAACATAAAGTACTCGCTATCATCCTCGTCCTCCTCATCGTCGTCCTCGTCATTATAAAAAAATTTGGTTAAATTTTAATAAAATAAAAAATAATGATTGCAGTACACAACGACAATTAATATTCATAAATTACTCGCTATCAACGACAATATTCATAAATTTACCTGATAAAAACATAAAGTACTCGCTATCATCCTCGTCCTCCTCATCGTCGTCCTCGTCATTATAAAAAAAATTTGGTTAAATTTTAATAAAATAAAAAATAATGATTTGAGTACACAACGACAATTAATATTCATAAATTACTCGCTATCAACGACAATATTCATAAATTTACCTGATAAAAACATAAAGTACTCGCTATCATCCTCCTCCTCCTCATCGTCGTCCTCGTCATTATAAAAAAAAATTTGGTTAAATTTTAATAAAATAAAAAATAATGATTTGAGTACACAACGACAATTAATATTCATAAATTACTCGCTATCAACGACAATATTCATAAATTTACCTGACAAAAACATAAATTACTCGCTATCATCCTCCTCCTCCTCCTCGTCGTCCTCGTCATTATCATCATCGTCGTCGTCATGTATTTGATGAGGTCTTGTCTAAAAAAAAATTTGGTTAAATTTAATAAAATAAAAAATAATGATTTGAGTACACAACGACAATTAATATTCATAAATTACTCGCTATCAACGACAATATTCATAAATGTACCTGACAAAAACATAATAAATTACTCGCTATCATCCTCCTCCTCTTCCTCCTCCTCCTCGGCGTCCTCGTCATTATCATCATCGTCGTCGTCATGTATTTGATGAGGTGTCGGTGAAAATTGATTCGACGATGCAGGCGACGATGAATCAGATGTCTTTCTACTCTTGAACGGTTCTTAAATTTTGGATCTTCTAGCCAATACTTGGTCAAGTGATCCCACGCTATTTCCCCGATCCAATGTGTACGGTAGTTGCCCTTATGTTTTTTCCATTCCTCCCGTTCATCATATAACAAATCTGATAAACGTTTGGAAGCTAACTTGTGAAAGAGCTTCTCTACAATAAGATGGACATCTCTAGTCCAGGTACAATGCTCCTGCAATAAACAAAAAAATTATTAGACATTAAAATTTTTAAAAATATAGCATGTTATAAAGTAATTACAATTATTTAATATTTAATAATTTGTGTTTACCGAAAAGTAATTAAAAAGTGCCGCCCTGTCCTCTGTAGTAAGATGTTTATAGACGGCCCAACACCTATCCTTCGAGTAAAACATCTGGATGGCTCCTCGAATAAATTCTGCCACTCTCTTTGATGGCTCCAACCTACAAATTTGAAGTGTTAATTAAATTATGCATTTAAAAAACAAATAAAAATTAAACTACTTTTAATACTTACGATCCAGGTGTCGGTGTAATCTTAAGCAGCCCATCCGCATAATGCAAGTCTTCAATGTAACATATGAGCTAACATTTCAGCATCAACTTGCGGGTGTCTGACTCTTTTACCGTGTGAATTATATTGTCACAAAAATTCTTCTCAATGTGCATAACATCAAGATTATGTCTAAGTAAATTGTCTTTCCAGTAAGGGAGGTCCCAAAAGATACTTCTTTTCGTCCAATGGTGGGTGTCACCGTATTGCGGGTGTCTGACTCTTTTGCCAACATCTGGGAATTTCAAAAGTCCTAATGCACTGACTCTACGGAATACTTCCTCTGATGTTGTCCTAGGAGGCGGGCCATCTTTTTCTGTTTCTCCTTTACGAAACAAATTCCTCTTCTTACGAAATTCATGTGTTGCTGGTAAAAACCTACGGTGGCAGTCAAACCACGAACTCTTTCTTCCGTGATGCAAGTTAAACGCCTTTGTTTCTTCCATGCAATGTGGACAAGCCAATCTACCATGAGTCGACCATCCAGACAACATTCCATATGCAGGAAAGTCGTTAATAGTCCACATCAAAGCTGCCCTCATCCTAAAATTCTCCTTCCTTGCAATATCATATGTTGATTCCCCGATCCACAATCTCTTCAAATCATCAATTAAGGGTTGTAAATACACATCTATACCATCTAATGGCTATTAGGTCCTGGTATAACACAAGTCAAAAACAAATAAGGTTTTGACATGCACATGTCAGGAGGAAGATTATACAGGGTAAGAAGAATTGGCCAACAAGAATAAGGCGTTGCCGACTTTTGGATATACGGGACAAATCCATCAGAGCATAATCCAAGCCTCACATTACGTGGATCTTCTGCAAAATCAGGATGTACTTCGTCAAAGTGCTTCCATGCCACCCCGTCACAGGGATGTCGCATCACACCTGTATTTGTTCTATTGTAATAATGCCACGTCATTTTATCGGCTGTGTGAGTTGATGCATACAATCTCTGCAATCTTGGTATTATTGGCAGATAAAACATTGACTTGACTGAGACTAGCTTCTGCTTCCGAGAACTGGCATTACCACGTACTTGATACCTCGGTGCATTGCAAAATTTACACTCCACCAACGACCCATCATTTTTACCGAATTCGTTGTCGTAAAACAGCATGCACCCTTTAACGCAACAATCAATAGTTTTAACTTGCAATCCCAACTTCGACACCAACTTCTTAGCCTCATAAAAACTCAATGGCAAATTGTCCTTTATAGGAGTTGCGTCCCACATCATTTTTGTATAACATTCTGCGCCTTCTTCGGCCACACTCCAATCTGACTTGGCAGCTAAAAGCCTCACACTCATGGATAACTTAGAATCAGAAGACCCTTCAAACAACGGCTTGTTTACTTCCATCATCATTTTGTAAAACTTCAACGCTTTCTCGTTCAGAATTCTTTCCTCTTCAGCGCCCTCGTCCTCATTGTAAGACAGGTTCACCCCAAGAGCATCGCCAACCATATCTTCCATCATGCCAAAGTTTTCACTCTCCGTACGCGCCCCACTGCTTGAAGCGCGCATATTAACATCATTTGTCGGCTCTTGTTCACCATGATATTTCCACACGTAATAATTCTCCATAAAACCAAGGTCCTTTAAATGATTTAGAACATCTTCTGGGCTCTGAAGCAGCCTACACGTACATTTAATACACGGACATCTTATCCCTCCCTCCAATGTAAACGCACGTTGCGACATGGCGTAAGCAACAAATTCACGAACTCCATCCACAAAAGCCGCTTTAAGTGTTCTTTTCCCCGGATATTTTCTATCGTACATCCAACTACGATGTAAAATATATTGATCCATCTTCCGCGTCACTAATATTAACTCAATTATTAGTTTGTATTTATTCGTTACAATAACGCGCGAATAATTAATAAATTCTCGCGTTGCCGACAAAAGTTAATGACTACGTACAACCTAAATATAAATAACAATTTTTTTTTTATTTCTAAAAACCTAAATATTTAGAAATTCGTTCAAATTACACATATTTCATATAAATTAACTTCATAACTCTTTACTAATTTATCTTCTTTTTCTAACAAACTTTTTAAACATATTAAAACATATTTCTTAACTAATTAAAACATATTCATTTAATTACAGAAATTAGTTTTACTAATTAACAATTTTTTAAACATATTTCTTTACTAACTTAACCTTCTTTTTTTAAAATAACTACAACAACATTTTTACTTATTAACCACATTTTTTACTTGCATTTTTTAATTATTAACTAAATCATATTTGTTACATATATAAATTAGTTTTACTAATTAACTAATTTTTAAACATATTTCTTTCCTAACTTAACCTTCTTTTTTTAAAATAACTACAATAACATTTTTACTAACCACATTTTTTCTTGCATTTTTATTATAACTAAAACATATTTATTATATAATATGTCACATGAATTGCATAAAAATTATATAATATTTTACAACTAACATATATAACATTTTCTAATTAATCTACATCACATTTTCTAAAAATTTTGTATGAATTCAACATTACGCGCATATAAAAATTACTAGCCACAAATAAAAGTTACGCGCGGATAAAAATTCTGCGCGCCACCGACAAAATTAATTACAACAACTAATTAATTCACATATTTCATATCAATTACCTTCATAATAAATTTTTTTAACATATATTTCATTACAACAACTAATTCACTAATTCACATATTCCTAGTCAAACCATTGTAGCAATTTAAAATAAGTAGAACATATATACCAACCTCAAATAATTAGACGATGAACGACCAAGTGGATGAAAAAAAACCAAGCAGCAGCTGCAGCAACAACACCAACCTTAAAATGGATCCGAAGCAAGAAACTACAAAAAATAATACAACATAATTAATAAAATCAATATCAATATTTTTTTAAAAAAACAAAACATTTTTACTAAACTACAATTTTTTTACAAGCTAACACTTTTTTTATTATAAACTAACACCATTTTTAATTAATATCATCTTTAAAAAAAAATACATTTACTAACTAATATTTTTATAAATAATTATAGTAACATTTTTACCAACTATTTTTTACAAACTACACTTCTTTTACTAAGTAATATTTTTATTACTAATAACCATGACTTTCTTTTTTCTAACAATTTAAAATAAAATATAAAAACTAACCTCAAAAAATATAAATGCAACCTTGAGTAGTAGCAACAATAACCTTGAGTAAAATAAAATAAAAATATGATGATAAAATTGAAGTTGAGAAAAAAAATGAGTGAGAATGATTGAATTTGATGGTAGAGTCTGAGATTGAGAAAGAAATTGTGTGTTATATATAATAGAGAGAATAAGTGATATTTATATGGTGTATAATATAAGATAATAATTTGAGATAATAAGTTTATTGAGAGAAAATAAATTAAATAAATGAAGTTTGGTAATATAAGAATGAAGAAGATTATAATAAGAATGAAGGAGAGAAAAAAATGAAGAAGGAAGAAGATTAATTTTAGGAATGAAGTGAGAATGTAAACCATTATTATTCTTTAATAATATAGTGTTCATGTTCATATTCATATCCATTTATTTAATTCATGCAATTCCGGATAATGCTTTCCTGATAATGCTTTCCAACGTTCACATCACCTGCAAGCAACGGCTATAATGCTTTCCTGCAACGGTCACATCAATGCTTTCCTGCAAGCAACAGCTATTAATGCTTTCCGAGGAAATTATGTAGCTTTCCGAGGAAATTATAAAGGCATGCGCTTACCGAGGACTTTCCGAGGAATTAAAAGCCCGTATGCTTACCGACGACTTTCCGAGGAAATAAATAGCGTGTATGCTTACCGACGAATTTTATCTGCTTTCCGACGAAATTAAACCCATTTTGTCAGAAATTGCTTTCCGACGAAATTTTTCGTCGGTAAACATCCTGCTTTCCTAGGAATTTAAATTCCTAGGAAAATTTTGTAGGAAAATACACTACTTT
Source organism: Medicago ruthenica (assembly GCA_018208015.1). Lineage (NCBI taxonomy): Eukaryota > Viridiplantae > Streptophyta > Magnoliopsida > Fabales > Fabaceae > Medicago > Medicago ruthenica. The sequence continues at coordinate 28,817,538 of CM031376.1, forward strand.
CTTGTAGTGTGAGACTCCTCCCTTGAAGCTCCTTGTAACATCCCGCTTATGACTCAAATAATTAACAGTGACGTGATGTCGAATCAGAGATGTTTTAAGTAATGACATTTTAGTAATTACTACTCATGAGTTTTATATATATGACAAAAGTCATTTTCTTCTTCATTCTACTTTCTTCTTTCTTTCTCTAACCACAATTCTTTCCCTTTTCTCTACACCTCCTCCACGCCACCCTCCTCCTCTCCTCCACTAATCATCAACTTCACCTCCTAACCCTCCATCTTCATGCAAGCAAGCAAGGTTATGACTTGGAGGTCAAGAAACAAGAAAGGATAAAGAGATTAGAAGCTAGGGTTTTGGCAAGGAATTAAGGGGAAGAAGAGGAATCAAGCTAAGATTATGGATTAGGAAGCATGGAAAGCTTTGATCAGATGTTTTGAGGTGAGCTCCTTTAGTTTTAAACCCACTTTGGGTAAGTTTGGGAGAAATCCCTCATTTTAGAGAGTTTATTAAATTTGTGCCCTAGTTCCTTTTTGCTTGAAATTCCTTAATCAATCATGTTACAAACTATCAATAAGCATTAGAAATTCATTTCTTCAGCTATTATGATGTGTGGGTATGCTTAGATAAGCCAAAATGGTGGAAAATCACGTTTTGAACTTTTTCTGTGCTGTCTGGCTGCACGCAAAATCGTGTCACGATTTTGCCACCGTGTCACGATTTTGCAACCGTGTCACGATTCCATAGGCAGAATTTGCCACCATTTCTGGGTAGAAAATCGTGACACGATTTCCAAATCGTGACACGATTTCCAAATCGTGTCACGATGACACTGTTGACAGGATCATGTTGTTTTTCTGCTTTTGCACCTGCTGGCTTTCTAATACTGCTTCAGACTCATTAAACAACATGTAATGGCTAAGTATCACTATTAAGTATTAGAGGATCTATCCCTTAGAGAATGTATGGATTATTATGGGGGTAAGGATTAGATGGACAACCCATTACATGTGAGTTGATAACTCTTAAGGAAAAGCATATGACCTTGAAAGTCAAGAACCTACATTAGGTATACAAGATTATAAAGGTATTCAGTTTAGAATACAAGGGTAATAGGAATGCTTCGGCAATCAAAGTTTAAGATAAGCTTATGGTGTTGGTTCTCAACAGTTAATAGGTGGCTTATGAGAACGATAAGCCAAGAACCTTGTGTTATAGGTTAAGTGTTACAGGATTGTTATATGATTAAAGTAATAGATATGCATGTTTATATGTAAAAGTTAAAGAATTATATATCAAAGTTAAAGGCGTGTTCGTACGTTTCACAGTCATAGGCATGTTCAGCAGACTCCGGGATACGCCGGATGGGACTTCACCGAGAGGGTTGTCCACATGCAAATTCATAGTGGAGTCCGGTGATAGCCTGATATGATAGGAATTTCACCTGGTCATAGGGAGATGTACTTCGGGGTTACTCCACCCGGACCGCACTCCGTAAAATGAACTCAGATAATAATGTTTGTTCAACGCTAACAGCTAACATAAAACATCTTTATATGTATTATGTTTCATAGTTGTAGTCAAAGTTATAGTTACAGGAAATTTACAGTTATAGTTATAGACAGTTAACAGAAAATGGTCCTAGGTTTCCCCTCGATCACTAAGTTAAAGTTATAGGCAGGTTACAGTTACAATTATAGGCGGTTTACAGTTATAGTCACAGGTAGGTTACAGTTATAGTTACAGGTAGATTACAGTTTACAGGCAGTTTATAGATATAGTTACAGGCAGACTTATAGTCATAGCCAGTTACAGTTATAGTGATAGGCAGACATATAGTTATAGTCAGACTTATATCCTTTGTGGTTAAAGATAAGAGACTTGGCGATCATAGAAAATCCCCAAGATTACCAAGGTAGGCATGGCGACCCTAGGTTCCCTGAGGTTGCCAACAGTTGGTTGGGCTGGAGCTCACTGAGACATTATGTCTCATCCCATTCCTTCTGGTGCAGGTTATCAGGTAAGCCAGAGGTTCGTGACGGAGATCTTCAGAGGGATACTGGATGGAGTACAGTTGCTCGTCGTGTACCAGCTCAGGAGCTTATGGGATATTTGTATGAGTATTGTAACAGTATTGGATTATTTGTACAAACGAGTAAACTTGTATTCATTCAGATGTGATGTACTATTATTATTGAAATTTTTAAATGTATCCAGTATCAGTTTAACGCACATGCTAATATTCTAGATTAAGTTAGTATGGGTGTTACAATTGGTATCAGAGCAGGTCGATTCAGACCGTGCCATGGGTCATTTAAGATTCAATAAAAGTAGTGGAATCATTGGGTTCCGGATGTTGTTCTAAAGGTCACATCTAGTTGAGCCTGATCAACTCAATCTAGTATATGACAGTTAGGACAAATATCCGAGAGCTGAATGTGACCAAGGAGGAAAGAAGTATACGAAGGGTGAAGGTTAAGGCGTTAGATTTTTAAGACGGAAATTGGCGAGGTATTTAATGCCAAAGGATGGTTCTCTAACAGTGAAGTAACTGAGCCAGTTAATGGCAAAGATCAGGAATATAAGAGGTATTTAAGAGTATCTAAGAGTAAGGTCAAGTACCTTAGCTAGTTGGACGCATCATTGAGCGATGCCTTCTCCGAGGAGATGTGTAGAGTAAAGAATTATGGAATACTCTAAGGAATGATTTGGAAACTTAACGGGAACCGTAATTTGAAAAGTTAAAGTGAATTGTAGAATAGAGTTTATTTCCGGGTACAGAGGTAGAGAATTACGGTACCAAACCTAGCGACTTGGAATAAAGAATGATCAGTTAATTATTGGAAGCTCTGGACTTCCAGTAAGGATATAGTGTGTAAGGATGGGAGGACTTGCGCACTTGGACAGATGAAGCAGATTACCTTCCTTTATTATGGGTCATCAAGATGCTTTGTATGAGGAACGCAAGTTTAGCGATAGGTGAAGGAAACCCTTGGTAAGGGTATGAAGTAAAGATTAAATCTTATGTTGTCGGATTATAGCAGACCGGTTTGGAGGATTAAGCAGGAATTAGCCAAGAACTGTTGTGACGCTCTAGCAGCAGGAAGATCGTCACTAACGTACAAGTTGCAGTTAAAGTTGTAGTTAATGTTAAGGAATTCTATGTTTTCTTTTGATGGGTTCCTTACACTAGTATTCGAGTAAGCCGACAAAGATCACCTTATGTTGGTATGTGTTAAAGATGGTAGAAAATACATACCTTGGGTTGTTTGAAACCATGAAGAGGGCAACGGTCGAGAAGACATATGGAATATTATTCAGATAACAAGATTAGATTGTAATTGTGAATACAGTAACAAGTTACAGGAAGGATCCAATGGGAAATATTAAGAATTGAAGTTTAAAGATTTATTAATCGGGTACTCGAAGAGGCGTAACATGTGTTTGGGCTTACAGGAGAGCTGGTAAAGTCGAGTTTTATCCAGACAGATTATTTCCGGAGAAACCCGAGGAGTAACCAAGAGATATGGTAGAGATATGTGGACCTAAGTTGTCTTGGAAAAAGGTTGTGGATGTGGAATCCCTACGGATAATTATAGAACGAAACTCGATTCAGTATATGAAAGACGAGGATTTTCGGAAGTCATAGAATGTTGCTAGAAGTTACCACAAGTAAATAATGTATGAACTTAAGTTGCTGCAGGTATACTTTCAGTAGGGTATCTGTAAGGTTTAAATGAATATACATGTTGAGCCAACTATGAGATGGATATAGAATCTAGAATATGAAGAGTAAAGCCAGAACTAGTGTAAAATTTGTTTTGACAGGAGCATTGTTGGGCTCGTAATTATTGTTAAAGACTGTTTACAGGTTTTGGCGTATTTTCGTGAAAGTAAGTATATTGTTATGTCTGAACAGAAACACAAAGTCAGATGACGAACAATCAATAAGTTAAGCAAGTGGTTTAAGCCACTAAGGAATGAGTTTAACGAGGAGATCTAATTTGGTAATAGTGGTGTATTACTTCTATCCCAAGGTGAATTGTGTAAATCAGAGTTGCGCAGCGGAGAAGTAATCCGAAAATGAGTTAACAGACAATTCCGAACTGAAGTTTAGAGAAAAAGGATGTTGTGAAGTCTTTGGGCAGATGAAGTACAGGAAAGGTATTCAGTGATTAATTCTCAAGCTACAGAATATTTGTAAGTAGTGATGACTTGAACTTATCATCAGTGCTAACAGGAAATTTTAAGAGATAAGTCGAGGAATGCTTCAGACCTCGAAACACATGGGATAAGAGAATCGAAGCGGTTTGAGAAATTTAAAGGATGTGTTTCTAGCACAATAAGTACATAGCAAAGAAAGCCGCATCTAATGCGGTGACCTAGCTGTTTTAACTCAGTGACTTCAAGTTGACTTGAATAGTAAGTTTTACCAAGAGAATTAGTTATGAGGTTATTCCACATCGTACCCACGTTATGCTAGCATGTCGCATGTAACAGGCACGTAACAGGTTATGATTAGTGTTATGTATACTGATCAGACAGAGTTTATGCTACTTAGATAGTAGTGTAACATATTTTCACAGTCATGTGACATGTATCGGTAACTGTGGTACGCAGTCAGTAATGTTTAACAGGAAAGTCTTAAGCAGAACAGGTTTGTTGTTACCGAACATATCTTAATTGAGGAGTTCGGAATTCTTGAACTTAATGTTCACAGTTAGAGGAAGGAAATGTTTTACACAGATCAGAAGATTCCTCATAGTTTACAGTAAAGGGCTACGTGAATTCAAGTTATGAAATAAAGGATTCAGAGTTTAAGAGTGCTATTTTGAAAGCAATCAGAATAGAGTTTTCTTTTCAAAAACAGAGAATGTCCTTGACCGAAATAAGTTTATACCGCCAACGGAATGTAACCATAATTTACGTTATGGGATTGTGAATACTCAAAGAATACAAGCATGAGTTAAGAGCAAGAAGAGTGACCTTAGTTGGCGTGGCTTTGTCTCAAGTATATCTTGACTAAGTATGATGTTCCATTAGTTGGACAATGATGATGCGGCGTACTGTGTATCGATAGTAGTGTACACGTACTCGATCGTGTATGGAAGCTATGTGCTATGGACTGTATTATATGATGATATGTGAGACGGCTTATGCCACACGTCACTTGTACTAAACTTTCATAAGTTTGAATTTATTGGTAAAGGAAGTATTAATCCCATGAGTAAGGGATATCTTGAATGATGCAAGATTGTCAGAGTCCTAGAAGGAATAAAGCTCCTAAGACCTTTAGCTATGCGTGATCGTTGATTAATTAAATCGTAGCACGAGTGGCTCATATGATTTCTCGAGCCTTAAGGATTCCCACAGTGGGAATGTGAGCAATGCTCATGGTTGTGATAATAGTTACACCAGGATGACAGAAAGAAAGGAACTTGTACCATAAGTTCAGCCACCTCCTTGTATTTAAATTGTAAAGGTAGTTGTAATAGACTTTACTTCAGTTTGGGAATACTCAATATCAGATGTTTTTCAGTGCAAGACTAAATCTATAAAAGGAATGGTACAATTGTAACAGTAAAAGGTCGTTTTACGAGGCGAAAGTTAAAGACAAATTCTTTCGAATTAAAAGTAATGTAATAGATTCCTCGGAAAGTTGGAATAATTGAGAAAAACAGATTGACCCGACGTCTTCAGGTTAAGATTGAACGGTCAATGAAAGAAGAACGGATAAAATTCAGTAAGGGAAATCCAAGACTTAATAATTTTAAATTGGATTTGCAAGTAGTCAGATAAGATGGATATGATGGTTCAGATAACCTCACATCCTACTACATAAGAGTTATGCAATGCACCACAAGCATTTCAGTTAAAGAAAAGATTGTCGAGTATATTTAACTTATAGAGTTGGAGAAATCCAAGGGATTCCGATAAGCAAGACGAACTGGAATTTTGGCTAGTAGAGAAAGTAGTATGATAGATTCATTCATATATGATAATGAGTGGATTCTAAATTTCGAGGATGAAATTTCTTTAAGGGGGGTAGAGTGTAACATCCCGCTTATGACTCGAATAATTAACAGTGACGTGACGTCGAATCAGAGATGTTTTAAGTAATGACATTTTGGTAATTACTACTCATGAGTTTTATATATATGACAAAAGTCATTTTCTTCTTCATTCTACTTTCTTCTTTCTTTCTCTAACCACAATTCTCTCCCTTTTCTCTACACCTCCTCCACACCACCCTCCTCCTCTCCTCCACTAATCATCAACTTCACCTCCTAACCCTCCATCTTCATGCAAGCAAGCAAGGTTATGACTTGGAGGTCAAGAAACAAGAAAGGATAAAGAGATTAGAAGCTAGGGTTTTGGCAAGGAATTAAGGGGAAGAAGAGGAATCAAGCTAGGATTATGGATTAGGAAGCATGGCAAGCTTTGATCAGATGTTTTGAGGTGAGCTCCTTTAGTTTTAAACCCACTTTGGGTAAGTTTGGGAGAAATCCCTCATTTTAGAGAGTTTATTAAATTTGTGCCCTAGTTCCTTTTTGCTTGAAATTCCTTAATCAATCATGTTACAAACTATCAATAAGCATTAGAAATTCATTTCTTCAGCTATTATGATGTGTGGGTATGCTTAGATAAGCCAAAATGGTGGAAAATCACGTTTTGAACTTTTTCTGTGCTGTCTGGCTGCACGCAAAATCGTGTCACGATTTTGCCACCGTGTCACGATTTTGCAACCGTGTCACGATTCCATAGGCAGAATTTGCCATTATTTCTGGGTAGAAAATCGTGACACGATTTCCAAATCGTGTCACGATGACATTGTTGACAGGATCATGTTGTTTTTCTGCTTTTGCACCTGCTGGCTGTCTAATACTGCTTCAGACTCATTAAACAACATGTAATGGCTAAGTATCACTATTAAGTATTAGAGGATCTATCCCTTAGAGAATGTATGGATTATTATGGGGGTAAGGATTAGATGGACAACCCATTACATGTGAGTTGATAACTCTTAAGGAAAAGCATATGACCTTGAAAGTCAAGAACCTACATTAGGTATACAAGATTATAAAGGTATTCAGTTTAGAATACAAGGGTAATAGGAATGCTTCGGCAATCAAAGTTTAAGATAAGCTTATGGTGTTGGTTCTCAACAGTTAATAGGTGGCTTATGAGAACGATAAGCCAAGAACCTTGTGTTATAGGTTAAGTGTTACAGGATTGTTATATGATTAAAGTAATAGATATGCATGTTTATATGTAAAAGTTAAAGAATTATATATCAAAGTTAAAGGCGTGTTCGCACGTTTCACAGTCATAGGCATGTTCAGCAGACTCCGGGATACGCCGGATGGGACTTCACCGAGAGGGTTGTCCACATGCAAATTCATAGTGGAGTCCGGTGATAGCCTGATATGATAGGAATTTCACCGGGTCATAGGGAGATGTACTTCAGGGTTACTCCACCCGGACCGCACTCCGTAAAATGAACTCAGATAATAATGTTTGTTCAACGCTAACAGCTAACATAAAACATCTTTATATGTATTATGTTTCATAGTTATAGTCAAAGTTATAGTTACAGGAAATTTACAGTTATAGTTATAGACAGTTAACAGAAAATGGTCCTAGGTTTCCCCTCGATCACTAAGTTAAAGTTATAGGCAGGTTACAGTTACAGTTATAGGCGGTTTACAGTTATAGTCACAGGTAGGTTACAGTTATAGTTACAGGTAGATTACAGTTTACAGGCAGTTTATAGATATAGTTACAGGCAGACTTATAGTCATAGGCAGTTACAGTTATAGTGATAGGCAGACATATAGTTATAGTCAGACTTATATCCTTTGTGGTTAAAGATAAGAGACTTGGCGATCATAGAAAATCCCCAAGATTACCAAGGTAGGCATGGCGACCCTAGGTTCCCTGTGGTTGCGAACAGTTGGTTGGGCTGGAGCTCACTGAGACATTATGTCTCATCCCATTCCTTCTGGTGCAGGTTATCAGGTAAGCCAGAGGTTCGTGACGGAGATCTTCAGAGGGATACTGGATGGAGTACAGTTGCTCGTCGTGTACCAGCTCAGGAGCTTATGGGATATTTGTATGAGTATTGTAACAGTATTGGATTATTTGTACAAACGAGTAAACTTGTATTCATTCAGATGTGATGTACTATTATTATTGAAATTTTTAAATGTATCCAGTATCAGTTTAACGCACATGCTAATATTCTAGATTAAGTTAGTATGGGTGTTACACTCCTAGTGCTTTCCCTCCTCTTAAACCGCTTCGTTTTGAATGAAAATTATGAATGATAAGAGTTGTATTTATAGGCTTTGTTTCCACATGGATTTAGGCCTAAAAAATGGGGGGTTTTCCACCAAAAAGCAGTTATTTCTCGAAATAAAACACCCCAGGACTCGCAGACAACACCCCCCGGGGGGGTGTTATTTTGTGTGCGCGGGGTGCATGGCAAACACCCAGGGGGTGCATGAGTGTTATTTTGTGTGCCCGGGACGCATGAGTGCAATTTCTCACACATAATCGCCTGTTTCTTCGTCGTTTGGGTGTTTTCTTCCATATAACTTGTCTTGGGACTTGGAATAGAATTTCTCCTACTTGTAATGTCTTCAGAGACCTCTTGAATCTTCATTCATTGTCTTCCAAAATTGTCATAAGATGTTTTGCTTTGCCGATTTGCAATTTTGCCTTGGATTACATCAAAAACATCCTAGAATTGTTTGGTTTCAGGAAAACTAAAATTACATGACTCAAAACAAATACATTATAAAATGTCCTGAAAACCATATGCAATTGTTCTAAAACTCCTCTAACTTGGATCAAAACTAAATAAAAATGACTGAAAAATATGCTAAGAATAACGTAAGATGACATGTAATCACAACCTCAAACTTAAATTGTTGCTTGTCCTCAAGTCACGAAAGAAAATAAATTTTAAACTTTGCATATATTTCAGGGAAAACATACTTTTCCAAAGAGGTTGCTCAGATCATCATCTCGTCTCTTTTACAGACTTGACTAACTTATCACTTCCATGCAAGTGGGACATGCTTAGAGGAGTTCATCTTTGCTCCATTTAGGTTTGCTCCATTTACTCCCTTTCAATGCATAGATGTGTGACATGTGGTAAAAACAAATTCAATGGTTGAGATTAAAATGCCTCACCACATGCTCTCTCCACTATAACACACTGATTCTTTCTCTTTCACCTTCTTCATTCCCCCAAATTCATCGTGAAACCCCTATCCACCATAAAAGATTTCCATGGCTTCCAATTTCGGTCTCAAACCTCAAGATAAATATGCTCCAATGGATGCTCCCTCAAAATCATCTTCCAATCACCTTAATTTCACTTCTCTCAACTTCGATTTCAGATCCAGATCCAGATCCACTCCCATATCAGATTCTATTTTTGGATCCTCTGCCAACAGAGACACCGGAGTTTTCAAGTTTCAACAATCAAATTCGCCGCAAACGGGCGAAGATGGGTGGCACAGAAGGCGGCGCCGTCAGTGAGAGGAAGAGGCGAAGCAAAGAGGGAGAGGAAGAAGATGAAAGTTAGTACTGTATCAGAACAACAAAAAAGAATGCGTTAAAGTTAGTACTGTATCAGAACAAATACTTCTATCTAATCTTTTAATCATAGCCCTTGAATTTGTTTGTTCCACGAGTCACACATCTATGCATTGAAAAGGAGTAAATGGATCAAACATAAATGGAGCAAAGATGAACTCTGCTTAGAGAAGATAGTTCACACTCTCAGCCACACTCTTTTATAGGATACACATATGTATCTCCTAAATCCAATAGGGATGGTCACGACATTTGTCCACTCCAGGTCGCCGCATGAATGTACCTTGTTATCAATTTGAAACAATTCTAAAAAGGCATTCAAGATCATACTATATACACACTTTGAGGTCTTTCAGGGTTATAACGTGACTTAAGTTAAGGTGGGATGTATTTGGGAAAGTAGGCTAATAAAACAACTTGGAGTTAGATTTTCAACCGAAATATTCCTACTAAACATTGAAGTATTACCAACCTTCGTTCCTTAAACCAAAACAAGAAGAGTACTAAGTAAAACTTTTTATCTTTCATTTTTCAAAATAAATATTTTTTTTAAGACACCAATTTTTTTTGATGTTTTTGACTCTTGATTTTTTCTTTTTCTATTTTTTTTGTGTAGACCAATATTTTTATATGGTTTTATCTACATTTTTTCATTTTTGATAAATAAGTTATAATGGTACCCCACCCAAACTTAAAATGTTGCTAATTCTAAAGAGCAACCTCAAACTTAGCTTCAAATCATACCAAGTTATTAAAATATTCTATCTAACTCCAAGAGAAATCAAATAGATGACATTAAGGTTCAAAACTTGTGACATTACTCATCACTTAGTAACAACAAAAAAAAATTATTGCATGGAGGCTCAAAGGGAATAGCAAATAGGGTTGGGAATAAGTCAGACCGACCTATAAGGGCCTACGACCTCACCTATTTAGGTCTGACCTGGTCTATTTATGAAAAATGTTAGGCTTAGGCTTTTGAAAAAGCCTATTTAAGTAAATATGTCAAACTTAGGCTATCAAAAAAGCCTACGAAGCTGATAGGCCGGCCTATTTATGCATATTATTAAAACTTATTTTTTATTTATATTAAAATTAATTTATATTAAACATAAAAATAAAAAAAAATCTCAAATAATGGACTTTTTAAATAGGCTTTAAGACCTTACAGTGAAATAGGTTTTTAAGGCCTTATAGTGATAGACAAAGTCTTACAGTGAAATAAGCTTTAAGACCAATTTAACCTATTTAGAAGTAGATAAAATGAACTATTTAATGACTTTAATTTGAAGTAGGCCTGTAAATAGGCTTTTACGCAATGACAGACTTTTAAATAGGCAAGGCCAGGCCAAAAAAATAGGTCTACTAAAGGTCATAGGTCAGACTTAAGCTTGCAAAAAAATTCGTAGGTCAGGCTCAGGCCTATCAAAGTCTGGTCTGGCCTAGCCTATTCCCACCCATATTAGCAAAGGATAATAGTAGTAGGAGTAGTACTACTACTAATACTAATAATAATCATAATAAGGGTGGTTTGAAAGGCTCAAGGTACCCAAAAAAATTGTCTCGTCTATAGCATAACATGACCGATAGTCTGTAAAGAGCGGCCGCAAATTCGAACAAAAATGGCATTACATATGAAACACTCGATACAAATTTAGTTGTTTTTAAACTACAACACTATACAGTGTACCATCCCTAAAAAAACAGTATACAGTGTACCAATACAAATTCAAACTCGATGGAATTTATTTTTTAAAAGATAAAAATTTATTAATAACAGCACACAGGTTGTGCTAATAGCAAATTCATCTGATACAAAGTTCAATTGAGGAAAATCTTCGATCAAATCCACGGGAAATTGGTTTTTTGCGAAATTTTCACCAAAATCTGCTGGAAATCCTTGAATTTCTATTAGTGATAGTGCAGGAACCTACTTACAAACTTTGATTAGTTCATGGACCTATTTATATAATATGTCACGTTAGCATTGACTAACATCAACTAAATGAAGGATCTAATTGAAAAAAATGAAATAGTTCAAGAATCTGGTTACAACTTTTTTGAGTTTAGAGGCCTATTTAATAATTTCCAAAAAATACAGGGACCTACAAATTAATTAAACCTTTAATTAAAATAAGGGGACTAAAAATATATTTAAGCCTATAAAATAAGGAAAAATTAAAGTCAAAGTTGAAAATGTAGTTGTCACACCCGACACATTAGTCACTAATGGGAAAGAGGCAAAAAGTGGATTAACATAACTAAACTATGTAACTCTTTTTTGTTTCTTTCTTTTATGGAGGAAGTTAAGCAGGGAGTGAAGGAGATCCAATTCTTAGGAATTTGTCACCCTCATGGACTCTAGCAATACAGTAAGCAAATTGAAATTTAGTAAAGAATTCAACAAAATAATTTGACACTTGCATGAATGCAAGAAACTTTCACAAAATTGATGGGAAATCCCAGAACATACAAGAAAAATACAATACATTAGATTAAATTCGGGAAAAATATATATAACTCACTCGTCTGTAGATGTCAACCCGATTTTCCTTAGCATACTCCACGTAGTGTATGAGGTCGTGATATGTATAGAAATGTTACCCAGGATCTGGACAATAATAAGTCTGCAACAGAAAAATACAACACAGTCAAGTGAGATACATTTTTAGAAAAAAAAAGATACATCAGTGAAGAGTATTCAAAAATTCATTTTCTTTCTTTTATTCAGAGATACAAATCAGAATTGTTTTTTGTTTTTGAAGAAGTGGAAATCAGACTTGTTAATTCAACTATTTCCACTTCGATAATTTTATGCGAGGAATTTTTTTATTTTTTAATAAATAAATAAAAATATTTGAAAGAATGGGGAGGAAGATAGAGACCATCTTATCAGATGATAAGAATTTACCCAAAAATAAAACATTAACAGAAAACAAAGTAAACAACAGCAAACCAAATTGGATTAGAATTCAACAAAGTTATTTAGGGTCCGTTTGGTGCGAGAGTTTTGGAGGGGAGGGCTCAATTTTATTTTTTAAATTACAAACAATTTAAAATGTTTTTTTAAAATAAATTAAGTGTTTTTGAAGTATTATATGATCATTTATCATGTTGTTAATTCAATTTTCTAAAAATAATTTTATAATATCTGTAATTTAAAAAATAAAAGTGAGCCCTCCCCTCCAAAACTCTCGAACCAAACGGATAACATATGAATAAAAAAATGTTCAGTTAAGAGTAGATCATAGTAGTAGATACGTAATAAACACAATTATCTCCCATTTTTATAGATATTAAGCTGTCCATGTCATTTATGAATTATCAACAAAGAGGACACTTTGATTCCAAAAATATCATATTTATACCAAAACAAAAAGAATCAACATGTATTTGGATCATTGGATGCAATTTTAAAAAATAAATTGTTGTTTTACTTCCTTGATGAGCAAATAAAAAAAATCTAATAATTCATAATTAGAATTTCATGTATGCTGATGTGTATAATTTCAGAACATTATCTCAAATACAATGACTTTTCATACACTACTTGTAACACCCATAATAAGATTGCCTAGGATCTTATACGAGTATTAAAATTTCGTACTGGATACATTAATTTACAATATAAAAAGTTCATTCAAGTATATTACATCACATTGTAATATTACATTCCAAAGTTAAACAACATCTCTGATACATGTACAACATAAGTACAACCATATGATACATTCAAACTATAAACAGATAACATCAGCACGATCAGTCCGTAGCCTTCTCCTTACCCTTGTTGCGTGCTGACTGCGATCCTACCTGTGAACCTGCACCAGAAGGAATGGGATGAGACATAATGTCTCAGTGAGCTCTACCCAACATACTGTTTGGCAACTACAGGGAACCTAGGGTCGCCATGCCTACCTTGGCAATTTAGGGGAAATCTAGATTCGCCAAGTCTTATAAACCTGCCTATGACTTTAACTATAACCTGCCTGTAACCGTAAACTTTCTATGACTATAACTTTAACTATAATTGTAAAACATAATACAAATAAAGTGTTTTATGTTAGCTGTTAGCGTTGAACAAGCAATTAATCTGAGTTCATTTTACGGAGGGCACCCCGGGTGGAGCAACCCCGAGATACGTCTCCCTATAAACCGGTGAAATTCCTATCATATCAGGCTAACACCGGACTCCCTATGAAACGTGTGGACAACCCTCTCGGAGAAGTCCCATCCGGCGAATCCCGGAGTCTGATGAACACGCCCTATGACTGTGAAACGTGCAAGCACGCCAATATCTTTGAATATTTCTTTAACTTTGACATATAATCATATAATCAGTACTATGATCGTATAACATTCCTATGACATATAACATATAACCTATGATTCTTGGCTCATCGTTCTCATGAGTCACCTATGATTGTTGGAAAACCAACACTATAAACATATCTTTAACTATGATTGCCGAAACATTCCCATGCCTATGCATTCCAAAGGAACACTTCTATAACTTTGTTCACCTCTTTAGGCTCTCAAATTATCAAGCTATAAGTCTTCCCTAATGATCTAATCATGCTCTAAGGGATAGGTCCTTTAACATTTAAATGAGATACATAGCCATTGCACATCGCTTAATGAGTTTGAGGTAGTATTGGATGGCTGAAATGGTGCAAGAGAAGTTGAAAATTTTCATGTTCTGTCCCCCTTCAAAATCGTGACACGATTTGGCAATCGTGTCACGATTGCATGCCCAAAAAACGTGTTAGTTCCTGCCTGTAAAATCGTGACACGGTTGCAGAATCGTGACACGATTTTACCTGCAGTTGGACAACATAGGGCAGTTTCAAAGCATAATTTTCACCATTTTTGGCACAATCAAATACACTCAACCATCATACAGCTTATGGCTTATTTCTAAGGCATATAAACAACTTATAACATGTTTAATCAAGGAAATTCCAACAAAGGGAAACTAGGGTTCTATGAATCACAAATTTGTTCAAAAGACTATAAACCTCAAAACTTAAACAAGGAGGGTTCTAAAACCCACTAGGAGCTCACCTTAATCCCAAAAGATGCTTGCTAAGTTGAGAAAATCAAACCCTAGCTTCAAGTCCCAAGCCTCTACTCAAGACAACTTCTATTCCTTGGCTTTCCTTCTTCTTCTTGTTCCAAAATTTTCCCCAACACAAGCTTGCTTACCACACAAAAATTTAGGGAGAAGTTTACTAGGTTAAGGGGTGATGATTTGATGAGAAAGATGAAGAGGAGATGGGGCGAAAATGAGGGAAAGGGAGAGCCAAAATTTCAGATTTTAGAGTGAAAGAAATGAGTAGAAAACCTTGCCCAAAATTCATATTTATCCATTAAGCCTTTTCTCACTAATTACAACTATGCCACTCCTCTTATTACTACTTTGCCATTACTTGCCCATCAAGCTTCTAACATGTTTAACTGATACTTCTAAGCGGGATATTACACTACTTGTTTTTGGAGAAAATTTAAATCCAATTAATATATAAATAAATATAAAAATAGTTTAAAATTACGAAAAATTAAGAAAGAAATCAATTAAGTTTCATTTCAAATGTTGTTCTGTTATGTAGTCACCTTGTCCTTAATACAAAGTTATATTTAAGAGGTGTATTAAGGGAGTACGTGAGATAAGATAGTTATCATCAAACAACCATACATGGATGGTTGAGAGTAACTATTCTTTAATATATATTGCTTGTCTCTAGTATGTATTGCATGTCCCCAACACAAAGTCGAATTAAACTGCAAATTGGAACTTAAAGCATTTATGTTCCCTGTCTTTAATCAATATAAAACCAAATGTCAAAGATAGATAGTAAATAAATTTTGAACATTGTCATTGAAGAATAAAGACCAAAAGAAACAATCGACAGTCACCTAGCTTCATTCCATAACCTGTCCACCTCCAAGTTCTATACATTTTCACTATTCCACTCCAAAGTCTATGCTATAATCATCAATTTCAAGACTATCATCTTCAACCTTGTTATCATCAACAACCTTCTCTTCCATCTCAATGTTTTCAATAGTCACCACATTATCATCTCCAATTATCTCATTACCTGCTGCACGGCTGAGTTCATTATAACTATGAATCCTATGGATATATTTAGACTCCCAGGCCTCTGCATCATCTTGACGGTGTTGTGCCCAGAGTTCAGCCGCAGGAGGGATTGGACACTCGTCCTTCAGATATACCTGTAATATAATTTATGATTGTTACACATAAACAACGATGCCATTAAAAATAAACTAAAAACATAGGAAAAAAGTTTACCATCATAAAATGGTTGTCATTCACATGTGCAAGACATATGATTCGATCTCTTTCTGAAGGTGCACCACGTAAAGGAAAAAAAGTTTCCGCCTGCCCGTTTTTGATGGATAGTAGAACTACCACACACTTATACTTTTGTGCAATGAGAAATCCCATGTCTGGCATAATCATCCATTTATCATCAGATGCAGGGCCAATTCCATCATGAGTCAAAGCATGTTTGACCTCATTGAATCGGTTCTCTTTCCCAATTAGCCGGAAATAACGGTCATGGTCACTAGTTAGCTCTTGTAAAAGTTCAAGACGTATAGTATGATGATCATCAACAGACATGTCAAGTAGGCCTGCAACGGCACGAAATCCACAATGACCATCACCTTCGACATCCAACACCTTTTCAATATAACAATGCATGAACGACATGATTTTGTCTTCATGTGGGGTGTCGAATTGAACCGGGGTAGGATTATGAGATATATTAGTAGGATGCATACTTTTACTACTTAAGCATGTTGACTTCGACTGTGAAACCTGTGTATTTGGTTCGCAAGCGTCGACATGCTTTGATACACCTTTTGTATTTACCTCTTTTGAAGGTGGACACATAGAGGTTATTTTCGGGAAAACAAATTGCTCTTTGGCATGCATCTTCATATTGTAATCAGCATCTTTGAATTGGGTCTGCAGTGTATAATCATATGTTAGGATCATGGTAAAAACATGAATATTTATTTTGGTCTATTACTAGAGCATTTCAAATTATATAATTCAAATAAATATAACACAGTTTGAAATATAAAATCTGAAACCCCAAACATCCTAAAAAAAAGCATAAATATTATACACTATTTACATTCACTTAAAGTGACGATTCAGGAAAAATGAAATTTAACTCACCCGCCCATAGATGCCAACCCGGTTTTCCGTAGCATACTCGACATAACGTATGAGGTCGGAGTATGTATAGAAATGCTGCCCAGAATCTGGACAATAATAAATCTGCAACGGAAAAATACTACACAGTCAAGTGATAGACATTCATTGAAAAAAGGTACATTGGTGGAGAGTAATTAAAAATCCATTTTCTTTCTTTCATTCAATATGATTACTAATATTAATTTGTTTTCTATGTCAGAGATACAAAGCAAATTTTTTAATTTAAATATTTCAACTTCGATAATTCTGTGCGAGGAAATTTTTCTGTTTTTGATGAATAACTTAAAATATTTGAAAGAATGGGGAGGAAGACTAGAGAGCATCAAATCAGATGATAAGAAATTACCCAAAAAGAAAAAATTAACAGAAATCAAGTAAACAATAGCAAACAATACTGGATTAGAATTAAACAAAGTTATTTAGTTTCCTAACATATGAATATAGAAATTCTCAGCTAAGAGTAGCATAGATACGTAATAAACAACTATATCCCATTTTCATAGATATTAAAGATTATTATATCAAGTTGCCCATATAATTTGTCAATTATCAATAAAAAGGACACACAGATTCCCAAAGTATCATATTTATACCCAAAGAAAAAAATGAATCAACATGTATTTGGACCATCAGATGAAATTTTATAAAGGATTAATTGAGTAAATGATCCTTATAAATATCTATAATTTTTGTTTTTAGTGCATACAAAAAAATGCGTTTTTTAATCTCTGTAAAATTTTCCGTCAGCATTTTTAACTTTTGTAAAAAATTTCATCAGCATTTTTAGTCATTGTAAAATTTTCTGTCAGCATTGTTGGTCCCTAAAAATGCTATAGGAGAATGTTTCATAGACCAAAAAGTGAGATATTTTTAGGAACTAAAAACAAAGTTTTAAATATTTACAAGGACCATTTATTTAATCAATTATATGAATAATCGATTCTATTTAGTAGACACATTGAAATAAATGGCCATTTTACTTCTTTGATGAGACTAATAAATAATATTAAAAAATTAGGACTTCTTGCATGCTGATGTGTATAATTTCAAAACATTATTTCAAATGAAATGACTTTTCATACACTACTTGTTTCTTGAGGAACTTTCACTATTATGAAACATAAATACTATACATTATTTGTATACATTGACATGCCAACCAATCATTTGATGCATTTATAAAGTATTTTTACACTGACAATGTATGCAAGTTAAATCCAATTAATATATAAATAAATATAAAAATAGTTTAAATTTATGAAAAATTAAGAAACAAATCAATTAAATTTCATTTGAAATGTTGTTTTGTGTTACATACACCTTGTCCCCCACACAAATTTGTATTTAAGAGGTGTACATATAGTTATGATCAAACAACCATACATGGATGGTTGAGAAGCATTTATTTTCCCTGTCTTTAATCAATATAACATCAAATTTCAAAGACAGTCAGTGAATCAATTTTATACATTGTTATTGAAGAATAAAGACTCAGTAGAAACAATTGGCATTCACCTATCTCCATTCCAAGATCTATGATGAGTGACATTAACAAAACATCATCAATATAACTCATGCGTGAAAAAGCAAAATTAATACCCTTTTGACTTTGTTTGACACACTTTTAGGGTTGTTAATTGCAGATCACAAAAAATAGTGGTTTGTTTAAATTCCGCTGTGCAATTGTGCTACAATGCAGCTTGTTGACAACATTTTGTACTAAATAGTGTATCACAGTACAATAGAAACCCGTTCAAATCCCATTACCACTACTAGCATCTATTTAACAACCATTCACATTTAAAAAAACATAAAAATGAGAAAAAAAAATTCACTCCAACCACACTAATCCTTTTGCATTAGGCATTTTCAATTGAAATAAGAGGGCATCAAGTTTTTGATCATTCAATTAACAAATATGACATTTACTAGCCAATTCGAAAATCAAAACAAAATCAGTAGCATAATCTGAATTCACGAAATGAAATAAATTAAATCAGTAATCATGTAAAAGATAAATGGAGACATAATCAATATCAATAAATATCAAAATCTTGAATATCATTACTTTAATTCGATAATTTCACCCTAAATGAACATAAACATAAAATCTAAAGTAGATATGTGAGTACCGTTTTTGTAGAACCGTTCTTTTGAATGTCTGACTTGACATTCCATCCAGTCGGAATTTCACCAATTGGACCTTCTTCTCCCTTAGACGATCTTTCTTTTCTCTTAGGTGCCATATAGTCAACTGATTATTCTCCCAAAATAAAGCTGCAAAGGTCTCTTCTTGCTTCCTCTTTGTTTGAATTTTTTTTAACCTAGGTTTGTGGTAAGGAGATGATAGGGAAAGGGAAAAGACAACAAATAAAGAGGCTCCTCCTCCAAAGTCACGTGTTCCCATTTTCTCACGTGCAATCGTCCACAATCAAATCATGGCCGTACACTACATTTTCCTTAACATTTTTTTGTTTACGGACGAGATGTATTGTACTAAACCAAATACTTACCATTAGTCCTGGTGGTTTATGAACGGATACCAATCAAGATAGTACTTTACCAAAATAGCACATTTTACCATTTTTGTTAACAAATCGCTTACAAACCCACACAAAAACGCAAAAATAAGGGGGTAGATTCTCTTGAAATCACTAATACAAATTGAAAAACGTTGTAGCGACACAATAATGAAAAAAGAGTGGGAAAAATATTAAATTTCAATCACAGGCAAATCTACACAACATTAACATTATTTCACCTAAGATCCTTATCCATTTACTAAAAGATAAAAGTCAAAAATATTGAAGAAGGAAATAGTCAAGGAAATCAATTGTTGTGATCAAATATATAACAATTGTTTTTTCTCTAAATGAAAAGTGCTATTAAGTGGTAAAAAGAAACTCTAGTAAAACTAAAATACTACGACACTTATCATTTAAATAATTTCATATTAACCTAGAGACAGGAATAACCTTGGACAAGATTTTGTGGCGCCGTAAAGCCCATACCATTTTGATGTAGCGAAGGCTAGTGGGTAACAACCGAAGATGAGATCGGGATGGCGGAGAAATGGAGGTTGTCGTTCATTAAGACAAATCAAACATCTTATATATTTGTAAAAAGATATGATCAAAGTAGGTCATGTGAAGAGTGCATATTAATGCATATTTTTGTTACCTGTAATTGTTTTTAGATTTTACTTTCGATGCTTAAAATTTTTTCGTTCAATTTTGGTCTCTTAAGTTAGAAATGTTGGATACTCTAGTTCCTTCCAAAAAATTCACTTCATTTTGGTTCCTTAATGTTGTCAATGTTAGGTATTTAATTTAGTCCTTTAAGTTGCAAATGTTACACAATATGGTCTCTTAATTTACAGCTATTAAACATTTCTATCCTTAAGTTACAAATATTAGACATTAACAAATGTGATCAAAGTGTCTCACATTTGTGACTTAAGAGACCAAAATATAAATTGTTTGAAACTTAAGGAATCAAAATAAGTATATAATATTTTAAACTTAAGTGACCAATATCAAACCAAAAATACTTATGGGATTAAACTATGTAACACTTATAATTGAATTGATGAAAATGAAAAAATTAAAATAAAACTTTAGAAACCAATTGAAATAAAAAAAAATAACTTTGAGCAGCGGCGGAGCTTGAAATATATTTGTGGGGGGCCAATTCCTTTAATGTGTGAATATATATATATATATATTATTAGTACATTTTATCATTTGTTAATCTGATTGACTATTAACTTATTGTCTCTTGAATATAATGTAAATCTGTATTTTAAGACATATATCGTATTTTTTATTATATTCAAAGTATACTACAAAGAGAAGGATTGTTTTTAATTGAAAAAAAAAGAAATTGTACTTTTTTCGCACACAAAAAATTGGTGAAAGATTAAATATTAGGTATATAGAAATTAAAAGTAGTTGCATAGAAGGCAAAGGTTGTTGCCTCAGTGGCTGACCATTGTTTGGAAGTTTGTGTACGCAGGTTCGAACCACCTTGCGTGTATAGTTAAAAAAAAAAAGGAATACATGAGAAGTTATAAAAAAAATATAAGAATTTTTGTTACATTAGTTATATTATTGTTGTCATTGAAAATGATAAATATAGTTTGTTACATTTAAAAGTCAGATATCTATACTTATAATTGTAATCTATATAAAAAAATTGATATAAAATATCGTGTGTGTGTGTATATAGACACACGCTAATATGTGCATTCAAGTAAACTTCTCTTACAATACCACATTAACTACGGGAAATCGAAATCAAATTACTTCAAATGAGAAGACAAGACAATAAATAATTTAATCCATTTTGTTCAACATATAACTATAACCTCATTAACATTCAAGTTCTTTCTCATACATTTTGTTTAGCCAAACATCGAAATTTCCGGTGTTTAACAAATTGTGACAAACAAAAAAAAAATTGTGACATAAAATCTAATATTAAAAAACTTTAAAAGTTCAATTGTGAATTATTTTTTGAAAGTTTCTCTGCTCCCTTTTCATTTTGCTCAATCCCACCCCAAACTTCCAAAAATAACTTCAACATGAGTTAACTCATGCTTGGTACCTAACATGACTTAACTCACACTGAAATCCAACGTGAGTTAACTCACGTTGCGATCCTTTCTTGTTTTTAGGCCAACACCAGCATCTCACACTTCAAACACACACTTCTTTCTCTCTTCACCTCCAAAAACTCAAAAAGTGTGAATATTTGGTGGAAAATCTTAGTCTCAAATCATTGGAAAGCGTTAGAAAGCAAGTTTCTACGTTCATCAAACGTCAAAAAACAGGTAATGCATCATCTAACACCTTTTTATTTTGCTGGTTAGTCTGTGTACTTCGTCATTTTGGAGCCCTAGACGTAGCGGGAGTTAACTCCCGCTGAGGTGCCAACGTGAGTTAACTCCTGCTGATGGGCAGCGTGAGTTAACACCCACTGATGGGCATCGTGAGTTAACTTGTGTGGGGGTCAAGTTTGAATTTTGGCTCCCTTTTTTTTCTTCCCTTAGGCATATGTAACATAAGTTATTTATAATATTTTCTTTGTCATTTTTTATTCGTTCTTCATACTGATGGTTGAAAATGTGGTGGATGATGGTGTTGAGCCGAAACCGCCCATCATTGAAGCTTCCGTTGATGTCAAACCTTCTATTGAAGCTTCCGTTGAAGCGAAACCTATCGGTGTTTCCAAGCTTCGTGATAAAGAAGTAAACACCACATCATTTTTTTCACTAAGGATAGATGACGAGTGCGAGATGATTTGCTTGATTGAGTTCGTCGACAATCGGCAAAGGCGAGATTTACTATATCTATAGATAAATCCAATCTAAAAAAATCCAATGTTGACGTTGCATTGTGAAAGGAGTGGTGTATACGAACCACCAAAGACGAAGAAGAAATTGAAGCTTGAAGGAACGGACTCAAGGAAATGTGGATGTCTCTTTAGGATGTGTGGTTACTTTGCGAAGAAGACAAATGAAAGGTGGTTGGCCATTCTTAATGGAGTTCACGACCATGAGTTGGAGCCAAACTTAGGCAGTCACCTTCCTGCAGGTAGACTAAGAGAGGAGGAGAAGAAAAAAGTTGTTGACATGACAAAGAGTTTAGCGTTGCCTAGGAATTTTATGTTGCTTTTTCTTTTCTTGCCTCTGAAAAAGAGGGTAACTTTACTTGGGTTCTAGAGATGTTGGTTGGTCTTTGGTCCTCAAAACTCAATATGACTAAGGTGATTGTCATTGATAAGGACAATGCTCTGATGAATGTTGTTGCCAAAGTTCTCCCTGAAACTGCCGCTTTACTTTGTCATTTTCATATTGAGAAAAATGTAAGAGCTAAATGCATCACAGACTGCTAAGTCAAACCGAAGCTGAAGGATGTACAAGTTAATGGGAAAAATAAAGAAGTGAAGGAGGTGAAGGCAATTGACATAGTTAACAACATCATGAGAGCTTTGGATGATGCGGTTGAATCTCCTACAAAGGATTCATATGCAAGTGCGGTAATGTGATTCTGAGATGTATGCAACAAATTCCCAAAGTTCCTTGGCTATGTTGAAACTACAATATTGAACACTGTTAAAAAAAAAATTTGTGAGGGCATGGACAGACAGTGTCTTGCATCTAGGATGCAGAACTACCAACAGAGTTGAATCAGCTCATGGAAAGTTGAAAAAAAATATTTGAGTAATAGTGTTGGAGATTTGGCAACATGTTGGGGTGTAATAGACAAAATGTTGACGATCCAGTTGAGTGAGACACAATCAACTTTTGGGAGGAGTCGCACCGTCTTAGAACACAGATACAAAAGCAACTTTTTGTACTTTGAGTTGGAGGGTTGTGTTTCTAGAGCCGCAATGAGTTTTATACACGAGGAAGCAAAATGCTCCAAGAAAACTGGCCATGTTAAGGAAAATTGTGGTTGTGTGATCAAGACGTCGTATGGGTTGCCTTGTGCATGTATTCTTGCAATGAAGATCTGGAAAAAATTGCCTATTCGATTGGATGACATTGATCCTCGTTGGCAAATGTTACGTCTATGTGAAGAAGAAGTTGAAGATGACTTTTTTGTGATGTAGGAGTGGAATGGTATTCAAGAACGTCTTAAAAAAGTCCCCTACAAAATGAAACTTCACATCAAAGAGGCAATGCGTAAGTTAGCATTTCTAGAAGTCACAACGTTGTCTCCACCTCCAAGAAAGGTGGTAACCAAGGGAGCAAAGAAAAGGGTGAGGTATACACCAAAAGAGTCTTCGATGGGTCGAATCCCATCTACGACCCTCCCATGAATGTCTTACACCCTCCCACAAATAGTGGTGAAATTGCATACATAGATAAGTGGTTGACATTACCAGACATGGGTCACATTGTTGCAACTTGTTACAATAGAGTTGTTCTTCGGTTGATAAGTCCTGAAAGAGGTATATGTGAGACTTTTTTTCCCAATCCGAGGTACTCCACCACTTAACCCACATGCCCACATCATGTGGCTTGACTTAATTCCAAACCACTTTATTCATCTTTATATGAAAGAAGGTTGTCCAATACCATTGTCTTGTATAGAGTGGAAGAATCACAAGATCGATGTGGCTGAGAAATGGGAATTTGTATTTATGGATAGACAAACTTTGTTCAAAGACCTCATGTCTAAGGTCGAGAAACCGTCGAAAAAACCAACTAATCAACTCAATCCAATTTATTGTGACACTCCCACTACTGAAAAAACAAAAGCAAAAGGAGAATTTGAAGTTATTGAAGAAGATGAAGACGATTCAATTCAACTAGATAGCTAGATAGGCTCTGACACTTTTTTGTCGGTGTTCATCCTTTTTTTGGTCGATATTACACCTACATATTTTTTGTGATCGATTATG
The DNA here is from genome assembly GCA_018208015.1 of Medicago ruthenica. Taxonomy (NCBI): domain Eukaryota; kingdom Viridiplantae; phylum Streptophyta; class Magnoliopsida; order Fabales; family Fabaceae; genus Medicago; species Medicago ruthenica. The sequence goes on from CM031376.1 coordinate 28,841,806, forward strand.
TAACGCCATTTTTTGTGGCCAAACCTTAAACGACTGCTACTATTATTTTGAGACAGATGGAGTAATTTGTGCCGATGGTTGACACATAAAGTAGGCAACATTAATTAATTATCTAAAAAGTTAATATGCACTCTCATATGCAGAATTCCTTTCCATTCAATATTTTATGAGCGTTTCATTCCACCAACGTATTACAACGTAGTTAACAACAATCAAGAATATTGCGGGATGATTCAAGTGGCTCTCATTTTTTCTCCTGAGGTAAATTCATATAACTCCATACTTCAAGAGTTCCAATAGTATATCATGTATAGTGTGGTGTAAGTTAGGTTTACACTATATCTAATAAAATTTGAGTATTATAAATACACAATAGTTAATAAAAACTAGACTCTAACCCGTGCGATGCACGAGTTTTGTAGAGCTTCATATATAACTATCAAATCGTACAATGCACGGATTTTGTAGAGTTTCATATATAAGTATCAAACTGGTTGTATTATTAATTTAGAGTTACATTCAAAGTCATAGAAACAATCAAACTAAGTGATGATTGAGAGTGATCGACATGCAAAATCTAAAAAAAGTAAATTAGAAATATTCAGTTTGAATCAACAAAAATAAATATGGAATGAAAGTCATAAATTAAATTCTGTGAAAGTAATCAAACGTGAAAATAAACACAATAAAAATGATAAATCATAGAAAATACTTTAATAAAAAGAAAACAATATACAAAAGTTTGCAAGGGCTGCTAAATCTATAAAAAAAGAAAAAGAACTGATATGTGGTAACATAAAGAAAAAAGAATAATGAAAATGAATTGCTAAAAAAATGAAAAGGGACTGGTCAAAATGAACGGGGCAATCTTTAGAAGTTCTATAAAAATCTTTATTCATGTTCTATAAACATGGATAAAGACTTAGATTGATAGATCATAAGGAACAAAACATAACATGTGAAATCAAAGACAGACATAGATGTTTCATAGTCAACTAAAACTTAATTTGATAACTAAACAAAACAGAAGAGATTAGGATTGATATTGTAGAAGCCTAAGGTGCAATCTTGAACACATGCACAAAGTAGCTGAAAATTCCTTCAAAGAACTTAAAACGGATTGTGTCTCCTGCCTGGAATCCATTTTGAAGGCAGAAAGATTCCCATCCTAGTTCAAGTGTTGAGAAAATCTGATACTGATTGCGAAATCTGATTTCACACATAGATCTTGGAGAGTTATGATCTCCACACAGAATGAGATGATCAAAATCACTGTCCGAAAGGAATTTCTCAAAGTCTTGGCTAATGATCTAAACAAAAGAGAGAGAAATGAAAACTATGGTTAAAATACATATCAATATGATAGTCACAAAATATTGATAATAAAATAAGTATGGTTTTGAAACTCAACTAAATGTGATGGGTGAGACATGTCAAGGTGATCAAGAGTGATCTCAAAGAAGACAGATTTATCAGGCTTTGTGCTTAAACTTTGAAAGGATGGAACCATATCAGATTCCTCACATGATTTTCCAATGACAGAGAAAAAGCGATCTCTTCCAACATAGTTAAGAAAAACCTGTTTTTGACCATCAAATTTATAAAAGTTCCTCAAGCCACTCCATCCATCAGTTAGCAGTGGTCTGACATAATCTCCATTAAACACCACAAAATTTGAATTTCCCTGGCTATCTATCAAGTTCCATTTAGTTCCTAACTCCTCTTCAAATTCCTCTAAGAATTTAGGGTTAATCTCTCCATATTCCTATGAAAAAATAAGAAACAAAATCATCAGATTAATAGAATGATTGAAATATTTAATGAACATGTAAAGATGTGGAGTGAAGGAATATGTTACACGTTTTTCAGATTTTGAAATAAAGGAAAACTGCTATACACTGATATACCTGTCCAGGGACATGAAGAGTTTCAAAACCTCCTAAAATTGGTCTTTTGATAACCATTCTGTTTCCAGCCATTGCTATTGATCTCAAATTCTGATTGGATGAAAAGTGTTGAGGGGGTTTCTAAGTTTTTGGATACTAAAGAACCATATATAGTGGTTGAGTGAAGATCTGAATTGAATAAGCAAAGACTCATGATGTCATTGTATACTCTATACAATATGTAAAGCCTCATGATGCCATTGTTTACATAGCCACTCTATCTTGTCAAACAGATTCAATTCAAATCTAATAATGAGATACACTTTAACCCTAAAATTAATTCCAAATTAAACACATTTTAACCCCAAAATTAATTCCAATTAACCGAAAATTAATTCCAATTAATTCCAAATTAAACACAAATCGGGTGAATTAATGGAGGAGGAAACGGATGAAAAATAACGCTTGCATCAGTGACTGATTAAGTCTCTTAACCGAAAATTAATTCCAATTAACCGAAAATTAATTCCAATTAATTCCAAATTAAACACATTTTAACCCTAAAATTAATTCCAATTAACCGAAAATTAATTCCAAATTAAACACAAATCGGGTGAATTAATGGAGGAGGAAACGGATGAAAAATAACGCTTGCATCAGTGACTGATTAAGTCTCTTAACCGAAAATTAATTCCAATTAACCGAAAATTAATTCCAATTAATTCCAAATTAAACACATTTTAACCCTAGTTGAGTTGCATTTGGCGGGCTAGGGCTACCATTTGGGCTTATCAGAGTGCTTAGGGTTTATATTAAGTTAGATAATTGTGTAAAATTATTTTTTTTCGTCAAAATTGAATAGATATTCCCTTTTTAAGGGCCATCTAATATCGATCAGCCGGTCCAAAAATGGACCTAATACTATTTTTAGTTAATGTTACAGTTGTTCTCTAGTTTTTATTATTATAAAATTCATTTTTTATTGAAAGTGGTAAGGGTTTTATTAGCAAAAAAAATTAGAAAAGAAATGGTAATGGTCTACATTCAAATCAATTTTCAGTTTATAATAAGATGGAGGACATACAAAAACACCTCGATTTTGTAAAACTACTTATATTTTATGCACTTCAAAAACATCATCGACATCAAAATGAATCATTTTACTTTAATCTTTTTACGATCACACTTTGTGTTTAATTTTTCAATCTTCATCAATCTCAAATTGTAGGAAATAAACTGCCGAATTTTATATAGACTAAAATGATGATTTATTCTTTCCATTTTTTTAGAAATCATGGTTGAGCCTATCACATTGTCCCCCCACTCATAAACACATTGTCAGTTCATCTCATATCGATGTGAGACTCTTAACACACCCCCTCACGACCAACACTATTGGGTTTGGTTTGTGGACATAAATGGTGGGTGGTCCGATAACGGAAATCTGATAGCAGGTGGTCCAATAGATCTTGAAGAGGCTCTGATACCATCTTAGAAATCGTGGTTGGGCCTAACACAACTCCACAAAATCGACTTGTGAGGTGAGAATTTCCCCCACTTATAAACACATTGTCAGGTCATCTCCTATTTGATGTGGGACTCTTAACACATTTTGTGTAATTTCTATCTGATTCTTATAATTAATGAGTTTGAGTATCAAGTAGCTCACCTAAATTTTTTTGTTTATTTTAAAACATTAAAAACTGATTTTTAAAATGGTTCTACAAATTAAAACTATTTTTTTACAAAAAAAATCCATTTTATTAATCAAATATGATTTTTCTTTTTAAATTTATACAAATTAAGAGTGTTTTAAAACAATTAAAAGTAGTTTTTAAAAGAAGAAATCAAACCGTCTTATGTCCCCGGTTATGGTGAAACCGCAAATCCGGTCACCCAAACCAACTCAATCTTCATTTTGTCCCAATCCAATTAAGTTTGGTTTCAACCTAAATCAACTAATTCAAAACCAAAGGTGTTTGGTTCGGATAGCATATTGGACATTTACAACCTGCAAACACAATCCGATGACATGCCATTATAATTTAATTTTTTTATTATAAATTATCTCGCCCACAGTCTAGGGGTGGGAACAGGCCAGTTCGCTCGATCATGGATCTACGAACTGACCTATTTAAAGCCTAACTCAGCCTGAACCCTTTATTAAAAAAATTAGGCTTAAGTTTTTTACAAAGCCTATTTTATTGAATAGGTCAGACTAAGACTTACAAAACAACCTATTAGGCATGTTAGATTGTCTTGTTCATATATAATATTTTTAATGTTTACAAAAAACCTATTAAACATGTCAAATCGACTTCTTTAAATATAATATTTTCTACATATGCAATTTGTATCTCATCCATTGTTATTGTTGAATTTTTCTTTATAAACTCATGCCTTTAAATGATTTAGTTATTTAGTAACATGTATATAAGTGTGATTAAGACTTCATAAGATTTGGTTATTTAGTAGCGGACTTGTTGGTATGTTTAGACATTGATAAGATTTAGCCTATTTAGTAGTCATCATATTGATGTTGTTAAGCCTTAGTGTAAAATAGGTTTTTAATAGACTTTCAGGCTTCACGATACCTTTAAAAAGGTCAGGTCAGACCTTAAAAATAAGCCCATGACAGTAATTAATATGTCAAGCTCGGCCCTATAATTTTTGAAGTGGGCCAGTGTTAGTATTGGTAAAGCAAGTATTAGTTTTTATATCGTTCCACAGGGATTAATGTGATATCATAAGCCGTTCAACTTCGATTATCGTTTTAAGTTAGGGTTTAACCATTTGTTTTACTACACTACTCATCATTTTAAAACATAATAAATAAATGGTAGAGTCATAGGACATAGAAGGTGTTAGGATTAACTTTCATCAATCAAACATCGTTTATATCCGATTGATTACAAATACGAGTTCTAGCGTTTTCTTATATATGACATTATTACGTATTGCTCACAACATCATTGATTTCCCAAATGACGTCTTGAGATCGATTGTATCGTTTAATCGATGATTTCTCAATCTATTAAACGATCCAAAAGCATTAAGATCCAATACTATAATGTAATTATCAAAACCAAATCCCATTTCTAGAATTTCTTATCTTGATAGAAAATCATTCTAAACCTAGATTCAAAAGTCTTTTTCAACAACATTTAAATCAAACATAAGATTGAAAAGCAAGAAGAAATTCAATGGTATATAAAAATAGCTAGAATCATATATTAAATAATCAAAAGTTTACAACATGAGTGATTGATTACCTATCAATCCCAACAAAGGAGATTGGTTGATCATTATCATGACAACACTTGCAAAATAAGAAAGGAAGATGAAGATATGTGAGAGCTTGATGTCTCAAAGCTTCTTAAGATCTTCTTCAATCCAAATCTAATTGCTATATGAAGTTTTTCTCCCTCTATGCCTATTCTCTTTCAAAGATGATAAGTTTTCTAAGCTTTGGAAAATATTATAACTGATAAAAAACTATATCTTAAGAAATGAGCTTAAAAATCCTTAAATATGCTGAGAAAATGTTCGCTCGCTACAAGCGACCAGCCTGTCGCTTGTAGCGAGGACTTCAGTTGGCCAATCATAGAGCTCCACGTCACCATCAGCATTAAACCGCCCCTGTGGTCGCTATAGCGACCAGGTCTGTCGCTACTAGCGACCAGCCTTTGAAATTCCCTGCCTAGGCTCGCTTCAAGCGTCCAGTTCATCGCTACAAGCGATGAACCCTGGAAAATCCCTGCCTAAGCTCGCTTCTAGCGATGGATGCTGCGCTTCAAGCGATGGATCACTGAAAATCTCTGCCTATCCTCGCTACTAGCGATGAGTCCTGCGCTTGTAGCGATGGCATCAAGAAAACCTTCAATCTTTTGCATCAATCAGGTTCAAGCATGTATTTCCTGCATAAACACATGGGGTAAGGCTTAGGATCACATTCATTGCATTTCTAACACATTTATGCCCTAATCCTAAGGTAACTTGTACAACAAGTAAACATAAGTGCCTAAATTTGTACCAAAATATAACAACATTTAAGCACTTATCAAACTCTCCCCAACTTACATTTTGGTTTGTCCTCAAACCAAAGAACAAAAGGAAATTTTTCATAGCTTTGAAAACCACAGAATTGAGCAATTAGCAAAGGATTCAAAAGTGCGAAGAATTAAACATCAAGTGAGTGATTCAAATGTGATTGCGCAAGCTTAAGTCCAGTTTCTCATTAAACAAGATACATTCTACAAATGTGAACTAGTTCTAAACACAAGGAATTAAATCATACAATCCTAAACAAGCAACATGTTTAAATTTGAACCAAACTTAACACACTTCTTTATAAAGTATATGAACAATTGAAATTATTTGTGAGGGTTATGAACACTCATCCAATAAACATGATAACATACAATCAAATTATGTGTCTATCTAATTATCATTTCCAAAAGCATAAAAGGCATTGATCAAAAGGACTTTAAGGGTTGTAATTGGGCTAGGTTACAAAAGAATTGTCATATGTGGGATATTTGAATTCAAATGGCCAAGCAAAAGGAAACATTCAATCTAATTACAACTTCCTTCTTTCTCCAATACAACACTTGGTGAATTTCTTTCTTTTCTATTCTTGATTGATTCTTGACAACTTTTCTTTTTTTCTTTGAAATCTTGCAAACCTTTTCATTTTTCTCTTTTCTTTTTCTTGGTTTGCTTTTCTTTCTTTTTTTCTTTTCTTTTTCTTGTTGTCAAGATCAAATAATACATTCACCCATACATTGACTTAAATATAACCTTCCTTTCTCCCCAACTTATTCCAATGATACCCTAATCGAATGTTCCTTTGTTATTATGGCAAAGGTCAATAAAAACGACGGATAAGGGTTCAAAAGAAAACAACTATCAGAATTTAATAAAGAGTTAATAGTGAACTGAATTTTTTTACAAACTCCGGCAATTTAAATAAGCAGATGAGCTTATTAAATTGACAGTCCACAGTTAACAATTCTGATTCCATTAGGCTCAGATGGGTTAACAGATACTCACACATCTCTCAGGGTAGGTTCATTTGGTCAAGTATTTCTCTCAATTTCAAAAAAAATGCCTTGATCATTTCAATGCTTTTATACAAATTAAAACAACAACAGATTTAACATAATCTAACTGAGTTAAACATGGTATTGGTCTCCTGCATATATATACATTGGTTGAGGATTCCTCACATTTTTGGCTAGTTCTACATTGGTTCAAAACTAAACACATGCTTGCTTAAAAACTGAATAAATTAACTTGTGCGTGTAAAGAACTTATTCACATTAAAGAATATACCTAGAAAAACGAGAAAACGAGTACCTTAGCTGCGCGCTTTAACACTCATTCTATCATTATCACTCAGATGATTCACAGTTCAAGCATTGCTTTTGAATCATTCATCTTTCTTTCAAAATTTGTTGGGATTTTCAAAAAATTTTAACACAAAAATACTAAAGCATAAATAAAATATAACTAAACTAACATGTTATACCCAAAATATAAATAACATAATAGCAAAAAGGGGTACATCATCCAAAGTACATAAAACATACTCAAAGTACAAAGCATAAATCAAAATGTTAAAGTACAAAGCTGAATAAATAAAACGAAAGGGAAAACAAATCAAGATCTGCAGCCTGCATCATCAATCTGAATCTGTGGCCATGTCGTCCTCAGAGTCTATCAAGTCAGCTGCCCTGCGATCAATAGAATTTGTAGCAGCTGAGGAGTCATCACCCAGATCATCATCCACATCTGCGTCATCATCACCATCGTCACCAGCATCCTGCTGATCACCAGCATCCGCTGCATCTGCCCCTCCTGGAAAGAATGGCCTGTCCCCAGGCCAAGCGATGTGCTCTGAGAAGAAAGCAGGTGTCCACGGGCTTTGGCCACTGTCGTGCAGATGGCTCTGGATCGTAGTAAGTGCCCGGTGATTTGACGCATTCTGCGCCAATAGGAATGAGCTCACAGTAGCAGAATCCCAACTCGAGAAGTCCAAAGGTGGAATGGTCGGGTGGCTAGGGTGGCTAGTATGCTCAGGTGGTGGTGGTGGCATATGAGAAGGTCCGGCTGAAGATGATGGTCCAGCTGAGGTATGAGGAGGTGGTGGTGGGGCAACAGGTGCAGGTGTAGAGCAGTACCTATTGATGTATCTATCATCAATAGGGTTTTTAATTTCCTCATCAACCTGTGATGGCATGTGCACTCTAGCTCTCCTACATAGTCCCATGATCAACCCGGGAAAAGTCAAAGGGCATTTAGGTTTGCCCGGGGGTAATAAACCACTCTCAGCAACTACCCTCATCTCATTTGCTATCAGTCTAGCAACGTCAACCTGACGCTGAGTGAGGATATAATGGATAAGAGGGGTCACATCTAGGGTGGTGGAGGATGTGTGAGATTTGGGGCGGATGTTATAAAGAATAAGGGTAAGGATTACCTGAGCCTCAGTGGTCATGTCATCACGGAATGCTCGGAAAGGCTTACCCGAAGCCCTACTCACGTCATAGCTCTTCCCCTCCTGGAAGATCTCTTGTGCTATCAGCTCATGATCCCAATTGCCACTCTTCTGATGCTCACAGAAGTCACATAGCCTAGAACGTACGAGTGGATGATCCTCTGCAAGTAGCTCCAGAGGCTTGCCCAAATATGCGTTGATAGCCATGCGATCAAAAGTGATGGTGCGTCCTCGAACGAAAGTAGTCTAAGTAAACTCATCAGAAGGATCAGAAGGGATCGCGTTCGCGTAAAATTCGCGCACAATGTCATAGTTGATCTTCCGGGGTGGCGTGCAAAGAATACCCCACTTCCTCTTGTTTATCATGGCAGCTAAGCCTCCATACTCCCCCTCTTCAGAAATCTCAAACCTCTTCTCAGACCAGATGCGTCTTGTCCTCAGCTCCTCGTATCTCTCTTGGTTCCTCCAGCTTAGGAAACGACTCGCATCGTGTTGTGGAATGTTGACTCTTGGTCTTGACGAGGAACTCTCAACATTCCTTTGACGTTTAGACGAGGTTTTAGGTGCCATACCTACAAAAGGATCAAAACAGATGAAAGTTAAGTAGGATGCAAGTCAGGTTTCAATCAAAATCAAAATAAAACAATTTTCTGGTTTCATCGCTACAGCGACATATTGGTCGCTTGTAGCGAGAAAACCCAGAAATTGCTTCTTTCCTTCGCTACAAGCGTACTGTAGCGAGGAAGACCCTTTTCAGATTTTCATGTTTTTCTTGATTTTAACTAACTTGTAGCATGCGAAATCAACATTAAAGCCAATATAAATGACTAACAATCACCTAAACTTCCTAAATCCTCAAAAACCCTAATTTATTTTGAAATTTTACAAAGGGTTTTTCCAAAATACGATTTCTATGTACAAGAGGATTAAAGGGAAGTTTTCCTAGTGATTCTAGGTCATTTATAACAACTTAAACTAAGTATAAGCAATGGGTAACAACAGGGCATGATTTAAGTTCAGATTTCTCAAAAACCCTAAACCCTAAATTACGAAATCAGCATGCAAGCACCAAAACACAGTAAAAAGCTGAAAAATAGGAACAGACAGGGACGATATACTTACCTGAGTGATTGTTGGTTGAGATTAAACAGGTACAGAGATGGATTAGCAAGATTGCAGAAATAGAAAGTGAACAGATATGCAGAAATTGAAAGGAATGATTACAGATGTAAATAAATGCGAAAATATAAGTTTAAAAAGGATAATGTAATAAATGAAAGTGGTTGGGGGTGGCTGAAGCGACAGGACTGGCCTGGGTAATATAAAACTGTTTTCTGATACTCTCGCTACAAGCGCGCGATCTGTCGCTACAGCGACAAGCAAAAAGCCCATCGCTACAAGCGTACTTTGGCGCTACAAGCGCAAGTGCAAAAACTGTCGCTACAAGCGACAAGTGCGTCGCTACAGCGACGTAGTGTAAATTCCATCGCTACAGCGATGAGTTGGTCGCTGTAGCGACCATGACAGGAAACAGAAAAATAAATTTTGGAGTTCTAGCCACTATCCCAACATGCATAAATACTTGTACAGAAGTAAACTAACACTAAAAACACAACATACTTACAAAATTGGGGTGCCTCCCAACAAGCTCTTGTTTAACGTCATTAGATCGACGCCTGATTCGCTTACGCATAAGAATCGATGAGTGAAATCGTTGTCGTGTGCCGAACAACTTCACCTCCAAAATATGGCTTAAGCCTTTGTCCATTCACTGTCCATGTCGACTTGGTGATAGGATCCTCAAGTTCCACAGCTCCATAAGGTTTCACTTCCTTTATCATGAACGGACCGGACCACTTGGACTTCAATTTACCCGGAAATAATCGTAGTCTTGCATTGAACAGCAACACCATCTGACCAGGCTTGAATTCCCTCTTCATGATCTTCTTGTCATGATACCGTTTAACCTTTTCCTTATAGAGCTTGCTTGACTGATAGGCTTGGTCACGCATCTCCTCTAACTCATGCATTTGAAGTTTCCTCTTCTCCCCAGCTTGCTCTTGATCAAAGTTCAAAAACTTGAGCGCCCAAAACGCTTTGTGCTCCAACTCGACCGGTAAGTGGCACGCTTTCCCATACACCAACTGGAATGGTGTGAAACCCGTAGGAGCTTTGTATGCGGTCCTATAGGCCCACAACGCTTCATCCAGTTTCATCGCCCAATCCTTCCTTGAAGATGACACGGTCTTCTCAAGTATCCGCTTGATTTCACGGTTGGATACCTCGGCTTGACCGTTCGTCTGTGGATGGTATGGTGAAGCTACCTTGTGCTTTACTCCATAGTGCTCAAGTGCTTTTGCTAACTGTTGATTGCAGAAGTGTGAACCTCCATCACTTATTAGCACTCTTGGAGTTCCAAATCGGGAGAAGATGTTCCTTTTCAGAAACTTGACCACTGTTTTGCTGTCGGCTTTCTGAGATGCTATTGCTTCAACCCACTTTGACACGTAATCAACAGCCACCAGAATATACTCGTTGTTCAAAGAAGATGGAAATGGCCCTACAAAGTCAATACCCCAATAGTCGAAGACTTCGACTTCAAGGATACTTTGTAGAGGCATTTCATTCCTCTTTGAAATCCCTCCGGTCTTCTGGCAACTCTCGCATTCTTTCACATGTTCATAACAGTCTTTGAACAACGAGGGCCAATAAAAGCCGGCTTGAAGAACTTTTGCACCAGTTCTTTCTCCACTGTAGTGACCACCATATGGCGAGTTGTGACAATGCCACATGATGTCCTTGGCTTCTTCTCTAGCAACACATCTTCTGATTAAGTGGTCTACTCCAATCTTGAATAAGTATGGGTCATCCCAAATGAATTGAGTGGCGTCTCTCAACAACCTTTTCTTCATTTGCCAAGTGTAATCCTCCGGAATGAAACCCGTTGCTTTGTAATTGGCCATGTCCGCGAACCATGGTCTTTCTTGCACCATAAGCAACTGTTCATCCGGGAACTCTTCAAGGATGTCCCTTTCATTCTTTGTTATCTCTTTGTTCACCAATCTGGACAGATGATCAGCTACTAGGTTCTCAGTCCCCTTCTTGTCCTTAATCTCCAAATCAAACTCTTGGAGTAGCAACATCCAACGGATGAGTCTCGGCTTTGAGTCGGGTTTGGTAATCAAGTACTTGATAGCTGCATGGTCAGTCCAGATAACAATTTTCGAACCTATGAGATACGAACGAAATTTTTCTAATGCGAACACTATAGCAAGTAATTCTTTTTCAGTGGTAGCATAATTGACTTGTGCGTCATTTAAAACTTTACTTGCGTAGTGTATAGCATGAAAAATTTTGTTTTTGCGTTGACCTAACACCGCGCCTACCGCATAATCACTAGCATCGCACATAAGTTCAAAATCGTATATCCAGTTTGGTGCGGTTTTGTTGTGGAGGTTGATATTGGTTATAGTTCTGGTAAGGTTGTCGGTTATACTGCCCAGCTTCTCCTCTCCAACCTTGGCCATAATTTGGGTTATTCCCTCTTGGGAAGTTGTTTGGATGGCTTTGGAATTGGTTTTGAAACTGTTGAGGCCTTGGTTGATTACCAACATAGCTTACCTCTTCTGTGGGGGGTGGACAGAATCCGGTTGGGTGGTCTCCCGAACAAAGCTCGCAAGATGCGACTTGGTGTTGTCTTCTTTGCTCGTTCTGGATGTCCTTCATCTGTTGGGGAAGGTTGGCCATTTTCTTTGTCAACTCTTCCACTTGTTGCGTGAGCAACTTGTTTTGTGCAAGGATCGCATCATTAGTTCCCAACTCTAAGATTCCCGTCTTCCTTTGGCTTTGGCTCCGGTTGTGATGAGCTTGGTGATCGTTCAACGCCATTCTGTCTATAATAGCAACAGCATCCTCCGCGCTTTTGGCCATTAAAGAACCACCAGCTGCAGCGTCAAGCAAAAGCTTTGATTGTTGTTGCATTCCGTTCCGGAAGAGATGAATTTGTGTTAATTCATCAAATCCATGGTTCGGACATCGTCTGAGCATTGACTTGAAACGCTCCCAGGCTTCACATAGTGTTTCACTTGTACCTTGTGAAAACACCGCAATGGTTGTCTTCGCCTCCATAAACCGATTCTGAGGGAAGAACCTCTCAAGGAATTTCTCCTCAAGTGTATTCCAGTTCGTCATTACCGTTGGAGGTTGGTCCAAGTACCACTCCTTAGCTTTACCAATCAATGAATGTGGAAACATCCTCATCCACATAGCCTCCTCATTATTTTCCGTCTCACCAAGGGTTCCCGCAATCTCATAGAATTTTGTGAGATGTTGGAACGGGTCTTCATGATCTAATCCTGAGAATGGATTAGCATATAGAATTTGTAATATCCCCGTCTTCATTTCCGTTTGTTTGGTAGTCCGCGTTGCTTTTCCCAATTGTGCAAAACGGCGTGGACTATTAGTACATGGAACTCCAGAACCTCCTGAACCATCTCCTGGTGCAGCCATTTGTAACTCTTGGTTTGGATTTGAACTTGATGAATGACTAGAAACAGAACTTTCCTCTTGTTGCCTCCTCCTTGCTTGTTGCTTCTTTCTCCGATTCTTGCTATTGGCTCTACGAGCTGTTCTTTCAATCTCGGAATCAAAAAGAAGTTGGTCCTCCGAAACTTGACCTCGCATAAACGATTTCAATAATCTGACCACAAAGAATTAGCAAACAAGATGGATAAGAGTATTAGTTATATACATAAAAGAATTTTGTGCAAAATTGCTTAAAACCATAATTAAAGTTGCAATGATTATAACATCAAAAACTTTAATCCCCGGCAACGGCGCCATTTTGTTAGTATTGGTAAAGCAAGTATTAGTTTTTATATCGTTCCACAGGGATTAATGTGATATCATAAGCCGTTCAACTTCGATTATCGTTTTAAGTTAGGGTTTAACCATTTGTTTTACTACACTACTCATCATTTTAAAACATAATAAATAAATGGTAGAGTCATAGGACATAGAAGGTGTTAGGATTAACTTTCATCAATCAAACATCGTTTATATCCGATTGATTACAAATACGAGTTCTAGCGTTTTCTTATATATGACATTATTACGTATTGCTCACAACATCATTGATTTCCCAAATGACGTCTTGAGATCGATTGTATCGTTTAATCGATGATTTCTCAATCTATTAAACGATCCAAAAGCATTAAGATCCAATACTATAATGTAATTATCAAAACCAAATCCCATTTCTAGAATTTCTTATCTTGATAGAAAATCATTCTAAACCTAGATTCAAAAGTCTTTTTCAACAACATTTAAATCAAACATAAGATTGAAAAGCAAGAAGAAATTCAATGGTATATAAAAATAGCTAGAATCATATATTAAATAATCAAAAGTTTACAACATGAGTGATTGATTACCTATCAATCCCAACAAAGGAGATTGGTTGATCATTATCATGACAACACTTGCAAAATAAGAAAGGAAGATGAAGATATGTGAGAGCTTGATGTCTCAAAGCTTCTTAAGATCTTCTTCAATCCAAATCTAATTGCTATATGAAGTTTTTCTCCCTCTATGCCTATTCTCTTTCAAAGATGATAAGTTTTCTAAGCTTTGGAAAATATTATAACTGATAAAAAACTATATCTTAAGAAATGAGCTTAAAAATCCTTAAATATGCTGAGAAAATGTTCGCTCGCTACAAGCGACCAGCCTGTCGCTTGTAGCGAGGACTTCAGTTGGCCAATCATAGAGCTCCACGTCACCATCAGCATTAAACCGCCCCTGTGGTCGCTATAGCGACCAGGTCTGTCGCTACTAGCGACCAGCCTTTGAAATTCCCTGCCTAGGCTCGCTTCAAGCGTCCAGTTCATCGCTACAAGCGATGAACCCTGGAAAATCCCTGCCTAAGCTCGCTTCTAGCGATGGATGCTGCGCTTCAAGCGATGGATCACTGAAAATCTCTGCCTATCCTCGCTACTAGCGATGAGTCCTGCGCTTGTAGCGATGGCATCAAGAAAACCTTCAATCTTTTGCATCAATCAGGTTCAAGCATGTATTTCCTGCATAAACACATGGGGTAAGGCTTAGGATCACATTCATTGCATTTCTAACACATTTATGCCCTAATCCTAAGGTAACTTGTACAACAAGTAAACATAAGTGCCTAAATTTGTACCAAAATATAACAACATTTAAGCACTTATCAGCCAGACTTAGGCCTTACAAAGCCCGACTCTGCCTAGCCCATTTATATCCCTAAACGCAACTTGATGACATGTCATCTTACGTTATTCTTAACATGTTTTTCCGTCATTTTCAGTATGTTTTTCATCCAGAATAAAGGAGTATTAGAGCAATTGCTTATGATTTCAGGACATTTGTAATGTTTTCTACATTTTAGTCATGTAATTATAATCTTCCCAAAACATAGCAATTTTAGGGTGTTTTGATGTAATTCACAAAGAAATCATGCAAATCGGCAAAGCAAGACATCTTAAGATTTATGAAGACTTTGGAAAGATCAAGAATGAAGATTCAAGAGGCATCATAAGACATTACAGAGGGAGAAATTATGTTCCCAGGTCCCAAGACATCTTATATGGAAGCAAACACCCAAAAGGACGAATAAGCATGGATTTATGCTCCGGACTACACTCACATGTGCCCCGAGGGTGCATTTTCTGCACTCTCATGCGCCCTGAGCATGAGTTGTGCGCCTTGAGCATGAGCAAAAATGGGCCAGAACTGATTTTTGCTACTTTTAAGTGGATAAAGCCCGATTTTTTAGCCCAACTTCCAATGGAAACTCTCTCTATAACGAAGCGGTTCAAGAGGAAGGCAAGCACTAGGAGCTTCAAGGGAGGAGTTTCTCTCCTCACTGCAAGTCTCTAGGGTATGTTTTATTTCTTTTGTAATTTGTCTTTGGTTACCATGTGTATGAAGGTGAGAAAAACACAAGAAGGGGGGGGGGGGGGGTTAAATTGTGTTGGCTTTTTCGAATTCTTTTTCTAAGTGTTTAACACTAGTCAGAGTCTGAATGCAGCGGATAAAATAAAACACAAAGATATATATATATATATATATATATATATATATATATATATATATATATATATATATATATATATATAGAGAGAGAGAGAGAGAGAGAGAGTGAGAAAGAGAAAGAGAAAGATACACAACAATTATACTGGTTCCTCCTACAATCCAGGAGTAGTCCAGTCCCCACGTACTATAATCACAACTGATTACAAATGCTCAATGACACAAACAAGAGACTTCTAAATGCTCAAGCACACAAGCAAGAGACTTCTATTGCTCAATCACTACTGAAAGAGACTTCCACTTCTCAAGCACACAAGCAAGAGACTTCCAATGCTCAATCATAACTGAAAGAGACTTCTAATGCTCAAGCACACAGGCAAGAGACTTCTTTTGTTTACAAATAAACAAATGTGATCTTACACTTGATATAAAATCAGACGTGTAAACAATACAATCCAGAACAAACTATTTACAACTTAGAATTTCTAAGATACAAACTTTGATAAGAAATTCCTTAGTGTTTTTGCGCTGTTTGATTTTGGCAGAGTAATGGCACAATGAAAATAGCAGAGTCTTGTTATTCTTCTTCAGGTCTTCAGCTTCTTATATAGGCAAAGATTTGAGAGACGTTGGAAAAGAGTGTTAGCGCATTAAGAGTCGTTGAGACGCTTCAAATCAAGGAAGTTAAACCATTGCCTGATATGAATAATTCCGTTGAATAGTCATTTGAAATTCCTTTGTTGAAACTGGAATTATCTGTTCATTCTCTTTGTCCTAGAAGTTCTTTGTCTGTTTCTACACGTGGTCAGAAGAAGACAAATTGTACTATCAGATCCTTGATAGAGACAACTACAGAAGATGATAACTGACGTGGAGTCTGGGCCCCTCAAGATCTTCTGAGTCTGAAGGTCTTCCAAGTCTGACGGGGTTTTCTGAGTCTGATGATCTTCAGAGTCTGATGAGATTCTTCAGCTTCTGAATAACATCATTTCTTCTGATCCAAGATATTGACTTCTGCTTGAACTTTCTTCAGATCTTCTACCATAGTCTTTTAAGCTTCTCTAGTGCTTCTGATGCTCTTATACATGTTCAATTCATGGATAGATTCTATTCTATGGTCCTGCACACTTGAACAAATATCAGCATATCCAATTGTTCTTCAATACTTTGTTATCAACAAAACCTTAGAGGAATTGTATAAACCAATTTTGTTCCAACAGTGTAACTAAATCTTTTTAGGCAAGGGTTCTAAGATGAACCTCTATTCAGTTTGTTGGATATTTTATTTAATTTAAAGTCTTTATTCAGTTATTTTTCGAATCCTATTTAATTTTACTGTAGTGCATAAGATTTGTCTCCTCTGAAGTATAACCCTGAGATAACGATACTTAGGAAGGTGACATACCTAAAATTGGTGCATATATGACCTTGGTAATGTAGACGCTGATAGGGCTGTCCGTTTGTATAACTACCGAGAGGGAGAATGTGTTGATGTCCTTCTAAGATTCAATAGGCAATGGAACCTTTAGGATACCTTGAATTTAGGAACCCTATTATCCGTCATTGTTTGAAATACCTCTGAGAAAGTAAGAACCTACATGTAAACCTCCGCGTGTAAGTGTATCCCTCTATAGGCCTGACAACCCTAAACACTGAAACATGTAGGAACTCTGGTGTAATGGTTGCAACTGACAGCTGGAGGGCAATGAACCCATATCTCAGAGAGTAAGACCCCACATGTACCTACCTGTGTGATCAGCAGGTGCAACTTGACAGCTGATAGGTAGTAAAACCCCACAAACTCATCACTTAGATAGAAAACGCTAAAAGCTGAATAAGACTTGACTGTTAAATAATTCCAATAGATAAATAGAGGGGATTCAAAGAATCTTAAACGCCGCTAATATTCTGCAATCAAAACAGGTAAACTTTGCTCTGTTGCAAACAGATTAAATTATAAAACTCTAAACCCTTATCTTTATTTATTTTTGTTGTTATTGTTATTGTTCCCAAATAAGTAACGCAAGTTGCCTAGTTTGTACGACAATCCCTATGGATACGATAACTCTACTTACTAATTTATTACTTGGTAAACGATTTGGTACACTTGCCTAAATCCGACCATCATAACTCTTACCATAAATCTATTTTTTATTACACTGACAATTTTTTAATTGTAAAAATTGAAGCCTAAATATAATCTGAGAGACATTTTGACCTTTTCACTTTTATTTTAGATAACGAGTGCATTTGATTTATTAAACAGTAAGTATATGACAGAACAACACAAGATTGAATAACACACACAAGGCAGAAAAACACAGGACAAATGTTTATGGTATTGATTAATTTCTTGTCTTATACGATTTGGTTGGACAAAAGACTATTTTGGTATTTTAGACAACTTATACGTGAGACAAAAAGTTGTGTTGTGGTTTAGTAAGAGATAATAATTTCAGTTTTTGTCCGGTCTATTGCCTTCAGTTTTTCCTGTCCCTAAAATAGTTTTACAAATCAAACATTGTATAATTGAAATTGTCATGTCCTTTATTTTTTTAATAGATCAAATTCACCCGATATATATTTGCTTTCTAACTTAATTCAATTGTGGAGGAATTTTTAAGCATTTAATGGTGTCTTTTACTCAATTTAAGTAGTGGAATTTTATGATTGTTTGAATAATCAAGTACCACAAGTGTTTTAATTGAATTCCTTTTTTTATTTAGAATTTAAAAATATTTTTTCCTGCATGACCCCAAACCCAACCCAACCTATTGATGACCGTGTTGGACTAAGATTTTCTGAGAAAATTTCTTATCTCACAAATTATACAATTCGAAAGGAGTAAAAACACCCTCCACACCCTATATTTGACTAAAAAAATATCCATATTCTTTATTTTTAGTTTCCCTTTTATAAAAATCTTAGTCCACAATGATTCAATGAATGTAATAATATAAGGAACCCGCCACCTATATATGATAAGCAATGGGCAAATTGCCAAAGCACATGGTGCATCATTTAGAACTTTAATATGTATAACATAAGATAAGATTTGTATTTTTATAAGAAGGTAGATTGTCTTAATAAACCAACATAAATTAATGCATTAGTTTCTAGTTTCTACTCTAAGAACAATGATTGATGTAGATTATGAGCATCAATCACATTTTCTTAACTCTCTCGTTCATAAAGAAAGGGAAATAGTAATATGAAGTTCGGTTATTCTAATTGTGGATTGAAGTTCATCAATCACATCATTATGTATTTATATAAAATAAAATGGTGGAATGAATTGGAATATGTATGTATATATGCGTAGAAAATAATGACATAAGCTATTTAGGGACTCAACATTGCATATCCAGATGCATGGGTATTCCAGTCATTTTAGTTTTATCATATTATTTGTAGGAATTTTGCCGTTGTATGCTATTAACTTGTGTGTTCCGAGTTTGTTCGCAGATTCATCCTTTTCGTTTTTAGCAATGTTGAATTTGAGATTATATTTTATGTATTCTATCAAAATGAATTAATATCGTTTTTTTTCTCTTCTAAGAAACTAAAATCATATAATAATGTTGAATTAGCAATTTTACTATTAAAATTGATCAAGATACGATCATCTAAAGTCTTGATCTTTGTTCTGAATGAGCAGCTAGCATAGATCCTTATGTGATCCTCACTTATAGGGCACAGGAGCACAAGAGTACTGTGCAAGAAGGTGCATTTCTGAATCTGATGACAAACATAGTATTAATCTGCTTATTTGTTAAAAAAAATTCTATCTAGTTGCTTGATTATTGTATTATGAATAATATCAGGTGCTGGATCCAACCCTCAATGGAATGAGACATTTCTTTTCACTGTTTCTGACACTGCTTCTGAGTTGAATCTAAGGATAATGGAAAAGGACAACTATAGTAATGATGATAATCTTGGAGAAGTAATGTGAGTTAAATTCTTGTTATAGTTGCAAATTTTCCTTTGATTCATCTTGAGTTTAACGGAGATACATTGTCAGTGTAAAATAGTTTTACACTGATATTCAATAAAAACTCGAGATATTGCAAGGTAAACCAACTTTCTAAATACAATTTAAAATAACTGAAAAAGTTGAATGTTGGTGTAAAACTAGTTTACATTGATAGTGTACAATTCTTTTCTTAAAACTAGTTTACACTGCAAAAGTTTGGTTAAAAATGTACACTTAAAGGTCAGAATGTTGTAATTTGCAATGTTGGCATTCATTTCTGTCTGTAGAATTCCTTTAGATGCAGTGATTGAAGAGGGTGGCCTTCCATAGAATTCTTACAAACTTGTGAAGGAATGTTTTTCCTTTTGACATAAACTATGTTATGCTGAAATAATATTTTAATTTTATGCACTAAAATTCAAGGTATGCCTTATTATATTTTTTGGGATCGATGTGATTGTAAGGCGTTGATCATCAGGGATAGCGTTATAGTTAAAAAAAAAAACGTTTAGCTAAAGATCCACAGCAAAACATCAGTTCTGTCGATGGTGGTTCAATGTGATTGTGAGGCGTTGATTATCAGTGGTAGCATAATAGTTAAAAAACTGTTCAGCCTTAAAGATCCACTGCAAAACATCTGTTCCTCGAAGCAAGGGAAGTCGAGCTTGACATTTCTAACCTGAAACAATCGAGATCAAGGGCGTAATTGTGGTCATATTCAGCTTCTCGCGGGTCCATGCGTTGAAGAATGTGTTTCAGATCAGATTGGACAACTTTGAAGAGGGTGTTTTCCGCCATTGAAGTCGAGATGGAAGCACCAATCTTTTATGATTAACAAAACCAGTAACTCAAAACAACAGAAACATAAGCACAGTACAGAGAAGAATGATGAAATGAAACAAAAACTCACTTTATTGGTGAAATTACTCAGCAGCAAGTACACTAAAGAGATCTCATGATAAAGTAGCTAAAAGGTACAAAGGAATTTAGTTAGTAATACAATGAGGCAAATCACAAAGAAGAGTACTGAGAGAGAAATATGTAAGAATCCAATCATTGCCTAATCCTTCTTCTTCCTTCTCCCTTTTTTTTCCTTAGACAGAACGAAACCTTTCAACATTGTGTTGGCTATCTTCGGCCTGCTACTCATCCTCCTCTCCCGAGTGTTTTGATCCACTGCCATGTGAAAATGAAAAATTTGTCAATTATTACATTCCTTAACCCAAATTTGAAGTTGCATATGAATGATTCAGTTATTAGTTTTTGCAATGTGAAAAGTCTCATCTTGAAAAAATCAAGAAGATATATACTATCATTCAGATTAAAATTTCAACCAAAGATCCAAACAAACCATGATAATTGCCAAGTTCAATTTAAAATAAGTTACCCAAGACATGGCAAAAATTCATGCCTCCATTAAGAACAGTGATAGAAATTCCTCCATTAAGACATGGCGAACACACATGACATTCTGCTTGTAAAAATTCATCCCAAAAAAGTGCCAATAAAATGATTTTGAATGTATAGATATATAATCATATAAGCACTGTCAAGACTCAAAACCTTTCTAAAGTTTAAAACAAAAACAGTGAAATAAGAGTATATGAAAATAAATCCACTGGAAACAGGATGGTTTATCTTTTACCCGCTGCATCAGTTCCCAACTCAGTAAAGACAGCAGCATCCTTCTTGGGCACAGATTCCTCGTCTTCCTTCACATCACCACTTTTGCCTGTGCCGGATGATTTAGAATCACCATCTGAAAGAAACACAAACATAATCAATTGCTTGTTGACTTCAATTAAGAACAAAAACAATTGAAGCATGCCACCAAGGTTTCAAAAAATGATCCGCTGCCGCAACCAGAGTCGCAACATCAAGGTTTTTGATGTCTCTGCGATCACGATTGAATCTGCATTAGCTGTGTTTGGCCATTGTTGTCTGCAATATTAAAGGTTGCAACGCGACCGTTACCGCAACTACGACTTAAAACCATGTTTGCTACTATGCAGCTTAAATGTTCCTCCTTTCCTTTTTACTTGTCGGCTGTCGCTTATGATTAAAAAATTGTTCATATTTATTTGTCCCTTTCAAAGTCCAATGTAACATTTACTACTTTTTTGTCAATAATAGGTGGGATCAGATAATAACAATTTAAGGGTACAATAGGAAAAGACATAATTTCATCAAAAGTAACAGTTTATTGATTTTTTTAGTACGTGTAAATAACCTTAAAACAACAACTATAAAGGAATGGAAGGAGGGAGTAATTGATTAGCTCATGTATAAGTCTATGATCATAGACAAACATTATCCATTTTAAAAGTTCTGTTCAGAAATTTACCCTGATCAGCAGCTAACGAACCTGAGCTTGATTGGCATGGCCCCCCAGGAAGTGACAAGGTAGCTGATTTCAACAACTGCAAATAGAAAAAAAAAAACATAAGATTGACATTCCAGGTTGTCGTTGATAGCTTAGCCCAAAACCATATATAAACAGTAGAAAATTTCAGGAAGGTAACATGTAGGGAACAAATCTTCACAAAGGGAATTTAGAAACCTTTATGTCAATCAACTACACAAGTTGGAAAACGATAAATTAGTATCTAATCTAATAGACTAATATAGAGTAAGGTATTGCAGACTCTAACTGAAAAAAATTAAACTCGAAGTAGAAAACGTAGTTGTCATATAGGACACATTAGTCGCACTCTTCGTCTCCAGCAGTACAGTGTCAGTAACCACATTGAAACTTAATAAAGCAGTCAACAAAACCATTTGAAACTTCCATGAAAGACACATTTAAAATATTACATGTCCAAAATGCATGAAACTCTCATAAAATTGATGGAAATCCCGGGCCTGATAAGAACAACACATTCAGTTGATGTGATGATTCAGGAAAAATGAAATTCAACTCACCAGTCCGTAGGCACCAACTCGGTTTTTCTTAGCATAGTCTACATATCGTGTGAGCCTGCGATATGTGTCGAAATGCTGCTCGGTATCTGGACAATAATATGTCTGCAACAAAAAAATACAACCCAGTCAAGTGATAGACATTCATAGAAAAAAGATACATTAGTGGAGAGTAATCAAAAATCTATTTCCTTTCTTTCTACATGAATACTAATAGTAATATGCTCTCTACGTCGGAGACATAAAGTAGAATCGCTACTGCAAATATTTCCACTACGATATATTCAATAAGAGGATAATTTATATATTTTGATAAATAATTAAAAATACTATTTGAAAGAATGGTAAGAGATCATCCAGAAAAGAAAAATTAAAAGAAAAAAACAGCAACCATAGTGGATGAAAATTCAACAAAGTTATTTAGTTTCTTAAAATTTGAATATAGAAATGCTCAGCTAAGAGTAGAACATCAAAGATAAACAATTAACACAACCATATCCCATAAACAATGTAAGACCAAAGAAACACCATAAGAAAAAGTGTTTCCATCCAATGGCATTTGTGAATTATCAACAAAGAGTACACACTGATTCCAAAAATATCATGTTTATCCAAAGCAAAATGAAGCAAGTTTGCATTAAATTTTGGATCATTGGATGTAGTTTAACAAATATCATTACTCGTCTGTGATTAAGGGAAGACACAAGATCAAGAAAGTTTAATGTGAATGTATCAGTATCTAGTATTATGGATTACAGGAATAATGGATGCTATTTAGTAGAAATAAATGGCGATCATGTTTCCATGAAGAGGCTAATAAATAATAATTCAAAATACGAATTTCATGTCTGCTGTTGTGTTTAATTTTAAAACATTATCTCAAATACAATGATTTTTCATACACTATATTTGTTTCTTGAGCAACTTTCACATTTTCTAACAAGGCTATTTTGAAGCTTGAATACATCTAATATTTTCATACACTTTTATGTCACACATGTTTTCATCACTGGAACCTACGCGACACTCTTAAGACACGTGCCAGAGTTCTAACCAGGTATTCGGTTCAAAAAATATTGGCTGGGACATGCACCAAACATGGTTAGGACACCTCCTGGACACTTAGTCAACACTCAATGGCTTGACGCTTAAAGAACATACCAATCTAATAACTTTAATAATGGCTGATTAAAATGACTTTAATTTGTATACACTTGTAAAATAGTGGTTAGTTCAATTTACGTTATGCAACTGTGCTATAGTGCCACCTTTTGACAACATTTTGTACTAAATATTGTACCATGGGACAATAGCAATTTGTTCAAATCCCGCTACCACTATAGCCACTATTTTACAACAATGCACATTTTTAAAAAAATTCAAAATGGGGAAATTTTTTTGCTCCAGCCACGGAAATCCTTATATGTTACGTATTTTCAATTGAAACAAGAGGTAATCAGATTTTTCAGCATTTAATTAGCAGACATGACATGTACTAGCCAATTCGAAAAGCAAAACAAAATCAGCAGCATAATCTTAATTCATAAAATGAAATAAACTGAATCAGCAAACATGTAAAAGATAAATTCGAGACATGATCAATATCAATAAATTTCAAAATCTTGAATGACATTACTAGAATTTGATAATTTCACCAAAACATAAACAGAAAATCTAAAGTAGATTTTGAGTACCGTTTTCACGGATCCGTCATTCTGAATGTCTGACGTAACATCCCATCCTGTCGGAATTTCCTTTCCCTCAGGTGGACTTTCTTCACCCTCAGATGAACTTTCGTCTCCATTAGGTGGACTTTCTTTTCTCTTAGGTGCCATGTAATCAATGGATTTTTCCCCCGAAATAAAACTATGAAAGGTCTCTTCCGCCTCGACTTTGTTTGAAATATTTTTTTAACCTAGGTTTGTGATAAGGGGATGAAAGGGAAAGGGGAAAGAATGCAAATAAAAAGGCGCCTCCTACTCCTCCAAAGTCACGTGTTCCCATATTCTCACGTGCCACAGTCAACAATCGAATCATGGTCATGCGTTACATTTTCCTTAACATTTATGGATTACGGACGAGATTCATTGTACTAAACAAATTATTTATCATTATTCGGAAGGTTTATGAACGGATACCAATCAAGGCAAAGCATAATCAAAATAGGTCATGTTACCATTTCTGTAAACAAATCGCTTACAATCCCACACAAAAAAGCAAAAGTAAAGGGCAGTTACTCTTGAAATCACTAATACTAATCAAAAGAAGTTGTAGCAATACAACAGCAAAAAAAGAGTGGGAACAATCTTAAATTTCAAGCACAGACAAATGAACCTAACATCACTATGATTTCACCTAAGATCCTTATCCATTGACTAAAAAAAACAGTCAACAATAATGAAGGAGGAAATAGTCCAGGAAATCAAATGTCGTGATTAAATATATAAATAACTTAACAATTGTTTTTCCCCAAACAAAAACTGCTATTAAGTGTTAAAAAGAAATTCTGCTAGAAATTAAATACTACAACGCTTAGTCGCTTATCGTTTAAAAAGCACAACACAATAATATGCAATCAAAAAGGTTACCTCTAGAGAGACATGGACATGATAGTCATCTCATTTTCAATATGATCACAATGTAGATGCCGTATAATCTCATTTGGTTGGACAAAATGTGATAACAACCTCTAGAGAGACATCGTCATCTCATTTTCAATGTGACCACAATGTAGACACCGTATAATCCACAATACCTCTTTGGACATTCTAGTAAACTTCTCTTACAATGCTACATGCTGCAATGACAAAGGCAAATCAAAATCAAGTTACATCAAATGAGACTATCAAGGCAACACAAGAAACCATTTCATATTAACCTAAAACTAGGACCATGTTAACAATCCATTCCTGCTGCGTGCATTTTGTTCAACCAAACAACAGTTTCGGCTAGTATTCAACAATTTGCGACAAAAAATCTAAAGAAACTGAATACATTTTACTTTTGGAATAAGCAGAGCATGATGAGTTCTAGCTTATTTTAGAGATAATACACTCAAAGGCCAGCTAACAAATACCGATAATCTTAACTCTTCTCATTTCATGACAATTAGCAACTAATGAAATAGAGAATTCACCCACATGAATTCGATTAACAATGAATTGAATGTATAGAACAATTGATGAAAAGGTTGATCACAATAGAAGATTCGACCCTAAATTTTGCTTATTATCCAAACACAACAAAGAAGAAGATTTGACCCTAATTTTTGCTTATTATCCAAACACAACAAAGAAATTTGAAACACAACAAGATGAACAAATACAATGAATATGAATAAAATTGTTAAAAGTAGTATATTAGAACAAATGCTCACATACCAGTGGAAACAAACATTATTGGTCTTTTCCAAACATTGTTGTTGTCACAATGCAGACGCAAGTGCAGTAAGAACCAACAATTTGTGGGGGTTGACTCAACATTCTCAACTTCTTTGACCCTTAGCTCAGATTAGTGTGGTTTGGTTTGGTTTAACGGTTTTTTTTTAACAACCCCCAGGGTTTAGTATCAACTTTTTTTAATGACGAATGTTAGCAATTAGTTGTTTGATTAGTTTTTACTCCTTTGTCCGACTTTGAACCCAGTACCTCCAACTTCTTATTCCGTAGCTCAAACTAGTTGCGTTACCCAACCCCAGGTTGAGTATCGACTATGTATACCCCCCTACACAGGTAATACTTCAAGAGTTGTGTACTAAGTAGGCGAGTACCCGTATGACATACTAAAGCAAGTTGCGAACCAGGAGATTATGGTTTGACCTAAGGGTTATAGGAATTGAAAAAATACTAACACTACAATTAATTGACTAATATTTGCCTATTCAAAAAACTAAAAATTTGTTGTCTTTTCATGTATGAGAGTTAAAGTAGTTATAATTAACTTGTTGATTCTGTCATTACAATGGAATTTATATTTGATACACCTATTTTCTTTTTCTTTCTTTTTTTAATGGCAAATGTTGTTATGTTAATTGTTATAATAGTTTTTTCTCCCTTGCTATAATTCAAACTTGGACTTTTAACTCCTTAACACCATTAAATTTCTTATAGTAATAACAATGTTAAACAGTCTACAAGTCCTAGCTCAACTGACAAAATACCGAACCCCGGCATCTCCACTTGTGTACGTGAGTTTCGATGGTTATTTGTAATTTCATCTTTCTACCAAAAAATATAGTATATGATCTGTCCGGTAAGAGACCGATGAAGACAATGGTGGCGGAAAGTGTTCCGGTACGGTGACGATACGTCTTCGCAGTGGAACGAAAGGTGAGCACTCCGACGATCAAGGCAGTAATGGAACTGAGAAAGAGTGCGTGAAAAGTGTGTGTAAAGTGAATCGTATCTTGAGGGTGAAGCTACCTCACCCTTATAAAGACGCTCCGTGGGAATAACCGCCTTCAGGATATGCGGCATGTGATTAGGAACACGTGCACGGTGTCAGATGCCGGGAGACGTGCTGTAGTGTGGCCTCGCGCACGGTAGTTTAGCATGCACCTTCAGGTGACGGGCCTTAGAGTGGTGGACGTTTGGCTCACGTGTCGCTGTCCGGCTGGCCTTCTGGCTTCTGGCCGGTCCAGTGTATAATTTCAAGAAGAATTGCTTCTAACACGTTGTATCTATGAACTACTTGATTAAGTTATTTTAGCTAAAAGAAACAAAGAGATCAATAAATGAACAAATAAACAAACATACTGTACCGGATTGGTGGGGTTGGCCATGAAAGGAAGGTGAGGCGGCGAAGCGGTGGTAAAGGCTGAGAAATGTGACAGGGAGAAAGAGACTGCCCCTCATCGTGGGGGAAGTAGAGAGGATTCTAAAACATGTTTCCCCCTCTATTTTAATTTTAAGCTAAGTTTTACTATATCAGTCTTTCTCAAAATATGTAGAGCTAATTGATTTTAAGTGGTCAAAGATAAGGATCAAATTAAGTAATAAGATGTTAAAGTATAAGAATTTAAATAAATGATAACAATTGATTAAATTTGGGGACCAACTTAACACTTTAATAAAGTTAGGATCTTTTTAAAATATTCATAATTTCAATGATTTATTTGAGTGTCTTGTAAAATCAATGACTAGTTTGATGGTTTAGTCTTTTATTATTGTCCATGTCCATAAATTATTTTGAAAAAAGAGTTATATAGAAATTATATAGTTTTTTTAGGTGTGTAATTATTAGGATTTTTTAGGAAAACTATCAAGGATTTTCAAATAGATATTACTTTCATCCCTAATTATATACTACTCCGTCCCAAAATATAAGCAAAAATGAGTCAACATAAGTTGATGTATTTGGTACAAATTTTGAACCAAATACATTAACTTTTGTTAACCAATTTTTGCTTATATTTTGGGACGGAGGGAGTATATTATTGTAGAAATTTTGTCTCTGAATATAAGCTTTGTTCAATTTGTTTTTACAAAAGAGGGTAAAGCCCAAGGAAAGAAAACTATAATTCTAAATGAATATTCTGATACATACCAGCACAGATATGTCATCAGAAACGAGTCTACGAAGATCTCTATGAGAAGAAGCCTCCAAAACATACAAATCAAAAGAGTTTAAAGATTAACTAACCAATTAGCTGATGTGTTTCCTTCTCACCAAGTATGGTTGATTTTGTTGGATATTTGGTTGTTGGCTTCATGTTTGCTAAAATAAAATGTACAAGCATGTGTGCGTCTTCAGAAGCTGGTCCTCAGTTGTGCGTCTTCAGAAGCTGGAAACTTCAGAAGCACTGTTCATCAGAAGCAGAACTTCAGAAGCTGAACTTCAGAAGCACTGTTCATCAGAAGCTGAACCTTCAGAAGCTGCATTTCAGAAGCACGTTCAGAAGCTGGTTTTATGCGTTCAGAAGCTGCGTTCTTTCTTGTATCTTGGAGCTGTTTTATTTTCTCATATTATCTTTTGAAGATTTAATTGAAGATTTATCCAAGCTGAGTTTCTAGAAGAAAGAAGAATTTCGCAAGATATTTTCTAAAGATTGGATTCAATTATTTGTGAATATATTTTCAAAGAAATCTTTGGAAAATATATTTCTGGAAAATAAATTGCTTCTATTTGCTTCTAAAGAATTCTGGGAATATATCTTTGAAGGATTTGGTTCAAGAATTATGTTGCTGCAGAAGCTATAAATAGAGGACGCTGTCATTGAAGAAAATCAACTCAACTGAAGTCAGTTTTAATAGAGTGTTCTTAGGTGTTGAGTCTGTAAGCTTTGTGCTTTGTTTTTGTACACCACTCAAGTGTTTAGAGTTGGTTGTTTTTTTATTGAGTTGTAATTCACTTGAAGCTTTTAAGCAAAAGTAACGTACTGAGTTTTTAGGAGAGTGTCTCCATCTTTGATTGTTTAAGAGTCTGATAATCACTGAGGCAGTGATTACTTGAGTAGGAAGTAAGTGGGATCTTATATCTAGGAGTTCCTAGGTAGAAATCTATACGAGAAGACTGAGAAACAGGGGTTGTTGTCATAGGTCTTTGAATTGATACTCTTTAGTGGATTTCCTTCCTGGCTTGGTAGCCTCCAGATGTAGGTGTGGTTGTCACCGAACTGGGTTAACAAATCATCTGTGCCATTTTACTTTTTGTCCTTTATTTCTGTTATTCTGCTTCTAAACTATTGTACTCTGTTCTACTATGTTTTACGGTTCAGAACCAGTCCTGTCAGGAATTTCAATTGGTATCAGAGCAGGCACTCTGCCTGTTTTAGGGTGAGCTCCAGGGAAGGTATTTTCTGGCATAATGGAGAAAGAAGGAGGATTTGTGAACAGACCACCTCTGTTGGATGGTTCCAACTATGATTATTGGAAATCACGCATGAGTGCTTTCCTTAAATCAATAGATAGCAAAACCTGGAAAACAGTTATGAAAGGTTGGGAACATCCTGTTGTGACTGACAAAGAGGGTAAGAAGACAGCTGAATTAAAACCAGAGGAAGATTGGTCCAAGGTTGAAGATGAATTAGCTCTTGCAAACTCCAAAGCCTTGAATGCTATATTCAATGGAGTGGACAAGAACATGTTCAGACTGATCAAGCAGTGCACTATAGCTAAGGATGCCTGGGAGATTCTCAAGACTACTCATGAAGGCACTTCAAAGGTAAAATTGTCCAGACTTCAACTTCTCACCACCAAGTTTGAAAATCTCAGAATGTTGGAGGATGAGAACATACAAGATTTTTACATGAATGTTCTGGATATGGCTAACTCATTTAAATCTCTTGGAGAAAGAATATCTGATGAGAAACTTGTGAGAAAGATCCTCAGATCCCTACCTAAGAGATTTGATATGAAGGTGACTGCAATTGAGGAAGCACATGACATCTCCAGTATGAAGGTTGAGGAATTGATAGGATCTCTTCAGAATTTTGAAATAGCCAGAACTGATAAGAAGGGGAAAGGTGTTGCTTTTGTAGCAGATGCTGATACTGTGGATGATGAAAGCACTTCAGAAGCTCTTGTGATGCTGAGTAAACAATTTAAGAAGTTTCTGAAGCACAAGACAAAAACTTATGAGAAAGACAATCAATCCAATGGAGTCCAGTGTCATGAGTGTGAAGAATATGGTCACATCAGGACAGAATGTGCCACATACCTCAAGAAACAAAAGAAAATTTTGGTTGTGTCTTGGTCTGATGAAGATGGCTCAGAAGGAGAAGTGGGGAATAAATCAGTCAAGCATGTTGCTGCCTTTACTGGAAGATGCATGACTGATGATGAAGTTATGGGTTCTGAAACACCATCAGGTTCTGAAACACTATCAGAGTCTGAAGCTTCATCAGAGTCTGAAGCCAGTGATAAAGAATTGTCTTTTGAAGAACCAGCTGCCTCTTATGAAGAACTATACCTCAGAAATGTGCAAGGAACTGGAAAATCAGAAGAAGACCATCAGTCAACTTCAGACTGAAAGAAGTGAACACTTGGGACAAATTTCTGATCTCAAAGATGAGGTAACCCATTTGAAATCTCAACTTGATCACATGAAGAAGCAAATCAGAATGATGAACACTGGTACTGATATGCTTGAAAAGATTTTGGAGAGTCAGAACCAAGGGAAACCAAATGGTATAGGATTTGATGATAAGACCTTGAACAAACAGCAAAATCCAATTAAAAAATTCATTCCAGCTGTGAAAACATGTGATCCTATAATGTATAAACGTAAGTTGGAACACCAGAACCAACCTCAGGGATCTAAGAGCAAGAAGACATCTCATCCTTGGGTATGTCATCACTGTGGTAAAAAGGGGCACAGAAAGTCATTCTGTTACAAGCTGCATGGATACCCCAAGCACTTTCAACAAAGAAAATCTGAACCTGTTGTAGTCAATGTCAAGAAGGTATGGAGACCAAAATGTGAAAATGTTGACAAGAGGCTGAAGAATAGGACAGGAAAGGTTGTTGCTGCTGCCAACAGTCCTACTCCTAAGAAGAGTGCTGTTGTTCGACCATCTAAAGTCTGGAGCAAGGTAGTGGTCCCTGTCCCAAAGAAGAAGGCACTAATAAGAAAGGAAGTGGATCCTAGTAAGTCTGAGGATCATGTTGAGCAATATGTTGAAAACATCATGCCCTATGTTCAGTGTGGTGAGGGTGATGAAGATGGTGCTGATATAGTTACAAAAGCCTTAAATGCCAAGCAATTTGAAAATTTGAGGGGTCAACTGGGCTTTTGTCTTTTTGAAGAGTCATAAGACTGTGCAGCTTCTGATGCTGAGTCTGAAGACTGCAAGCTATGTATTGGCTTTATGTTCTGAGTTGCATTTTGTGTTTCTGGTCTGCAAGGTTGTACTGTTCTCTGCAGTCTTGTTTTTGTTCTTCTGTGAAAATTGTGTGTGGGTACTCTGTTTGTGTGATTCTGCTGGTCTAAGAAGTGTCACTGATATTACTAATGTGTATGGTGCTATGATGATTGTTCTTTTCTGCTCCTGGTGAATGCTGGTTGTTTTGTCAAAATTGTTTGGCTAAAAAGGGGGAGAAAAGTATAAGTGTTTGTGTTTCAGAAGCTGAGTTGTGTTGTTCAGAAACTGAAGTGTTCAGAATTCAGGGGGAGTCTCTGTGTTCAGGGGGAGTTGTTCATGTGTATCTGTTTTCAGTAGTTCAGGGGGAGTTTGTGTGTTTCCTGTCAGAAGCTGATCTGTTCAGGGGGAGTATATGTGTGAAATGAAATGTAGTGAATCATCCGCTCCTGACTCTGTTATTGCTACATTTGTGTTATGTTCTTCATGGTTGCTACGTTTATGTGTTGTTCTTCATGGTTTCGTGCTTTGTTGAGTGAAGAACTTGTTTTTTGTGAAGAAATTGATTTTAGCCAAAATTTGCCAAAGGGGGAGATTGTTGGATATTTGGTTGTTGGCTTCATGTTTGCTAAAATCAAATATACAAGCATGTGTGCGTCTTCAGAAGCTGGAAACAGTACTTCAGAAGCTGGAACTTCAGAAACAGTACTTCAGATGCTGGAACTTCAGAAGCACTGTTCATCAGAAGCTGAACCTTCAGAAGCTGCATTTCAGAAGCACATTCAGAAGCTGGTTTTCTGCGTTCAGAAGCTGCGTTCTTTCTTGTATCTTGGAGCTGTTTTATTTTCTCACATTATCTTTTGATGATTTAATTGAAGATTTATCCAAGTTGCGTTTCTAGAAGAAAGAAAAATTTCGCAAGATATTTTCTAAAGATTGGATTCAATTATTTGTGATTATACTTTCAAAGAAATCTTTGGAAAATATATTTTTGGAAAATAAATTGCTTCTATTTGCTTTTAAAGAATTATGGGAATATATCTTTGAAGGGTTTGGTTCAAGAATTATGTTGCTGCTGAAGCTATAAATAGAGGATGCTGTCATTGAAGAAAATCAACTCAACTGAAGTCAGTTTTAATAGAGTGTTCTTAGGTGTTGAGTCTGTAAGCTTTGTGCTTTGTTTTTGTACATCACTCAAGTGTTTAGAGTTGGTTGTTTTTTTATTGAGTTGTAATTCACTTGAAGCTTTTAAGCAAAAGTGACGTACTGAGTTTTTAGGAGAGTGTCTCCATCTTTGATTGTTTAAGAGTCTGATAATCACTGGGGCAGTGATTACTTGAGTAGGAAGTAAGTGTGATCTTATATCTAGGAGTTCCTAGGTAGAAATATATACGGGTAGTGATTAAGTGAGAGGACTGAGAAACAGGGGCTGTTGTCATAGGTCTTTGAATTGATACTATTTAGTGGATTTCCTTCCTGGCTTGGTAGCCTCCAGATGTAGGTGTGGTTGTCACCGAACTGGGTTAACAAATCATCTGTGCCATTTTACTTTCTGTCCTTTATTTCTGTTATTCTGCTTCTGAACTATTGTACTCTGTTTTACGGTTCAGAACCAGTCCTGCCAGGAATTTCAGATTTTAACTTGCCAATTCATGTTCTTCAGATCACAAATTCGCCAAATCAAGGTAGAAATATTCCCGTTAATATTTTAGTTTCATGAAACCATGTCGACCAGAACCTTTGATTCATGATCAATTTGAAGGTGGGTAAACCTTTGTCTCCACATCTCCGCTTGTAGTGCATCACAAACTTAACCTTTGTGGGCATAACTAACAAGGCAATTGTCATTGCTATCCCGAAGATTAAGTCACAACTAACTGAGCTTCTGTGAGTGCCATCACAATTGAATTTAAGTCATCCCTCCTGAGGTCACTTCCAACGAATGAAAATAGTATACTTTTCAGGAGTCCAACCACTCATGTGTGTTTGCTCGAAGCTGTCAATCCCCTTTGCCATCTTAAGAATCACATGTGTTGGAATGCTATGGCAGTGGAAGCCCTCTTCAAAATATACTTTTGTTTCTCCACAGGTGCCAACCGGTAACCATGAAAATAGTCGGTCACTCATTATTGTGAGCTCCCACTAATTTGTTGTTCAAATTGTCGAAGATCCAGTCTCCGCAATTCAAAGAAAAGAAATTAGTGATGTGATTAGAAGCCACTAACCTAAATTTAGGTTGCTCGGGCACAATCCTTCAAAGCATGAATGGTCGTCTCATCTTCCTTTCCACAAGAAGAACAAGTGAGAGAAACACCAAAACCCCATTTACTTCTTCGATAATTAGCAAGTAGGCGCTCGTGACCAGCAATCCACATGAAGGTTTGGATTCTATGAGAACCTTTCCAACTCCCATTGATTGAAAGGTTTTTCTCCGGCTGAAGGTTATAAGCACTTTGAATGGTAAAGTGACGAGTGTTGGTACCTCTCCACCCTATGGAATTCCGCCCATCTATTACCTTAGGTGCTGGAATGGACATCACTTGGTTTACCATATTATTCGTCAAATGAGTCATGGGAAATTGGTATCCCAATCTCCTGAGTCTATCAAAACATCTCTCACAGTAATGTCAATGGTTTGGTATGTAGAGCTATTCATGAGAGCATGACCATCAGGCATCCATTTATCAAGCCAAACATCAATATGTTGTACATTTTCCAACTACCAAACTATATGGCTCTGGAAACGGTCCCAACTTACAGCTAAGGCTTTCCAAAGAAAGGAATCAAAAGTTTGCGCGCTTATAGAGACCTGAAGATCCATATTTCGACCATAATCACTATAAAGGACTTTGAACTAGAGCTCGTTGGGGTTATTGATTTGGTTCCACAAATTTTTCATAACAAATGTTTCATTCATTTGATGGGGGCTCCTAATGCATAGGCCTCCATCATCTTTAGGCAAGTAACAAACTATCCAATTAATCAAGTGAGGTTTACGGGACTGATCTGTATCCCCCCACAAGAAACCTATTTGAATCTTTTCCATCTCGTCACACGAAGTTTTAGGGAGGTTCACATATTGCACAAGGTAGTAAGGAATGAAACTGAGAACTGATTTGAAGAG
This sequence comes from Medicago ruthenica, assembly GCA_018208015.1. Lineage (NCBI taxonomy): Eukaryota > Viridiplantae > Streptophyta > Magnoliopsida > Fabales > Fabaceae > Medicago > Medicago ruthenica. Next base: position 28,876,069 of record CM031376.1, read on the forward strand.
AGTAAGCCTTCCGGCCAAACTAAGACAATGATGTTTACAGCCACTGAGTCTGTTCTCATTTTTTTTCAATAATATGATTGAATTTTCCCTAGTAGTTCGACATGTATGCTGCAAAACATCATTCTTAAGTTGATCATCAACATTTTTCAGAAGAAAATCTGCATTATTTTATTGTTAATATTTTGGCGCAAAGCAACACAAACAAGCTCCAAAACAATGCATAATACAATGAGCTTGCTCAATGGAAGCTTTTGCAAAAAGAAGATGAGATATTTGAGGTCCCAATCTACCAGCACTTATGTTTCCACTAATTTGCATCCATAGAAATAGCTTTGTTCAATTTACTAGATGTATTTATTAATATTATTGGGCTAAAATGCACTTTTGGCCCCCCAAGTTTCCAAAACTTGCGAATTTGGCCCCCTATTTTGGAAATAGCACTATTAGCCCTAATGGGGGATCCTAATGCATAAGCCTCCATCATCTTTAGGCAAGTAACAAACTATCCAACTAATCAAGTGAGGTTTATGGGACTGATCTGTATCCCCCCACAAGAAACCTATTTGAATCTTTTCCATCTCGTCACACGAAGTTTTAGGGAGGTTCACATATTGCACATGGTAGTAAGGAATGAAACTGAGAACCGATTTGAAGAGTAAGCCTTCCGGCCAAACTAAGACAATGATGTTTCCAGCCACTGAGTCTGTTCTCAATTTTTTTCAATAATATGATTGAATTTTCCCTAGTAGTTCGACATGTATGCTGCAAAACATCATTCTTAAGTTGATCATCAACATTTTTCAGAAGAAAATCTGCATTATTTTATTGTTAATGTTTTGGCTCAAAGCAACACAAACAAGCTCCAAAACAATGCATAATACAATGAGCTTGCTCAATGGAAGCTTTTGCAAAAAGAAGATGAGATATTTGAGGTCCCAATCTACCAGCACGTATGTTTCCACTAATTTGAATCCATAGAAATAGCTTTGTTCAATTTACTAGATGTATTTATTAATATTATTGGGCTAAAATGCACTTTTGGCCCCCAAGTTTCCAAAACTTGCGATTTTGGCCCCCTATTTTGGAAATAGCACTATTAGCCCGCACCCCCCCCCCCCCCCCCCCAAGTTTCACCCCCTGTGCAAAACCATTGCCCCCCTTGATTTTGAGTTGGTCAAAGCTGATGTGGTGCATTTTAAAAAAATAAAATATTGCCACCTGTAATTTTTTTAATCCATGTAGAACTCAGTTTTTTTAATATGCCAAATTTATATCACTATAGTTCTGATCTTGAATCTAAAACCCATTAAAATCTAAGAACTCAGTTTATCCCAACAAGCTAAATTTACTTTGCATTGTATTTTAAGACACAAAATCTTGAATCATTGTTGGTGTTGTGGTTGAAAACATTGATGGTGGTGGTCATGGTGTTTTGGAAGAGAAACAAGGACGGAGGATGAAGTGAAGAGAGAAGATGACGATAAAGAAGTGGATGTAAATATTATAATTTTTTATTTTTTTGATTTTTTTAAATCTAGATGGATTAAAAATATCAGAGGTGGCAGATTTTATTTTTTTTTAAATGCGCCACATCAGCTTTGTCACGTCAAAATCAAGGGGGACCATGGTTTTGAAAAGGGGGTAAAACTTAAGGGGCTAATGGTGCTATTTCTAAAATTGGGGGGGGGGGGGGGGGGGGGGTCAAAATCACAAGTTTTGGAAACTTTGGGGACTAAAAGTGCATTTTAGCCTTAATATTTTTTAAACAAACCATTTAGCCTTTAAACTTTCACACTATCTTCAATTTAGTCTTTAAACTTTAAAAATATACTAAATAATCGCTTCTTTTTTTATTAAAAAGAGGGCCTAATCCGAAAAAAGAAAAGAAACTACACGAAAATCAATCGAGGGATACTCACCCTAGCAACATCAGCTAATAATAAATGACAAATTTAAGTCAGACATGACTCGTAACAAATCAAAGTAAAACTCAAATTACAACCTAATTTTACAAGAGCACACACGATAGGTATGGCAAACTTTCATCTCCCACTCCACTTGCAGCAAACGACGAATCTTCTGACATAGACTCCACTAGAAGGACAAAATTGAAAATATACTAAATAATCTCTAAACTATACAAAATTCGTCAGTTTAATCCGTTTATGAAAATCCATCAATTTGTCCCCAAAATCTCAAATTGATGGATTTCATGAAGTTTAAAGAGTGGGTGTATTGGATTAGGATTTTAAAGGACAATCTCTCACGGTGGCATTCACCTATCACACTACTCCTCTTCTTCAACCTTTATTGGATGCATTTCCTCATTCTCAATCTTTCCATGTCGATTTCAAATCTGGCATTGGATTTGATGCCATTTCCAACGCATTTGGCCAGGTTCTTTTCTCACTTTCCTAACATGATTTTTATTAACGGGGTTGATCAGATTCAATACAAAATATACTAGTATAATATGTGTTATTTTCATAAGTTGGAGCTAGGCCCGTCTTGATTGCCTTATTTTGAGTTTATGCGAAACAACTTATTCAAATAAATAAGTTTTTACGTTAATTCATAAGTTCTCGCTAACAAAATTGTATCTTCATAAGTTGTGTTTTCCATAAACTTATGATGCAGATACATAAAAGTTTTATTTATTTGCTTAAGCTAAAAAATAAGTCAATTCAAATGGGCCCTAGTATGGATGAGTGTTTAGCAAATTGACTTTGTTTGTAAGATTAATTGTATAACTTGAAGTCATATATGTTATGTTTGAGATAAAGTTTAGTCTAAATTTTTAAACAAGATTTTTTTTTTCAATTAATTTTGAATGTATAATTTTCTCTGATATTAAAATACAAAAAATACCTTTATAAGTAGAAAAATCAATGCAGTTTACTTTGAAAAATATTTTTTATTTTTTTTTCTTAAATTTGTGTTAGTTTGACTTTTTTTTTACGCAGTGCCTAAGCCCCCCCCACCCCCCCAAAAAAAACAGAAATCGCCCACCGTGGGGCTCGAACCCACGACCACAAGGTTAAGAGCCTTGCGCTCTACCAACTGAGCTAGACGGGCTTAGTTGTGTTCATTTTTATCGTTAACAATGATAAAAGAGACTATTAAAGTGAATAATTGCCTTGCATTTTCATTGTTTCCGAAAATGCATATCACCTCTAGCGAGCATTTTATCTTCTCTTCATTACAATGACTCACTTCAAAAGTCTCTCGTCTTCTTATTAGCGAGTTAAAATGAATGCATCTTCTTATTTGCTAGTAAAAATGAACACATTTTATCTTCCCTTCACCCTAGACATGCACTATTACATGAATGAATGCTTAAAATTGTTATAAATGGATTTTGATTTCAGTTTCACGACTGGTTTTAGGACAATTTTGATAACCATGCCTTTTCTTGTTTGAATATGGATCACACATGTGTTTGTGTGCTACGCAAACGCATGGATCTTGCAGAAATAAAGAGATAGAGCATGTTTCGTTTGGTCTTTTATGTAACAAATTTTCAAACATCTATAATGGATAGATGCCAGTTTCTTACAAATAAAGAGTTTGAGCTTTTTATTCATTATAAAACATGTGAGGTTGTTAACTTATTTATGTTTATAAAACACATGATTCTTATAAATAAAGGATCATGTGTTGCCATTTCAAAACTTTATAGAAATTAATTTTATGTTACTTGTTTTAATATCAGATTGACAATTCTCTTTGTTTGTTTGTTAATGGCAGCCTGATGTGGTTGTCAATTGTGCTGCCATCTCGGTGCCTCGTGCTTGTGAAAATGATCCTGATACTGCAAATGCTATTAATGTGCCGTCATCCCTCGTAAAATGGTTGCAAAGCTTTAAACGGAACAGTACTCTTCTCATTCATCTCTCCAAACTGTCTCACCAGTATCAAAATCTCTTCCTATTCAGGTGCATGTGCAGTATATGGAATTATACTTTATTTGAAAACTAATGCTTCCAGCATTTTGATCGATGAAACTTGCGATGTGAATGATGCTTGTAAATTGTGCTACTTATTTCATAATGAATATGTGTTTCTAATCGTAACTGAATAAGATGTCTCGTTTTTAAAAGATGTTGGTAGTTCTTGGCTCACAATTTTTCAGTCTGCAATAAAAGTAACTGAGAAAATCTCTTGTTATTGCAGTGGATTGACAGTACCCTTTCTAAAAGAGAAAAAGTGAATTTCTTTCACGACAAGTTCCGTTGTCCAATTTTCGTTAAGGATCTTGTAATTATCATACTAGCTTTAACAAGCCAGTGGTTATCAGGTACAAAACTTTTTGTAAATAACTCGTATAAATTGTTTAGACGTGTGGTATGCTGCAAAAGAGTTTCTTAATGAAACTGATTTTCAGTTAGATCTTTAAGGTTTCAAAGCACTTGCAAATTGTTTATATCTAACTCTTTAACAATTATGTATGACATTTTCACTTTTTCGTGTTCTTTAAACTCGAGGCATGTCAAATTCGCCTTCATGATTTGATTTCTGATTCTTGTCACAGAGGGAAAGCAAATGCAATTGTTACTTAATGCTGGTGGACCTGATAGGGTATCGCGCGTTGAAACGGCTGAGGCTGTTGCACAATTCAGAGGGTATAACACCTCATTAATCAAACCAGTCTCTGCTTCAACGGTACGTGTTATGCTTCATTTATCACTAAAATTTTGTGATGTGGAATTCAAAGCTGTTCATTTATCTTTTGATGTCAATTTGATCAGTTTGATAACATGGTATGATTTATCTTCTCGTCTTTGATTGTTCGTTATTGCGACACTTTTGAGTTTTCATTATTGTTTTTCCAGGTTGACCGAGGTGTGAAGTCCCCAGCTGACATATCTATGGATATCACTAGATTGGTTCAAACTCTAAACATTAACCCTGTCTCATTTAAAGACGGTGTTAAATTAACGCTTACAACTGAAGCTCAGAAGTGACGCAGAAACAAACTTGTCATATAAGGCTTCCTTGTTTAGCATTTGAGTGTTGTTGTTCACCATTAAAAATGACATGTGCTCTCAATAGTTGTTACTGCATTTAGATTGTTGTAAAATAAATCTATGTAAATTCTGAAAAAACCAAGTCAACTCATTTTGTTGGATCTTCAGGTAGAGTTAGTAAAATCATCAAGTTGGTTTGGTTTTCAACCAACCTGTGAAATAAACATGGAATGATGGAAAAAGTGGGTCGTCATTCTGACACACTCTTTCCATCATGTGTCATTATCATAGGAGTTATCTAACGATTGCTAAATTTAAGAAACCACTGTTATCCTCTTCCAAAGCCTGGTAGAGAAGCCAAAACCACCAGAACTTCCTATGTTACTTCCAGGAATGATTGCTATTGTGAAAAACCAAAATAATCCTTTTTACATGTACTGTGGTATTGTTCAAAGAATCAGTGATGGTAAAGCAGGAGTACTGTTTGAAGAAGGGAATTGGGATAGGTTGATCACCTTTAGGCTTGAGGCACATGAGAGAAGAGAAAAAGGGCTTCCTATGAAGAATCCTAAGTCTTGTGTTCTTGAACCATTTCCTGTAAAGAAATCATAGTTTTCAGCTCATTATTGTTATTGTGTAACAAAACATGTTCACTTTTGTATCATACTACATGTTTCTGACTATTGAATTTGAGGTGTGTATTTCAGTTGCTGCTTTGATCTTTATTGGCTGACTAATATTATGAGGGAATAACTAGAAGTAAAAAAATTTAAGGGTAAAAAGATATGAAGCGCATAACCGACACACCGAACTAGTAATAATAATTTGAAGAATAAAAGAGTAATTAAACGTAACTACATGTGTTAGTGTAGGATAGTCGACACACCTTTGATGTGAGATGGATCCCAAAAGAATGTTTCTTTGTGCTGAACCTGTAAATATGTGTCAAATGATGTTTAAGAAAAAAGATGGTGTCTAATTTAGTGTGATTTTTATTTTTTAGTGTTATATGTGTATGTAGAGTTGTTTGGTACTCGTGAGCATTGTGGATTCCTCAAAATCAATTGTGAAACTGCTATCATTGGTACAAAATTAATCATAATTTTCTACTACAATCCTATGGTTACTCTTATTGATAAGTGACAACTAAATAAGTATGTTGTTCTTAAGCAACATTTTATTTTTGAGGGGACTTAAGCAACACTTAAAAGCAAATGGAACTGAAACCATCAAATATGAATATGGATGAATCACAGTCAGTGCAAAGAGTTTGTCTATTAGAAGCATCTACCAAAGAAAAAGGACAGCATATGGATGAAGGTGGCTAGTTCCAGTTTCCATAAAAAACATGATGTTTACAACTGATTTTACTTTGAGAATAAAGAATTTTTTTGGGGAGTCGATATATATTAAAAATAAGCTTTTCAAATCATTACTAATCACTTTAGACAGACTCATCAAAATCCCTTTGTGACACATAATAAAAAGTAATCACTTTATTTATACGAAATGGATTAGATAATTAACTGACATAAGGGTAGAGTTGACAAAATATAACTTTAAGGAAAGTGTTAGTATTAAAATGAACTAATGGAGTATACTTTATAGTTATTTAGTCTACAAGATCTAATCTAAACTACTCATATAATAAGCGTAAAATGTCATTTACATCTCTGAATGTTTAACGAATCATCATAATCCTTTAATGAATTAAAATTTTAGTATAGTCTATGATTGTGTAAATGTTAATCAAAATAATCTCGGACGTTAAAATATTTTGTTAATATCGTTATGTCAGTTTCTCAATAATACTATCATATTAATCCTATAAGTATTTATTTAATGTTGTATCAATTTTTATAAGAAAAAAGTTATTGTCACCATTGAATAACTATCTTAACATGTTTTGACAAACGAAATACACATGGACTATTTTAAAATACTAGTGTGACTACTCATTGCACTTTTAGAAATAAAAATGAAGCTCAATATAATAATTATTATGCGGTTTACTACAAATCTCCTTTTGAAAGAGAATCATGACACAGCATGGCGACTTAAAAATACCTTTATGGAAAAAGAATCAGAATCATTGACGCAGAACGGAAGCAAGGATTAGCGAGCCCTAAACCTAAAAGATAAACAGACATGCTGCAAGCGACAAACCTATCAAATAAGAGTTTCCAGAATCCACTAGAATTGAGAAAAGTCTCGATAATTTTATTGAATCAAAAAGTGCCTCTTAGAGGAAATAACAACCCGTATGAGCCGAAAAATAACAAACTGAAATTAAAAAAAAATAACAAATATGCTGAAATATTAAAATGTGGTTTTGAGCTTCCAGACGACCTCAAATGCCTAAATCCACCCCTACATCATGGCGAAGCGATGAGTTTTGCTCGTGAGGTCCAGGGCTTTCCAAAAAGTTATAATTCGAGTCATTCCGACACCGAATGTCAAATCTACACTATTTTGAAAGATCATTTTTACGCACCACTTCATCTTCGATACGAGCCACCAGTTTACTGTATCAATCATACACCCCACCCACCAGAAGAATACAAACATATAATCCCCCAGAAAAAAAAGGTGAAATATAAGAAGAAACAAACGTGTGGTGGTTAAAAATATGATAAAAAAGTGAAAATCCCAATTTGATCTACCTAAAAATCTTAAATGCAGGTCAATTATGGTCTCTATCAGAATGTGTTAATAGACAATAAGGGGGTGTATTGGATTAAGATTTTAAAGGACAATTTTTGTTTAAAAAAGTCTTAAGGATTTTAAAAGACTTTGTAGGACTTTTACAATCTCGTAGAATCTTAATTCAATACACCCCCTAAGTTTTGCAAAATACTACTATTTGTGTTGAGTGGATACAGCTTCCGTAGCAAAATGGTGAAGCTGAAAATCCCGGAGCACCAAGTTGCTGGTCACCAGGCAAAAGATGGAATCCTAGGTCCTCTAATAGACGATTCTGGAAAGTTCTACAAACCTCTTCAAGACGACAAACGAGGTTCCAACGAACTTGCTTTCTACACCTCCCTCTATTCCGATCAACGCCTCCCCTCCAATATTCTCAAATTCTTCCCTTCTTTTCACGGCACTGAAACCATCGACGCCTCCGACGGTTCCGGTCTACACCCTCACCTTGTCTTAGATGATATTGTCTCCGATTACACCAACCCCGCTGTCGTTGACATCAAGATTGGTTCTCGAACATGGCACCCTCAATCTTCCGAAGACTATATTCGGAAATCCCTTCGTAAAGATCGTGAATCTTCTACGATAAAATTAGGGTTTAGAATCTCCGGGTTGAGGTCTATGGGTCCCAACAACAAATTATGGCAACCTCATAGAAAGTTTCTTATGGATCTATCTGCTGATGATGTGATGTTGGTTTTAAGGAAATTTGTTTCCTCCGATGGAGATGTTGATGAGCCTGATCTTGTTTTTGGATCTAGGGTTTTTGTTCCTGTTTTGGAGGAATTGTTGGAGCTTAAGAAATGGTTTGAATTTCAAACTATTTTTCATTTTTATTCGTGTTCTGTTCTTGTTGTTTATGAGAAAGATGAAAAGGAAGATGAGAAAAAGAGTGCACGTGCTGTTGTTAAGCTTGTTGATTTTGCTCACGTGGCTGATGCTAAAGGTGCTATTGATCATAATTTCTTAGGGGGTCTTTGTTCTTTAATTAAGTTTGTTAAGGATGTTTTGGCTGGTTTAGGTGATGTTGGAAACAATGTTTCTAAAGATGAATGCTCAATGCTAAGTGAGAAAGAGTGATTATCACTGGTAAAGATCTCGTGAAAGATTGCACGGATGTAGGGAACAAATGACAGGAAACGTAAGTGTAAAATTCCGCGATTTATATTAGCGGAAGATTTTTCTTAAAGCAGATAGATGGATAGATAAATAGATTTGGTTTATGTTGCAATTAGCTCAAATTTGATGCTGATGAGTTAAACAAAGCTTTATTTTTCATGTTCTTTGACTAATAAGATGACTACGTTGTAGCGTCTTTTGAGACTGTTTACAGAGTTTCAAATTATGCTTTAATTTCAATTTGGATTACTAGAAGGTATGCTTGGTTAAATTTCGTTACTTTGGATCTATACTTGTTAGTAGCTGTTATATATTTTACCTTTGATATGTGATGATTTGGTAGCTTTGGTTGATATGCACAATTTTCATTTCCTCGTTGTCACAAGAGTTGCTGCAACTATTCTGTTGCAAGTCAAGATTTCATAGATGCTGAGATACATCCTTACCTTTAGTCTGCTTCATGTATGTGTGTTACCATTCATTTATCTGCATTTCTCTGTGTACTTGTGAAATTAACCTTCAATGCTATTAATTAATCAAGGATTCAAGATTCTTTTGATGACCATTTGAGTAGTTTTTGCCTGATATGTGATTGTTGTTTGACTAAGTCTACCATGTGCGACCAAACGATATATCGTACCAAGGGCGGGTACAAGGACTCAAGGAGCATGGTTTTAACCTCCTCCTTCCAATCATTGTATGCAAAAACTTAGGCTTCAAGAATGATTTTAATCTCCATTGTGGCTCCAAAGTGTCATCAATGTTCTTATTCATTTATCATATACGGTGAAGACCCCTCACTGTAAACAAGTTTAGTTCCCTGTCCTTTGCTTTTTTGAATGTCCCAAGTTTATTTGCTTGAAGCATCATGTTTGTGCCTTTGTATCATGAGTTTATGTTTGTTATGAGTTTTTGTCTGTTTAGGTTTTCAAATAGATCCATAATACATGTTAATGCTATAAAAAAGAACAGGCTGAAGAAGAGTGAGATAAATGGAAATGTTTGGCTGCATGTGTATGAAGATAGAGAAACAAGAGAGGAATTAATGAAGAGGGGTCAATATTTCATGGCATCTCATAAGTCATAATCAACACACTGAGAAAATAAACAGCTTTGATATAATGTGACTAAAATTTACCTGTAAGTAGTGGACATAATCCCAAACATCTATAACAATGGAACCAAACTTGGTCCCCAGGTAACAAGTTGGTCCTGCTAATAAAAATGTTCAAAATTACATCTGAATATAAATGAACCATAAATGAAATGTATGCATAGAGGATAAGCATTATTTATAAAAGTTTAAAATAATGGGCATGAGGGAAGGGAAAAACTGATAACAAGCACCAATATTTCAATATCCTAAATTCCATCAACATTACAGCCTCCACATTTCAGAGTCCAGATTGAGGAAAAATGCATATGAAAAATGTTCAGTAACATACACAAACCCAAGTCCCAATTCCCAACAATGTCCCTAAATTTAAAATTGGTCGCTAAATCATTTTTCTTTGAAAATGGAATTAATTACCATTACAACATCATCAAAATTGTACTGATATGGCTAACAAAAGTATTATGAGAATTACCATTAAAACATCATTTCCAAGATAAAACGTCCTCTTTAGGTTTCTAAACAAGTGCCTCTAAGGCACTAAAGACACTTGTTAGCATTTTCAAAAGTTTATCCTTAAAAAAAAAGCATCTCCAACAATTTATGTGCTTTTTTCATTTGGTTTTCAACTAAACAACTCATATTTCCTCAAATTCATTATTATTTTTTTTCAAAGTTTGTTATAGCCATCAGAAATGTATTTTTTTTTAAGAACCGTATTAAAAACGTAAAAAAAAGCACTTTAAATTTTGTTTGTCTTCACTTTGGAGTTATTCATAGTAATTTTTTTAGAACCCATAGTTATATTTATATTTGTATTCGAGATCATTTTTGCTTTTTTATATAAAATAATAAAAAAAGGAAGTCCTTTTTATTTTTCTTGCCACTAGACGTGGCTACTTAAAAAAAGAATTAAAAAGGAAAAATCAATTAGATTAGCTTGGTTACCATCGTGAGAAATAGTCTCACGCAATGCTAATTTAAACTTCATCGCGAGTTGTGGAAAGCAAGATCATTATTCATCATTACAAGGTATTTTATATTGATAAATCGTCATTATGAGAATAAGGGGTTTTGGAAGATTTTAAGCTGACTTTTTAGTTATTTTCAATTATATCTTTAAATAAATTTTTTTATAATAATGTTATATTATTGGTGTTATAAAAAAGATAAGAATTTTTTTTTATATTTGTTATATTATTGTTGTTATTGAAAAATATAAATACGGTTTCTTGAGTTTGTTATATTTGAAAGTCACAAATATCTATACTTATAATTTTAATCTATTTTAAAAAATTTAAATAAAATATTGTTTGTAATTTACACGCAAAATTTCTATAAATTATCGTTTGTAATTTACACGCAAAATATTGTTTCTATAAATCTATTTGATCACATTTGATTGTCAATCAAGTTTCAATTATCAAGTTTTTATCCTTGTGTTTTTATTAGTAGTAGCTTGTTTAATTGCCGTTAGGTTTGGTTTGAGTTTTGTCTAGCTTTGCAATTTGTAGTTTGTATTAAGATTTATTATAATTGAATATTTCAATTCAGTTTGTAAATCTTTGTGTGCATAGTCTTAATCCTTTTGTTGTTATTTTACGCTTGAAGCAAGATTCCAATAGTTAATCGTTTTTCAATCGCTTTTGCTACACTTTTGTTGAATTTTTCAAAACCTTTTTTAAAGCACTATTCACCTCCCTCTAGCGAATACCTCGTTGCCATATAGACCAACAACGGTGGCGGAAAATGCTCTGGTACGGTGGCGACGAGTCTTCGCGGTGGGGCGAAAGGTACTTACAGGCACGTTAGCACTCCGACGATCAAGTCAACAATGGAACCCCTATAAATTTGAAAAGTATGAATGAAGTATTGCTTTATATCAACTGTGAATCTATATCTATATTGCAAATGAAACCCAACCCGGAATTTTCCCAAAAAGACGCAACAATACATTTAAGAAATCTAATAAATGTAATATTTCCTTGCTGCTGGACAAGGTCTTGATTTCATACAAGAGTCCTTTGCTACTTGGAGATCCTTTATGCTTGGAAAAATATTGAGTTCTATGTGTGTACATTCTCTTCAGCATCTTTAATGATACGTATTGGTTTTCCAAAAGGTGGATTGTCACCTAAAAATGAAATTTTAACTCGATTGCTTATATTCCCTGCATGCATTTTTTACACTTGGACCAAAATCCTTGCTACTGTTCTAACTTCTAATTTAGAATGTGGATTAAAAATTCTGATTGTTGAATAAGTCCTAATCTTAATTCTTACAAGTTGCTGCTATCTGCTTGCTTCTATCATTGAACTAAATTTTCTTGTATGGGTGGTTGGTCAAATTTTGCTTCTGTATTTATGTACTTTCTCGTCTGGCATATCTTATGCAAGTGTTTGCTACATCTTTAATTGATATGTTACATAACCTTTTTAGGTCATACTACTGTTTGTTGCTACTGTACAAGGGAGTTTTTTTAGATGGTTTGGTAAATCTAGGAAATTTTTGTATAGGGACTTCATTGCCATATGTGTTGGAGCATTATTCTCATTGGAATGATACTGCCACTAAATAAAGCTGTAGAACTAGAAACCTATGTTTACTCACTCTCCTTTCTCTAACTCACACCTCAAATAATCAGAATACAGCATGTTGCACTCACAAATTAAGCCTAATCTTCTTCAATATGAGTTTCTACTTGTGACCTGATACTAATATCAATTATCTGTTCTGTAATTATGAAGAATCACACAACTGTTAGATTCTTATTTATATTATCACGATTTTATATTTCAAGCAACGTTAAAAATAGTATTTATTTCCCTCAATAAACTTATTTATTGTCATATCAATCCCTATAAGTATTTATTTATTGTCTTATCAATTCCGATGTGAAAAAGAGTTAATGTCAACATTAAAATACTATTTTAACATCAGAAACTACTTTGACTAACGAAATGTACAATAATGACTATTTTGAAATTTTGATAAATTAAAGGACTATTGTGGTTATTTGTTACACTTTCATGAACCAAAATGACTATTTGCTCAAAGAAAAAACATGTCATTCTATAAAATTTCTCATTGAGTTTCTATGAGTATTCAGCTGAGCGACATGAGTTTAATTAATGTTTCTCTTATGTTACGGTTTGGTTCGGTTTGTAAAAAATAAATCACAAATCGAACCAAACTGCACGGTCGAGTCAAAAAATTGCATGAATACATCCGAACCAAATATGATTTTTTACCGTTTCGATTTGAGTTGGTTTAGTTTATAGTTTTTCTATTCGGTTGCTTCGATTTTGAATACCCTAGTTAAAGATAAATTTCAAGGTAAAAATTATTTACAATCACATATCCAAGAAATCCTTGTATCAGCCATGAGATTGAATGTACGACCTTATTGATTGATGAGTACCAACTAACTCAACCTTAATTTGTTTTTTCAAGAAAAAATTATAGGTTACGTTTGGTACGGCTAATTCATCACTTGAATAGTTTATATACCATAAGTTCCTATGATTAAAATCAAAATGAGTTACTATGATCAAAATCAAAATATTTTTTGTATTTGTTTTCTCTCACGATTAAGGTTTTTTCCACTAACTAAAATAGATCATACTTGGTTTTTTTCTCCTTTTTTTGATTTATAACTTTTCATTAATCAAAATATGTTGAATGCAATATAGTGTCGTTATGATAACTAGCGTTTATTTAGTCATTTATGTACATGTTTATCCGTTCTTTTAAGTGTTAACATAAATAAATTACAAACAGTTTTGGTTGTGACTAGGTATTGGCTTGACTCGGGTCATTTTTATCTTTTGCTTTTCTACTATCTTATGCTATTTTACTTAAATTTGTGCTAATTTTGGATGATGAAGATAATATTTTGGGTTTAATTTTTGAGTTTTGTGATGAAGTTTATGAATTTTTCTGGGTTTGGTTATGAAGATGATGAATTTTCTGGGTTTGAGGATGAATATGATGAAGGAGGAAGATGAATGTTAACGTTTTTGAACAAAAGATAACGGAATGAATTTATTTGACTGATGGAGGAAACTTATGAGACAATAATGGAACGAAAATTAATAAGGGGACCAACATGAAATCTCATAATTAGTTAAAGGACCTTTGTTGTAATTAAGCCATTTCTTGGCTTAATTAGGTGTTGGTGATACACTATAAGATATGGTAGACCTCCTTTATCCAACGATCTCCTTTTTGAGGGGACCACATTGATTAATGACATGTGAGTTGAGCGACCAATTTGTAAAATGAAGAGTTATGAGACCAAATTGAAACAAACAAATAAGTTAAAGGACCGGTGGTTCAATTAAGCCTTATTAATATTATTGGATCATATTTGAAGAGTCAACAAGAGGTGAACGTTTTGATGTTTGGAGATTTTTTTAAGGGATATGTTTGGAGAAATTGTTACTCTCTATTTGAGATTATAATGTCAACAATTGATGGTGTTCTGGACCAGGCAGAAGGTCAATCAAACAGTAACACGTGGATAAAAGCGCCGCCAAGACACGTCAACGCCAAAGTCGATGCACGTTACCACACCATAGCATGCCCCCATGCATCAGATACCACACACGTGTCCTCTAATCGTCCCCTAATCACACGCCGCATATTCCGGAGGCAGTTATTCCCACGTACGCCTATATAAGGGTGATTTAGTTTCACCCCCAAGGTATGATTCACTTTACCCACACTTTTCACACACTCTTTCTCAGCTTCATTACTGTCTTGATCGTCGGAGTGCTAACGTGCTTGCAGGCACCTTTCGTGAATAATAATAATAATAATAATAATAATAATAATAATAATAATAATAATAATAATAATAATAATAATAATAATAATAATAATAATAATAATAATAATAATAATAATAATAATAATAATAATAATAATAATAGCTTTACACACATACTCTGAAGGTCACTGAATCAATTTGCTAAAGTATCCGGTCAAATACATTAATTTTCCAGCTTCATTGAGTAATTGATGTATCTGACGTATAATATAGTTCAAATACATCAATTATTTCCTGAACCTGAAAAAAGAATATTTGTTTATAATAGTGACCAGAGTAATAGTAGATAAAATAAAGACATATTTTAGTCCCATTTTAGAGAGAAAACTCATTTTGATCCCTCACAATTTTCTAATTGTCCAATTCAGTCCTTAATAAAAATAAAACTCAAATCAGTAAATGACATTTGCATATCGAGGACAAATCAATACTTCTATTATGCTGAACCAGAGACTAATTTGTTTCAGTTATGAAAATATCAATGACTAATTGGAGTTTTATTTTTATCCTGAACTGAATTGGATCGTAAGAAAATTGTGATGGAGTCTTCACTCTACAATAAAATTAAAAAATTGGATAATATTTGAAGGAAATAGCATGTTCGATATTTGATTCAAATATTATCCAAAAAAAAAAGTAAATTGTTTGTCAAAAAGAAAAATAAGTTGTTTTAAACTTAATCCTACTTGATTCTTTTTCAAGCAGAATCATATTGATTGATTTTCCCTTTCCAGCTATTAACGCATATATGCAATGAATTAGACCAATTTTTAACTTCTCAATATTTTCAATATCCTATTTATTAGTAGAATGCAACACTTCATAGTTTTCATTCAAAAAATTGAAATGGAAAATAAGTTTATATGACTTGTATTGGAATTTGAAAGAGTGGAAAATGAGTGGAAAATTGACCATTAATTTCTTGTGTAATTTTGCATTGATATATCATCACACCCTTCTTTTTTCACTGAAAAACAACACTTCATACTTTTCCTTCAAAAAATTTAGGGTAAATTACATTTTTGGTCCTTTAAATAGTCTTCAGGTTTCATATTGGTCCCCTAATTAAAAAAAGTAACGTTTTGGTCCCTTAAATCCTTCTTTGTTGTCACTTTGGTCCCTTCCGTTAGTTTTTGTAAAAAAACGTTCACTTTTTGTCCCTTTAATATTTTTCAGGTTTCATATTGGTCCCCTAATAGAGGACCAATATGAAACCTGAAAAATATTTAAGGGACCAAAAGTGAACGTTTTTTTACAAAAACTAACGGAAGGGACCAAAGTGACTAACATAAAAGATTTAAGGGACCAAAACGTTACTTTTTTTAATTAGGGGACCAATATGAAACCTGAAGACTATTTAAAGGACCAAAAATGTAATTTACCCAAAAATTTAACTATATGTCTTCTCAAAAACTTGATCATCAGAACAATGGTGTCCACTTTTTCAAAATTATTCTTCCAAGCATCCTTCAAGAAGGAAAACTGGTAATAATTTTTCTTTTTTATTCTTTTCACAATCTAAATATGAATTTAATAATTAGGAATATAAATTAATGGTAAAATATAGTTTACACCTCTTCATATAAACCTATTCAAAATATTTTTTTTACACATTTAAGAGTACACCAATTTGACACACATATTAATCGTCCATATAGCCGTTGTTGGCAGCAATACTTTAACCTAAAATAAAATTGTTCTATTTATTTATTTTTGAAACGTTGTATTTATTTATTTATTGATATTGATTTTTTTTCTTTGATCAATATTAAATTTGATTGATTCTGTGTTTGATAGAGAGTGCCAATAAATTTTGTGAGGAGGCATTGGCAAGGAATAACAAACCCAGTCACTCTTAGGCTTCCAAATATGACTCAAAAGAAAGTTACTTGGGAGAAAACCAGTGATTATGATGTTTGGTTTTGCAATGGTTGGAAAGAATTTGCAAATTATTTGTCTTTGGGTGATTCACAACTTTTGGTATTTCAATATCAAGAAAATTCTCTCTTTAATGTGATTGTACTTGGTAAATGCGGATTAGAAATAAAATACCCTTCAAGAGAAACTAGTGAAGAATCTGTAGAGGTTGAAGAGGGTTATAGTTCTTTGAAAGTTATTGAGGATCCTTCATCATCACTTGGTAAAAGGCTAAAATTTCCATCACCATCTTTGAAGGTTTGTAAGAAGATGAAAATCAACCCAAAGGAACAAAAAGAATCTAAGCATGAGAAGAGAATATTCCAATCACACGCAAAATTTCATAATTTTAAGGATATGAACAATGGTTGGTTTTGTTTTATCATGTTAATTTCTTTTTCTTTTTTATTTTTTTATTTTTTGTCTTATTTTTTAGGTGCTGCTGCTTAATATTTTTGTGGTGTAGCAGGAAGTAGTTGTGATAATATCAAGGAGAGAAGCAAAGTTTTGTACGAGAATGTGAACAAAAAATTCAGCCATGTCAAGGACTTTTTTGCATGTATGATCCAGAAGACACACATTGAGAAAGATCTTTTGGTAACAAACTATTTATTTGATCACATTTAGTAATAATTCATTAAATATACACGTGAATAATATCAAAGCAGCATAGATTAATTTTCATTACCTATTCTTTGATGAAATTAATTATTATGTACTGACATTATTATGTACCTGTACCGTTATGAACTTACCTTAAAGCACTTCGTCCTTAAACGAGGCTCATGCTTTGGGGACTCTGGACCATTATGTTCCTAGATAAAACCTAAAGAAAGGGCGCCGCCACAAAGTAAGAAGCCGCCTTCTCATCCCTATCTTCATCCGGAAGTGTAACACCCATATAGAGATTGCCTAGGATCTCTTACGAGTATTAAAATTTCGTACCGGATACATTAAATACAATACAGAAAGATTGGTAATAATTATACATTGCATAAGTTTATCATACAACTCATCATCCGATACAAAATATTCTTCATAATATACATCATGATACATCATCCTTATACAAATATCCATATAATAAAACGTAAGCAGCACGATCAGTCCATAGCTTTCTCTTTACCTTTTCGTCGTGCTTCCTGTGAAGAACCTGCACCAGAAGGAAAGGGATGAGACATAACGTCTCAGTGAGCTCCTACCCTACCTACTGTTTGGCAACCTCAGGGAACCTAGGGTCGCCGTGCCTACCTCGGCGATCTTGGGAATACCTATTATCGCCAAGTCTTAACTTTTATCGCGATCAAGGAAAACCTAGGATCGCTTCATGTCTTATCTCATATGCTTTATATTCTATTCTTAAACTTTGACATATACGGAGTGATCTTGGGAACATCCTAGGATCACATCTCGTTCATTAGGAACTAAACTTCATCATAACTCGATTTGCATAAAACATAAACGTATTCGTCTTTCATACCATTAAGTTAGCAGTTAGGGTTGAACAAACATAACATTATCTTGGTTCGTTTTACGGAGTGCATCCGGGTGGAGTAACCCCGAAGTACATCTCCCATCATACCGGTGAAATTCCTATCATATCAGGCTAACACCGGACTCCTCTTATCTTTGTGTAGGCAACCCTCTCGGTGAAGCCCCATCCGGCATAATCCGGAGCCTGCTGGACACATCTTAACTTTACATGTGGACAACCCTCTCGGAGAAGTCCCATCCGGCGAATCCCGGAGCCTGATGGACATGCTTAAATCTTTTAACTTACGTGTGGATAGCCCTTTCGGAGAAATCCCATCCGGCGTATCCCGGAGTCTGATGAACACGTGATCATATCATATTACGTATTCGTATCGTATTCTTATATCTTAAGTGTTCATTCATAAGTACTTAACCTATGATAAGGTTCTAAGCTTAAACATTGTATCATTCTTGGTTTACATGGACTTAAGTGAATGTAGGGATTTCTTTACAAGGTTATGATCCCATTGCTAATCCCTCCTTATGTCTATATAACTTAGGAGTATAAGTATACATCTCCTAAGGCCATGCCTATCCTTCTTCCTACCCAAAAACCAAGCTAAAGCTCTCAAACATAAAGCTGAGGAAAGCCAATATCGTAGCACGATTTGTGAAAATCGGAGCACGATTTTATGCGAATGTTTCTTGAAAATCAGGACATAAAATCGTAGCACGATGCCCATAAATCGGAGCACGATTTTGGCTTCAGCAGCACTCACAAATTCACTTCCTAGACTAATCCAAACGTTCCCAAACATCAAAATAGCTTATGGGAATGAATTTCCATGACATATGAACAGCTTATCACATATAAATTCATGTATTCACAAGTCAATAAGTGATTAAGGCATGAATCTAACAATTAACTCTTAAATACCATAATTTATAAACTTAAACAAAGTGGGTTTCTAAAACCCTCTAAGAGCTCACCTTAATCCTCCTACTAGTGCTTGCTTACACTTAATCTCCAAAGCCCTAAGTTCCTCCAACTCTAACTCTTCTCTTGTTCTTCCTTGTTCCTCTTCTCTTTCACTTATTCTAGCTTCCAACTTAAGCTTGCCTTGCAAGGTTTCTACTAGGATTTGATTGGAGTTTGGATGGATGATGGTGAGTGAGATTGGGGGCGTGTGAGTATGAGGAGAGGGGGAAAGAAATTCTGAATTTTGGAATAGAATGGAGAAGGAATGGAAATGAAAGAAAATAAATATCTTGCTCCATTCCAAACTAAACTCCCTCTTTGCTTAAATTACAAAATTGCCATCACACTCAAATGCTTAATTTCTTTGCTTGCTTCTCAAGTTTTCTAATACTGATAAATGATACTTATGAGCGGGATATTACAATCTACCCCCCTTAAAGAAATTTCGTCCTCGAAATTTAGAATTTACCTGAAAATAGATGTGGATAATGCTCTTGCATATCTGATTCAAGCTCCCACGTCGCTTCGCCGTGGGGAGAACCTTTCCAAACAACTTTAACAATAGGGATTTCTTTGTTCCGCAAGGTCTTAACATCACGATCGATTATCTGTTCTGGCTCAGGTTGAAAGGTTAAGTCCGATCTCAAATCGATACTATCCAGCTCCACTGGTTGGAAAGGATCAGGAATGAATTTTCTTAGTTGCGAGACGTGAAAGACATCGTGCAATCCTGACATGGCTGGTGGCAGCGCCAACTGATAAGCTGCCGGACCAACACGTCGAAGTATTTGAAATGGTCCAACATATCTTGGACAAAGCTTCTTGGTTCTGAATGCTCCTCTCAACCCCAACTTGGGTGTAACTTTAAGGAACACATGGTCTCCTTCTTCAAACTCTAAGGGTCTTCGTCGCTTATCAGCATAACTTTTCTGACGACTTTGGGCTATTCTCATCTTATCTTGGATTGACTTAATCTTTAGGGTCGTCTCCTGAATGATCTCGGGTCCCAAAATACTCTTATCTCCCACTTCAGCCCAGCAAAGTGGGGTCCTACATTTCCTACCATACAAAGCTTCATATGGTGCCATTCCAATACTAGAATGATAACTGTTATTGTAAGAAAATTCAATCAGTGGTAGGTGGTCATTCCAACTTCCTCCATCTTCTAGGATACAAGCCCGTAACATGTCCTCCAACGTCTGAATAGTTCTTTCGGATTGTCCGTCTGTCTGAGGATGATGGGACGTGCTCATCTTTAATCTTGTCCCCAAAGCCTTCTGAAAAGCTTTCCAAAAGTGGGATGTGAAAATGGGATCTCTATCAGACACAATACTAGCTGGCACACCATGGAGTTTCACAATCTCCGAAATAAACAACTCGGCATACTGAGAAGCTCGGTAAGTAGTCTTAACCGGCAAGAAATGAGCTGACTTGGTTAACCGGTCCACTATTACCCAAATTGAGTCATGTCCTCGCTGTGTTCGAGGTAATCCACTCACGAAATCCATGGTTATATCTTCCCATTTCCATAACGGAATCTCCAATGGTACTAACATTCCCGCAGGCCTTTGATGTTCAATCTTCACCTGCTGACATACAATACATCGCGACACAAATTCCGCAACATCTCTTTTCATACTAGGCCACCAATAATCTCTCTTCAAGTCTTGATACATCTTGGTGGTACCTGGATGAATACTAAAACTACTCTTGTGCGCTTCTTCTAAAATTAACCTTTTCAATTCCATATCATTCGGAACATAAACCCTTCCTTCAAACAATACTACACCATCTGGTGCCCATGAAAACCCTGTTTGGCCAACTTTCCTCTGAAGGTCCATATCCACAGATTGGGCTTGTGCAATTCTAAACCGTAGGTCGCACGTAATATCTATCTTGTTCAGCAAGATGCCACCTTCTAACTCTGTAACATGTAGATTAAGGTCTCTAAACTTTTCATACAATCCACATGTATGCATCATCACCTCAGCTTTAACTAAAGCCTTTCGACTCAAGGCATCTGCTACCACATTTGCTTTTCCTGGATGGTATTTCAGGTCAAAGTCAAAATCCTTCAAATACTCCATCCATCGCCTTTGCCTCATATTCAAATCTCGTTGATCAAACAAATACTTCAAACTTTTATGGTCACTGAATAAATCAAACTGTGCACCATACAAGTGATGTCTCCATATCTTCAATGCAAAAATTATGGCTGCTAGCTCGAGGTCATGAGTGGGGTAATTCTCCTCATGAGTCTTGAGCTGTCTAGATGCATAAGCTATTACATTTTCTCCTTGCATGAGAACACTTCCCAGTCCCTTGGAAGATGCATCGCAGAAAACGGTGTATCTCTTTTCAGGATCTGGTATCGCCAACACTGGCGCTTTAGTCAATTTTCTTTTCAGAACTCTGAAACTTTCCTCACATTCTTCGTCCCAAACAAATGGTACATCCTTTCTGGTAAGTCGTGACAAAGGTAAGGCAATCTGAGAAAATTTCATGATAAACCTTCGATAATAACCTGCCAAGCCTAGAAAGCTTCTAACCTCTGCCACATTCTTGGGTCTTTCCCAACTTAGTACTGCTTCGACTTTGGATGGATCGACGGCTACTCCTCCCTGAGAAATAACGTGACCCAAAAACTTAATCTCAGATAGCCAGAACTCACATTTACTAAATTTAGCATATAACTGCTTGTCTCTGAGAACATCCAAAACAATTCTCAAGTGCTGAGCATGCTCCTGAGGATCCTTGGAATAAATCAGGATGTCATCTATGAAAATCACCACAAACTGATCAAGGTAAGGCTGAAAAATTCTGTTCATATAATCCATAAAGACTGTTGGAGCATTAGTTACACCAAAAGGCATAACCAGAAATTCATAGTGCCCATAACGCGTTCGAAACGCTGTCTTAGACACATCTGAAGACTTAATACGGATTTGATGGTAACCTGACCGAAGATCAATTTTGGAAAACACAGTTGCTCCTTTAAGCTGGTCTAGGAGGTCGTCAATCCTGGGAAGAGGGTACTTGTTTTTGATAGTCACCTTATTAAGTTGACGATAGTCAATACATAATCTCATGCTTCCATCTTTCTTCTTGACTAACAAGACTGGAGCACCCCAAGGTGAAACACTGGGTCGGATAAAATGCTTCTGAATCAAATCTTCTAGCTGAGATTTCAGTTCTTTAAGTTCCGTAGGCGACATTCTATACGGTGCCACAGATACCGGCACCGCTCCTGGAATTAAGTCAATTGAGAACTCCACCTCACGCTCTGGAGGCAAACTATTTACTTCTGAAGGGAAAACATCTAAATACTCATTTACAACAGGAATATCACTGGGACTCAACTCTGATTCTGAAGCCACAGTGAGCATGACATAAAATCCTTTATCTTGTGCACAAATGAATTGAATTAACTGATGGGTGCGGTTAATCAATTCAGATAAAGCCACACCTTCCGCCGTATCACTGGTCGGCATATAAATACTTTTCTCTGAACATCCAATATACACATGGTTAGCAGAGAGCCAATCCATGCCTAATATCACGTCAAGTTGCTCCATCGGGAGACACACTAAGTCAACATAGTAAGTCTTACTGGACACAGTGATAGGACAGTTTTCACAAACATAACGTGCCTCAATTCCGCCCTCAGTAGCGGTAGTTACTAACATTGGAGGATTCAACGGAGACAAAGGTAATTGAAGCGTCTCCACACATTTATATGAAATAAAAGAGCATGAAGCGCCACAATCAAAAAGAACTTTTACTGGGTATGAGCCAAGATAACACATACCGGCAATCAGGTCCTCACTTGCCAAGGCCTTTGCTCCATCAAGGGAGTACACCCTTCCTTTGCTTGTGGTAGTTCCTTCAGTTCCACTTCTATTCCTCCGTTCTGGACAATTTGCAATGATATGCCCCGGCTTCTTACATCCGTAACAAATACCTGTACCCTTCATGCATTCGCCATAATGTGACTTCCCGCAATTGTTGCAAACAGCACCAGCCTTCGGTGAATACGTCTGTTTACCCCTTTGAGGTGATCCCTTCGGTTTCAACTTGTCATGATACTTATCCTGCATCCTGCTCTTCCTTCTTTCAAAAGCCACTGATCTTTCCTTTGAGGTCTTTGCAAGTCCTGCTTCAACCACCAAGCTATCATGTACCAATTCATCATAACTTGCAGTTCTTTGGAGACTTACTGCAATATCAATCTCGCCTCTCAAGCCTCGTTTATACTGATTCATTTTCCACACTTCATTCTCAGCATATTCGTTGTGTGTAGAATAATAGGACAACTCTTCAAACTTCTTTGTGAATTCAGCAACCGACATACTTCCTTGCTTCAATTCTAAGAATTCTTGTTCCTTCTTTACCTTGTAAGACAAAGGTAAATACTTTTCCAGCATCACTCCTTTAAAGTTCTCCCAATTCACTTCTACACCATTGGCTTCCATCCTGCGCTGAGCAGATTCCCACCAGTCTTCTGCTGCGCCTCTGAGTTGGTTCGTGGCATAGACCACTTTATCTTCTTCCGAACAATCAGCCATTCTAAAGATCTTCTCCATCTGCTTAATCCACTTTCTTGCTTCTTGAGGTTCACCTTCTCCATTGAACTCTGGAGGGTGATGTCTGTTATACTCCCGAAACACGGGGTTTCCAATTACTGGAGGAGGTGGCGGTTGTGGATGGAAACCTTGTCCTTGTTGCATCATTTCCATCCATTGTTGTTGAGCTTGGGCCTGTTGCTGGGATTGCTGTTGCATCATCAGCATCATTTGCTGATACTGTAATGCATTCTGAGCTTGTTGCTCTTGGTACTACTGCTGCCAGGCCTGCTGTTGTTGCATCATCTGTTCCCATGAATTCTGACTGGGTCCTCCACTTTCATCGCTAGCTTGATTGGTACGAGGTCTACCTCTTCTTCTCCCAGACATCTTATCCTAGCTGTCATATACAAGTCAAAGTGATCAGTTTTAACTGAACATAACATCTAGAATAATGTCCTGGATCCAAGAGGTCCATAAACTTGGATTGTACTTTAATGACCCATGGCACGGTCTGAATCGACCTGCTCTGATACCAAATTGTAACACCCATATAGAGATTGCCTAGGATCTCTTACGAGTATTAAAATTTCGTACCGGATACATTAAATACAATACAGAAAGATTGGTAATAATTATACATTGCATAAGTTTATCATACAACTCATCATCCGATACAAAATATTCTTCATAATATACATCATGATACATCATCCTTATACAAATATCCATATAATAAAACGTAAGCAGCACGATCAGTCCATAGCTTTCTCTTTACCTTTTCGTCGTGCTTCCTGTGAAGAACCTGCACCAGAAGGAAAGGGATGAGACATAACGTCTCAGTGAGCTCCTACCCTACCTACTGTTTGGCAACCTCAGGGAACCTAGGGTCGCCGTGCCTACCTCGGCGATCTTGGGAATACCTATTATCGCCAAGTCTTAACTTTTATCGCGATCAAGGAAAACCTAGGATCGCTTCATGTCTTATCTCATATGCTTTATATTCTATTCTTAAACTTTGACATATACGGAGTGATCTTGGGAACATCCTAGGATCACATCTCGTTCATTAGGAACTAAACTTCATCATAACTCGTATTGCATAAAACATAAACGTATTCGTCTTTCATACCATTAAGTTAGCAGTTAGGGTTGAACAAACATAACATTATCTTGGTTCGTTTTACGGAGTGCATCCGGGTGGAGTAACCCCGAAGTACATCTCCCATCATACCGGTGAAATTCCTATCATATCAGGCTAACACCGGACTCCTCTTATCTTTGTGTAGGCAACCCTCTCGGTGAAGCCCCATCCGGCATAATCCGGAACCTGCTGGACACATCTTAACTTTACATGTGGACAACCCTCTCGGAGAAGTCCCATCCGGCGAATCCCGGAGCCTGATGGACATGCTTAAATCTTTTAACTTACGTGTGGATAGCCCTTTCGGAGAAATCCCATCCGGCGTATCCCGGAGTCTGATGAACACGTGATCATATCATATTACGTATTCGTATCGTATTCTTATATCTTAAGTGTTCATTCATAAGTACTTAACCTATGATAAGGTTCTAAGCTTAAACATTGTATCATTCTTGGTTTACATGGACTTAAGTGAATGTAGGGATTTCTTTACAAGGTTATGATCCCATTGCTAATCCCTCCTTATGTCTATATAACTTAGGAGTATAAGTATACATCTCCTAAGGCCATGCCTATCCTTCTTCCTACCCAAAAACCAAGCTAAAGCTCTCAAACATAAAGCTGAGGAAAGCCAATATCGTAGCACGATTTGTGAAAATCGGAGCACGATTTTATGCGAATGTTTCTTGAAAATCAGGACATAAAATCGTAGCACGATGCCCATAAATCGGAGCACGATTTTGGCTTCAGCAGCACTCACAAATTCACTTCCTAGACTAATCCAAACGTTCCCAAACATCAAAATAGCTTATGGGAATGAATTTCCATGACATATGAACAGCTTATCACATATAAATTCATGTATTCACAAGTCAATAAGTGATTAAGGCATGAATCTAACAATTAACTCTTAAATACCATAATTTATAAACTTAAACAAAGTGGGTTTCTAAAACCCTCTAAGAGCTCACCTTAATCCTCCTACTAGTGCTTGCTTACACTTAATCTCCAAAGCCCTAAGTTCCTCCAACTCTAACTCTTCTCTTGTTCTTCCTTGTTCCTCTTCTCTTTCACTTATTCTAGCTTCCAACTTAAGCTTGCCTTGCAAGGTTTCTACTAGGATTTGATTGGAGTTTGGATGGATGATGGTGAGTGAGATTGGGGGCGTGTGAGTATGAGGAGAGGGGGAAAGAAATTCTGAATTTTGGAATAGAATGGAGAAGGAATGGAAATGAAAGAAAATAAATATCTTGCTCCATTCCAAACTAAACTCCCTCTTTGCTTAAATTACAAAATTGCCATCACACTCAAATGCTTAATTTCTTTGCTTGCTTCTCAAGTTTTCTAATACTGATAAATGATACTTATGAGCGGGATATTACAGGAAGATTTCTAGGAAGATAAGCCCATGCACCCCCACAATATGGAACCAACTGGATAGCTGACCTAAAACAGAAAAAGAGGCCAAAAGGAGCTATAAATACTGCCCTAGGCATCATTTCCAAGATACAACCAAAACACAGACCCAAAACCCTAATCGCTTAGCTTCTTCTCAAGCTGAGTATTCATATTGTGCTTATTTCAAGTACAAGTACCATAATGGGACTTTGTTATATTATTTAAAACGTCTATGAAAAATACCTAGATGATAGATTTTGATTGGTTGCATATGTAAAAAAGTTATATAGCATACTGATTAAATCATTCAATGATATGTGGCGTATGTGTGTATTGATAGTTGGAAATTGCATCCATCTAGCCATTTTATGTTTGTTCTAAGTTGTGTTAATGAGTATTTTATGTTAAAACCAATAATCCATAACAGGTCATACCAAATGAATTTGTGAAGACACATATGCACATGATGGAAGAAGGAAATGCTATCCTTTTTGTTGATCAAGATAGAACATGGAATGTTGATTTGAAGCTCACTCTAAATAAACAATTTGCACTAACCAGTGGTTGGAGGGAATTCTGTGCTCACAATAATTTGAAATTTGGTGATGTTTGTGCTTTTTTGCTACACAAATTGAAAACAACAGTTTTAATTCAAGTTGCTATTTTCTCTCTTGAAGAGGACATGAAAACTCCCTAATTTTAAAGGTAATTTATTTACTTGCCATTGTTTTTTTATTGCTCTCTTGTATTTTTTTTATAGCATTTTTTTTCATTTGATCATAATTTTTCATCTCTTTCTTCTATTGACTCTTCATACGAACACAACACATGCAATATTTTTATGTTCCGCTTTAACCAATACTTTTTTTTTGTCTGGTAGGAGCTCACACATTTTAAATGTGGAGAAATGAGGTGTCTGAGGTTCAAACCCCTGCCCCTGCATATATTATGCTATACTTAATTATATATAAAAAACAAATCTAGGGTCTATTTATCGACTAGAATTTGGATGCACATCGTGACTTTGATATATTTAAAAATTGAATTTTTAAAAGTTTTACATAAAGGAATATTTTTATTAGTAATTATATTCATGAATTGTTTTCGAGAGGATAATTCAGTTGAAAGAGACAATGCATTGTTATATGCACGAGTCTAGGTTTGAACTCTGGACATCTCACTTATTCACCTTAAAAAGTGAACTTAGCCGCTAGACTACTTGAAAAAAAAAATTATATTCATGAATTGATTATGTTAGTGCAGTGTCTACCAATAAACTACATTAGGAAATTCATTTTAGAAAATTGAAAAATTGTTACCTTGCGATTTTGGAATATAATTCTTTGTAAAGTTCTTTTTCTTATCAATATAATTTATATGTGGACTCTCAGGGTTGGCTTGAATTTGTGAAGGATTGTTACTTGAAAGAGGGGGATACTTGCCTATTGAAGATAGTCGATGAGAAGAGGCTGCTAAATTAGACATATGTGTGTTTGTCAAAAAGAAATTAGACTTATGTGTCATTCTCATTGTTTTATGTTTTATTTTTCATTCCAAACAACGTGAATTGAAGTTGTTTTGAACAAGTTTATAATTACTATGCAATTAGAGGGAACTATTTATATTTTATTCACTTAGTTATCTAAGTATTATCCTATGAATCCAAATCATAAATTTATAAGCCATCACATAGTACTCGTCAATTCAGTTTTTACTTTTTTTTATGTATCAGTTTTCTTTCTTTTCTAAAAACACAGATAAATGAACTTAGAGAGTAATTATAATCACACCATTATCACAACTTTTTAATAATTTTTTAAGAGAATGTTACAAGCCTTCCTCTTTCACAGATTCAAAGTTCTAAAGCAACACCCATATTCAGTGATTGTTCAAACTTCATATGAAATATAACATCTAGAATAACTGAAAAATCTTGAATACGTTATTATGTACATCAATTATCTCAAACAAACAAGTTTCATCGATCTTCATTTTGCATTAATTCTCTCACAAGTTCGAGCGAACTCCACCGCCCATAATTGAAATGATAATTATAACTTGCTGCAAACTATAACACCCTAAACCTAACATACAATTTTTTAATAAAAATTCAATAATTAATAAAGCACGCAATTGTGTCACACATCTTAATCAATTTAAAAGTACTTCATTCAAAATTAAAAACGTCGCAGCGGAATAATTTTCATAAATTTCAAAGTACATTGCTCATCACAGTTTCAACATCAAAAATGAATTCAAAAGAATTCTAAAATAGAGTCTAAAATAAAATAAACCCTCAATCACTGGTGTCACTGATCAGAGCATCGACTCGATAAAGACTCCCAAAAGCGACAAATAAACGAGTAAGCTCCAAGCCATCATCAGAGACTCGCTGCTACTAAGATTCTTCTTCCTGCAAATCTACACCACAAGGGCGTAGGTGCCCAACCCGCAACTAGAGGGTGAGAATATATTCAACATAGGAATTACATAAACGTATGAATAGATCCAGAACAAAAGAACACATAATTTACACTTAGCATTAATATTCACATTTAAACATATACCTTTGTTTAACAAGTAAGCATCATCAACATTTAAGCATGTCAAGCTGCACTTAACAAAATACACACCATTTACACGTATCAATCACATATTAACATAGTTACAAATCTTTAAATAACACCATCGTCAAATACAACATCATTAAATATCACTTTAGTTACACATCGTCAAATCACACATCTTTAGAATATCCTTGCAGTAATGTATGCAATGCCCCTAACTCGACTCTATATGCATGTGATACCAAATATCACCATCGTCAAATATTTTGGACATTAGAGGAATGTTACTGATTTTGTCCATACCATCGTCAAATACAACATCGTCAAATAGACTCGACCAGGAATGCATGAATCTTCACTAATGACTCACAATGTGTAACAACTCGATTTTTAGGTTTATTTAATTGTTTATGTGTGTTTAATTGTTTGTTTTGACGATTTATTGAATTTTGGGAGTTAAAGGTTATTTTGGTAATTTGAGAGTTGGTGACATAATTGAAATATGTTAGAAGTTTAGAATTTGAATATTTGAAAATAGTGGTGTATAAGTAATAGGGGGTTTAAGTGAAGTAAAAGTGTAGAGAAAATAATTGTGAGACAATTGTAACAAAATTGTAACAACCCTAGAAACCTATTATAAATACATTAGTTAGTGGTGAGTGAATTAGGTTATTCATTATTCACAAAACTCTTGAGATGCAAGAGAGAGATAGAGAGAAGAGGCTTGGAGTAGAGGAAAGCTAGAGAGTCAAAGGGGAATGAGAGAATTGCACTAAGAGTAACAAGAATAGCGAGGAAACTAAGGTAAGATGAGAGATTATGATTGACATATAGGTTTAAGAAATTGGGTGGTTGGGAGTTTTTAGATTATAGCTTAATTTTATGAATTATGATTAATTGTGTTGATTTTCGTGCTCTTTATTGATGACTGAATTGAATATGTGTTAAGTTGTTGATTTCATGATTTTACTTCATCAAAACTCATGTTTGATTTTGTTATTTGTGAACTTTGTGAAATTTGGTGAATTTGATGAATTTTAATGAGAAACGTGATATTTGATGATATTTATGAGTATGATTATGTATTTGGGTTATGAAATTATGAGGTTATATTGTTCGTGTTAAGTTGAGATTGTGGTTGTTGTTGTTTATGTGAAAATTGCTTAAATTGGTGAATTTGAATGAATTATTGACATAATTGATTTTAAGTTGATTTATGTTGTTAATTAAGTGCTTATGAACATATTGATGTGATTAGAAAGTTGAAATTGTTTCTGTACAAATCTGTTTGGAATTTAAGTTGTTTTGGGAAAAAAATGGGTTTTTGAGATGAACTTTGAAAATTAACCGAAAATCTTATGAAATCCATATCAATTGATGTTTTGTTGTGTAACCATTGTTCAATTTGAGTGTATTGATCATTGTTAATATCTGGTAATTGATTTTCGGTTGATGGAGATCAAAAATGAGATTTTTGGGTGAGTTTTGAGTGATTCCCGTAAGGGAAAAACCTTGTTTTTCTGGGTTGTGTCGCCGCAGCGACCACTGACAGCAACAACTTTGTTGTTCTGTCCCTTTTTTCACTAGTTTCTGTTTTGAACTGAGTTTCGGTGTAAACCTGAAAGTTGTAGATATGAATGTTAGCTTTCAATTGCCGTTAGTTGGACTTCATTTAAATTTCTAGAACTTGAGTTATGATCAAAATACTACACATAGATCATGACACAATTAGCAACAGCTTTGCTGTTCTGTCCCTTTTTTCACTAGTTTCTGTTTTGAACTGGGTTTCGGTGTAAACATAGAAGTTGTAGATATGGATGTTAGCTTTCAATTTCCATTAGTTGAAATTCATTTATATTTCTAGAACTTGAGTTATGATCAAAATACTACACATAGGTCATGACACATTTTTCGTGAAACTTCCGCATACTTTTTCAATGAATCTTGAAACATCCTTAAAATTAACAACGAGTCTAAGAAATCATTTAGAGTATTAAAGAGTAGGTAATTATGAAGTTGCGATCTTTAATGATATTTGATGTAGTTTGTGTGATAAAATCATGAAACTTGAATTATGAGAGTGTTGAAGATTGTAAACACTTGATGTTATGATGGTTGTGATGTGTTGCTGTTTATACATGATATTGATGATAATGCGATGTTTGATTTCTTGACTTGATGTGTGGCCTTAGTGATTTGATAATGTGTTAGGTGATAATTTGGTGATGATATGTTATATGACGGAGTGAATTGCATAACAAATGATGAGTATGTTTTGTGAGCATTGTCGAGTCTCTTTGTGGGTCCATGCATTCATAAGTCAGTCCGGTGTGGTGATATAGTGATTTCATTGCAGGGTTTTAGATCTCGGGGATTTTATTGACGATTGTATTGTGAATTCATTGCGGGGTTTTAGACCTCGAGGAGTTCATCGGTGGCGGTACCATAAAACATATATAGTCGAGTTAGGTGCATTACATTCATAGGAGTCGTGTTTGGTAATGTCTTGGCGTGAACTTGTGCATTTTATGTGGTAAATGCTTAATTGATGAGTTCTTGTGATTGTGATTAAATTGTAAATGAATTGTTGATACTTAATGAATCTTGAGTGTTTGATATATGATTGGAGATTGAGATTGAGATTATAATTGAATATGAATATAATATAAATGTTGAGTTATGTAACCATGCTTGCTTATTTAAATGTATATGTGATAATTGTTGATGTGGCTTGCCTGACATACATACGTTTATTATTCCTTTATGTTAAGCATATATCTGATAAGTGCCAAAAATTAGTTAAAAAGCATATTTAATTTAAGCACTTAAGTAGCTTGTTTTGCAAGTTATCATGGGAAAAGCTCATAATCATTGATCAAATGCCCAATATTGCTTTTACTTCTTACCCCATCCATTTATGCAGGAAAATGCAAGCCAGGACATGATTTAAGCAAAGAATCAAGAAGAAAAGAGTCTGATAAACTCGCCGAGCGAGCTAATGGCGAGCCCTTGGCGAGCTCAGGCAGGGATTTTCAGAAGCAGGGGAGCTTGATTTCGCTCAGCGAGATAAATTTCGCTCAGCGAGCCAAGGCGGTTTAAGGAGATTTGAAGACGTGGCTGAAAACCACTGGCAAAGACAGCAAATCTCGCCGGGCGAGATGTCACTTTCAGCACTTTCAGCTTTTAGTATTTAAGCTTTGTTTCATATTTTTTTGCATAGAACATTTTATTACAGTGTGTAATATTATTAGGATATAGTTTTTAGACAGAAAATAGGGCTAGAAGCTTTGCTTTTCAAGGAGCAAGAGTGATTGGATTGTGGAATCAACTAAGGCTTTGGGAAATCAAGACTTAGGCTATGATCTTCATCTTTTCTCAAAACTTTTGTATAGTTGTCATGAAAATGAACAACTAACTTCCCTTTGTTGGGATTGGAGGTACTCTTTCTAGCTTAGATGTAATCTTTGATTATGCAAATATATGATTTTAGCAATTTATGTGTTATTGAAGTTATTCTTGCTTTTCATTCTCATGCTTGATTTAATTGTTATTGATAAATACTTTTGAATCTAGGTTTAGAATAATCTTCTATCAAAATAAGAAAATCTAGAAATGGATTTGGGTTTTGATAATCGCAAGAAGTGTCGGAACGTAATGCTTTCGGATCGTTCGATAGATTGGGAAATCGTCTATTAAACGATACGATCGATCTCACGACGTCATTTGGACACGAATGACGTTGTCGAGTGATACGTGATAATTTTCGCTAAAACGCTAAAATTCATATGCATGATTTTTAGATTATATTCGATGCAAGATTGATGAACTCCTATTCCAACGCTTTTATTCCTATTACTTGTAATTTTATTTCCGCTTTTAGATTACTTTAGTTTTTATGCAAACAAGTTACGAAACCCTAACTCAAAACAATAACGATTGTTGAACGGTTCGAGATAGCGCACCAATCCCTGAGGAGACGAAAATTTAAAAATACTTACTTTTGTTACTCAACTAACAATATCTTACCCTCTAGTGGCTTTATTGTCGTCTCATCCGTGGGTTCAACCCTTGTGAACGTAGACTTGCAGGTCAAAGAATAGCTTGCTCGTGAGTATGTCGAAGATGATGTTTGCCTACTCGAGTTTATCCGCTTTAGAGTAGTCTAGGAGCTCTGATTAGAACTTGGGGTTTTATTTATGTTATGTCATGTGATCTTAGGATCTAACTTTGTAGAGATACTATTTGGATTTGTATGTTATGACCGAGACATAACATCCATTTGATGTTGATTATGATTTATTCCGTTGCGATATGATTAAGTTAATGAAATTTTTTATAATGAGTATTTAATTATGAGATGTATGTTGAATAGTAAGGTTCCAATGTAGGATAAATGCGTGATTTATCTTTATATATATGTTCTCGGGGTTTGAGGCTTTACACAATGCACATCATTATTACTCGACAGTTACACATCATCATATATCCATATCGTCATATATCCACATCGTCATATCAACATATAATCACATTGTCATATCAACATATAATCACCTCGTCATTTCAAATACACACAGTTAATTAACACATCAATTTCACATCGTCAAATAATTCACAAATCACACTTAGTCAAATAATTCATCAATTACACTTCGTTAAATAACTCATCAATTGCACATCGTCAAATAATTCACAAATTACACTTCTTTAAATAACACTTCAATTACACATCGTTAAATAACACATTCGATTACACATTCTAAAATAATACATTATTTTCACGTCATTATATAACACATCATCAAATATCTCATTATTTAAACATCACTAAATAATACATCAATTACACATCTTCTAATAATTCAATTTAATGATATGATTTCAAACCAAATCACATATTAATGGAATATATTTTAACTCTAAAACAGAACCGATAAAATCAAAAATATTTTCTCAACTTAATATGTCAACCAACTATTGATATATTAATTAATACTAACAAATTTTGGCGGTGATATGAGAGAACAATCAGTTATGGCAGTTGATAAGTGGCAAAATATGAATAAATCCATGTCTTTTATAAAGCTTTTTAGTTACTTGTTGTGCAAGTTATCTTAGGAAAAGCATGAAATTTATGAATAAATGCCAATTATTCTTTGTATATCTTATTCTTCCCCATTTGTGTAGGAAAAAGCAAGCCAGGACCTGAAAATAGAAAGAAATATTGAAGAGAAGCATGAAGACAATCGCCTAGCGATCCTAGGGCGACTGCTGAGCGAAGTCAGGCAGAGAATTATCGCCCAGCGATCCTATAGCGAAAGGTTGGCGAAGTGAGGCAGGGAATTTCTGGAACAGGGGAAGTTTGTTTTCGCCCAGCGAAATATGGATCGCTCAGCGAAATCATCAAGGCGGTTTAATGCTGAAGATGACGTGGCAGAATTCCATTGGGCAGTTTTGCATGGTTCGCTGAGCGACGTTACGCATCGCTAAGCGAAATTGTATTTATCTGCTTTTGTATTTAAGCTATTTTCAGCTTTTAGGATATATATACTACTCTTGTTAAGCTTTCTTTGGGAGCGAATTTTAGAGGTTTATTACCAGTTAATAGGGTTAGAAGCTATGATCTTCAAGGAGCAAAAGGATTGAATTGTGGAATCAACCAAAGGCTTTGGGAAATCAAGACTTTGGGTTATGATCTTCATCTTTTCTCTTATCTTTTGTATAGTTGTCATGAAAATGAGCAACAAACATCCCTTTGTTGGGATTAGAGGTAATCTTTCCAGCTTTGATGTAATAAATGATTATGTGAATATATGATTTAGCAATTTAAGTGTTTATGAAGTTATTCTTGCTTTTCAATCTCATGCTTGATTCAATTGATATTGACAAATACTTTTGAGTCTATGTTTAAGAATAATCTTCTATCAAAATAAGAAAATCTAGAAATGGATTTGGGTTTTGATAATCGCAGAAAGTTTCGGATCGTAATGCTTTCGGATCGTTTGATTGATTGGGAAATCGTCGATTAAACGATACGATCGATCTCACGATGTCATTTGGGAAATCAATGACATTGTCGAGCGATACGTGATATTTTCGCTAAAACGCTAAATTCATATGCATGATTCATGGATTATATTCTTTGCAAGATTGATGAACTCTAATCTCAACGCTTTTATTCCCTATTACTTGTCGTTTTAATTCCCGCATTTACATTCCGTCATTTTATGAAACCAATAGTACAAACCCTTAACTCAAAACAATATCGATTGTTGAACGGTTCGAAGTAACGCACCAATCCCTGAGGATACGATAATTGAAAATACTTACTTTTGTTGTATGAAATACTGCTTCAACAAAATGGCGCCGTTGCCGGGGATTAGTGTTTTGTTATTTTGAGCATCGCAATAATTGATAGTGTTTTGAGCTTTTGTATATATCTTGTTAATATTTTTTGTACATTAAACTGTTTGTGCGTTAACCCTCTTTGCAAAGCAAAGAAAATTTCCTTGTTAGTTACTTTGTTTCAGATTTTCAACATTGGAACAAATCATGGCTGATCATCATGATTATTTCAACTTCTATGATCCATTCGAGTATGATATCTATCAACAACTTCAACAATATCCGTCTGAAGACGAACAAATGGCAAGAACGGAAAACACTTTAAATTTGTTCATGCAACAATCCATGATTAATATGCATAATACCAACCAAAGATTGAGAGCATTATCATGCCAATTGGAGATTTTGCGAGTTCAAATGAATTATCTACCAAGAATCATGGAGGTTCAGACCAACAATCAATCCGTTTTGGAATTCGGAGAGATTGTTGAAGATGATGTTGATGAGAGTGAGGAAGAAATGATGTTTGAAGGATGTGGTATAAGGACATTAATGGAAGAATTAGGGATACCACACAAGGATGAACTTCCTCAAGAAAGGTCAAATTCTGACGAGGCCAGCATTGTTGATAGCACTGAAGAGATGGATCTTGAGAAGATGGGACAGTTTCTTAAGAAGGAAGAAACTTCTAAGGAAGAGGGGATTAAAGTGAGCAAGGCAGAACTTGAACGTGTGCAAGATTGTTTATGTTCCTTGCTCAACTTATTCTGGATAGGGAGGTTATGGACTCCACATCAGCTGTTCTGCAAGTTCATGGAATTCCTCCCACAACAAAGGAGTACTATAGCTGATGTGCTTTCCGTCTCGTTTTGGCCACCCTAACGAATCAGGCGTCGAGCTAACGACGTAAAACAAGCGCTTGTTGGGAGGCACCCCAATTTCGTAAGTAGTTTACTGCTTTGCATTTTAGTTTAGGTCACTTTACATTCAAAATCAGAAACCAGTCCAGAACACAGAACATGGAAATTTTACCTGTCATGGATCGCTGAGCGAAGCAGATGTTCGCTAAGCGACATTTATAGGTCAGTTTGACCAGTTTTGACCAAAGTATTTTCGCTTAGCGATGCAACTTTCGCTCGGCGACAATACGTAGTCAGACAGTTCCTGTTTCCAAAGCCAATCAACCCTCATGGCCTCATTAATGATGTCCCAACCGTTCCCCAACCACCCAAAACCATTCTAAAACCGGTTTTCAACCCATTTCAACCATTTTCACAAAAACATCGCAAAACCTTTCACATTCCTCTCAAAAATTTCAACCCCAACTGAATCCAAGCCAGATTTTAAGCACCTGCACTTCATTCTTTCACTTCTTTGTGCATTTAATCATCAGGTTTGCTTGCTATTTTTGTTTATTTTAAATTTTTGAATTTGGGTTATATTTTTGAATTTGATAGTTAGGTTTTATGATGCTGTGTTAGAATGATAAGATGCTGGTTAGGGTAGAAATTAGTTTAGATTAGATATGAAACAGAATAACAACACCAATGCCATGCAAAAATCGAATTTTGATTCATATTTTGAAAACAAACCCATTTTATATAAATTTGAAATAAATTAGGGTTTGGGGTGTTTGTATGCCAAAGCTGTTATTCTACCTCATTTCTAAGAGTATTGGGTATGTTAGCTAGTTATTAGAAGTAGTTAGAGGTAGTTCATGAGAGATTTTCGTAAAAAAATTTTCACTTTCTGTACATTTTCGCTCAGCGAAAATAAGATCGCCTAGGCGAAAGTTCATCTGGAAAACCCAGAATTTATGAACATTTTCGCCTAGCGACGCTTATTTTCGCCTAGCGATTGTCTCCAGAAATTTAAAAATTTTTGCTCTGATAATTTCAATGCCATTTTTATACTAACCTCTATCTATTTTGTTCTGTGTGTTTTGTCTGTTTATTTTGCAGCATGGCACCTAAAACCAAAGCAACCGGAAGCAAAAGGAAAGCGGGAGAAGCATCTTCTCGAGCATCCGCTCCGTTCGATGCGAGTCGCTTCCGGAGCGCACATCACGCAGCAAGGTACCAGGAGCTGCTCAAGAGGAAGTTTTTGCACGAGAAAGAATTCATCATCAATCCTCAAGGGAAATACACTGGAATTTTGGGGATTTTTGAGAGCCGGAAGTGGGAGACGTTGGTTAGTCCTCCGACTAATATCAACGCGGATATTGTGAGGGAGTTCTACGCGAACGCAATACGGGATGACCCTGAGGACCCATTTGAATTCCAAACCTTTGTCCGTGGCCATGTTGTGAAGTTTCACCGCCCAGCCATCAATGCTTACCTTGGAAACCCTCTGCCTCCTGTTGAATCTGAATACTTGTGTGAGTTCCACACTCAGCAAGCTCGTGGCAACTGGGACCACGAAGAAATTAAGAAAGCTATCTTCAAGGAGGGCAAGGACTATGATCTGAATGCAGCTGGGAGGCCTTTTAGAGCATTGAAGCAGGACATGACAATGCCAGCTCAGGTGATTCTAAACCTAATCTTACACAATATTCGTCCCAAAAGCCATATGTCCTCAACCACATTGGATGTCACCCCCCTCATTTACTGTATCCTTGCTGGGAAGAAAGTGGACGTTGCCAGAATCATTGCAAAGGAGCTTAAAACAGTTGCAATGAGTGGCATAACAACTGCTAAGTGTCCACTTGCCTTTCCTGGACTGATTATGGGCCTGTGCCAGTCAGCACGCATTGTCCTCCCACCACAAATCCACGAGCAGATAGTAAATCCGGTGGATGATGCATATATTGCCCGACACAATGAGGGAAGGCAAGTCAGAAGAACCCCCCACCAAACACAAGATCAGCCTGAATCTTCACAAGCACAGGAGCAGCAGCCTTCACAGCCACAGCAGCCTCAGTTTCACCAGTGGGATCCTAGGTATCAGAGTTATACTTGGGATGCTATGGAGGCACACTACAGAGGTCAGCTGGGTATCCAGGAGTCGCTCTATCATATGCAGCAGCAGTGGGGTGCTCCATCAGACCCTGCTCAGCAGGTTATGACTCTGGATCAGTACCGTTCCTATGTGAATTACCCTGGGGACAGGCCATTCTTTTATGGAGGGGGCAGTGCAGCTGCAGGTGCTGATGATGATGTTGTAGCAGCTGGTGGTGTGGATGAGGAGACGGAAAGTGATGAGGAGATGGAGGACTGAAGAGGGAGTACAACTTGAAAGCACGCACATTCAGTGAAATAATTTCATTTTAAAGCTTTCAGTCAGAATTTTTTTTTGGATTGTCTGAAATACCATGGCTTGTATAACTAAATTTCCGTATTTGTTTCGGTATTTTGATTTGTACTTTGCTTCCGTACTTTTAATTCCGTATTTGAATTCTGTACTTTGAATTTTATATACTTTTGGTACAATTTGCTTAAGTTATGTTTTATGTTAATTTTGTGTGTTATAGTTATTTATTTTAGTATCATGTTTTAGTTAGTTTAGTTAATTTTCAATTGTGTGAACCCTGTTCAAATACTCAAAGCTAAATGCTTGAACTAAGCCAAAGCTGTGAGCAAAAGATCAGGTGAGTGATAATGATAAAAAGTTAGTGATAAAGCACGCAGCTAAGGTACTCGTTTCTTGTTTTTCTAGGTATATACTTGATTGTGAAATGAGTCCTTTGCACACAATTTTTATGTTACTCAGTTTTAAGTAAGCACATATTTACGTTTGAACCAATTTAGAACTAGCCAAAATGTGAGGAATCCTCAACCATTGTATATATGCAGGAGACCAATATCATGTTTAACTCAGTTATTTTATGTTAAATCTTTTGTTGTTTTAAATTGTATAAAAGCATTGAAATGATCAAGGCATTTTTTTTGAAATTGAGTGAAATACTTGACCAAATAAACCTACCCTGTGAGAAGTGTGAGTATCTGTTAACCCCTCTGAGCCTTTTGAATCAGAATCGTTAGCCATGAACTGTCAATTTTCATAAGCTCAATTGCTTATTTAAATTGCCGGAGTTTGTAAAAAAATTTCAGTTCATAGTTAACTCTATTGAATTCTGATAGTTGTTTTCTTTTGAACCCTTATCCATTGTTTTTATTGACCTTTGCCATAATGATAAAGGAACATTCAATTAGGGTGTCATTGAACTAAGTTGGGGAGAAAGGGAGGTTATGTTTAAGTCAATGTAATGGTGAATGTTGATATTTGATCTTGACAACAAGAAAAAGAAAAGAAAAAGAAAAGAAAGAAAGAAAAAAGAAAGAAAAGCAAACCAAGAAAAAGAAAAGAGAAAAATGAAAAAGGTTTGCAATAATTCAAAGAAAAAGTTGTCAAGATCAATCAAGAAAAGAAAAATTTGTAATTCACCAAGAGTTGAATTGGAATAAGGAGGAAGTATGTAAATAGATTGAATGTTCCTCTTGCTTGGCCATTTGAATTCAAATATCTCACATATGACAATTCTTTTGTAACCTAGCCCAATTACAACCCTTAAAGACCTTTTGATCAATGCCTTTTATGCTTTTGGAAATGATAATTAGATGGACACATAATTTAATTGGAATGTTATCATGTTTGTTGGATGAGTGTTCATAACCCTCACAAATGATTTCAACATGTTCATCTACTTTTTATATAGAAGTGTGTTAGGTTTGGTTCAAATTTAAATATTTTGTTTGCCAAGAATTGTGAGATATGAAATTTGTGCTTAGGACTATGTCACATTCATGGTATGTATTTAGTGGAATGAGAAACTTTACTATTGCTCGCGCTATCAAAGTTGAATCATTCACCTGAAAATCTTTTCTTCCATTTTTGAAATTTTTGCCTCATGCTTAACTTTGTCCAAAGCCTTGTTTTTCCAATTATTTTGAATCTTTTGTTTGAGGACAAACAAAGAACTAAGTTGGGGAGTATTTGATAAGTGGCAAAATATGAATAAATCCATGTCTTTTATAAAGCTTTTTAGTTACATGTTGTGCAAGTTATCTTAGGAAAAACATGGAATTTATGAATAAATGCCAATTATTCTTTGTATATCTTATTCTTCCCCATTTGTGTAGGAAAAAGCAAGCCAGGACCTGAAAATAGAAAGAAATATTGAAGAGAAGCATGAAGACAATCGCCTAGCGATCCTAGGGCGACTGCTGAGCGAAGTCAGGCAAAGAATTATCGCCCAGCGATCCTATGGCGAAAGGTTGGCGAAGTGAGGCAGGGAATTTCTGGAACAGGGGAAGTTTGTTTTCGCCCAGCGAAATATGGATCGCTCAGCGAAATCATCAAGGCGGTTTAATGCTGAAGATGACGTGGCAGAATTCCATTGGGCAGTTTTGCATGGTTCGCTGAGCGACGTTACGCATCGCTAAGCGAAATTGTATTTATCTGCTTTTGTATTTAAGCTATTTTCAGCTTTTAGGATATATATACTACTCTTGTTAAGCTTTCTTTGGGAGCGAATTTTAGAGGTTTATTACCAGTTAATAGGGTTAGAAGCTATGATCTTCAAGGAGCAAAATGATTGAATTGTGGAATCAACCAAAGGCTTTGGGAAATCAAGACTTTGGGTTATGATCTTCATCTTTTCTCTTATCTTTTGTATAGTTGTCATGAAAATGAGCAACTAACATCCCTTTGTTGGGATTAGAGGTAATCTTTCTAGCTTTGATGTAATAAATGATTATGTGAATATATGATTTAGCAATTTAAGTGTTTATGAAGTTATTCTTGCTTTTCAATCTCATGCTTGATTCAATTGATATTGACAAATACTTTTGAGTCTATGTTTAAGAATAATCTTCTATCAAAATAAGAAAATCTAGAAATGGATTTGGGTTTTGATAATCGCAGAAAGTTTCGGATCGTAATGCTTTCGGATCGTTTGATTGATTGGAAAATCGTCGATTAAACGATACGATCGATCTCACGATGTCATTTGGGAAATCAATGACATTGTCGAGCGATACGTGATATTTTCGCTAAAACGCTAAATTCATATGCATGATTCATGGATTATATTCTTTGCAAGATTGATGAACTCTAATCTCAACGCTTTTATTCCCTATTACTTGTCGTTTTAATTCCCGCATTTACATTCCGTCATTTTATGAAACCAATAGTACAAACCCTTAACTCAAAACAATATCGATTGTTGAACGGTTCGAAGTAACGCACCAATCCCTGTGGAGACGATAATTGAAAATACTTACTTTTGTTGTATGAAATACTGCTTCAACAGCAGTGCATCAAATATGTTCTTTCATGAAGCAAAATCAACCAGTTCCTTATTAAACAAATTTAAAGCCGAAATTGTCACGTTGGAATTCAAAGAATTGGATGCTTCAAAATATCATGAACTGACATAGTTTAAAAAGAAAATATCTCGTGTTTGTTCCAGGATTATTTAACATATATTATGTATATCCCATATACCCTCTTAAGATCTAATATTAAAATCAGTATTGGCCTTAAAAGATTATTACTACTCCCTCCGTCCCTTTTTATAGGAGTAATTTACAAAAATCATGTGTATTAAGAAAAGTTGTTAGAGTAATAAAGTTGTCTCAAATGTGTGTAACTATTACTAAATTAACCTTAATTAAATATATATTTAATGTTAACTTTTCATATACCAAGATAAATTGATAGTATTAATAAGGGGTATATTTGAAAAAAGAGTAATTAATTCATCTAGAAATTTGTATATGATCTTATATTTAGGGACAAAACTTTTTTGTAAACTACTCTTATAAATAGGGATGGAGGGAGTAATTCACAAAAACTAGTGGCTAGCAATTCAATTGCCGAGAAACAAATATACTCCCTCTGTTCCTTTTTAATTGTCACTTTTTGACTTTTTACACAAACCAAGACAATAAATGTACTTTACTACTTTTGATACAACAATTTATGTTTTTCCTATAATAGTCTTAATTATTTAATATCATATTTCATACATTTCTCTCTCCGCAATAAATTACTAAGGACAATATAGGAAAAACAACATTTAATATTACATTGAACTTTGAAAGTGACAGTTAATTAGAAATAAAAATTTTCTGCAAAAGTGACAATTAAAAAGGAACGGAGGAAGTAACGGATCAAATCCAATCCGTAAAGACCATTGAAATTCACAAATAATCAGATACTCAAAA
Source organism: Medicago ruthenica (assembly GCA_018208015.1). NCBI lineage: Eukaryota > Viridiplantae > Streptophyta > Magnoliopsida > Fabales > Fabaceae > Medicago > Medicago ruthenica. The sequence continues at coordinate 28,918,354 of CM031376.1, forward strand.
TCACAACAATAAATAGAGCACAAATTCAACATCAATTCATCATAATTAAGGACATGAAAATAAGAAGAATTACAAACTCTTTACTACCCATTTGTTCATATAACCTATATGTGAATAGAAACTCCCCCTTAACTCAATAATCAACAAAGCAAGCCTCTCTAATGAATGTGTCTCTCTCCAATCTTCTCTTATATCCTCCTGGAGTTCTTCTTCACCACTTTAAATCCCCTTTGTGCATCTTCTCTCAATTTACTCTTGCGTGTTTCTAACCCTAATTCTCATAAGACTACATTCTATTTATATCCTCCTATTGGCCTTGGTTTTCTTATAACATTCTATTCTATTCTCCACTATAAAAACACTACTCAATAACTCACTTAAACCTCCTATTTACTAATGCACCTCTATTTTCCTTAATTTTCCATAATCTCTTATTTTCTAATACACTACTAAAAAAACAAAAATCAGTGAGGGAAATTTAGTGAGAGAAAACATGAAATCCCTCTCTAATTCCGTCACTAAATTTTGCGACCAAGGAATTTGTGAGGGATTTTATTTTTTCCGTCACTAATTTTACTTTTCCTAGTAGTGATAATTAACTAACTCATCAATACAACCACATTATAAAAGCAATAAACAAATAATTTCTAAATAATACTAATATTACTAATATCGCATAATAATAATATTAATAAACTAATAATAAAAATCAGAGTGTTACAACTCTCCCCCACTTAAAGAATTTTCGTCCTTGAAAATTACTTGAAGGAAACAACTCCGGATATGATTCCTTCATTCGGCTCTCCAACTCCCAAGTTATGCTTTCTCCAGCAGGTCCGCCCAAATTACTTTCACCAATACAATTTCTTTTCCCCTCAGTCGCTTAACTTCTAGCTCTTCAATTCTCAACGGCACAGTCTCAACAGTCAAGTTATCTCTTACTTGCAAGTCATCCACCTGAATCACATGTGACGGGTCGTAGACATATTTTCGAAGTAGCGGCACGTGAAACATACTATGAAGATTGTACAACGACGGTGGTAATGCAATCTGATAAGCCACCTCTCCTATCCTTTCTATAATCTGATACGGACCAATAAAACGTGGTGTCAGCTTCTTGGACTTCAATGCACGACCAACATAGGTCACCGGGTTAACTCTCAAGAACACATGGTCTCTTGCCTGAAAGTCAATATCGTTCACCCGTTTATCATGATAACTCTTTTGTCTACTCTATGATGCTTTCATCTTCTTCTGAATCATCTTAACCTTCTCGGTAGTCTGCATAACAACTTCCTGTCAAAGCATAACACTCTCACCCGACTCATACCAACACAAAGGTGTCCTACATCTCCTCGCACACAATGCTTCAAAAGGTGTTATACAATACTTGAATGAAAACTGTTGTTGTAAGTGAACTCAATCAACGGTAGACATTCACTCCAACTCACTTCTTGCTCCAAAACACACGCCCTCAACAAATCTTCTAAGGACTGGATAGTCCTCTCTGTCTGACCGTCGGTTTGAAGATAATAAGCAGAACTTAACCTCAACTTCGTTTCCAAAACTCCTTGCAAACTCTCCCAAAATTTTGATGTAAACCTCGGATCCCTGTCTGACACAATGCTAGATGGAATACCATGCAACCTGATTATCTTCTCAATGTAAATTTTTGCCAACTTCGCTATAGGCATACCGTTCTTAATACGAATAAAATGCGCTGACTTCGCTATGATTTTTTGATGCTTTGGTTTTCAAGGATATGGTATGGCTTTGGCTTAATGTATGTTTGGAAAGTGTTTTTGTCGGTTTTCTGTGTACTTCCCGCCTAGTTTTCATCAGTTCAAGTGCAACAACAGACACAGGTAGTGTCTAAAAAGAGTGTTATCAGTTGGAATTGTCGGGGTTTAGGCAGTCCGAGCACGGTTCCTAATCTTAAATACCTAGTCTAGACTTATAAACCGGATGCAATAATCCTGTCTGAAACAATGACAACGTCTAATAAAATTGAAGAATTGAAATATATGTTGGCTTTTCATTACTGTATTTCTGTTGACCATATCAGACCCAATCATGCATCTTAGACAACTTTTAAAAGCATAAAAATGAGGTTTGCACAACAGGGAAAAACGCACGGTCTGTGCGCATGGGAGTCCCACACACACCATGATGGGACGCATGACCGTGCGTGTCTTCCAGACACACACACACACCAAAATGCCGAGAGCTACGCACGGTCCGTGCGTATGAGACGCACGACCGTGCGTGTTGCACATGTAGTGAAAACTACAATTTTTCTCATTTTTTAAAATGTGAACACCCCTTTCAACACCATTTTTCGATCCCAAACACACAAAACTCGACCCAAATCATCATACTCATGTTATCAAATCAATCATTCAATATTTTCATCATAACCAACTTAATTCTACTCATTTTAATATGATTAACATAATTCTCATTATCTCATAAAATTTCAATGCAACACAAATTAACATGTTATTTCTACTCAACAAGATAACAACAACATCATCATCTTTTCTTCAAAATTCAATCATAACAACAACATTCCACCAAATTAAATGGTAACAATATCACAACAACAATACAACCAATTCATGGATTCAATATCATAACATCATGGATTTCTCAAATAAACATATACACATAATCACAACAAAATACTAAATCATAATTTCACCATCAATTTATCATTTAAACATGAATTTAGCAATAATCACACAAAACCTTAATCCACCCATTTGTTCATAAATCCCCAAATGAGAATAAAACTCGCACTAGTACCTCTTACTCTTCAACCCTAGCCTCCCATTAGCTTGGTTCACCTCTTCTCTTGAGTTTCCTTGAGTTCTTCTCTTCTTTCTCTAGCTTTCCTCCTTCTCGTCTTTGCCTCTACTCTTTCCTCTTTCTCAATTTTGTATGTTATGAGTCTAACCCTAATTTCACCAACACTACTATCTATTTATATTCTCTAGTTTTGGGCTTTGGTTCTCTCACACTAAATATGCTTAGTTTCTACTCATTTTCTACAAATAAAACACTACTCATTTACTTCCCTTAAGCCTCTTATTTTCTCACACACTTCTATTTCCTCAATTTCCCAAAAACTCTTATTTCTAATAATTTCAAAAAAATACCCTTCACTCCCAAAATTACCAAAATACTCTTATCTTCTAAAAATCCACTAGCTCACCAATTCAACCACATTAAAAATAAATAACAAACAATTAAATTCTAATAATACTAATATCACACAATAATATTAATAAACTACTACCTCCGTTTCTTTTTAATTGTCTTTGACATTTTACACAAACCAAGACAATCAATAAATGTTACTACTTTTGATACAATAATTTATACTTTTGCTATAATGACCTTATTCTTTTAATATTTCATTTCATTTATTTCTCTCTCCGCAATAAATAACTAAGAATAATATTGGTAAAACAACATTTATTGTTGCATTGAACTAGTAAAACAACATTTAATGTTGCATTGAACTTTGAAAGTGACAGTTAAATAGAAATAAAAAATTTCTCCAAAAGAGATACTTAAAAAGGAACAGAGGGAGTAATAATGAAAATCGGGTTGTTACACATCCCAAAATTGATCCAATGAAATCACGCTTAACTGTAGAGTTCTTTTGGAATGAGCTACCAAAAAGAAGATGCATTCTGTTGATATAGGTAGAACCAAATAATTATTATAAATCTTCCTTCAACCAGGCAGTCTCATACCTTATAAAGGTCTAAGGATCTCTCTCATTTCGATGTGGTTCAGTTCGTCTTGAAGATTCCAGAAGCCGCTCATTGTCATGTCTTGTGCACCGACGACACTTCCTGCCCTCGTCAGCCTCGGACGTTACAAGATTCTTATTATCCATTTTCTTCATTACCTAGTTGAGTCAATTTGTCTTTTTGTCGTTTTCTTGTTAATAACTCCATTTAGTTTTAAATTAGGTTTTTAACAATGATTTATTCCACAATCATTTAATCATTTAATTTGACTTAATCAATTGCTTATCTTTAATTCAATGTTTGTAGTTTGCATTGATCTTAATATTAAATTCTCATTCAACCGTTTGATAAGCATAATCCGATTTATTCCACAATTTCGTTGAAAGGATGAATATTGTTGCATTACGTTTAAATAATGAGTTATTTGATAAGTGATAATTGAGTTTGTACGTGCAATATTATGCATGTTAAAAAATTAAAAGTATCAACTTTTTGTTGAAAGCCATCAATTATTTATTAAAAATGATATATTCAATGTAAAATGCACAAGTTTCAATACTAACTTACTATTTTAAATTTCTTACCATTTGCACATGATAGAAAAATTCATGATAATTTTGTCATTACCAAAGTGGTTTTGAAGAGTTAGGATGTTTTAATCTTAGGGTCTCTTTGGATAAACAACGTCTTTATAGTAAATAACACAATTGCTTATCATGATAAGAGTTATGTATAACTTTATATAAGCTATTTTTATAGCAAAATAATGTTAAATTGTGTATGTATATTTAATCTTATTAATAATATTGGTGGAAATGAAATATAGGGGAGAAAATATCCAATCATTCCCATCAACAATATCATTGATACTCCGGTCCATATCATGGTAGTGAATGTGAGTACAAAGTGGTTCCTTATCTAGCCACTGGCTATTCCAAAATTTAAAGTGATTTAAAATAACAAGGTCATATTAAAAGGATTTGTTTTTACAAAGACTAAAATTCAAGTGATTCTTATTTGCATTAATCATTTGTATAATTAATCATCAAAATAAATTTTACATAAATATTAAAGTATCAAAATAAATTTTACATAAATATTAAAGTATTGTACACCAAAAATTATATACAATTATTTGATATGTCATTGAGAAATATTAATAGCTTTTAATACAATTGTTTAAGTTAATCGTTATTTATCTCGAAGAGGTTGTGCTTATTTTCACCTTCAATTATTAAAATTCTAAAAGAGTCTAAAAATAATATGGATGCTATGCTTCGGTGGAATTATTGCACACTTCATATGATGTAAATGATTGTATAGACATATGCCATTGATGTTCATGTTCTAAAATCTGCTGCTTGGGGACATGTATGGAACAAAGCAAAGGTATCCGACTCGATGTTGAAAAGAAATGCAGAAATAAGAAAAGAAAAAGAGGAACAATTAATTACCTTATTGGTAAAGATTACCATTAATTAGGATATTAAAATTATCATGTGACTCATGAAGTGAATAGATATGAACCTTTAAATTAAATGAAATTAACGGTAATGATTTGGTGTCAAATTAACTTTGATACCTTGGTGTCATTTGATCCTCTATATATATTATATATATATATATATGTATATATATATATATATATATATATATATGGGATTTGCTAATATATACCTACTAGTTTTTATGTGGGAGTATTTTAGCAAGTTATAACTAAAAAGTTGATAAATACACCTTGAGGTGTATGTTGCTATAACACACCTTCTAAAAAATAAGTGGGTGTATGTTAGCAACTCCTATATGCATTTGCTAGAATACACCCACTTATTTTTTAGAAGGAGTATTTTAGCAAGTGATAACCAAAAAGTGGCTAAATACACCTAAAGATGCAGGTTGCTAAAATACTCCCACATAAAAACTAGTGGGTGTATATTAGCAAATCCCTATATATATATATATATATATATATATATATATATATATATATATATATATATAAACTTTTAATCTAACAGTTAGTTTGTGTCTCATTACTTAAGTATTTAGCATGTGTAATTTCATCCTCCTGTAGAATATGAATCAACTCCATACCAAGAGAACGAACTTTAATTGGCAAAGTTAATAAGCACTCTCTTTTTTCTAAGAAACGTAAAATTTAGCTGTTTTGAAATAATTATGATGCTCCAAGACAGACATATTTAATTATCATAAAATTCTTAAAATATTCTTCTAACCAAAACCTTAATAACAAAAGGCGATAAGCATTTAGATGCACATTAGTTAACTGGTTAATCCGAACCAGCATCATCTATAAAAGTCCCCCACAAGTAATACTTTGATTGAAATCCTGCAAAATGTGTAACTCAAAAATTTAGACCCAAATAACAAGCAATCATGTTTAAATAAAGTAGTATAAATGTCAATGTAATGTAACTTACTCTTAGATTGGCTTGGGAGCATTGTAGAAGGAAAAATTAACAGATAAACTTTTTCAACCTTTAATCTTATGGCCAGTTTATTGGATATAATTTGATCAACAAGCTTGTCAAATGACCTCTCATCCCTGTAAGAGGAGTACATTAAGGTTTAATACTAGTTAAAAATAATGCATATTAATTATTAACGTATCTTATATATATATATATATATATATATATATATATATATATATTTGTAATTACACTTACACTTCCATTTAAAGGAAGCCATCCATATTTCTACGTCATGCCATTATTTTTAAAATTATTTAGAAAATAAGATTCATGTGGCAAAATAGTGAACTTTTATCTAGTTTACACTGGCGGTAGATATCTTTTAAATCAATAAAAAATATTGTTAATGATTTCTAATGTCTCTACAAATACTTGAAAATAGAATACGAAAAAAACTAAAAGTAACATTTCTATAATAATTAGTTATGGAAACAAGAAATTAAAAACAAATATTTATCAAGTCAAGCATGTTCTTAAGTTTGTGCAAAATATCACCTTTCATCTTGAGGAAAGAAATAGAGGCTAATGCTGTGATTATTTGTTCCACATCTTCTGAAACTCTCTGGCAACACAGTTGATCTTTCAAGCAAGTCTGCATAAAGCACATCAGGGAGATGGCTTGTCTTCTCATGAACTTTAGGGCATGCTGAAGTGGACAAATGTCCCATTAATTCAAAACTTTTGTCGAAAAGCTTCAAAGTTCCCCTATTTTCCAAAAAAAATCATGTTCAGATAATGCTTTCGCCGTAGTAGCTACAAAATTCATTATTTCAAAAGACGGTAACAGAAGTTACAAAAAAAATACTCACTTCCAGATTGAAGCAGCAATAGGCTCTGAATCAACGACAGCATCGCACTCCTCCCTGTAATCTTCTCCGCCTTGTGGATCACACTCCTCGCTTGATTCTTTTCCACCTTCTTCTGAATCCGCACTATCAAGATAATAATCTATGTCAATTTTCTCTTCACAATCTTCACAGAACCAAATAACTTCATCCGTAAAAATGACAGGCCCATCTAAACAATATACCTGAAAGGGGATGTTGAGGTGTACAAGGCCATAAGTTTAAATACTTCAAATACAAAGGCAAAGAACAGTACCTTTTAGAACCTGAAAGGGGATGGGAAAAAACTATTGCATATTATCACTTAGATTCCTACCATCTATCTATATTCAGTACCTTGGCTTTTAATATATCAATTTTAAGTATCTTGGCAATAGTTTTTTCCTATTCTCTAAATCAGTACCTTCAGTTTAAAATTTTCTAGCGAAGTACTACGGTTGGCCAAATGTTTCTAATTATTCACCACAGTGACCACATGAAAGGCATCAAATGATATAGTGCTAAACTGACAAAGAGCCTACTTTTCTGGTTTTGTATGAATAATATCATAGGATTGCATGTATTGAGATTTGTATGATGGGGAGAAAAATATAGCATGCTAAAATCTCTGATGCAGAAATAGAAGAGAAGAAGAGTGATTTTTCAAAACGGCATTCGATTATTCACTGATACATATCGGTGGCGTATCAAATCTGAAGCGGAACCAAACTTCACCTATCTTTGCTTGAGACATGGATGTTCATGGTATTATTAATAAAATGAGTTGTTCACCAAGTAAAACCAAACGGTAGTAAAGTGCATCTAAATCATGTTCTGTTCTAGATACATACTACCCTTATTTTTGTATTTATAATACACCTTCAATTCTTCAAAACCAAAAAAATTTAGAAGCATGTTCGTATATGGCGACGAATATATGAACTTGCTAAACTCACAGTTCCAAATAGAAACAGAAGTGGTTGCATCTTGTATGTGCAGTAAAGTACAATGCTAAAATATTTCTACAAGTACATGCAAATGCAATGCTAGAGAATATATGGAATGAGAGTAAGTGGCAAGTACCTATGCAGTGCACAACCTTTACATTTGCTGCAATACACCAACGTCTCTTCAGAGCCTTTATCGCCACATGTAAGACAAACACATACCTGCAACATGTAGGCAAAGTTTTACAGCATGGATTCTTAAAAAGAGCAGTATAATTTGAAACTTCCATTTGAAAATCAAAAAACGAGAAATACCGGAGGCAAATTAGTTTTGTCGGACTCAGCTAAGAGAACATCCATCTCCACTTTGCCTTGAGAACTTTCGTCTGTAGTTTCGGTTTTAGCACTGACCTCTGAAGCGGCATCATTATCCAATAAGACGGATGGTAGCAGTTCAATAGGATGTTGGCTGTCATAATATGCTATGGCTTCTGATTCTTGAGGTTCTATTTCAAAACCTGATGGGGCATTAAACTCCACAGAGATTGCATGTTGCTCATCATTTTTTTCCACATCATGATTCTGAACTTCTCTCTGTGAATAAATATGATTTTTGGGTTCAATACTTGACCTCACTGGTGGTGGTGGTGGTGAGAGTTCCAGAGAAGTTACAGGGACTTGTGGTACTGCAAAATCAGTCCTCATAGATTCTGTCCTATTAGAGCCGGAGTTTGACAGAGCACTGACCTCATGTTTTGATGACTTCATGAGGCTTGTTATCCCAACTTTCTTTTTCATGTAATTACGTTCTCCAGCTCCTCTAATATCGCGACTGAAGACATGATCTATTGCACCGTTGTAATCCCTGACTTTTCTTTCATACCTTTCATCAGGAACTATCTTGTGCTTAAAAATACGAGCTTCATAACTCACATTTTCTAAAGACCAATTTTTCTTAGATTTTGGTAGTACTGGATTTATTTGAGAATTTGGAATCTTCCTACTCTCTTGTCCATTTGAAGTTTTCTTTGATGGCTCACACAGTTCTAGTAACATTCGATGTCTCTTTCCATTATTTGATTGTGGACATTTTACCGGGGCTACAACAGAAATAGTTGATTTCAACCTTTGATGTGGTAAGCTCTTTTTATCAGCATAGTCTTCCGATTTTTGATTTGGTATGTGCCACTCATCAACATAATGGTCCTCCCATTGACAAGGAAATTGCATGTCATCAGCATAGCGTGGCAAGTGCCTCTCATCAGCATAGTGCTCCTCCCTTTGACAGGGCAAGTGCGTCTCATCGGCATAATGCTCCTCCCTTTGCCGAGGCAAGTACCTGTCACCAGTATAGCGTGGCAAGTGCCTCTCATCGGCATAGTGTTTCTCCCTATGACGGGGCAAGTTCCTCTCATCGGCATAGTGCTCCTCCCTTTGACGGGGCAAGTGCCTCTCATCGGCGTAATGCTCCTCCCTTTTATGTGGCAAGTGCTTCTCATCGGCGTAATGCTCCTCCTTTTGACGAGGCAAGTGCATCTCATTGGCATAATGCTCCTCCCTTTGATGAGGCAAGTGCCTCTCATCGGCATAGTGTTTCTCCCTTTGACGAGGCAAGTGCCTCTCATCGGGACAGTGTTTCTCCCTTTGATGTGGAAAGTTTCTCTCATCAGCATAGTCTGCCAACGGTTGATGTGATGAGTTCCTGTTATCCTCAGCATAGTGGTGACTTCTTTCATGAGGAATTTTGTAATTCTTTTTGAATCGTTCCTGACCGAAATCATTGAATGGCATATCATTCCAATCACCTCTATAATTGTTTCGAAATTTTCTATTCTGCAAATTCAAACACGAAGCAACGTGTTAGATATAAAACCAATCATGTATTTCACCTTACAGCAAGCTTTTGAAAAAAATTGATTCATGACATTGTGTGCATAGATAGATATTGAGGCAACATTCAGAAACAACAAGCTCGGCATTCCTGCAATAACGTTCAAACACTTAACAATTTCTTTAATTCTACTATTCAAACAACATGTAACTTAACTTCCAAACTAGTCCCAGTGTTGAAAAAGACTAAACCATTCAAACAACATTTGAACTAAACTTTAAAAACTATTCCCAGTTTTGAAAAGCATTCAGATTCATCCAAAATGATTGGAATATTATCATACTGCTATCACAAGTTCGTACACAAATGACATTTCCTACAACATCACACAGGAAACCTCGGAAGCCTGAGCATCACCGAAACCCCCAAGCACGTATCAAATCCATCTCTGTCCCACAAACCGGACTCTAATAGCTTCATCATAGAATGGGCTCCACCTTTCACTTATTAAAGGAACAATGATGTCTAGAGTGTTTGGCAAAGAACCACTTCCATAATTGGAATTGAATTCTGTCAACTAGATACTCAACCTCCACAAGTCTACAAGAGAAAATAAAGTCGTTACGGGTTTTCCAAATAGACCACACAATTGCATGTCATACCAAATGAAAACCTAGCCTAGACCGCCTCTGAGGCCCTATATATAAACAAAAATCTGAAACAAACCTAACAAACTACCCAGTAACACCCACTCCCAGCCTAATCACTTACAGATCTCGTACCAAACTCTTGCTGCGATGCGACAACAAACAAACAGGTGATTAATCGACTCTAAAACTCCCCCATAAAAGCCACACCCAACACTCTCTGGATCGATAATAACCTGACGGTTGAACAAGTTTTGGTACAACGGTACCCGATCAAGAAGAAACTGCCAGAAAAACACTTGAACCATAGAAGGCGCCCAACTCTTCCAAATTAGTCTAAGCGAGCTGATAACGTCCTAGGAGGCTACACTAACCACACCCTCTAAACCCTCGCCAAACTCGCATGGCCCCAATCAACTCACTCTTTTGCTCCGAAAACGACCTCGAAAAGTGAAACTTAAGAACGGTGAAACCAATCCAAATATCCCTACAGAAAGAAGTCCTACAACCATTCTTGATCACCCTCAAGATATCCTCTAAGAACCAATCCGATGATGAGTCAACCCTGGATCCCAGCAAGAACACACATTTCCACCATGAGGAGGCAACTTGCAAGGGGCGACCACGCAATCCCTGGGGAGAGGAAGTTACGACTGGCCCATGCCTCGCAGTCGGAATACCTCGCCAAATCTCGTTTTCCTCAGTTAATAACCTCCACCTCAATTTACCTAACAAGACGCAGATCTCAGACACCAAATTTTTATATAGTAGCCCGACCCTGACACGCATTTAACTTTAGACAATTCATTCAGATTTCACAACATTTTAAAAACCAAATTTCACAGTACAAAGAGACATTGTCAACCTGTTTTACATAGAGCAATTTCCGTCGACCTAAAACTGTGGATGAGTTTAACTATACCAACCAACATGCCATAATTTTCTTCCATTACACATAATTAAGTCAAGATTAAGAATGATAACTTTACAAATGTTTTGAATAATTGAACAACCAACATTCATCTTTATGCACTCCAAAACGCGCCCTTAGACAATTCTTCAAACCCCCCTTTGTAGCATTGCAATTTACATGCTCATTACAAAACTAAAATCTTCATTACAGATACAACCAAATCAACGGTCTTAGTCTTGAATAACAACATATTAAAAAAAGAAGAAAAATATCTCAAAATCGAACAAGAAACTTTCACTACAAAGAAACCTTTTCCAAACCCAAAACCAAACAAAATAACCCAAAACCAAAGAATAAACCTTTACCACTTAAAACCCCTTTCTAAAACCCTTAACCATTCATGCTGTATTTAACCTAATCCAGAAAGAATTCATATTCAACCTTTTCCCAAAACTCCAATTTCAAATCATTTTTTTAACAAAAATTCACTCAAAACAAATACAGTTAAAAAAAATAAACAAGGAGAAAGATTCTTAAAATTCCTCCTTCAGTTTAGACTACTATAGGATGCATTGGTACGGGTACAGTACGGATACAATATCGGGTACAAGTATGGATACGATACCAGTGACGTGTAGCGATACATACCAGGTAAGGGTCGGATCGGCTACATCAGTTTAGGGTTTGTTAATACATGACAAAACCTAAAATTTCACTCCCCGTGGAATAATTTGAAACAACAAATATAGACAAGTACCATATAGGTACTGGTACGGACCCTGTACCGGTACTTCACCCTTTTACAAGTAGTTATGCTTTGGAAGAAACTACATTCTACAAATTCACTTTCACACACATAAACTCAAACCCTACTCTATGAAAAAGAAAAGAAAAACAACATTGAAAAAGAAAAAAGAGAAAACAACAATTATGATATTAACAAAACAAAGAACCAAAAACAAACCATGGTGTTTAGGGTTTTCCAACAAGGAGAAGAACAGCGGTTGATGAGGCTGTTAATCCGTGTGAAAATTAGTTGAGAATGCAGTTTTTTTGGAACTGAAGAATGAGTATTTATAAAGGAAAACATTCACGTGCAACCTTTTCATCACGTGATGATAATGACATGGTAACGGACAGATTTTAAGGAGACAATCACGAAAGAACAGGAAGTGCTAAAGTTTTACTGAAGCAAAATCTATTTGTGACAAGTTTTGTTGAAAAAATATTTGTCTTTAATGGTTCAATCATTTGTTTCCTTTTTCAAGGTTTCATTATAGGACAATCTCTTTAATCTTAGGCGAGAGTAAGCGAATATTTTCCTCTCAAATAAAAAAAAAATAAAGCAAATCTTTTCATTCTTATTTTTTAATAGGTAAAATTACTTTCGTTTTAATTTTTAAGATAATAATATCGTTATTTTTTTAGGCTAAAATATTAAAAAGGTCTCTGCAAATATGTCTCATTTGACTTTTGATCCTTGTAAAAAAAAAATTTTGTTTTTCGTCCTTGCTAAATATTTTGTTTTTTAAAATAGTCCCTGAGGCTATGAAGCTATGAAGCCCGGATACTCTAAAATGGAGACGTACCCGTATCGGATACGTATCGGATACCGATACTCCACGGATACTCTCGGATACGTACCCATTGAAGTTGCTAGGTGGCACTCTGATGCTGACGTGGCGCATGCCACGTGGCACTTATGCACAGTCAGCATGCTGCCACGTCAGCATCAGAGTGCCACCTAACAACTTCAATGGGCCCAGGGACTATTTTAAAAAACAAAATATTTTGCAAGGACGAAAAACAAATTTTTTTTACAAGGACCAAAAGCCAAATGAGGCATATTTGCAGAGACCTTTTTAATATTTTAGCCTTTTTTTACTACATTTTGCTTTCTTTGCTTATAAATTTTCAAAATTCAAATTTGTTTTTATTTCGATATGAGTTCTTAGTGTTTAAATATATGACTCTTCGCTCGTGTTTTCATGTGAATTTTTTATTTAATAATGCTTTAAAATTCATATGAAAAGTGACCAACGAGACAAAATTGTTATTTGAAATTAACGTAAGAGACGACATGTGTAATTTTGTCTTTTAATAATTTTTTTCTTTTGATAATTTAACAATGTGTAGTGAATGTTTTGAGTAGGAAGTCTTTACATATGTCAGCACTCATGGTCAAAGAGATGGAGATGATAGAACAATTTAGAGATATCAGTTTGGTTGTGAAGTGACGTCGGAGAGTGTAAAATTGGGTATGCTGAAACTGACAAGCCCAATGTTGGAAGAAATCAAAGAAAGACAGAAGGCGAACTTGGGATTAGTGGCTCAGTTAACACTAATCAATCAGGGGGAGGAGACGAATTTCAGAGTATACGAGAATGAGGTTATGAGGTTTCGAGACAGATTTTGGGTGCCTAATTCACCAGAATTGAAGCGAAGTATCCTAGAGGAAGGTCACAAGAGTGATTGGAGTATACACCTATGAGCTACTAAAATGTATCAAGACCTTAAGATTTGGTGAATGTTGTTGTATGAGGTAAATCATGCAGTTCTTACCACAAATTCAGCTATAGATTCTATTTTGTATTTGTTGCAAAATTTATCACAGGAACATGCTTAGCGTATGGCAGCCATTTTTAGGAGTCTTTTGAAGCATCAAAATCTTAAACTTTGGAAGGATGAAAATGATTTGCGTGAAAATGTTATTGATAGAGCACAACTTATAAAAGGTTCGTAGCTTGCTAACACTCCACTAAGTGAGAACACCCATCAACAAGTTTCTCCGGCTTCACACACATGGAGTACTTTGTTGTCGAGTTCCTGCTCGGGTGCATCAACTGATGTGCGTTGGCAGCGACCGCAACAATGTCAGATTAAATACAATATAGATGCTTCTTTTTTTGCAAGTTCGGAGCCGTACATGAATTGGTATGTTTGTGCGTGATGATGATGGAGCTTTTGTTTTGGCCAAAAATAAGTTTTTCACTTTATGTCCCATCTCTCTAGGAGAAGTGTTGGCTTTGTTTTATGCTGTAGAATAGTTAAGCGACATGCAGATGGATAATGTCAACTTTGTGGTGGATTCCAAAACAACCAATGATACTCTTCACTCCATTTGTGAAAACTTTTGTTGGAAAATATATTTCTGTCTTTAATGGTTCAATCATTTGTTGCCTTTTTCAATGTTTCATTATAGGACAAATGGAGTGTCCGGGGTTCAAACCCCAGCCCCTGGATATATAATGGAATGTCCCTACCAACTGAACTAAACTCACGAGGATTATGAAAATCATTTCATTTCTAGTTGAGAACAAGTGAATCTTTTAATCCTTATTTTTTAGTAGATAAAATTACCGTCGTTGTTATTTTTTTTTTTGTTGAAGAAGTTAGAGTAGCCCATCCAAATTTTCTCGCCATTCCTTAATTTAATGTTGGATAATGATTTGTCTTTTATATTATTTTTTTTTTCATTTGATTTTCATCCTTTTGGATAATTTGTATATGAATTCTCATGATTCAAATGTATGATTTTATTTCGAAGTGAATTTTTAGAGTTTAAATCTATGATCCTCCACTCATGTTTTCATATCAATTGTAAATTGAATGCTTAAAAATCCATATGTTAAAGGATGACGAGTGTAATTTTGCCTTTTTAATAATGTTTTTTTTTTTTCTTTTTCAGTTTGACAATTTAATAATGTTTTAATTGTATTATATCATATACTATATTATTTTGGTTTCATTATAGGTTAAACTTCTCTCATAGGTGAGAACAAGTGACCGCTAGGGTTGGAAATGAGTCGAGCTGAGTCGAACCTGATTCAGCTCGACTCGACTTAAGTTCACGAACAACTTGATTCGACTCGATTGGTTCGGCTCGAAATCTCAAATAAACCCAAAAAATATACTATTAAGTTCACGAACAACTTGATTCGACTCGATTGGTTCGGCTCGAAATCTCAAATAAACCCAAAAAATATACTATTAAAAAAGATTACATCAAAACTGGTCCGAAGACTACTACTAAAACAAGTATATAGTTAATAGGCAATAATGAGATTGCCATTCAATTATTAATTTTGATATTTTGAGATTAACAAAATGTATTACCCAAGTGATTTAACCGACTTTTGGATGTTGTTTTATAGCCACTCTTGCTCACAGTTGTTTAAAAACAACCTATGTGGGACTATTATGACATATTGATTTGAAAGCATTTTGTTCACAACACTAAGTTTTTTTTTTTCCCAAAGGCAAGACACTTGTTATAGCTCTAATCATTTATTCTTAACTTTTAACAAATAAACACATTCATTTGTTCACAACACTATGTATATATTACCACCAAAAAACACGATCACTACCAATAAAATCAAATATTTATTATGTTGTGTTCAACATCATACATCATTCCAGAGTCTTTATTCCTACATCCTAGTCAATTTTATTTTACACAATAAATAAAATCATACGAAATAATTTGAATTTGATTATATTATATATATATATATCGAGCTGACTCATGAACTATCGAGTCGAACTATACATAACTCAAGTTTAACTCATTTATTTAACCAGTTTAACTTTTAGCTAAAGTTCAGCTCATTTGGTTCATGAACCAAGTTCAACGAATTAATTACCGAATCGAATTTCAAACTATTTTCGAGTTGGTTAGGTTCATTACCAACCCTAGTGAACGAGGTTCAATTTAATTGACAATGTTTACATTGTAAAATTAGACATGTTCATTTCGGTTTGAATCTCAAACCTTGCAATTGTGTGAGTTTTAGACAGTGTTTACTTATTTTTTTTACTGAACTAAGATGTAGTGACATCAAAGAGGTCGTAAGACGTAGGTATCCTTAGAAGTAATCTTATGCCAAACACTCATAAATATCTTTATCTTTATCTTTATCTTTATCTTTATAATAATAAATGTTATGTAGTGTTGCCCTAACCCTAATGATAATCCCTAATTTTTAGTTCTGAAAAAAAATTATGAAAAAAACTCCTAGTGGAGATCGAACCAGGTACCACATGCTTCCAAATCACAACTCTTACCACCAAGGTACTGATGTTTTTTATGACATGCAATTACTTCAATGTTATGTATTCAACACAAATTTCGGGTCCTTTTTCTTTCAATCTCACAATCCCTAAATCATTTCTCACCCACTTTCATCTCTATCACCATCATGCAATTGAACCTAATAACCATAACCCCGCCCTTTTTGACGGACCTAAATAATTTTTATGAAAAAAGGTCTGCAAGGAATTGAATCAGGTAGCACATGAAAATATCATTTTTTTTAAAAGCCACTAACGTCATTGCAATTCCTTTTTTGATAGCAATTCCTTTTCATTATTAACGGTTTCTTTTCATTATTACTTTTTCTTTTAATTACCACCTAACAGTTCCTTTTTATTATTTTTTCTTTCGGTTACCACATAACAATTGCTTTTCCTTTTTATAGATTTAACAGCCCTTGCGGTTAGGATCAGTTTCTTGGTGTACGCTTACTACGTGCTACGATATTAAAGTTGCATCTTTAAAATTGTTGATAATTTGATTAATTCAGATGATAGTTTTATCATTAGAAACTTCACTTTTTAGTGTAATTTTGTCTACCTCTTTGTTTCTCCTATATTATATCAATTACTTGAAGTTATTTATTCTGCCTTTTTATTTGCAAAAATCACTACACTAGATTATAACATTACTTTGTTTTCTCACTTTGACTTTTGAAACATGTTTACTATTTTCAATTTGCTTATTTTAATTGTTCTTTTAACATAAATGTAATCGAATATGAAGGTTGAGAAAGAAGGAATTCAGGAACACAAACTGGTAATATTATTTGGTAACAAAATAAAGTTAATAACTTAAATTGGTGTAATTTTTGCACCTTTTCTTTTGTTTTTTTTTTCTTATCATTTCATAACAAAGTACTGAATCTGTAAGTAAAAATATAACCAATTTGAGATTTATATACGAAATTCTACAAAAACCTGTGCATCGCACGGGTTAGAGTCTAGTAATACTAAATGTTAGGTAGTCTTGACCTAACCCTAATTTTTTGTTTTGAAAAAAAATTATGAAAAACAATTCCTGCTGAGAGTTGAACCACGAACCAAGTTCTGGCAGATCACAATCGTTACCACTGGATCACTAAAGTTTTTTGTGACTTATAGTTGCTTTCATTTTATTTACTTAGCACAAATGCGAGTTCACTTTAAGTCATTCTCACAACCCTGAATTTCAACATCATTTGAACACGAATTGAACGTCATTCACACACATCATGAGATTCAACTTCATTTTCATCGCCGTCGGTGACCCTAATAACAACATCCCGCCGCCGTTGCAACTGCCACTTCAACAACACATGTCGTCGTAACTACCATCGCCGAAAAATCACTTTCTCTCACTGATCCACACACATCACGCCGCCGCCGCAACCGCCACCTCACCAACAACTGACTGTCGTAAATGTCATTGTTGGTAACTCACTTTCTCTCACCGATTCACACCATCTTTCATCGAATTGACAAAAAATTATGTCCAATGTTGATATTGATTGTCTGAATTTTATTAATTTCGAATCCTTGACATTAGGGTTTGAAAATCATTGATTTTGATATGTGATTGTGTGAATTTTAGCCTTTTCTTCATTGTTCTTTTTTTCATACTAAATGTTAAGTAGTGTTTCCCTAACCCTAATGATTAGCCCTAATTTTTAGTTCTAAAAATTTATGAAAAAAACTTCAGGTGGGGATCGAACCAGGTACCACATGCTTTCAATTCACAACTCTTACCACCAAGGTACTGATGTTTTTTATGACATGTGATTGTTTCAATGTTGTGTATTCAACACAAATCTCGGGTCCTCTTTCTTTCAACCTCACAATCTCTAAATCATTTCTCACTCACTTTCATCTCTCTCATCATCTTGCAATTGAACCTAATAACCATAACACCACCCTTTTTGACGGACCTAATTAATTTTTATGAAAAAAAAAATCTGCAAGGAATTGAATCAGATAACACATGAAAATGTCATTTTTTTTTAAAAGTCACTAACGTCATTGCAATTCCTTTTTTGATAGCAGTTTCTTTTCATTATTAGCGGTTCCTTTTCATTATTATTTTTTCTTTCAATTACCACATAACGTTCCTTTTTATTTTTTTTCTTTCGGTTACCAAATAACAATTCCTTTTCATTATTTTTTTTCTTTCGATTACCACATTACAGTTTCTTTTCCTTTTCATTTTTATAGATTTAAAAGCTTTTGCGGTTAAGACCAATTTTTTGGTGCAAGCTTTTGTATATATTTTTTCTTTTGATTTGTCATTTTTGTTGCTTTTTGAGATTGTTTGATAACATAATACTGAATGTAACTATAAAAGTAATAATATAGCCAATTTGATAGTTATATATGAAGCTATACAAAACCCGTGCATCGCACGGGTTAGAGTCTAGTTATTAAAAAGGGGGAAAATAATAAATACAAAAAAAAAAAAGGGAGGGCGGGAAGACTAGGCCATTACCCCAAAAATAAAAATGAAAAAGGAGAAAACACTAACAACAAAAAGAAAAATTAGGGAGAAAACAACGATCCCTATAAAAGCACCAAGAAGGCCTTGTGGAAGAGAATCCCACTAGACAAAACCAATACTATCATGCCCAAGATAAGGTGAATAATCCCACCAAAATAATTGTTCCAATAAAAGAATTTTAATGGGAACTTTCTGGAAGAGGACCCCTAGAACGGGTGTGATGTGTCAGAGCTGAACAAACTAGTTTGACTTGTGTTTTCTTGCACTTTTTGTGATATAAGGAGTAAAACCTTCCTCATTATCAGGAAAGGTGGAACTATTTCCTGCTACTAAAGCTTTTTCTATTTTCTCAATATCATCAATGAGTACCTTCTTCAAAATATGACCAGTGGTTAAGACACTGCGTCCGAGTTTGTACTTTTAAGTGAGGTGATATCCTCATGAAGAACACTATCATGCGGATCAACTTGACTATAAAATATAAGGGGCTGTGCTTGCGGAGCCACCTCAATTTTTTTCTATTTGTTATTAGAAAAATGGTTATTATTAACTTGATTAGTTGAGTTAGATTGCAGAACAACCACATCTTATGGAAAAGTGCCTATTGTTGTATCATCCTCTTTTTGTTCAACCGCAGTGGTGGGTTGAGATTTATCCATAGGTGGATTCTTGAGAGGATGATCTTTAGTAATGGTAATTGGTCGTTTCGATGAATTCCCCTTCAATTTTTGTTTTGTCAATTCTGATTCCTTGTGTTTTGGGTGCAACTTGTTACAAATAGCCACCAAATACCCAATAGTAAAGCAATACGAATAGAAATTCGAAGGTTTTTCATAGACAACATCAACATAGAATGCGTAACCTTCGTGTTCCACCATCACCACCTCAAAAATACGTTTTGAAAGATCAACATCAACCAAGAGTAGTGCATAATGATCAAAGGCATGTTTCTTTGTTGCCTCATCTATCAACAAAGGTTTACCCACTCCATTGGCAATTTCCATCAATTTTTGGGGCAGCTAATATTCTTGAGGTAAATTCAAAAATCGAATCCATACTTGTACATATGACTGCATTTGCGTGTATGGATTAAAGTCAGACTCCCATTTAAAAAGTCGAAGCTCCCATTTGCGTGTATGGATTTAGTCAGGCTCCCGTTTGCGTGTATGGAAGCCCGATTTTTATTATTAGTTTATTAATATTAGTTGTTTATTTATTTGTTATTTAAAAATGTGGTTGAATTGATAGGTTATTTGATTTATTAGAAAAAAATTAGAGTGAAGGGTATTTTTGAGAAATTAAGGAAATAAAGGTGTATGAGTAAATAGGAGGTCTAAGTGAAGTAAATGAGTAGTGTTATATTTGTGGAGAATGAATAGAAACTGAGCCCATTTAGTATCGAGAGAACCAAATCCCAAAATTCGAGAATATAAATAGATTGTAGTGTTGGTGAATTAGGGTTAGGCTTATAACACACACATTTGAGAAAGAGGCAAAGAGACGAAAGAGTAAAAATAGGGAAAGAAGAAGAGAACTTAAGGAAATCAAGAGGAGAGGTGACCCAAGCTAGAGGGAGGCTAAAATTGAAGGTTAAGAGGTAAGGGTGTGAGTTTTATTCTCATTTGGAGATTTATGAGCAAATGGGTAGATTAAGGTTTTGTGTGATTCTTGCTAAATTCATGTTCTAATGATAAATTGATGATGAAATTGTGTTCTAGTATGTTGTTATGATTATGGGTATATGATTATTTGTGAATCCACGATGTTATGAAGTTAAATCCGTGAATTGTTTGTGTTGTTAAGTTTTTGAATTTTTTATGAATTGACTGAATAATCATGAGAATCCATATTGAATTGGTGTTTTGTTGTGTAATAAGTGTTCAATCAAAGTGCAATAACTATGTGTAATGTTTATACAACGATTTTGGGTTGAATGGGACCAAAAATGAGATTTTTTGGGTGTTTTGGGTGGGTTCCCGAGAGCCAAAACCCAAATTCTTTTGGACTTCAACTTTAGGGCTCGCTAAGCGACAGCAGGAACAACATCAGATGTTCCGTGCATTTTGGTCCTTTGGGGGTGTTTGCGGACATCCTTGGGCATTCCTTTGGTGTTGTTTTGCTGTTGTTTTGATAATTTAATGATGGGTAATGATTGCTTGCAATGGAATAATTATATTGAGTTGTTTTGAGATGAAATTGGTTGATTGTGAAACTAGAAAATGGACTTGATTTGTTAAAATGAACTAGTGCATCAAAATGAATAACTTTTGAAATGTTTTTATTTGATAATGGTGTTTGAAACTAATGTGATGTTGGACATATGAATAGTATGTATGAAGGATGAGTATGTATAAGTATGTGAACTTGGTAAATGTGGAATTATGCTAAGGCTTAATATGAGGATATGTTGATATGCTTGATGAGATGAATTAATTTTACAATGATGATAATATGATGACATATGATATGACAGTGTGATTATACATTAATATGTTGATAAGATAATATGTTGATTTGTTGATGTGATTAAATGTTGTTATGGTGATATGATGACTTGATGATGTGTGGATGTATTGATTTGACGATGTGTTGGTGTGTTGATGTGTTGATATGTTATATGATGAAGTGATTATATAACGATGATCTATATGATATCGTGCATTGTCGAGTCTATATTTGGTATCCATACATTCATGGTCAGTCCTGCTTGATGCTGTGTACTTGATGTTGTGGGATTAATCAGTAACATACCTCCAATTATCCAAAAATATCGTGGGATCACTCAGTAACATACCTCTGATATCCAAGATTGGGTACCACATGTATATAAAGTCAAGTTAGGCGCATTGCATACATCACTATGAGTTTATGTGGAAGATGTTTGATTTTACTACGTGTGACTATGTGATGATGTGATATTTAAAGATGTGAAACGTGACTATGTGTTATGTGAAAATGTGTTTAATTGAATATGCGATGTTGAATGATGAGCTTGCTATACTAATGTGTAAATGGTGTATGCCCTGATGTCTTTAATTGGCTTGGATGTGAGTAAATACTTATGAGATGTTAGCTGAGACTTGTTATCCTTAAGACATTATTATATGTATATGTGTATATGTTGTTTATGCTTGCTACTTGTTCATGATGAATATATGTGAATGCATAAGTGATATATTTGTTATCCTTTAACTATACATGTGTTCGTATTCTTCCACGTGTTGAATATTTCTCACCCTTTTGTGGGTTTTTGCCTACGCCCTTGTAGTGTAGACTTGCAGGTCAAGGATGATTAGTTGATGTAAGTTTTTCGAGGATGGCTTTGGAGCCTACTCGTTCTTTATCGCATTTCTTTGGAGTGTAACATAATATTGCTCTGATTAGGACTTTTGGGGTTAATTTATATTTATCAGATTGTGTTTGATGAATCTTAAGTTCTTTTGAGGATGATTTTACTTTGAGATATGATGTATGACTTATGTTGTTGAGATTTTTTCCGCTGCGACTTGATATTATTTTGATGGAGTTTTGGATTTGTTTCGATTGATGAGAGTAACACCTTGAAATGTTATTTATATTTGTTGGATTATCATTTAAAAATAGTATGTGGGGTTTAGGGTGTTACATCAGGCCTTCAATTTGTCATCATGAGTGGCGAATTGACCAATATCCTTCCAAAAATGTTTGGAACTTTGAAGTGAGATCACGGGACGTTAATGGTTTGTCCCTTTTACTCATAACTAATCTTCTATGTATGTTGTTTTTGCAAATCTCAAATATACGATCATAAATTTTCTAAGTAAGGAGTAATTTTGACACAAATGCAGTCTCCCTTAATGCATTAGGAAGTTGTGGCATTAAACCATCGCTTTGATTAACTAGGGCTTGCACAAAGGAGTGACTGTTCCTTGATGTTGTTGTGTGACCGATGATGGATATGTGGGCATGGTAAGCCAAACATAAACCAAACTCAAACCACACACATGTTGACCTTATGCGTGAATGACCTTCCAAACAATCTCACGTAGCAATGAACCCACGTGATCAATTGCAACATAACCAATCATGTTAGGATTATTTGAAAATAAAAGTGAAAGAGTTTTTAAGTAATCGATCAACCAAATTACAATGGGTTGATCAATTGGATTTAAGGATAATGATCGACACTCATATGAGAGGGGGAAACACTAGCCTATGTTTTTAGACAATGTTTACTATTTTGTCTACAATTAAAAAAAGTAATATTTTCATTTTGTTTTCTTAAATAATTTTTAATTATCACATCTCGTGTAAATCTTGCAAAATGGTGAAAGTTTAACATGATATGATATCTTTTCTCATTTTCCCTAAAAAAATATATAATTTTATGCTATTATCAATTATAAAACTTCAGTCTTTTGTTTTGAGTCATTTTTATCACTTGGAATCTATTATTTTTGTAAAGTCTTATTCATTTCTTTTTATAATTTGTATAATTTAAATTGCTCATTTTTCTCAATGATTTGTTTCTAAAAAAAAATATTGGAGAGGGGGAAGGAGAAATTATTATCTATATCTTCTTCTTCTTCTTCTTCTTCTTCTTCTTCTTTAATGTTTTCTAACTTTATTCCAACAAGAAAAATAAAATTATTGAAAGGTTATGCATCCTTGAACATATTCATTGGAATTAATGTGCAAGAGACCTAATCTCATTATCTTCTGATATATCCTCAAATTTTCTAAATGGTTCCATTCTTTGATCATTGTTCTTCCCATTCTTGCGCCTAAGACACATTCTTCTATTGCAACAAATCAACTTTTGTGGACATGATATGTTTAAATGTTTTCGTAGGTTACAAATAGTGGACACTACCACGACACCTTTTACTCCATCCCAAATAGTCCTTACAAATATTTACCACCTATAACATTTCTAAGCTATCGAGTGTATTGAATAGAGTTTTTAGAATAATTATTACATTATATACACAAACTACATATTTGGATTTATTTAACCAATATATCGGTTTCACATATTTTAAAGAGCATAAAGAAAGTACAAAACATAGAAGCACTAATAACAGAAAATAAAAAACCATACAATTCACAAGGAAACAACAACACAACTCAAGGAGATAGAGGCCGATACATTACAACATCTTAAATACCTATTGCATAAACCCTAAACTCAAGCTCTTAAATCCCTCATTCATGATACCACATGCCATCATCACTTTCATCATCATAGTAATCATACTCGTCCATATCGCTATCATCATATTCTGAGTTAGAAGAATCCAAGATATATGAGCAATTATCCAACATCTCATAATAGCCAATAACTTGAGGCCCCAAAACCATAAGTTTTGGAAATGGTGTCAAGTTTGGCACCCCAACAACCTTTCAAATCCAAACTTTCAAGCTTAGGACATGATGAAAGGATTTCAAGAACACCTTCAAAGTAGAGGAAATTTGAGACCCTTGAACTTCGGCATAATAAAGGCAATTGTGAATGCTTCAAGATCTTCAAAGGATTTTCCTGAAGTTTCTAATGGATGCATGTTTTGACATTAAACTTCCAAGTGTTTGCAGTTCTTTTCGATTGTCCCCATAGCATTGCCACCAATAAATGTGGCAATGCTATGGGGACAATCGGAAAGAACTGCAAACACTTGGAAGTTTTATGTCAAAACATGCATCCATTAGAAACTTAGGGAATACCCTTTGAAGATGTTGAAGCATTCACAATTGCCTCTATTATGCCGAAGTTCAAGCGTCTCAAATTTCCTCTAGTTTGAAGGTGTTCTCGAAATCCTTTCATCATGTCCTAAGCTTGAAAGTTTGGATTTTAAAGGTTAATGGCGTGTCAAACTTGAGTAAAGGGTCACGACAAAGGTTGTTCCATGATTTTATGGAAGATTATAATAAAAATACCATATGGCAAATTTTTGATGGTGTTTTCACTGGTTGATCTTCATGCTTTAATGTTTCCTGCATCAAATAATAATTATCACATTTACATAGTTTACAAGACAATGATACCCAATAAAATATAGTAAAACAATTTATATATCAAATAAAGTATGAAATATGAATCAAATCACTCCAGCTATTGCACTGCTTTTATTTTTTCAAGGTACTCATACATCATAAACAATTATACAACAAGTGTAGCATGTGTTAATTCGATTGTTATCCTGTTTACTCATTTTAATTGTCCAATTATTTGCTCTTTATTCATGAGAGGGGTTGCAAGTATTTGTTGAAAATTTTCCAAAATAATATTATATGAGTTAGAAACTATTGAGTCAAGCATAAACATGTGTATGATCTTAATTGCATAATCTTTATTTGCAGCAATGTAATTGCATAATTGGAGAACATTCATTTTCAATAACATTGAAGAAACCACAAAGGTTTTTAATTGTTCAAACTTAAGAAAAATAAGGCACACGTTCTATATACAGTCGAGATAGCTACAAATTCACACACTGATATTACGATCCTAACATAAACTCTTGAAATTCATTTTATGAAATAGATCTAAAACAAAAAATCGAAATACACCTTTTAAATTTTTCCTAATTTCTAAATTACTTTAAAAAAAAAGATGATAAACATAATAAATAATATCAAATAGATAAATTATATAAAATATTACTCATCGAAATAAAATTTAATAACTCAAAATAAAATACAATAGATTTAAGAGATAATATATTAATTTAATTATTATTAGAAATTAAAAGAATATCTTGTTTCTTTCGGTCTTACCTTTTCCCCATGTTTAATCAAAGAAATCATGGTCGTCGGAGATTTATTATAGAAGCAAATCAAAGTAGATAAGACGTAGAATTTCAAGACAAAATCATTGATTTGAGTCCTATCAAGCATGCAAGGGTAGTCCATGGATCTGGTTTTGTTGTCTAACTGTAGATCTAGCAGATTAAAAAAACACAAGATTAAACAAAAGAAAAGAAACCAACAACAATATATATATATATATATATATATATATATATATATATATATATGAAAAAAAAAAGATAAAAGTTCTTATATTGAACACAAACACACACACACATACACTCACACACACACACACACATATATAATTGATTTGACTAAAATGAAATCACAAAGGATGTATCTCCCCTTACATATCATAACCAATTCAACTGTACAAGTAGACACTTGTGAACATGTCTTATATATAGATGAGTGATGGAAAGATATTAAAAATCTAAATGAAAAATAACATGGACAAAGAGAAGGTCGCAAAGAGGACGATTGCAAGCGGCGCCGGCTGTTCGTATTGTAACAGTGAACCTAAGGATGTATTTATAAGGAGCAACATGAGAAGTTGTTGGTATAATTAGGTTAAGTTTCATTGATGGGCTTCACGAGACCAAGAAATATAATGGATATATGGGCTACTTCATTATATCTTGTTTCTACAAGGCCCACCTTTTTTCTTGAGTTGGCCTCTTTTTCTTCTTAATGTAATTTCATTTTAAAGAAGATTTAATGGTTGATTTTTTTTAGAGATTTAACGTTGAAATTGTAGAGATATAAAAATATAAGTGTATACTAGATTATTAATTGTTTCAAATATTATAAATAATATCATCAAATTGTTATATTTTTATATTTGTTTCTTTTAAAACCTCTTTTTAATTTTTTTTTTGCATCTTTGTCTTATTGAAAACGATCAATGAATTGAACTAATGATAAAATTTCTAATACACAACAAAGTATGATGAAGTAGTTATGATAAAAAATTGTGCTCCCTTGTCTTATTGGGAAAAACAATGTTGCTCAAGCTAGAGAATGGGCAAAATTATTAGATAATCGCGAAAAAATGTTAAACCAAAGTTTACATAACTCATAGGAATAAAAACACAATGTCCAAGTAAACACCCATTCTGGTATAATTTCCAATCCCAAGGCCCTATGTTGTTATGAAGTTGTTTTATCTTATAGATTTGACATCTACATATTCCTTTTCATAAGGATTTGCAAAAGATTATGAATCATAATGTTATTATTATTCATTTCCATTGAAAATGTTTGATTATAACCAAATGATTGTAAGGTCTTGTAAGTCATATATCAATTTTACGTTGATTAGTAAAGATCAAATAATCATATGCCACTATATATCCATTTTAAAAGCACTAATTAAGATGAAATTAGAAAACATAGAAACAAGACTTGATATTATTATTATTATTATTATTATTATTATTATTATTATTATTATTATTATTATTATTATTATTAAAATGTTATAACTATTACTGGTTTTCACTATTATTAAAATGTTCCTTTAATATAAGAAAATTTTCTACCTAATTTATGGTGTGCTTCTGCTCCACTACCCTTAACCTTGTCGTTATAAATAAAGATGACTAGCAAATCTCTTTATATTTTAGCCTTGACAACAATGTAGTATATATTTCTGCTATATATCCCTCAACCACTTACAATAGAAGGAAAGACTTATATCAGGAGTTATCTTTTTTGAAAACACAATTTGATGTTCCTTGGTGTTATATAGGTGACTTTAATGTTATTCTAGGATCACATGAACATAATGGTTCCTTTGCACCAACTAGACCTCCTATGTTGGATTTCCAATGTTGGACTAACACTGATGAACTGCTGCATGTCCCTACAAGAGGTTCCTCCTTTACTTTGGCTAATGGGAGAATTGGAAGAAGACACACCAAAAGAAGGTTAGGTAGAGCCATATTCAACTAACAATGGCTTGATATTTGCTCATCCATTTCTTGCTCTACCATGTGGAAAACTAAATCACACCCCTATCCTCTATTGCTAGTTTTTGCAGGATCAATTGCTTGTGAAGGAAGTCATACCAAATATCATTGATTATTCAACCATGATGGTGCGCCTGGTCCAAATGAATTTGGTGCTTGTTTCTTTCAAACATATTGGGAAATTGTTCAGAAGGATGTTTATGAAGCTATGTTAGAATTCTTCGAAACTAGATGGTTTCTTCCTAATTATAATGCTAACTCCCTTGTTTTGATCCCCAAATCTCCAAATACAGATACCATATATCAATATATGCCCATTGCCTTAGCCAATTTTAAATTTAAAATAGTTACTAAAGTGTTGGCAGACAGATTAGCTAACATTCTTCCCATTATTATTTTTGATGAGCAGAAAGGTTTTATCAAAGGAAGAAACATCACAGATGTAACACCCCGTTTTCCCAACTTGAAAATTTCATTTAAAATAAATCAGAGTTTCAACCTTGACGGGATGTCGCACTTCGTTTACAATTTATAAATAGGATAATTTGCTATTTATTTCAAAACAGACTTTTCAATAACGTCAAAACCATCGCAGCGGAAATTCAACTTCATAATTAAATCTAAACATCATTAGGCACAAGGCCACATCAAAAACAACGTAGTTTAAAACTCCACTAAATGTGGTTCAACATCAGTTTGAAATTAAAATACATAGCACATGAATTCATCAAAAAGTTTCCCATCCCGTTACATATCAGAGCGACTCCTAATGACACGAGGAATCAACTCACTTCAGCGATTACTCCTGGTTATCTGCACGTTACCCACGTAGAGGCAACATTCAAACAGAAGGGGTGAGATTCACATTCAATAAACATAAGTACATAATTCATAAAGATGAATTTAACATTTCACATAAACATCATCAAACAACACCATCAGACCTTATACATACATCACACATACACATCATAATCTCACCTCTCAATGCAACATCAAATACAATAACATCGACCGACTCAACAATGCAACATCACTGACTCAAGTATGCAACATGCATGTGGTACCAATTCATCGCAAAATATGTCATAATAGGACATGTCGGGCATACACCCCCATCGTAAATGTCATATAGACATGTCGGGCATACACCCCCATCACTTAATTCATAATGTCATAATAGACATGTCGGGCATACACCCCCATCACTTAATGCATATGTACTGGACTCGACAATGCAACATTTACAACAAATACAACGTCAACAACAACTTCATTATCATATACATCATCATCGTTATCATCATCATCACAACAAAGCATTATCACAGCACATCGTTATCATCACACATCATTATCACAACACATCATTATCACAATTATCAACAACTTTCATGTTTATACCAAAGACCAATTTAAAACGGAGACGTGTGAAAAAGACGCAAAAACATGAAACAGAGAATGCTGTCACCGTACAATTTCGCTAAGACCTCCTTGGAGTATTTTCATCATAACTCAAAAACTAAAAGTCATTTTCACGTCAAACCAAAGCCACTGGAAAGCTAACAAAATTATCTAAAACCTTCATGTTTACACCCAAGGCCAATTCTGTACCGATCAATACCAGTTTTCGTTTCAAATTCGGAAAAGTTGTGCAGAAAGTCCATAAAAATTCACTGTGACCTACGTGCAGTAATTTGACCATAACTCAAGTTCTATAAATCGTTTTGACGTCAGACCAACGGCATTAGAAAACTAACATCCATACCTACAACTTTTGTGTTTACACCTAAGACCAATTCTGTACCGATCAATACCAGTTTTTATTTCAAAATTCGGGGCAGAGGTAAGAAAACTCAGGAAAAGCAACTTATATTATTCAAACTTCTCATTCATTCAAAATCATCACAATCAACAACAATCATCTGACACATGTTTATGAATATTCAAAACTTCATCAATTTATGCATAAGCATGGCACCAATCAGTAACAACACCATAGAATCACAACAAAATCAACATCTCAACATAGAAATCATCAATTTAACATTCCATCATTAGTTTATCATAATCAAACAACCCTAATTCCCAAATTCACCAACATCAACATGTTAAATCAAAATTTAGGGATTATGAAACTTAGATTTATAGAAGCTAGTCCCACCCTTACCTTGTTATGAAGAAATCGCCCCCTTCAGCTTTTCCTCTTCTCAAGTTCTTCACCTTCTTCCTTGGCTCTGCTTCTCCTCTTTTCTCTTCTCTGTTTCACGTGAAAACACAACAAATGAAACCTCTTCACGCGTATACCTCTTTTTCTATTCCACTTCCCTCTTTCTTAATTTCCCATAATGCCCTTAATGCCATTTTAATTCTATTTAATCTATTAAATTATATTAATTCATTATAATTCAATAAAATAATAAAATTAAATTCTAGGCGTTACAACAGACTATATTGCTCTAGCATCTGAATGTTGAATAAACTTTAATGTTATAATTAGTGGGTTTCTATTAATAAGTTAGTGGAAAGATTAAGAGTCTGTTGTAGTTGGAAAGGCCAAGAGATAGTGGCCTATTAATAGTATTTACTATTAGTTGTTTGTCTTCCTGGTGTAGCAGAAAACTCTGAGTCTATATAAAGACCAAGGTTGTATTCCAATATATGAGAAATATAGAAGTTATAAAAAGTATTGCTTCCTCATCACAAATTGGCATCAGAGCTTATGGCAAACATGATGAATCAAATGCCGTTGCCGCGGCTAACGAAGTCAAATTACGAAAACTGGAGTATCCAAATGAAAGCTCTTCTTGGATCTCTAGACGCGTGGGAGGTGACCGAAGATGGGTTTAAAGAACCAACAAATACTACGGCATATTCGACAGCTCAAAACAAGGCGTTGAAAGAGACGCGATCGAAGGATAAAACAGCACTATACATGCTGTTCAGGGCTGTTGACGAATCAGGTTTTGAAAAGATTGCCGGTTCGACTACGGCGAAAGAAGCATGGGACACGTTAGAGAAAGTGTTCAAAGGAGCAGACCGGGTAAAGCAAGTTCGACTCCAAACTCTTCGTGGCGAATTAGAGAGGATGCAGATGAAGGAATCAGAAACAGTATCTGACTACATCACGCGTGTACAAAAGGTGGCGAACCAACTCACCAGAAATGGCGAAACAGTAACTAATGCACGAGTTGTTGAAAAGATTCTGAGATCTGTAACAGATAAATTTGAGAATATTGTGTGTGCAATAGAAGAGTCGAAGGACCTTTCGACGCTCTCAGTCGAAGAACTCGCTGGTTCTCTCGAAGCACACGAACAACGTAAGATGAAAAAGAAGGAAGAAGCAGTCGAGGAAGCAAATCAAACCAAGGAGTCGATCAAAGACGAAAAGGTACTCTTTTCTCAAAACTTTCGAGGAAGAGGACGTGGCCGTGGAGGTCGTGACAGTGGTCGAGGTGGTCGAGGCAGCAACTTTGAGAGAGGACAGTCGAGCCAGCAAAATTGGCGTGGCAGAGGACGTGGTCAAAGAGGTGGTCGGTCGAACCACTCCAACTTCGAATGCTACAAGTGTGGGAAGCATGGTCATTACGCGAAGGATTGAAATTCCTACAAATGCTATAACTGTGATAAAGTGGGACATCTTGCAAAAGATTGTCGAATCGAAAAGAAGGTAGAAGAAACAATCAATCTATCTTTGGGAGCTGAAGTGAATGAAGGCTTTCTCTTGATGGCTCAAAATGAAATCAACACCAATGATGACAATGTTTGGTATCTTGACTCAGAAGCAAGTAATCACATGTGTGGTCACAAACACTTGTTTAAAGAAATGCAAAAGATTGAAGATGGTAATGTGTCTTTCGGAGATGCATCGAAAGTGAAGGTCGAAGGCAAGGGTACAATCTGTTATTTAAAGAAGGATGGCTTGATTGGATCAATTCAAGATGTTTATTATATACCAGATCTCAAGACCAACATCTTGAGTTTGGGACAACTTACAGAAAAAGGTTATTCGATGCTTATAAAAGATCGGATATTGCATCTGAAGGACAAACTGGGAAATCTGATTGCTCGTGTCGAAATGGAAAGAAATCGAATGTACAAACTGAATCTGAGGAACGTTCGAGAAAAATGTTTGCAAATCAATGTGCAAGACAAAGCGTCACTATGGCATCTACGCTTTGGTCATCTACATCATGCTGGTTTGAGAAGGTTGGCGAAAAGGAACATGGTGCACGGACTGCCAGACATGGATTATGAAGGAAAGTTTTGTGAAGAATGTGTGCTTAGCAAACAAACAAGAACCTCATTTCAAAAGAAGGCAGAATATCAAGCTAAACATATTCTCGAATTGATTCATACCGACATATGTGGGCCAATCACTCCGGAATCTTTCAGTGGCAAAAGGTACTTCATTTCCTTTATCGATGATTTCTCACGAAAGACCTGGGTTTATTTCTTGAAAGAAAAGTCTGAAGCATTCGAGATGTTCAAAAAGTTCAAAGTAATGGTGGAGAAGGCAACTGACAGACACATCAAAGCAGTTCGATCTGACAGAGGTGGTGAGTATACCTCGACAGCCTTTATGAAGTATTGTGAAGAGCAGGGCATAAGGAGATTCCTAACTGCACCATATTCACCTCAGCAAAACGGTGTGGCTGAAAGAAAGAATCGAACAGTTCTTGACATGATTCGATCAATGCTTAAAAGCAAGAACATGCCGAAAGAATTCTGGGCAGAAGCTATACAATGTGCCATTTATGTTCAGAATCGATGTCCACATTCGAAGTTAGAAGATCAAACACCACAAGAAGCATGGAGCGGACAGAAGCCAACAGTTTCTCATCTCAAAGTATTTGGTAGTGTGGCTTATGCACATGTACCAGATCAGCGAAGAACGAAACTCGAAGACAAAAGTCAGAAGTACATATTAATTGGGTATGATGAGAAGACAAAAGGGTACAAGTTATTCGATCCCATAAGCAAGAAAGTGATAGTGAGTAGAGATGTTCGAATAAACGAAGCGAGCAAGTGGGACTGGAACAATTCGACAGAAGCTATCGTCGAAGTTGAAGAATCATCTGTCGCTGTACCAACAAACATTTCAACAGAACATGAAGAATCTGAAAATGAAGATGAACCTCTACAGCCCAGAATGCGAAGTTTGCAAGACTTGTATGAGTCGACAGATGAGGTACACCTTGTATGCCTTCTGGCAGATGCTGAAAACATCAGTTTCGAAGAAGCGTTACGAGACAAGAAGTGGAAAAATGCCATGGACGAAGAGATTAGAGCAATAGACCGCAACAACACTTGGGAGCTAGTGGAATTGCCAAAAGGAAGTCAACCCATTGGTGTAAAGTGGGTGTTCAAGAAAAAGATGAACGCTCACGGAAAAATAGAACGATACAAAGCGCGACTTGTTGCGAAGGGATACAAACAGAAAGCAGGAATTGACTATGACGAAGTGTTTGCACCTGTTGCAAGAATGGAGACAATTCGATTGCTCATTTCTCAAGCTGCTCAATTCAAATGGCCGATATTTCAAATGGATGTCAAGACAGCATTTCTGAATGGTGTACTCAACGAAGAAGTCTATGTCGAACAACCACTCGGGTATATAAGGGTTGGAGAAGAGAAGAAGGTGCTGAAATTGAAGAAAGCGCTGTATGGGCTGAAGCAAGCACCGCGGGCATGGAACACACGTATCGACACATATTTCAAGGAGAATGGGTTCGAGCAATGTCCGTATGAACATGCCCTCTATGTGAAGAAAAATGGAGGTAATATATTACTTGTTGCACTCTATGTCGATGATCTTATTTTTCTGGGCAGTAATGATCAGATGATAGAAGAATTCAAAAGCACAATGACACATGAATTCGAGATGACAGACTTAGGTTTGATGAGATTCTTTCTTGGTCTGGAGGTTCAACAAGACGAAACAGGAATTTTTATTTCACAAGAAAAATATGCAAAGGAAATCTTGAAAAAATACAAGATGGAAAGCTGTAATCCAACTTCGACACCAATGGAACCAGGTGCAAAGTTGTCGAAATTTGATGGAGGAGAACGTGTCGAAGTAAGCAAATATCGAAGTTTGGTAGGTAGTCTTCGCTATCTCACATGTACAAGGCCAGACATTTCATTAAGTGTCGGTGTTGTAAGTCGATTCATGGAGGAGCCAGTATATTCACATTGGAAGGCATTGAAGCGAATCCTAAGGTACATCCAAGGAACAGTGTCATTTGGAATGTTTTACTCAAGAACAGAAGACTACAAGTTGGTTGGTTATTCTGACAGTGATTGGTGCGGAGATGTAGATGATCGAAAAAGCACTTCTGGATATGTGTTTTTCATGGGAAATACAGCATTTACTTGGCTTTCTAAGAAGCAACCGATAGTAACACTTTCGACATGTGAAGCTGAATATGTAGCAGCATCTTGGTGCGTTTGTCATGCAATATGGCTTAGAAGATTGATGAGCAAAATGGAGCTAAAACAGGAAGGTGCAACAGTAATACAAGTGGACAACAAATCAGCAATTGAGTTAGCAAAGAATCCAGTAAACCATGAAAGAAGTAAACACATTGACGTTCGCTTTCACTTCATTCGAGAACATGTGAAGGAAGGAAGTGTCGAATTGAGGCACGTAGCAAGCAAGGATCAAGCAGCAGATATTTTCACAAAACCATTATCGAAAGAGATTTTCGACAGAGGCAAGAAATTGGTAGGCATGATGGATAAGAAAAAAAAATAAATAAAAACATTTAAGTTTACAGAGAAGTTTTGTTGAATAAACTTTAATGTTATAATTAGTGGGTTTCTATTAATAAGTTAGTGGAAAGATTAAGAGTCTGTTGTAGTTGGAAAGGCCAAGAGATAGTGGCCTATTAATAGTATTTACTATTAGTTGTTTGTCTTCCTGGTGTAGCAGAAAACTCTGAGTCTATATAAAGACCAAGGTTGTATTCCAATATATGAGAAATATAGAAGTTATAAAAAGTATTGCTTCCTCATCACACTGAAGCTGTTAATATTCTTGACAAAAGAAGTTCTGGAGGGAACTAGACTCTCCAAATAGATGTCTTAAAAGCCTTTGATACTTTGAGCTGGGATTTTTTTATCAAGGTGATGCACAGGTTTGGGTTTAATGACACTTTCTGAAGTTGGATAAAATCTATTCTTCATTCTGAAACCATGTAATTTTCCATTAACGGTTCCCAACAAGGTTATCTAAAATGCAATAGGGGGTTAGACAGGGTGACCACCTCTCCCCTTACTCTTTTGTATTGCTGAGGAAGTGTTAAGCAGAAGTATATCAAAACTTGTGGAGGAAGGAAAGATTGATTTGATCAATGCAGGCAGGAGTGTAGAAATTCCCTCTTGCTTTTATACAGATGATTTGATTGTGTACTGTAAAGGGAAACTTTCAAGTTTAGAGGTTTTGAAGAATATTTTCATCAGGTATGCTGCTTGCTCAGTACAAGTAATAAATCTCAGAAAATCATTTATTTATGCTAGTGGAATTACACCTAATAGAATTCATACTATTGTAAATTTGCTTGGATTCTCAATAGGCACTTTACCCTTTACATACATTGGGGCTATCATTTTCAAAGGTAGACTAAAAAGCATATATTTTCAACCTATAGTTGATAGAGTAAAAATCAAGCTTGCAGCCTGGAAAGCTTCCCTTTTATCCATAACAGGTAGAATTCAACTTGTTAAGTATGTGGTACAAGGTATTCTTGTTCATACCATGTCTATATATTCTTGGCTCACAAAGATTCTCAAAGAAATTGAAAAATTGATAAAGAATTTTATAATGAGTGGAGACATAACTAAGAGGAAGATGGTCACAATAGATTGGAAAAAAGTTTGTGCAGATCAAGAGGAAGGAGGCCTTAGTACAAAATCTTTAATCTGTCTTAATGAAGCAACTAACCTAAAGCAACGTTGGAATCTATTGCAATCAGAGGTGAAATGGGCCAACATTCTATTAGGTGTAATTGGCTTGGGACTTGAGAGTGTGTTCCACGTCAAGGTCTCAGGCTCGATTCTTCCTGGTGCCAATTTGGGTGGGCTAATTTAGCTTCTTCAAAAGGGCCATCATTCTTAGAAGCAGAATCCTAAGAGGTAGTGGGTGCATTAAATATGGAGTGGTACTAAGGCAGAATTTCAAACAATAAAAGATAACACCACTTGTATTATTGGCGATGGGAAAACAATAAATTTTTGGCTTGATTCATGTTGTGGGGATCCACTTTCTCAAACTCTCAACCTATCAGATGATACCCTAAATCAATTTCCTCCAAAACTCAGCAGCTACATTCTAAATAATTAGTGGAACATCTCTGATGACTTGCATCATATTTTCCTTAATCTCAGATCACTTGCTACAAAAGTAATCATTCATCTCCAAAGACAAACTGGTATGTTGATCTGGACTCATGGTATTAAAAGGGACCTCTATTTGAAAGATGCTTACATTTTTAGGAAACCAAGAAATCCTAAAATTCCTTGGGACAAATGCATTTGGTCAAAGAACATCCTTCCTTCAAAGTCTTTACGTGTGTGCAGATTAATGCTTTATAAGCTCCCTAGTGAATAAAACTTAGCATATAGAGGCTGCTATCTTCCCTCAATGTGTTCCTTATGTGCTAAGCATGTGGAAACCTCCTTCTTCTTGAACTTAGATCAAGAGAAAGGAGGCCTTGGTACAAAATCTTTAATCTGTCTCAACGAAGCAACTAACCTAAAGTAATGTTGGAATCTATTGCAATCAGAGGTGAAATGGGCCAGCATTCTTAGAAGAAGAATCCTAAGAGGTAGTGGGTGCATTAACCATGACATCTTCTCTTAAATATGGAGTGGTACTAATGGACCTTCGTCACCTAATGGGGTTCAAGAATGTGATCCATGTGCTTGGTTTCACAAGGGTGACTATGGAGTCAGACGGCCATCGTTATCGACCATAGTGGCGTTAATGGTTTCCATTAGTTGTATTTGTGAAGAGGAAAAGCTTTTGTGCTTTGTCAAAATTCGAGAATATAAATAGATTGTAGTGTTGGTGAATTAGGGTTAGGCTTATAACACACACATTTGAGAAAGAGGCAAAGAGACGAAAGAGTAAAAATAGGGAAAGAAGAAGAGAACTTAAGGAAATCAAGAGGAGAGGTGACCCAAGTTAGAGGGAGGCTAAAATTGAAGGTTAAGAGGTAAGGGTGTGGGTTTTATTCTCATTTGGAGATTTATGAGCAAATGGGTAGATTAAGGTTTTGTGTGATTCTTGCTAAATTCATGTTCTGATGATAAATTGATGATGAAATTGTGTTCTAGTATGTTGTTATGATTATGGGTATATGATTATTTGTGAATCCACGATGTTATGAAGTTAAATCCGTGAATTGTTTGTGTTGTTAAGTTTTTGAATTTTTGATGAATTGACTGAATAATCATGAGAATCCATATTGAATTGGTGTTTTGTTGTGTAATAAGTGTTCAATCAAAGTGCAATAACTATGGGTAATGTTTATACAACGATTTTGGGTTGAATGGGACCAAAAATGAGATTTTTTGGGTGTTTTGGGTGGGTTCCCGAGAGCCAAAACCCAAATTCTTTTGGACTTCAACTTTAAGGCTCGCTAAGCGACCACAGCAGGAACAACATCAGCTGTTCCGTGCATTTTGGTCCTTTGGGGGTGTTTGCGGACGTCCTTGGGCATTCCTTTGGTGTTGTTTTGCTGTTGTTTTGATAATTTAATGATGAGTAATGATTGCTTGCAATGGAATAATTATATTGAGTTGTTTTGAGATGAAATTGGTTGATTGTGAAACTAGAAAATGGACATGATTTGTTAAAATGAACTAGTGCATCAAAATGAATAACTTTTGAAATGTTTTTATTTGATAATGGTGTTTGAAACTAATGTGATGTTAGACATATGAATAGTATGTATGAAGGATGAGTATGTATAAGTATGTAAACTTGGTAAATGTGGAATTATGCTAAGGCTTAATATGAGGATATGTTGATATGCTTGATGAGATGAATTAATTTTACAATGATGATAATATGATGACATATGATATGACAATGTGATTATACGTTAATATGTTGATAAGATAATATGTTGATTTGTTGATGTGATTAAATGTTGTTATGGTGATAAGATGACTTGATGATGTGTGGATGTATTGATTTGACGATGTGTTGGTGTGTTGATGTGTTGATATGTTATATGATGAAATGATTATATAACGATGATCTATATGATATCGTGCATTGTCGAGTCTATATTTGGTATCCATACATTCATGGTCAGTCCTGCTTGATGTTGTGTACTTGATGTTGTGGGATTAATCAGTAACATACCTCCAATTATCCAAAAATATTGTGGGATCACTCAGTAACATACCTCTGATATCCAAGACTGGGTACCACATGTATATAAAGTCAAGTTAGGCGCATTGCATACATCACTATGAGTTTTTGTGGAAGATGTTTGATTTTACTACGTGTGACTATGTGATGATGTGATATTTGAAGATGTGAAACGTGACTATGTGTTATGTGGAAATGTGTTTAATTGAATATGCGATGTTGAATGATGAGCTTGCTATACTAATGTGTAAATGGTGTATGCCCTGATGTCTTTAATTGGCTTGGATGTGAGTAAATACTTATGAGATGTTAGCTGAGACTTGTTATCCTTAAGACATTATTATATGTATATGTGTATATGTTGTTTATGCTTGCTACTTGTTCATGATGAATATATGTTGAATGCATAAGTGATATATTTGTTATCCTTTAACTATACATGCGTTTGTATTCTTCCACGTGTTGAATATTTCTCACCCTTTTGTGGGTTTTTGCCTACGCCCTTGTAGTGTAGACTTGCAGGTCAAGGATGATTAGTTGATGTAAGTTTTTCGAGGATGGATTTGGAGCCTACTCGTTCTTTATCGCATTTCTTTGGAGTGTAACATAATATTGCTCTGATTAGGACTTTTGGGGTTAATTTATATTTATCAGATTGTGTTTGATGAATCTTAAGTTCTTTTGAGGATGATTTTACTTTGAGATATGATGTATGACTTATGTTGTTGAGATTTTTTCCGCTGCGACTTGATATTATTTTGATGGGGTTTTGGATTTGTTTCGATTGATGAGAGTAACACCTTGAAATATTATTTATATTTGTTGGATTATCATTTAAAAATAGTATGTGGGGTTTAGGGTGTTACATCAGGCCTTCAATTTGTCATCATGAGTGGTGAATTGACAAATATCCTTCCAAAAATGTTTGGAACTTTGAAGTGAGATCACGGGACGTTAATGGTTTGTCCCTTTTACTCATAACTAATCTTCTATGTATGCTGTTTTTGCAAATCTCAAATATACGATCATAAATTTTCTAAGTAAGGAGTAATTTTGACACAAATGCAGTCTCCCTTAATGCATTAGGAAGTTGTGGCATTAAACCATCGCTTTGATTAACTAGGGCTTGCACAAAGGAGCGATTGTTCCTTGATGTTGTTGTGTGACCGATGATGGATATGTGGGCATGGTAAGCCAAACATAAACCAAACTCAAACCACACACATGTTGACCTTATGCGTGAATGACCTTCCAAACAATCTCACGTAGCAATGAACCCACGTGATCAATTGCAACATAACCAATCATGTTAGGATTATTTGAAAAGAAAAGTGAAAGAGTTTTTAAGTAATCGATCAACCAAATTACAATGGGTTGATCAATTGGATTTAAGGATAATGATCGACACTCATATGAGAGGGGGAAACACTAGCCTATCTTTTTAGACAATGTTTACTATTTTGTCTACAATTAAAAAAAGTAATATTTTCATTTTGTTTTCTTAAATAATTTTTAATTATCACATCTCGTGTAAATCTTGCAAAATGGTGAAAGTTTAACATGATATGATATCTTTTCTCATTTTCCCTAAAAAATATATAATTTTATGCTATTATCAATTATAAAACTTCAGTCTTTTGTTTTGAGTCATTTTTATCACTTGGAATCTATTATTTTTGTAAAGTCTTATTCATTTCTTTTTATAATTTGTATAATTTAAATTGCTCATTGGACCGTAGATCTCACTATCTAGGAATTAAAACCCCAAAGCCAAGGGTGTGAACCCTTAAAATAGGGCTGGACGTCCTCCAAGAGGGCATAGGGCCCACTTGACAATCACACATAACCCTTTGGGGGCGCCCTCAGCAGCTTACGAGGGCGCCCAAGTCATGGTTTTGGCCCTTTTATGATTTAGGCCCAAAACCATGACCGGGTAGGCCCAAAAAAGGCTACAAATAGTAACCTCGGGACCATTCCCGAGGCATGACCTAAACACAACACAGAAACCCTAGTTTCTAGAAGCATTGTACTCACTGCCAGTACAGTTGGCGCCCACCGTGGGGCTACGGTAAAACTGACCTAGCCACCGTCTCCCAGAGAAAAACGATCGATACACGGCCCCTGAGAGTCATCAGAGCGCCGTTTACCCACCATATCTCCCCGAAGCAACCTCAAAACCTTCAATCCGCCGTGATTCAACCCTAGACCTACCCCTAACTCCATCAAACGACTGACCCACATCTGTTCGGAAAACCTTGATCTAAACCTAGGGTTCGAGGCTTAGAGTGCGAATCTCTGACCACCAGTCATAAACTCAACATACAAACCCAAATTACCGTCGTCGCCGGCGCGATGGCAGACCCTGCGGCCTTAGAGGCTCTACAACAACAGATCCAGCAGCTTCGCGACCACAATGAAGCCTTGCAAGCAACCATGGAAACCATCCAACAGCAGCAGCACGCCGAAGGGAATGGGTCTCAGCAAGATGAATCGGCCGACCCCGACCCTCAACCACTGTCCGCCGAAGTTTGGAACGCGCCGGTGCCAGAGAATTTCAAGCCGCCATCTCTTTCCTCCTTCGATGGAAAAAGCGACCCAGTGGAGCACGTGACCGCCTTCAACACTCAAATGGCCGTCATCGGTGCGGCCGACTCTCTCAAGTGCAAGTTGTTAGCAGGGACCCTGAAAGACGCCGCCCTGAGGTGGTATATGAACCTGCCTCGATTTTCCGTCGTCAGCTACCAGGATATGACGCGCAAGTTAACGCACCAGTTCTCAGCAAGCCGCCACCGCAAAGTCTCGTCCACCAGCCTTTTCAACGTCCGTCAAGGACCCAACGAGACTCTCCGCGAGTATCTTGCACGCTACAATGACGCCACCATCAAGGTCATTAACCCTAACCAAGAGTTGTTTGTGGGAGCCTTCCAGAACGGTCTCCGCGCTGGCCAGTTCAACGAGTCGTTGGCACAAAAACCAGCAGACTCCATGGAAGAAATCATGTCTAGAGCAGAGTGTTATATAAAGGGAGAAGAAAGTAACGCCGAGAAGAAGGCAAGAGATTCCAGGGAGCGTGCTCCCTACGGATATGATCATCGACGCAATTATTACCCGTCCAGTAACAGAGACCGAGCGCCATACAGACGCCAGGGTCATGATAGGCGCCCACCCCCTCCAGAATCCTTCACGGCCCTCAACACCCGCCGTGAACAAATCTGGAGAGAAGTTTGCCACTCCAGAATCATCCCTGAGCCTCAGCCGCCGAGAGGAACAATCATGGGAAACGATAAGGATGCCTGGTGCAAATATCACCGCATCAAGGGACACACTACAGACGATTGTATACATCTGAAAAGGGAAATAGAGAAGCTGATTCAAAACGGCAGATTGAGGGGTTACGTGAAGGAAGGTAGAGGAGAGGACAGGCGCCCCCACGAAGACCCCCAGAGAGAAAAAGAAGTGGTGAAAGAAGGAGAGCGCCACACTTTGAACACCATATCTGGCGGTTTTGCAGGAGGCGGGGAGTCCAGCACCTCCCGGAAGAAGTACGTCAGACAAATAATGCTGCTTGATGACCACACCAGGAAGGAATCAGAGCGTCAGGTGGATATCACTTTCTCGAATGAAGACCGTAAGGGGGTAATTCCTCACGATGACGATCCCATGGTCGTCACTGTCCAAATCTTCAACTGGGACGTCAAGAGGGTGTTGATTGATCCAGGCAGTTCTGCAGACATCCTCTATTATTCTGCTTTTGAGAAGATGGGTCTAGACGAGGAACAGTTGCAGCCTTTTAAAGGAATACTGGCCGGCTTTACAGGGGAACAGGTGCATGTCCGGGGATACGTCACGCTGAAAACAACATTCGGTACAGGTAGTAATGCTAAGACCATCAGGATTAGATACTTGGTAGTCAACTCGCCCTGTTCCTACAATGTCATCGTAGGCCGACCAGCCTTTAACGCCCTCGATGCCTACCTTTCCACCAAATTCCTCATCATGAAATACCCGCTGGATGATGGGCGGGTTGGTACCATTAGAGCAGACCAGCGAGCAGCCCGAGAGTGTTACCACAATAGCTTGAAAATTCAGAACGAGAAGAAAGGAAGCAGTAACCTGAAAGTGCACCGAGTGAACCTCATTGTATCCAGCCTAGAAGAAGAAATTCAGGTCCAGGAAATCAAGAAAGTCGAGGAAGAAAATAATAATGTTGAAGAAGAGGATACGGAGCCCGAGGAGATCGAGAGGGTCGAGGAAGAAAGTACTCCCTTCTCGGTACCCCACTTGAAGCCAGTCAATTCGAGAGCCAATGCTGATGAAGAAAATGCAGAACACGGAGAGGCCAGGAAGGTTGAGGAAACTAGTACTCCTTTCCTGACACTTCGCCCAAAGCCGGCCAATCCAGTTTTCAGGACCAGGAAGGAAGAAGTAGAATGTGACGAAATCAAGAAGGAGCTGATATTACGGACAGAACCAGCTAACCGCAGGATGATGAAAAAGACTGAGGGCAGCGCAGGAC
The DNA here is from genome assembly GCA_018208015.1 of Medicago ruthenica. NCBI lineage: Eukaryota > Viridiplantae > Streptophyta > Magnoliopsida > Fabales > Fabaceae > Medicago > Medicago ruthenica. Next base: position 28,960,995 of record CM031376.1, read on the forward strand.
GGAACTCGCCATGACAACTCAAGGGCGAGATGGAGGGAAGACAAAGCTTCTTTAGTTCTTACCGTTTTTTATCTTATAAATTCGCTTTCTTTTTGTACAGTTAAGTAGTAAGATAGTAAGGGGCACTCTTTTCCCCCCGTAGTAATGGGGGTTTTTAATGAGGCCCAGGTTTTTTATTAATGTCACATATATATATATTGCTTGTCCGTCTTACTCTCATTGCATTTAGCAGATCGCCATTGCCGAATCTCAAATGAGCTCGCCGCATGATATGTTAACCACAAAGAAAGAGCCACCTAATTCCTTAACCCCCAAGAGGGCTCTAAGACGTCGTGTGCTTAAAACGAAAAGGCCACCTAATTCCTTAACCCCCAAGAGGGCTCTAAGACGTCGTGTGCTTAAAACGAAAAGGCCACCTAATTCCTTAACCCCCAAGAGGGCTCTAAGACGTCGTGTGCTTAAAACGAAAAGGCCACCTAATTCCTTAACCCCCAAGAGGGCTCTAAGACGTCGTGTGCTTAAAACGAAAAGGCCACCTAATTCCTTAACCCCCAAGAGGGCTCTAAGACGTCGTGTGCTTAAAATGATCGCCGCCTAATTCCTTAACCCCCAAGTGGGCTCTAAGACGTCGCGAGACGAAAATAAGATCGCCGCCTAATTCCTTAACCCCCAAGTGGGCTCTAAGACGTCGCGAGACGAAAATAAGATCGCCGCCTAATTCCTTAACCCCCAAGAGGGCTCTAAGACGTCGCGAGCACAAAACAAGATCGTCGGGAAAACCTTATAAAGGAACCCTGTAGCATCAAGCGATAAAAGAAAACACGCCTACAACGATCAACGCCGTTACGAAATAAATAGAATCACCGCCCAGGTGAGACCTTCCGAAATGCTTAAGTTTGCAGGAAAATAAAAAGTTTAAAAGCGAAGATAATACATCACGAACACAAATTCAAAGCAGAGTAACGAATTTAAAAATAAGTCAAGGAGTTAAAATTACAATAAACAAATTAGGGTTCGTCCACTAGGACGCCATCTACAATGATTTTAAAAGGATCAAAAGCGGAAGTATCGACGCCAGGATGGAGGAGGGCAAATTGTGCCTTGGCCCTTTCAAAGCCAGCATCAAAGTTCAGAGCCAGCTCGCCCTTCGCTTCAGAAACTTCGGCCTTGAGTTGAGCCTCCTTTTCCGCTCCAGCCGCGACGTCGTTTTGTAGCTTGGCAATGACGCCGTCCTTTCCGGCGAGATCTGCCGCATAACCAATCTTCAGATCGGAGATACGTTTCTCAAACTCAAGCGTCACCGCCTCCCTAGCCTCCCGCACTTCTTTCTCCCTGGCATTCCCGGCCTCCTCCAACTCTTTCTCCAACGCCCTCACCGTAGCTTGAAGGGCCTCCTCATTCTGCACCACCTCCTCATACTTGCGATCAACCGAGTCTATAAGCAGCATAGTCCGCAGACAGTGGATCCCCATATCCTTCATCATAAAGGGCACAGCACCCTGACTTCCCGACTCTGCATCCTCAGGATTGAACACCAGCCTCTCCCTCACGTAAGCACCATAGTCAAAACCTTTGTCCCAGAAAGACGGCACCGAGCTACTGGTTTTGACGGCGCCAATCAAGGAAGGAGAGGGCGTCTTCTTCCCTTTCTTCTCTGATACTGCCTTCCCTTTATTATCTTTTGCGGGCGACCTCCTATCGCGCGGAGCCGCCGGAATGCTCTCAACTGGGACTTCGATCGGATGATCAGCCTTCCTCTTTGGTTTGCGGGTAATAAGCCCCGCGGGATCAGTAGTCGCCGTCCCCTCAGCAGCCTTCTTCGCTTTCATCTCTTCAAGATACCTTTTCCTCTCTGCCGCAGTCATGGGCGCCATATCCTCTACAAAAAACAAAGCGAAAGATCAAGAACAAGACAATATAAATACAAAACATAGGCTTGAGCAAATAAATGTGACTCACGTAAATACTCGTCTAGGCCATCTACGTCACCTTCCCTGTTCAATAATTCCCGGATGTTCATAGGCAACATCTTGTCCAAAAAACAGACGACGCCCTGGTCGTACGCGTCCAACTTCTCATAGTCAAAACCCATGATGGACGCCGGAGCACTCGTCCAACATGTGGGAAACTTCAGCTTACCGTCCACCCATACTGCGGCCGCCTCACAACCTTTTCGCCCCTTAACCCGAAGGAATGTTTGTCTCCAATTTTTGTAATGAGAGGCGTAGGGCGGAAATAGCCTCTTACCAGGGTGCGCACTGACAGACACCCAAGACTGTTTATCCACCCCCTTCGTGCCATAGAAAGTAAAAAAGGACCCAACCGAGGGCTGGAAGCCCAATCCCTCACAAAGTATCTCAAAGGCGCGGATAAAAGCCCAGCTATTCGGCTGCAGCTGAGAAGGCGCGACGTTGAGACAGTTGAGCATGTCAACTTCAAAGGGCGTGAAGGGGTACTTCACGCCCAGATCCTCAAAAACAGCGGTGTACATATGAAACATCTCACTCTTCAGACTTTTCGGCCTCTGTGCGCATACTCTCTCGCCCGGACGGCAAGGTTCCAAAACCACGTCCTCCTCAAATCCCGTAGAAGACACGTGCAGCTTACTCCGGAAAAACGCCACCCGTTGCGAGTCCAAGTATACAGACTCAGAACGAAGCACCTCGTCGGCAAAACTTTCTTGTTCTGAATCACTAGAAGACGCCATGTAACAAATTCCCTTCCTACAGAACGGACCTGGGCGAACAGAACGAACAATAACGTCAGATGAATCTCCACTAATACTTCCCGCTTCACCCCTGTCCAAACCAATCGAAGACTCCGTCTCAAGGGAGTGGCCATAGTAGGCCTTATCGAACACCACCCAATCCATGGTTCCGTCAGAGCGTCTCGCATGCCTAACGCTCTCCCCCCACAACCTACACCTTTCCTCCGAATTAGCTGGGGATAACTCCCTACCCGCCGCATCGCACTCTCTAATTCTCACCATACTACGAATGTTAAAGCAAAAAGAACGAGATCAAGTAAGGTACCTGGATCTAGACAAATGGAGGGCTTGAGAAGCGAACGAGTACTCCGGACGATCTGTAAAACCCTAAGCTGCAATTTTCTCCACGAACACCGCAACCGCTTGAACGAGAAAAAGAGAACGGATAGGAAGGAAAGGACGGAGACAAAGGAAGAAAAAGAGATAAGGAGAATCTGAAAGTACAAAGTAAAGTAAATCTGTTTCAGTTAAAAGCGAAAAAGCCTGGGGAAACGCGTAGATGACGTCACTTAAGTTGGCACGATTTCCGAGAACCGCTACGATTCGGACACGTCAGCGAGAGCGAACGGTCGCCTCACGCCAGCCGTCGGATCCCAATAAGAAGCGTCCTCAACACGCGGTCTAAAGGGCGCGGCGAGCTACACACAGTTTAATCACTACGCCTTGTACCAAGACTTGTGCTTGTTGGGCTAGCATAAATATTCCTGTTGGGCTGGCGCCCAACACTCTCGTAGGGCTAGTGCCGCCCACTAAGGTACTCAAAACAAAACATGGAGCTAATACCCACGTTGGGCTAGTATCCATGTTGGGCTAGTACCCATACAGGGTTTAAACACCCATGTTGGGCTAGTACCCATGCAGGGTTTAAACACCCATGTTGGGCTGGTATTCATAAAATTTTTTCACATGGCTTCGTAGCTACTAAGTCCCACTTGCTGGGCAAAAGGTCATAAACAAACCCCCTGTAAACAGTTTAATCACTTCGCCTTGTACCAAGACTCGTGCTTGTTGGGCTGTGGACCGTAGATCTCACTATCTAGGAATTAAAACCCCAAAGCCAAGGGTGTGAACCCTTAAAATAGGGCTGGACGTCCTCCAAGAGGGCATAGGGCCCACTTGACAATCACACATAACCCTTTGGGGGCGCCCTCAGCAGCTTACGAGGACGCCCAAGTCATGGTTTTGGCCCTTTTATGATTTAGGCCCAAAACCATGACCGGGTAGGCCCAAAAAAGGCTACAAATAGTAACCTCGGGACCATTCCCGAGGCATGACCTAAACACAGCACAGAAACCCTAGTTTCTAGAAGCATTGTACTCACTGCCAGTACACTCATTTTTCTCAATGATTTGTTTCTAAAAAAAAAATATTGGAGAGGGGGAAGGAGAAATTATTATCTATATCTTCTTCTTCTTCTTCTTCTTCTTCTTCTTCTTCTTCTTCTTCTTCTTCTTCTTCTTCTACTTTAATGTTTTCTAACTTTATTCCAACAAGAAAAATAAAATTATTGAAAGGTTATGCATCCTTGAACATATTCATTGGAATTAATGTGCAAGAGACCTAATCTCATTATCTTCTGATATATCCTCAAATTTTCTAAATGGTTCCATTCTTTGATCATTGTTCTTCCCATTCTTGCGCCTAAGACACATTCTTCTATTGCAACAAATCAACTTTTGTGGACATGATATGTTTAAATGTTTTCACAGGTTACAAATAGTGGACACTACCACGACACCTTTTACTCCATCCCAAATAGTCCTTACAAATATTTACCACCTATAACATTTCTAAGCTATCGAGTGTATTGAATAGAGTTTTTAGAATAATTATTACATTATATACACGAACTACATATTTGGATTTATTTAACCAATTTATCGGTTTCACATATTTTAAAGAGCATAAAGAAAGTACAAAACATAGAAGCACTAATAACAGAAAATAAAAAACCATACAATTCACAAGGAAACAACAACACAACTCAAGGAGATAGAGGCCAATACATTACAACATCTTAAATACCTATTGCATAAACCCTAAACTCAAAGCTCTTAAATCCCTCATTCATGATACCACATGCAATCATCACTTTCATCATCATAGTAATCATACTCGTCCATATCGCTATCATCATATTCTGAGTTAGAAGAATCCAAGATATATGAGCAATTATCCAACATCTCATAATAGCCAATAACTTGAGGCCCCAAAACCATAAGTTTTGGAAATGGTGTCAAGTTTGACACCCCAACAACCTTTCAAATCCAAACTTTCAAGCTTAGGACATGATGAAAGGATTTCAAGAACACCTTCAAAGTAGAGGAAATTTGAGACCCTTGAACTTCGGCATAATAAAGGCAATTGTGAATGCTTCAAGATCTTCAAAGGATTTTCCCGAAGTTTCTAATGGATGCATGTTTTGACATAAAACTTCCAAGTGTTTGCAGTTCTTTTCGATTGTCCCCATAGCATTGCCACCAATAAATGTGGCAATGCTATGGGGGCAATCGGAAAGAACTGCAAACACTTGAAAGTTTTATGTCAAAAAATGCATCCATTAGAAACTTAGGGAATACCCTTTGAAGATGTTGAAGCATTCACAATTGCCTCTATTATGCCGAAGTTCAAGCGTCTCAAATTTCCTCTAGTTTGAAGGTGTCCATCATGTCCTAAGCTTGAAAGTTTGGATTTTAAAGGTTAATGGCGTGTCAAACTTGAGTAAAGGGTCACGACAAAGGTTGTTCCATGATTTTATGGAAGATTATAATAAAAATACCATATGACAAATTTTTCATGGCGTTTTCACTGGTTGATCTTCATGCTTTAATGTTTCCTGCATCAAATAATAATTATCACATTTACATAGTTTACAAGACAATGATACCCAATAAAATATAGTAAAACAATTTATATATCAAATAAAGTATGAAATATGAATCAAATCACTCCAGCTATTACACTGCTTTTATTTTTTCAAGGTACTCATACATCATAAACAATTATACAACAAGTGTAGCATGTGTTAATTCGATTGTTATCCTGTTTACTCATTTTAATTGTCCAATTATTTGCTCTTTATTCATGAGAGGGGTTGCAAGTATTTGTTGAAAATTTTCCAAAATAATATTATATGAGTTAGAAACTATTGAGTCAAGCATAAACATGTGTATGATCTTAATTGCATAATCTTTATTTGCAGCAATGTAATTGCATAACTGGAGAACATTCATTTTCCATAACATTGAAGAAACCACAAAGGTTTTTAATTGTTCAAACTTAAGAAAAATAAGGCACACGTTCTATATACAGTCGAGATAGCTACAAATTCACACACTGATATTACGATCCTAACATAAACTCTTGAAATTCATTTTATGAAATGGATCTAAAACAAAAAATCGAAATACACCTTTTAAATTTTTCCTAATTTCTAAATTACTTTAAAAAAAAGATGATAAACATAATAAATAATATCAAATAGATAAATTATATAAAATATTACTCATCGAAATAAAATTTAATAACTCAAAATAAAATACAATAGATTTAAGAGATAATATATTAATTTAATTATTATTAGAAATTAAAAGAATATCTTGTTTCTTTCGGTCTTACCTTTTCCCCATGTTTAATCAAAGAAATCATGGTCGTCGGAGATTTATTATAGAAGCAAATCAAAGTAGATAAGACGTAGAATTTCAAGACAAAATCATTGATTTGAGTCCTATCAAGCATGCAAGTGTAGTCCATGGATCTGGTTTTGTTGTCTAACTGTAGATCTAGCAGATTAAAAAAACACAAGATTAAACAAAAGGAAAGAAACCAACAACAACAAAATATATATATATATATATATATATATATATATGAAAAAAAAAAGATAAAAGTTCTTATATTGAACACAAACACACACACACACACACACATAATTGATTTGACTAAAATGAAATCACAAAGGATGTATCTCCCCTTACATATCATAACCAATTCAACTGTACAAGTAGACACTTGTGAACATGTCTTATATATAGATGAGTGATGGAAAGATATTAAAAATCTAAATGAAAAATAACATGGACAAAGAGAAGGTCACAGAGAGGACGATTGCAAGCGGCGCCGGCTGTTTGTATTGTAACAGTGAACCTAAGGATGTATTTATAAGGAGCAACATGAGAAGTTGTTGGTATAATTAGGTTAAGTTTCATTGATGGGCTTCACGAGTCCAAGAAATATAATGGATATATGGGCTACTTCATTATATCTTGTTTCTACAAGGCCCACCTTTTTTCTTGTTGTATTAGATGATGAGTTGGTCTCTTTTTCTTCTTAATGTAATTCATTTGGTTATAATCAAACATTTTCAATGGAAATGAATAATAATAACATTATGATTCATAATCTTTTGCAAATCCTTATGAAAAGGAATATGTAGATGTCAAATCTATAAGATAAAACAACTTCATAACAACATAGGGCCTTGGGATTGGAAATTATACCAGAATGGGTGTTTACTTGGACATTGTGTTTTTATTCCTATGAGTTATGTAAACTTTGGTTTAACATTTTTTCGCGATTATCTAATAATTTGGCCCATTCTCTAGCTTGAGCAACATTGTTTTTCCCAATAAGACAAGGAAGCACAATTTTTTATCATAACTACTTCATCATACTTTGTTGTGTATTAGAAATTTTATCATTAGTTCAATTCATTGATCGCTTTCAATAAGACAAAGATGCAAAAAAATAAAAATAAAAAGAGGTTTTAAAAGAAACAAATATAAAAATATAACAATTTGATGATATTATTTATAATATTTGAAACAATTAATAATCTAGTATACACTTATATTTTTATATCTCTACAATTAATAATCCTTTCAAGCTTACGACATGATGAAAGGATTTCAAGAACACCTTCAAAGTAGAGGAAATTTGAGACCCTTGAACTTCGGCATAATAAAGGCAATTGTGAATGCTTCAAGATCTTCAAAGGATTTTCCCGAAGTTTCTAATGGATGCATGTTTTGACATAAAACTTCCAAGTGTTTGCAGTTCTTTTCGATTGTCCCCATAGCATTGCCACCAGTTCTTTTCGATTGTCCTAGCCTTGACAACAATGTAGTATATATTTCTGCTATATATGCCTCAACCACTTACAACAGAAGGAAAGACATATGGCAGGAGTTATCTTTTTGAAAACACAATTTGATGCTCCTTGGTGTTATATAGGTGACTTTAATGTTATTCTAGGATCACATGAACATAATGGTTCCTTTGCACCAACTAGACCTCCTATGTTGGATTTCCAATGTTGGACTATAACACTGATGAACTGCTGCATGTCCCTACAAGAGGTTCCTCCTTTACTTTGGCTAATGGGAGAATTGGAAGAAGACACACTAAAAGAAGGTTAGATAGAGCCATATTCAACTAACAATGGCTTGATATTTGCTCATCCATTTCTTGCTCTACCATGTGGAAAACTAAATCACACCCCTATCCTCTATTGCTAGTTTTTGCAGGATCAATTGCTTGTGAAGGAAGTCATACCAAATATCATTGATTATTCAACCATGATGGTGCGCCTGGTCCAAATGAATTTGGTGCTTGTTTCTTTCAAACATATTGGGAAATTGTTCAGAAGAATGTTTATGAAGCTATGTTAGAATTCTTCGAAACTAGATGGTTTCTTCCTAATTATAATGCTAACTCCCTTGTTTTGATCCCCAAATCTCCAAATACAGATACCATATATCAATATATGCCCATTGCCTTAGCCAATTTTAAATTTAAAATAGTTACTAAAGTGCTGGCAGACAGATTAGCTAACATTCTTCCCATTATTATTTTTGATGAGCAGAAAGGTTTTATCAAAGGAAGAAACATCACAGACTATATATATTGCTCTAGCATCTGAAGCTGTTAATATTCTTGACAAAAGAAGTTTCAAGTTTAGAGGTTTGATGAGCAGATGATTTGATTGTGTACTGTAAAGGGAAACTTTCAAGTTTAGAGGTTTTGAAGAATATTTTCATCAGGTATGCTGCTTGCTCAGTACAAGTAATAAATCTCAGAAAATCATTTATTTATGCTAGTGGAATTACACCTAATAGAATTCATACTATTGTAAATTTGCTTGGATTCTCAATAGGCACTTTACCCTTTACATACATTGGGGCTCTCATTTTCAAAGGTAGACCAAAAAGCATATATTTTCAACCTATAGTTGGTAGAGTAAAAACCAAGCTTGCAGCCTGGAAAGCTTCCCTTTTATCCATAAAAGGTAGAATTCAACTTGTTAAGTATGTGGTACAAGGTATTCTTGTTCATACCATGTCCATATATTCTTGGCTCACAAAGATTCTCAAAGAAATTGAAAAATTGATAAAGAATTTTATAATGAGTGGAGACATAACTAAGAGGAAGATGGTCACAATAGATTGGAAAAAAGTTTGTGCAGATCAAGAGGAAGGAGGCCTTAGTACAAAATCTTTAATCTGTCTTAATGAAGCAACTAACCTAAAGCAATGTTGGAATCTATTGCAATCAGAGGTGAAATGGGCCAGCATTCTTAGAAGAAGAATCCTAAGAGGTAGTGGGTGCATTAACCATGACATCTTCTCTTAAATATGGAGTGGTACTAATGGACCTTCGTCACCTAATGGGGTTCAAGAATGTGATCCATGTGCTTGGTTTCACAAGGGTGACTATGGAGTCAGACGGCCATCATTATCGACCATAGTGGCGTTAATGGTTTCCATTAGTTGTATTTGTGAAGAGGAAAAGCCTTTGTGCTTTGTCAGAGTTGGTCGAACTTCACACAATGGCAGTGGCCGATCCTGGCCTATCTCATGTGATCAAATGGAGAGATTATAAAGGACGAGGATGGACTCTTATTCAATCATTTTTTCATTAATGCTTATCTTGCCAATGAATTATCTACTTACTTGATGACTTTTATTGATAAGGTGCCAAGTTCTTAGTCTCTAGGTGATTTTCGTCCTATATCTTTGATTGGTTGTATTTATAAATTATTGGCTAAGGTTTTGAGTAAGAGTTTGGGAGAGCTTTTGGATAATTTATTTCCCTCAACCAGTCATGCACGGTGGATGTGGTGTTGATCGTGAATGAGTTAGTGGACTAGGTAAAGATACGATAAAGACCTAGTGGTCTACGAAAGGAACATTCATTTTATTTTTAAATAATGTTACTTTTCGTAAAACTTAGATGGTTGAAATATTAAAAGGCCACTAAAAAAATCAATTTGCTAGGCCCAAGCCCAAAAATCCAAACCCTAAAATCACTTTTTCCTTTTGTTATTCGTTCTCTATATAAGACGACGTTGCATCTCAATTTTCTCCATTCCTTCTCTGGCTTTATGTATTCTTCTTTTCTTCTCCATTTTCAATATATTTTTTCTTGTTTATACTTCTTGATGTATTCTTGCAAAACCTAATTTATTTAGTGAGTCCATCTTCTTAAGCAAATTAGATTTTTGAGTCGAACTCATTTAAGCAACGTGACATATGATTTTATGACGTCAAAATGGGGCATGTGATATTCTCGATCTGATACCAAAAAATATGTGTTTGATTTGAAGTCAAGAAACCTTGACCTTTTGATCAAGCATGATTTTTGTCAACATTGATGAAGATGAAATTGAACAGGACGATGACAATGATATTTTCAAAACAAGCATAAATTTCTAATTATCAAATCGACGAAGTACCAAAGGTATGCAATCAACACCAAATCCTCAATCTAATTTATATTTGTTTTTCATTATATAAAATTATATGTATGTCAGATTTGTTTCATTTTGTTTTAGATCATCTAATTAAATGTGATATTTTTATTGTTTTTCATACTTCATATTGTTCGAATATATATATAGTCTATGTTATCTATTTGTTGAAAATTTCGTTATTATTTTTTCAATATTTTGGAATATCTGAATATGGTTTTGCTTATGTAGGGAAGTGGAAGTTTTCTATTAAAATTTATCATGTTCCTGTCCTCTAACAATATCTTTTAGTAACATATTATTTATAATGATTTTATGGCATTTATATATAACAGAGAACTTTTACATGTTATAATAGTAAATTTTCTTTGGGGCATAATATATTCAAAGTATATTAGAAGAGCACATACCTTAAAAAAAATACCAAGTTAAATGATATAAAATTCTCATTGATGAAATACACAATAAAATATATTAAAATTGTTATTATGATTAGTTATTATATTTAACAATGATATGGTGTTTGTCTAATGATTTATTTGTTTTTTTCACCAGCGCAAAAATTTGTGTTTTCAGGAAGTTTTAGTGAGTACTATACTCCATTTAGACTACAATGCCAAACGTTCTGACTTTGGGATAGCTAAACGTGCTCCAATTGGAACTGAAGGCTATGTATATCTGAAGTATGTGATGACATGACACCTTACCTTCAAGAGTGATGTCTATAGTTTTTATCAAGGTGATCAAAACCGGATCGGACAGGCCGGTTCAACAGGTTGGGCCGGGAACTGGACCAAAGGCTGGTCCGGCTGGCAGTGAAAACCGTCATGTCAAAGAACCTGGACATGAACTGGGAAACCGGACGAAAACTGAAAAACCGCGGTTAATCCGATCTCATGGGTTAGACCGGATTACTGCTGTTACATGATCAAAATATTACCATTGTGACAAGTCTCCCCATTTCTCCTTGAGATGTTCACAGGAAGAAAAAGCATTGACAAAAGAAGTCTAGAAAAGGAACAAAGTTGGGGTTTAATGGGTAAACCATACTTAAAAAAACTTGGAGGACGGTTCTACCAACTAATGGATACATAAATTGAAGATAAATACTCAAAAAGATATGTATATAAAGCAAATAAGATAGATACACATTGTATTTACCGTGACAAAAAATTGAGACCTTTAACAAGTGAAGTTGCTAATGAGCTAAAAAATATCCTTGATTACAATAATTGTATGCCTTGTAGACTGTTATGATTTACCGCAACTCGATTTCAATGTCTCATTTGAACATTACTCCCTCCTTTTCTTTCACCAATCCCCCTTGTGGTTATAATCAAATAAGATATGATATGTTATGCATCACAATCTTATTTTAGACAATTGAGATTATATATACTTTAAAGGGTAGCTTTCAAGCCAAAACCTGAATTATCTTTCATTCTTTTTTTGTATAAAATTTATATAAAGTTTTTGTATGTCTTTGTTATTTGTGTTGTAACGCTCATACTAAAATGTCTAGAATATTTAGACGGGTGTTAAACAGAAAGTTATGGATACATTATAATTACTGCAGAATTTTTGTTTGAATAAAAACATCATTACAAGTTCGTACATTTGATAAAAATAACATATGTCAAATACATATATCTGATACAAATCTAAATGCATAAGAAATTATCTAGAACTAGTAAGAAGCGTGTATATAAAGGTAAATCATTCGGCTTCCTTCTACCGATCCTTGCCCCGAGCGACCTGCTTATCTGAAATAAAATAAAGGGATTGGAGTGAGACAAGATGTCTTAGTGAGTTCCACTTATCCTAGGTCGTAGGCAATCTCGAAGACCCTATGATCGCCATCTGTCTGTGCACATACGTAAACTAAGGTTTACTATTCTGTCATGCTTATTGTAGCGATTTGGGGAATACTAGGATCGCAATCTTGTGATATTGTCATATTCCTATCATATCTTTCATATACATAATTATTATGTTAGCTTGGAACAAACAAATTATCTGAGTTCGTTTTACGGAATGCACCGAGTGGAGTAACCCCGGCCACATTTCACTAGCTGATCGGCGAAAATACCTATCGTATTAGGCTAACGTGCGGACTCCCTGACTACATGTGGTTTACCAACTAGGGCAAAACTCATCCAACCTAATTTTGGAGCCTGCGAGGGACACGTCATAATTGTAATATTATATGAAATAATCATATATCCATATTCATGTTTTCTGAGCATACTTATTCATACTTGGGCTAAACCTATTTATCTGGTTCTAATCATATCCTTATAGTATGCCCTTTTCTTAAGGGTTTGAAATCTTTCCCATAAAGAGTTGATAATCATTTTCCCATTACCTAAGTCATTCATATATATATAGATTTACTCTCTCTGATGTTATTGTTTTGCTATTATGTTTTCCCTATCGTTGCATAGTCCGTGGCAGCCGATTACACAAAGCCGGGCCTAATTTTAGAAATTTTGGCACATGACAACCGAACTTTGTATAATTCACCACCAGGCATTTCAAAAACAGTTGTAAGTTCAGGCACAATCACAATAGCAATAGCAATACGTCATGGGGCATTTAAATATACACTCGATAAACTTAATTAATGGTTTTCTCACACAAACAAAGCATAGGTTCTACCCGAGGAGGGTTCTAAACTAATAGGAACTCACCTAGATTAATCTGGCCACTTTCAAAACATCTTATGCTTAATTTTAGAACCAAGCTTCTTGCCATCCACAATTTCTGATGCCAATCCATTCCACATTTATAACCATTTAGTCATTTGCACATCCCAACATGTATATACAACATCAATACGCATGCAGCAACTTAAGCCTCCTCCTAATGCCAAAACTCTAGCCTAAAGCTCTTATCAAGGCCTTCAGTTTCAGCTTATAATCTTGTTCCAACCCTTCTTTAAGTGCTCTTAAGCCTTCATGAAACTAGAACAACGTGGATGGATGATCCTCCTATCTGGAATGTCTCACTCGTCGATTCATACGACGCGCATATTCCAAACTCTTATGGCTAAACCTGCAGTTTTTCCAGCATCAGTAACTGATCGAACTTCAAATGCGTTTTCAGAACTCGTTACTAATCGAGACTGTAACACCCCAAATTTTAAATATTAATATATTAGTATTATTATTAGAAAATAATAGTATTATTATTATTATTAGTATTGGCTTGTTTGATATTAGTAATTTAATTATGGGTTAATAGTGTTTTACCCCTTGTAATATAGGTCATTTTCAGTTTTTCCATAAAATAAAATTTTAGATTCCATCCTTGTAATTTGAAGATTTTGGTTTTGGACCTTCATGAATTTTGACCGTACAAAATCGATGCTATGGCAGGGTGGTAAACTGAAATTTGCTCAAATTACAGGAGGGTAAACCGAAATTTGCTCAAATTACAGGGGACGAAAGTACCATAAATTTTTAAATTTGATGCCATGAGGGTCCAAAACCAAAAAATCTTTAAATTACAAGGACGTAATATAAAAAAATAATTTTACAGGGGGTAAAGCACTATTAACTCTTTAATTATTCGTATTTATTGGGAGAATAGGCAATGAGGAAATAGATAGGTTAAAGAGTGAGGGAAAGTAAGTTTTAGGAAGAAAATAGTATTTATGGGGAGAATAATGAAGTAGGGTGCAAACAGTAGTGCATTAGTAAAACTGGGTAGAAAAGGAGGTGTAAATAGTGATCTTTGTAGTGATTTAATGATTTAAGCAGAGGGAAGTGTAAACAACGATACTGTGTAGTTACGAAAAGAATAGTTACCAAATTATAGGTGTAGATAGTAAGTTTGTCAAAGATTAAGTGAGAAAGTTAAGCACAAATAGTGGTTATAAATAGAGAAGAACATTAGAGAATTAAGGTTACAAAAGAAACAAAGAACATATAGTAGTTTCTGCATATTTAATTTCATAATTTTAGCATTTATCTATATGCCTCCATAACTCTGTGAACCCATCTGCTCTGTCAAAATTTTTTTAAAGTAATGTTGTTGACTTAAGGAAAATTACGATGTTGTTAATACGTAGGGCAATTGGGTGGAAGTAATGGTTGTAGTGTTGAGTGATGGTGAGTGTGCGTTAGTGATAAAATTGTATATTTTGAATGATAAATCAAAATGATGAGTAATCAAGAGACTTAGTTCTTATTGTGTTAAATCGGGATAAAAGTATAATGTTTAAAGGGATTACAGTGAACTTAAATTAGTGAATCAAATCAGTTAGTTGAGGATTAATTGTGGAGTGTAATTGGGTCGAAGCCGACGCGTGGACAGAGGAACTAAACAGCCATCACGTCACGAACGTTTCGGTTCAAGGAATTAAATACCAACTACTCCCACTCACCAGTCCAGGGCGCCGCATCTCCAGCACGGAACACCAAAAAATGTTCTTCCAAAACCCTTGAAGGCACCAACGTTTGAGATTTCCTCGATAGAACGCCTCACACAGTTAAGCCATTGCGCCATAAAGGCATTGCGCCCTGGACTTGGACGCCAATCCCATTAGGACACGTGGACTTAGCGTCCACCTAGCTAAAGCGCATCACCTGAAGGAACACGCCAATGCCAGTACACCTTACGCCACTAGAACGCGCCCCTCCGTGCATCAGATATCGTACACGTGTCCTCTAACCATCTCCTAATCACACGCCGCATTTCATGGGGTAGTTATTCTCGCACACGCCTATATAAGGGTGAGTTAGCTTCACCCTCAAGGTATGATTCACTTTACCCGCACTTTTTACACACTCTTTCTCAGTTCCAATACTGACTTGAGCGTTGGAGTGCTAACGTGCCTGCAGACACCTTTCGTTCCACCACGAAGACTCATCGCCACCGTACCGGAGCACTTTCCGCCACCGTTGCCTACATCAGTCTCTTACCGGACATATCAAGTTTTAAGTTGTTTTTTTAAAAGACTATCGATTCCATTAAATTTTTTTCCAAATACATAACAAATATTGGGATTTATGAAATGTTGGATAGAATCATGAAATTGATTTTTTTTTTTTTTAACAACCAATATATTAAACCAACCAACCCCTTGAGAAGAGAGAATTGATGCCAAGGAAAATACAGAGAACCCCAAGGCAAACAGGTAATACAGGGTCTATCACAACAGAAGCAAAAAAACTCCTACTCCACTAACAACAGACGCCTACAGGAGTAAGAAAGTGGACAGCAACTAACACAGGAACACAGTAGCCAAAACACAGGCTTCACAAGACCAACTACATAACACACCCAGCAGAAACAGAAAAACACCCCTTACATCCTATCTTGCTAGACATTCTCGAGCGTTCCAAGGCCATTCATAATACAAACTCGAACCGATTTTTAATCTATTCAAACTCCAAATCCAAGAAAGCACCTTAATATTCTCCACCCCCTCATCGACCTCAAAAGTCCCATTATTAAAAATAATCTCATTCCTCACCTTCCAAATCACCCATAAAGAAGCATGCCGAATTAACCAAAAACCATGTCTAAGTTTCTTGGAGTGCACCTCTTTAGACCAACAATGCAAATGCACAAAAAGGTTATTGAGGATGATAAAGCTAAATTGCAGCCAGCACATTAACTTTTCCCATACCTTTTGAACCTCATCACAATGCAAAAACAAATGCACCTCCGTTTCATCCCTTCGAATCATGAAATTGATTGTTTTTATCATATCTAAATAATTGGTTGGTTCATTGGTTATTGATTCTACCTAATTGGTTAACATGTGTGTATAGCCTGATTGTTCATATGGAATGAATGGTATAGATAAAATATTTTAAACACACTCTTGATTTTTGCTGGGTTAGTCAAATATAAAAAGCAATATTAACGTTGATTCAATCGCTCATTTTCTAAGATAATAGTCTGAGTTTGATGTAATCTAATTTTCTACTTAGTGATTCACATAATAAATCCTATACGTGTGTATATTTCTATATATATACTTACAACATATACTAAACAGTCAAAATAATATAATTACCAAAAGACAACAAAACTATTTTTGAAAAACAACCAAACTATTTAAAAATAATATTACTGTTTTTCTAAAATAATTATTATAGATAATCAGTATAGAATATGTTTTTTTAAATCAATTTTCTCTCTCAAGAATTTTTTCTATATGTTTTTCCACTTTTTTGGGTAAAAGGCTGAATTTTCTCATCAAGACTCATGGCTAATGTACGTCCCTCATTTTTCTCATCTTGAAATAGTCGTATGTGTACCTCTTTTATTTTATTAGATAAGATACACTATGTTTACCACAGAAAAATCACACTTACAAGAAGTCTAAAAACATATCCTAAAATAAAAAGGTAAACATATCCTAAAATAAGATGTGGACAACCTAAAATAATCAAAAGGTAAAAAAATCATATCCAAAAACATTAAGGAGAGAAATAAAAATGCAAAATAACAAAATTAAAGCTAAAAACAAAGGCTTCTGGCACAATAGATGTGTTGTGAAAAACGATGTCAAGAACAAAGTATAACGGAAAACGAATGGGAAAAACAAGAAGAACAACAAAGGATTGGTTATAACTGCTATTCTTTACTTTCTCTTTGAATCAAGATTACAAGCGTTACAAGAATAACAAATAACCCTCTCACCCTGAATTAGGATTAGCCGTCGTACTAAGATGAGAGACTAGTATGCTATTTATAATAAACCTAACATACTAACTAATGGGCTTTTTTCACAATTACCCATTACAAGCTAACTTAGGGTACAAGCTAACTTAAACAATTGGACATAACAAACAGGCCCAATTCGATATGCTAACAAACCTAGCAATATCGACTAATGCATGTTAGAACAACTTCGACTACAACACGCACTACCCTAGAGTTCGTTCCAATATCTCACAAATCTCCACCTTGGAACAAACTCTAATATTAATGAACCAGCTAGCTTTCTTCATGCAGCTTTACCAACTGCATACAGTGGAAAAACTTGCAACTTGGCAATGTCTTGGTGATCATATCAGCAGCATTGTGATCTGTCGAAACCTTCAGCACTTGGACTTCTCCACGCTCGATTACTCCTCTGACGAAATGCAGCCTCACATCAATGTGCTTCGTTCGCTCATGATAGGCTGAATTCTTCGACAGATGTATTGCACTTTGACTATCACATTTAACAGTGATAGTTCGACCTTGAAGTTTCAGCTCCTTAGCAAAACCTTCAAGCCACAATGCTTCTTTCACAGCTTCAGTGAGGGCAATATACTCTGCTTCAGTAGTTGACAATGCTACAACCTTCTGAAGTGTTGCTTTCCAACTAATTGTCATGCCAAACATAGTGAAAACATATCCAGAAATAGATTTTCTGGAATCCATACAACCTGCATAATCAGAGTCGACATATCCTTCGATTACTGCTTTACTATCTTCACCCAAGGCTCCACCATAAATCAGGACTCTGTTCAGAGACCCATTTATGTACCTTAGAATCCACTTCAATGCTTGCCAGTGAGCCTTTCCAGGATTCGACATGTACCTGCTTACAAGACTTACTGCATATGCTATGTCAGGTCTAGTACAAACCATAGCATACATCAAAGAACCTACTATATTAGCATATGGAATGCTATTCATATAAGCTCTTTCGTCATCAGTACTGGGACACTGATCTATACTCAGCTTGAATTGAGGGTTTGTCGGAGTCACAACAGGCTTTGAATTCGACATACCAAACTTGTAAAGAATCTTCCGTAGGTATGCCTCTTGAGATAAGCATAATTTCGACTGCTTTCTATCTCTTCGGATGTCAATCCCAAGAATCCTGGATGCAGCTCCCAGATCCTTCATGTCGAATTCCTTATTGAGTTCAGCCTTCACCCTCATTACATCTTCGACATTGCTGCTTGCTATGAGAATATCATCCACATAAAGCAACAAAATAACAAATGAATTACCAGGTCGAAATCTGAAGTAAACACAGTGGTCGAACTGACTTCTAATGAAACTTATCCGTGCCATGAACTTGTCGAACCTCCTATTCCACTGTCGAGGAGATTGTTTCAGTCCATATAAAGATCTCTGCAGTTTGCACACATAATCTTCCTTCCCCTTTTCGACATACCCTTCAGGTTGCCTCATCAGGATTGTTTCATCTAGATCACCATACAAGAACGCAGTCTTTACATCCATTTGTTCCAGTTCAAGGTCGAACTGTGCCACCATGGCAAGCAACATTCGAATGGATCTATGCTTCACAACAGGAGAAAACACATCATTGAAATCGACCCCTTCTTTCTGAGTGAAACCCCTAGCGACCAACCTTGCCTTGTATCTTTTCGACGCCACTCCTTCGATTCCTTCCTTAACTTTGAAAATCCATTTACAGCTGACTAACCTTGCTCCAACAGGTTTCTCGATCAGTTCCCAAGTGTTATTATCATGAAGAGATTTCATCTCATCATCCATGGCCTTCAGCCATTTAGTCTTATTTCGACTCCTCAGAACTTCCTTATAGTCTCTAGGTTCTTCATCTAGAACCTCACTTGCAGAGATTAAGGCATAAGCTATAAGATCTGCATATCCAAGTCTCTGAGGTGGCTTGATGACTCTTCTCTGCCTATCTCTTGCCAACAAGTAGTCATCAACAGTTTCCTCAACTTCCTCAGTATCTACTTCTTCTTCGACTTCATCTGGGATACGCAATTCAGCATCAACATGCTCCACCTCAACAGGAATCTCTCCCTGTTCCAGCTCTTCGACAGAAATTTCTGCACTTCGATCAACATCATCAGTTTTCTTGAAAGCCATTTCAGCTTCATTGAAAACTACATCTCGACTGGTGATACACCTCCTGTGACCTGGCTCTAGGCACCATAGCCTATAAGCTTTGACTCCTTCAGGGTATCCCATGAACATGCATTTTAGAGCTCTAGGTTCGACCTTGTCTTGCCTAATGTGAGCATAGGCTACGCAGCCAAATACTCTCAGTTTGTCGAGATCTGGTGGATGTCCCGACCAAACTTCTTCAGGTGTCTTCATATCTAACGCAGTCGAAGGACATCTATTTATCAGATATGCCGCTGTCGAAACAGCCTCAGCCCAAAACACCTTCTTTAACCCAGCACTAGTCAACATGCATCTAACTCTTTCCAAAATAGTTCGATTAAACCTTTCAGCCAAACCGTTTTGTTGTGGAGTACCTGCAGTAGTTCTGTGCCTTGCAATACCAGAGGCAGCACAAAAGCTGTCGAACGCCTCATTGCAAAATTCAAGGCCATTGTCGGTTCTCAACCTCTTAACCTTCCTGCCAGTTTGATTTTCGACCAGAGTCTTCCAACTTTTGAAATTCTCAAAAGTTTCATCCTTAGTCTTCTGGATGAATACCCATAACTTTCTGGAATAGTCATCAACTATGGATAGAAAGTACCTCGCTCCTGAATGTGATGGACACCTTGCAGGCCCCCAAAGATCAGCATGGATGTAATCAATGGATCCATGTGTTCTTTGTTTACCTTTGTTGAACTTCACTCTACAAGATTTTCCAAGTACACAGGGTTCACAAAACTTCAACTTTTCGACTTTGTCTCCACCAAGCAGATTTTGTTTCCCTAGTTCGACCAGACCCCTTTCACTGACATGGCCCAATCTCATGTGCCAAATTTCTGTCTTCGACAAAGGTTTCGTGGATGCAACATTTGTCGAACCACTTACAACTTCAGCCTCAAGGGCATACAAGCCTTGTTTCTTCACGCCTCTCAAGACTTCCTTCGACCCCTTCATGACTCTAAGGATACTTTTCTCTCCTTGGAAAACATATCCTTTCTTGTCGAATTCACCAAGAGAAATCAAATTCCTCTTCAAATCAGGTACATACCTAACTTCAGTCAATAACCTTATTGACTCATCATGGAGCTTGAATCTCACAGATCCAACACCAGCAATCTTGCAAGCTTTGTTGTTTCCCAGCAATACAGATCCACCATCTTGCTCACATAGTTCCTCGAACACGTCTTTGTTTGGAGTCATGTGCCAAGTGCAACCTGAATCCATAATCCATTCCTTCGTTGAGTCGCTGCTTGAAACCACAAGAACATCAGATGAGTCGAAATCATCTTGTGCAATGGCTACGTTGCCATTATCCTTACCTCCATGATCCTTCAGGCGTTCAGGGCACACCTTTCTTGTGTGACCCTCCTTCTTACAATGATAGCATCGAATACCAAATGCCTCGCCACTGTAAGACTTCTGCTGACTTTTACCTTTCTTCTTGTCGAACTTACCATCTTTTCGCAAGAATTTTCCCTTGACGGCCAAACCTTCACCAACAGTCGAAGGTTTATGCTCCTTTCGTTCGTTCAAGTCCTTCGAATACAAGGCTGATTGAACTTCTTCAAAGGTCAGGGACTCCCTTCCATACAAGAGAGTTTCTTTGAAGTGAGCATGTGTTCTGGGCAAAGCGCACAACAGCAACAGCGCTTGATCTTCATCATCGATCTTTACATCAATATTTTCCAGATCAAGAATCAGCTTGTTGAACATATCCAACTGCTCAGCCAACACTTTGTCTTCACTCATCTTGAATGAATACAAAGCCTGCTTCAGGTAGAGTCGATTTACCAGCGATTTGGTCATGTACAAACTTTCAAGTTTCACCCATAACCCTGCTGCCGTCGTCTCCTTTGATACCTGTCGTAGAACCTTATCACCAAGGCTCAGCAAGATTGCGCTGTGGGCTTTCTCTATCATGGCCGTCTTCTCCTTCTCCGTTAACGCAACATCCATGGCTGCGACTCCCTTCAAAGCTTCTAAACAACCCTGCTGAACCAGTAGGGCTTTCATCTTCAAGCGCCACAGACCAAAATCGTTCACTCCGGTGAACTTTTCAATCTCATACTTTGTTGAAGGCATCTTCTCCACGCTCACCGCACCAATTTGTTGTGAAAAAACGATGTCAAGAACAAAGTATAAGGGAAAAAGAATGGAAAAAACAAGAAGAACAACAAAGGATTGGTTATAACTGCTATTCTTTACTTTCTCTTTGAATTAAGATTACAAGCGTTACAAGAATAACAAATAACCCTCTCACCCTGAATTAGGATTAGCTGTCGTACTAAGATGAGAGACTAGTATGCTATTTATAATAAACCTAACATACTAACTAATGGGCTTTTTTCACAATTACCCATTACAAGCTAACTTAGGGTACAAGCTAACTTAAACAATTGGACATAACAAACAGGCCCAATTCGATATGCTAACAAACCTAGCAATATCGACTAATGCATGTTAGAACAACTTCGACTACAACACGCACTACCCTAGAGTTCGTTCCAATATCTCACAAGATGGATCGTTAGTAACCATCACTGGAACCATCTCTACGACAGATGGATGGAAAACCATCATTGTGATGGATGAACAAAATCAAAGATGGAGATTTGGAGTAACACTTTTTAGTTACTCTTAGAGTCAATATAACTATCATTTGAACTATATGTTCAAGAACCTTTTTTTACAAAACCAGAAGGTATTATTACTCATCTCTCCATAGTCATTACTAGAATTTGATTCTACTATCTCTTCTAATGCTATTGCCTCCATATGCCGTGAAAACAATCGAGGAGAGATGTGCCACTGGCAAATACAACATGTTTCAATTTTTTTTTATATATAATTTTAACAATAATAGAGGAAAACATAGAAAATCTATAAGATAAACTATTAGGAAAGATCTAGAAATTAAGGATCAAAATATGGTTTATGAGAGAGCAATATGGCATAATTTGATTCATGTAGCTGACCTCACTTAGTGGAAAAAGGTTTGATTATTGTTTTTATTTTAATGATGATGTGGTGATTTAAATGATGATTGTGTGATAACATGAATGGTGTGGATGTATTGATTTGATATTGCAAGTGAAGATGAGGTGTTGTGAAAGTTGCATGATTTAAGATAATGATTTCATTGGTGCATGATTTAAGACCATGATTTTTGGTGGTGTGCATTGTCGAGTCTTTACGTGAACATCCATGCATTCATAGTCATTTATTGATGCTTGATTTAAGATCAAAAAAAAAAATTATTGGTGTGTAATTTCAGTGCGGGGTTTTAGATCTCGAGAATTCATTAGTGTGTGAATTTAGTGCGGGGTTTTAGATCTCGAGAATTAATTGGTGAGTGATTCACGATCACAAAATTATAGTAGCCTAATTTGAGATCAGGATTGGTACCACATGTTTGTAGAGTCGTAATAGACGCATTACATTCACATGAGTTGTGTTTGGTAATGTTTGGTGTGAACTTGTGCATTTATGTGGTAAATGTTAATTGTCGGTGTGTGGAAATTTTGGAATGAGTCATAATTGTGCAATTGGTGATTTATAGTCGAAATGATGACTTAACTGTTTGTGATGAAATATGGTTTATGAGAGAGCAATGTGGCATAATTTGATCCATGTAGCATACCTCACTTAGTGGAAAAAGGTTTGATTATTGTTTTTAATTCATTTTTTTAGAGGGGCTTGGTTGTTGTGGTTGTTTTAATATATGCTTTATATATATATATGGGATTTGCTAATATACACCCACTAATTTTTATGTAGGAGTATTTTAGCAACATGCGTCTTTAGCTGTATTTAGCCACTTTTTAGTTATCACTTGTTAAAATGCTCCTTCTAAAAAATAAGTGGGTGTATTCTAGCAAATGCCTATAGGAGTTGCTAACATACACCCATTTATTTTTTAGAAGGTGTGTTATAGCAACATACACCTCAAGGTGTATTTATCAACTTTTTAGTTATATCCCTATATATATATATATATATATATATATATATATATATATATATATATATATATATATATATATATATATATATATATATATATATATGATCCTATTTTAGTATTCATGATTTCTTTCACTAGAAAAGGGTACAGTTTTTAATTTTCCTTGGGTGTGTAGTATACAATTCTGAGTTTTCTTCATGTAAAAAAACGTAAAAGTAATATTCCTTAATCTATTAAAAGAAAACTCAAAACCAACTGAACAAATAGGGGCCTTACTTATTTAAAGTTTGAAACCTTAAATGTCATGAAAAAAATTTCAATGAGCTTGTAATCTTTTAGACTTGATTATCCCATCACCCACATGGCCCCCATCTAGGAAGCCAAATTTATTTATTTATTTATGCTTTGTCTTTTATCAAAATATAAGCTGCAAAAGTGTATCCATCAATATAGTCTTTATAAAATGGATATTGTAATTTAAATTGCACACTCACACAATTGAATATGTATACATGAATCACCAATTTGGCACCTGCAGTCACTCGTGTAACTCCACAGGATTGGGATGCATTGACATTTATAAGATGAGAATTTGTAAAGAAATATAATGACAGTTGAGGTGAAAAAATTCATTTTGAAGCAGTTTCAACAATTTTAATTGTTGTGTCTAACGAAGTTTTGTTTGATCTAATACCACGAGTTGTGATATTTCATTGATTCCTTTGGCTTTATTTCTCATGTTAATACCCATGTAAGTCATTTAACCTTGCCTCTAAACTAATTAGTGACAATTATATTTATGAATAAAGACATCTTTTCTTTACTTAAAAACTTAATGATACATCTGGAAATATTGAAGTGCAAGCTATAAAGAGTAGGCTTTAAAATAGTTTATCACCAAATTAAGTCTCCAAACAAAATTGATAGGTTATTAACTAGTGTTGATTTCATCTTTGATTTGCAAATTTTTGTATCTTCGTTATTGTTTATTAAGATATATATTTTACATGCTGAATAGACGGTGGTTAGCTTAATAATTTACATTTATGCTGTGCTAAAGAGGATTAGCAATAACAAGTAATATATACTACTTTCATTTCTTGTTTCAATTGATTTTGTGTGGACTAATTTTTATAGTTTTAATCATTTTAGCCTCTTCAAGGAATTTTTTTAGATTTATTTCTCTTATATTTACGAAGACTAAAAGAATTTTTAGTATCATTTCACATTAATTTAAGACTCAGAATTTTTCCATTTTATTTAATTTAATATGATCAAATATGATAAATTTTCACATAGGGGGAAATTCAAAACTCTGGTATTTATATGTTGGTATCTTCATGATAGTACGTTCAAATTTTAGCATTGAATGTCTGGGAATCAAGATGTTATTCTTCAAAAAAAAAATGTTTGTTAGCCTTGGGAAAAGTTTTATATTATTCAAAGTAAGAGATGTTATTCTTCTATGTAAATGAATACCACTTTTTCTTTTAGCCTGTGATAAATTATGATTATGTGCATTATTTTTTTTTCCCTCTATTTTAAGCACTGGTATTTAGGCTCTCATACCCTTATAAACGATTTGGTGTTTCATTAATTTGTTTCCCTTTACCAATCTTGATTTATTTGTCGAAGACACATGGTGGATGTGGTGTTGATTGTGAATGAGTTAGTTGACTAGGTAAAGAAATATGTTAAAAACTTAGTGGTCTACGAAATTAACATTCACTTTATTTTTAAATAATGTTATTTTTAGAAAAACATAGAAGGTGCAAATAATAAAAGCCCACTAATAAAAGTCAATTTGTCAGACCCAAGTCCAGAAATCCTAACCCTAAAGTCACTTTTTCATTTTGTTGCTCGTTCTCTATATAAGACGCCGTTTCATCTCATTTTTCCTCCATTCCTTCTTCAACTTTTTGTATTCTTCTTTTCTTCTCCATTTTCAATATCTTTTTTCTTGGTTCTCCTTCTTGATGTATTCTTGCAACATCTAATTTATCTTGTGAGTGTTACTTCTTAAAAAAAATTAGATTTTTAGTCGAAATCAGACATGTGATATTCTCGATCTAATAACTTGACCAAACTATGTGTTTGATATCAAGTCAACCAACTTTGTCCTCTCGATCAAGCATGTTATTCATAAACAATGATGAAAGTCAACAAGATGATGGCGATGATATTTTGAAAATAAGGATCAATTTTTAATTATCAAATCGATGAAGTACCAAAGGTATGAAATCAACAACAAATCCTTATTATGATTTATATTTGTTTTTCATCATATAAACTTATATGCATATCAGATTATTTCCTTTTGTTTTGGATCATCCAATTTAATTATGACATTTTTAATATTCATCGCCTTGCAAAGGACACTATGTCATTGATCAAACAGTTGTAAAATTTCAAAAAATAAAAATAGCATATAAATTAACAAATTTATACATGGACATTCTTCAAACTAAATTACATGTCTCATGTTAATTTTTTTTTTAAATAATCTAAAACTGCATAAGTGTTAATCCGATATATATTAAAAATGTTGAAAACAATTCATAATAAATAACTTACATACTTCAAAAAAAAATACATTGTACTAAATTTATTTTTTATATTATAAGTCATCATAAATAAAGTTATTAAAAATTATCTTATAAATGAAATTAATGTTAATAACATAACATTGTTTTGTAATAATTGTGTACAAAGAAAACTATGTTATTATTTGTGTGATGTATTATGATATTGTCTCAACACTAGGAATGCAAGTGTTGAACACTGATGGATCAATAATAATTGGGCATATTTGACAAGCCCATTATACCACAACTCAAGATATTCAACCCTAAGTGTTAGAGCTTATTCATAAACAACAACAACAACCGATACTGCTCAACTCTCTTTCTGTGTTATTCTTCTTCTTCTTCTTCTTCTTCAAATCTTCAATGAAGCTTCAACAAAGTACAACATCATTCAATTATTCATTCTCTTTCTCTGCTACTCTTATTCTTGAAGTCTTAAATAGTGTTCAACTTCAATTATAACATGAAAAAAAAAAATTGGGAAAAATCCATGTGTGGTTATATCCACACCATGCCCTACACCAGATCTACCCCTGGTGATACCAAATAAACACAAATTCCAAATCCAGTAAATATATTCTCAAACCACGAGAAGTACGCAAGAAAAAGAACACATAAAAATATTTTGTCTTTGGGCAAACAATAGAAAAAATTCACTTTGTATCAGAAGTATGGCTTATCACAACCTTACCACCTGCATGCACTTGTATCTACTGGATATTTTTAACAGGTGCATGCAGGTGGCAAGGCTGTGATAAGCCATACTGCTGATACAAAGTGAATTTTTTCTATTGTTTGCCCAAAGACAAAATATTTTTATGTGTTCTTTTTCTTGCGTACTTCTCGTGGTTTGAGAATATATTTACTGGATTTGGAATATGTGTTTATTTGGTATCACCAGGGGGAGATCTGGTGTAGGGCATGGTGTGGCTATAACCACACATGGATTTTCCCAAAAAAAAAATTTCATGTTATGATTGAAGTTGAACACTATTTAAGACTTGAAGAATAAGAGTAGCAGAGAAAGAGAATGAATAATTGAATGATGTTGTACTTTGTTGAAGCTTCATTGAAGATTTGAAGAAGAAGAAGAAGAAGAATAGCAAAGAAAGAGAGTTGAACAGCAGCAGTTGTTGTTGTTTATGAATAAGCTCTAACATTTAGGGTTGAATTAATATCTTGAGTTGTGGTATAATGGGCTTGTCAAATAAGCCAAATTATTATTGATCCATCAGTGTTCAACACTTGTATTCCTAGTGTTGAGACAATATCATAATACGTCACACAAATAATCACATAGTTTTTTTTGTACACAATTATTACAAAATAATGTTATGTTGTTAACATTAATTTCATTTATAAAATAATTTTTAATAACTTTATTTATGATGACTTATAATATAAAAAATAAATTTAGTACGATATATTTTTTTGAAGTATGTAAGTTATTTATCATGAATTTTTTTCGACATTTTTAATATATATCAGATTAACACTTATGTAGTTTTAGATTATTTAAAAAAAAAATTAACATGAGATATGTAATTTAGTTTGAATAATGTGCTTGTATAAATTTATTAATTTATATGCTATTTTTATTTTTTGAAATTTTACAAGTGTTTGATCAATGACACAGTGTCCACTACAAGAAACATTGCAGTTTGCCAGGGATTTAAGCTAGGAGTATGCACTCCTGGCAAAAAAACGAGGGATAAAGCCAGGGAAGCTCCTGGTAAAATGCCAAAGCAAATGGTGCGCACATGCTTCCTTATACCATGGGCAAGCCCCTCGCAAAATGCAACTGGCCCTGGCATAATTCTAGGCGGGAGATTTGAATTTAAAAAAGGGGACAAAGGTGCAGGTTTGTCAGCCATTTGCGAGGGCCTTACCAAGGGTTGACCCTGGGACACGACAAACAAGGCTTGACAAGACCAAGCTCTGCAAAAGGCTGGAAAAGCTGGCATGCGAGGGGCATAACCCCTGGGAAAATGTGTTAAGGCCTGGCTTTTTCTGACCAAACATTGGACCGTTCTGACGCCAATTTGCGAGGGGCATATCCCTCCGTTTGGCCTTGGCATAAAATGTACTATATTAGCGTGTTTTCTTACATCAGTAACTTAGAAAAGTTTTAGAAAAAAATTTTCCCTTCATCTATTCTTCCTTTCGTCAACAGACCTCTTTCTTCAACACAACACACACCAATCTTTCTCCAACAGCACTAATTTTTATTACTTTGGTAAATCTCTTTATACTTATATTTTCTTGATTCAATTTTTATCTTATATATATTTACATATAATTTCTTCTTTGTCATTTGAATGTCAAAGTGAAGCTGCCTCCTCCTGTGATTCTTTGCTCAACTTGGTTTTGGAACTTTTCTTTGTGAAGCTTGAACAAGTTAGTAGTTTCTCTACTTTAAATTATTGATATGTTATAAACACTAGTACAGAAAAAACTTTTTAAATCGGGTGAAAATGATTTTTTAAATCGGTTCTGGGTCCGATTTATAGGTGGCCGACTTAAAAAACTGTTTTGATTTTTAAGTCGGCCACCCTTACCCGATTTAAAATCTTTTATTATGTCGGTTCACCCGATTTAAAAGCTTCTAATTAAATCGGGTTAACCCATTTAAAAAGGTTAAAAAGGTAAAAAAAATCAGGTTTTTAAGTCTGGTCACTCATCCCATTTAATAAACATAATTTAGATCGGTTCAACCGATTTAAAATCTTTTATTAAGTCGGTTCACCCGATTTAAAAGCTTCTAATTAAATCGGGTTAACCCATTTAAAAAGGTTAAAAAGGGTAAAAAAAATCAGGTTTTTAAGTCTGGTCACCCGATTTAAAAACTTCTAAAGCAACATAGCATTAAACAAGTCCAATACATAAGACACTCAAGAATTTTAAGGATGAACTTCCAAAAAATCCAGTGAATAAAATGTGACAAGACAATCTAAATGACTAAATCAACATAGCATTGAACAAGTCCAATATATAAGACACTCAATAACTAAAATCAAAATTGCACATTATCTTTATTATCATCACTCATCTCAAAACACAAAACTCAACCTAGAAGCAGTTTACAGATCAAGGTGCAACAACAATACGTCCAGCAACTTGGTCCAAATCCCTCCTGCCACTGGAAGTGATCTTCCTGCCACTGTGATACAGAAAAACCAATGTTAAAAACATGATACAAAAGGCTGATGCAGAATAGCATAAACTATTTCTAAGCAAATGCCAATCACAATAAATAAAATGCATAGATGCAAAATAGCATGAACAACTGCTAAACAAATGTTGCGGCTTAGACTAATCTATTGTGACTATTCTCTTAATTGTAAACTATAGCAGACTAACAAGGATAATGAGTCTCTTACCCCTTGGTGTCCATCTCAATAAGGTTGGGATAATGAGTCTCTTACCCCACATTCTGCCTCTACAGTCTACACACATCAGCTTGTAGGCATTCAGTGGTGTTTATTAGACTTCAGATATTGATGACAGGCTGCACATGCTGGACAAAATATGTATGTCCACTGCAGAAGATACTAGCAGGCAAGATTCCAAGCTTCAGTTTTCCATCAAAAGTAAACACAAGTCCACTATCATCATCAACAGATGGTCCTAGCTGACTGTGAAGAATATCATTAAACCCATTCTGATCCCATATCTTGTCATCAGCTAGAAGCATTTCTTTCCATTGCTTAGCCAAAATCTTGGCAGACTCTGTAGGTCTCCAATGGAAAATTCCGATGTTGTAGGCACCAGTAACTATTCATGAGGATAAACAATTTCATCAATATACAGTTTAAAGAAACAACTAAATAAATAAAACAATATTCACAATAAAATGAGAGATGAAAAGAAGTAATAGGTAAGAGCAATGAATTGGTTACTGAGATTTGAAAATAATATAACCAAGCAGAGAAAACTTTCATCAGATTAAGAGCCAAAGGTTGCATGCTGAAAATTGATTTGCTTATGAATGGTTTTTTATCTAACTCTCCTATGGAAGCAAAAGCCCTTTGGGCTTCATGTGCAAACAAGGCACATGTCTGCCCTACTCAATGATAAAATCTAACATCCATTTGGAAGAATGGGGTCAGCAAGGATATAGGTCTACACCACATGGGGTCATAGAAGCTATAGTACCTTGTGATGAATCAACTATTCCAAAATCTCAAGTTGTTGAGTGAAAGTACATGAGTGGTTCTATAACTGCAGTTTCTAATCTAAAGCAAGCCAAAAGGGTAAGAAAAAGTCTAAATTGATTCCTTGGAACTATTATTTGACAAAAAAGACGACTTTCATCCCATGAAGCAGAATTTGCGTGTCCATGGATGCATTTGACTCATATTGAAAAGTTTTATTCTATATATCTCATCATATTTATGGTACACGCAGAAAATAAATACGCCACAAGAATTGATATAAGTACAGTAAAAAAAATGATATCAGTAAGTTCTCATTATAGTATAATATTTACCTTCTTGCCAAATTTCCAAACTGTCATCCACAACTGTTGGAACTACTTGATCACTAGAAGTTAAAATATCTGCTTCTGGATGACGAGCAAAATATGGAAGTGGATTTTGTTTAACAATTGCATAATTGAAAAAATATATCAGGAATGACATATATCTTAGGTAATCATATTATTGGCTTGAAGACATTACTTTATCCATACATAAGATTATTAAACTATGTCATTACTTTATGCATAAGTGTATTGGGTTAATTTTATTCATGTAGAGATTTCTGCACTACAAATATGAATGTGCATGTGTGCCTTTGTGTTCTACAAAAAGATGGACTCATAATTAAACTTTTATTGATAAATTCATAAGAAATACATAAAGGACTCAAAGTAGAAATTGATAAGAGTGAAGCTGACCCCATGATGACAGCAAGTAGAAAGGTAAAGACAAGAATAGAAGGTTGTAAGGCAGAGGCATAAGTTGGATTTGTATAACCTAAACCATAAAGAAACACCAGCTGGCTGCCAAATATCGGAGGAAAAAAATATAATGCTTGATTAGTGCTTACCTTTCATTCTCATAACCAATATCCAGCAATTTATCCTTACTAACTACAGAGCAAAACAAAGAGCTAAAATACACACATCAAAATAACAAACATACTTCTAGACGTTAAGCCTAAGTAAGATTTCCTTGAAGCTCAACAGCTTTCAATCCAGCTAATCCAAATATAATCCTCAATCTATGTGCAGCTTACTTCGTTCCACTGCATATTAAAATGAGAAATTATTAAGTAGTTAGAGGCGTCATAATAAGTGTCAAGAGAAGGGTTTACCTTAAGAAGGTGCAGTAAGAGAGCTGAAGTGTGGACGACGGTGACACCCGACCGCGAAACCAAATGCACTAACTAAAATAACGCAAGCAAATCTCAAATCAAGGAATCACACAAGATTAAAAGATCAAGAAATTAACAAAAAACACTTAAATCAACATAAAAGCATAAAATTTTAAAAATAAAATTCTGAAATAAACAAAAAAAAATTATAACCGAAAAGGATTAAGTGCTAAACTGGGAGTGAAATTATAACCTGGAAAAAGGAAGAGGTGGAGAAAGGAACAGTGAGGAACCGAACAAGGATGGTGACAATCTGCGTGGTGAAGTATAATGAAACAAAGAAGCTATCTTTGTCGTGGTGAATGAAAGCCAATCAACAGAAAAAAGAAACACTACAGTAATGTTATTTGCAGTTTGGCACATTAAAAAGATAAAACATAAGAATCTAAAAAAATATTAACTATATACAGAGGCATCACTAATGTCTTATAATAAAATTGAATTCTTATACGGACACCCAGATCAATAATGGAATAAACTTGATAATTTTACCTTGTAAAGCTCTTCGTCAAATTGGGCTAGTTAAGCACACTTGGACATTATATCTTTCTTGATGAAGAATGGAGTATGTAATGTAGTATATCCCCTTTTCGCTAAAAAATCAAGCCCAAACATGATTAGAGCTTGGTTAAGAAAAACACCATCTCCTTTGAGATAGAAATCTCTACCTCCAGCAACATCAGCTCCTATCATGCATCAAACAACATGACAAAATATTAGAAAGCCTTAGCTACTGCAGTTGAAACACAACAGTGTTCCATAGGTGACTAACATAAAAAGCTTCAGCTGGGAAAAACAAATACAGTGAAAATGATGAAGCACAACCAACTAAAAGAAATTATACTCATTTACATTATATTTTAAGGCATCAAGCAACATGTTAAATCAAATAAAAATACTTGACAGTGTCCAGATTCGGGATAGTGGCAGAAAGATATCGTACAAATCATTAATTAGTGCAACAACTAACCTAAAACACACATGAGACAGTTAAGGAAGCAGACAACTAGAAGGAAAGCGTTCTGGAAAAAGAATAACATTTATTATTAGCTTCTCGTGACGCCAAAAAAGACTAGCTACCACGAAAACAAACAGCTACTGTGATTACAAAAACAAGAGGATTGCAACATCCTGACCAAATAAAAACATTCCAAACCTCACAAAATGTTGAAATAAGTAAATAAATAATGTGACTTGAATATATGAATAAATTCAAACCTTTCTTCAAATCAGCTAACTCAAGCAAGTCAACTAGATCCACATGATTCTTGAGATTAGGTTCAGCTCTTTTCTCACCCCATGTTCGGACGACAAGTTTGTTTGCCTAAAACATAAATTATCCAATGAATTTTAATACAAACACTACATTATCAAAGAAAAAATCAATATAATTGTAAATAAAACAAACCTCATCATTGCTGATGGGAACAGAATCGTGAACAAGGTTTCCAATTTAGAATTCAAGAGGTTTAAGGTTTCCTGAGCCTCAACCTCTTTCTCAGCAATCTTTTTCTTAATCTCTTCAGATTTAGAAATAAACTCAGTTGCATCTTCACCACCCTAACACACACACAAACAAAATAAAAAATAATCAACAATGCATAAATTGAAAAGAAAAAGAAAATAAAATAAAAATAGTGATATGCTTACTCGCTTGAGTTTGGAAACTTCCTTATTGATTTTGTTAAATTCTTTGCGCAGATTCTCAAACTCGAATTGACCTAAAATAAACAACAAAACATGATTAGGTTAATGACATTGAAATTTGTAAACTGAAGATGAAGAGAGGAGAGAAAGATGATTGGAAAAAGGAAAAGGGTTTCAGATTGGGTTAGGTGATGGTGAGAGCAAAGATTCAATTGAGGTTGAAGAGGGGATTGAGTAAACCGATTGAGGTGGGAGAGGGTTTGAGGGGAACAATGAGTAAGATTGGGTTTCAAATTGGGTTAGTGATGGTGAAAGCAAAGCTTCAATTGAGCAAAGATTCTTGTGAGAGGGTTAGTATGTGATGGTGAGAGCGAAGCTGAGAGGGTTAGTGATTGGGTTTCAGATTAGGGGAAAGTGAGAATGAAGAATAAAATTGTTTTATTTTAATTTTAATATGAAAATGACTTTTTAAATGGGGTTACCCGATTTAATATGTATTGGTCTCAAAATCCTTTCCTCCGCATGACTTTTTAAGTCAGGTGGATCACAACCCACTTAAAATCCTTGAGCTAATAAGTGTATTTTGTACTAGTGAAATGTTGTTATGTAATTTTTTGAATATGTTAATAATGGCTGAATATATAAGTGTATGTATAAATTTTTTGGATCTGTTATATATATATATTTTGGAATAATGATGTTAATTAATGGCTGAATAAATTGATGTATGTATAATTTTCGAATTTTTAAAATAATAATGTGTTATATTTCAAATTTTTGTTTTTTAGAATAATAATGTTATATTTAGAATTTTTTTATGGAATGTATAAATTTTTGAATTTTTTTTAGTGTATGTGTATTGCATGTTGAATATGTTTTTTAGGGTATTTTATAATTCAATTTTTTTTTATACATGTTGTTATATATATTGTTTTATACATGTTTTTATATATATTTTTTAGGGTATGTTATATCTGTTAAATATATAGTATTGGAAAATAAACATAGTCTTATATTAAGTTTTTAATAATAACATTAGGTTTCACTAAATTGTGTATACTATTTATTTTAATTTAAAACTTTACTTTTTAAAGTTTAATTTGAGAAAAATGTTATTTATTCAAATTTTAATTTTAATGGTGTAATAATTTCTCCAATATCAAAACAGTTTTTTTTTTTTTAGAATTTTAAACTGTTTATTTTCAAGTGTAATAAATTATAATAATGTTTTTGATATGAAATTGTATTTTTTTACTACAAATCTATTTTTTCTTAATTATTAAAATGAAGTAAAACTTTTTTTTTTATCTAAAACAAATTATAATAATAATGTTTTTGATATGAAATTGTTTTGTTAACTAAAAAACTTTTTATAAGTAATTGGAATAAAAAAATTAATTTAAATGAATAATTATTAAACTGATATTATTTAAAGACTAATTTTTTTAATTATAAAAGTGTTTTTAATTAGTAGTACGTAAAGAAAATTTTTGGCGTAAAAAAAGTTCGCTCGTAAAGAAATTTCGTGGAATATTTTTAGTTAGTACACAAATATTTCGCGCGTAAATTTTTTTTTATTAAAACCTGTTTCACAAGTGCAAGTGGAAGACGACGCCCACACAAGAGTGTCAATTCTGAATGGCGATGACGACCCTTATCCAATCTATGGTGAAGAGGAGGAGGTGGAGAGCGAAGAAGATGATTGAAGTTGGACCCTTTCTTGTGACTTTATCTATTTTTTTTCTTGGTTTGTAATATTTGGGGAAGCTTCTTATGCTTCCGGGTACAATTTTCACTTATTACTGCATGGTTTGTAATATGATTTCGTACAATTTTAATTTCACTGTTGTTAGACTTAATTTTCACTTATTGCTTCTTATGTGGATGTATTGATTTGATAATGCAATTGATAGCCATGATAGTTGTGAGAGTTGCATGATTTAAGACCATGATTTATAGTTGTGTGCATTGTCAAGTCCGTACGTGAACATTCATGCACTCATAGTCAGTCGATAGTTGCTTGGTTTAAATAAAGATCCAAATGTGGCTTGATTTAAGATCAAGAGATTTCAGTGCGGGGTTTAAGATCTCGAGAATTCATAGGTGGGTGATTTAAGATCACTATTCATGGGGGCGTGACTTTAAGGTCTTGATTTATAGTTGTGGGATCACTCAGTAACAGACCTCTGATATCCAAAACTTTGGTACCACATGAATGTAGAGTCGGATTAGGAGCATTACATTCACATGAGTCGTGATGTGATAATTGTTAACTGTCGATGTGTGGAAATTATGGAATGATTCACAACTGTGCAATTGGCAATTTATAG
Organism: Medicago ruthenica; assembly: GCA_018208015.1. Classification (NCBI taxonomy): domain Eukaryota; kingdom Viridiplantae; phylum Streptophyta; class Magnoliopsida; order Fabales; family Fabaceae; genus Medicago; species Medicago ruthenica. The sequence continues at coordinate 28,996,246 of CM031376.1, forward strand.
TTGAAATGATGATTTAGCTGTTGGTGATGAATAATGACGTGAGAAATACAATTTAATTGATGATGATGAATTAAGACGCGAAGTTACAATTTAATTACAATGTGGTATGATTAAGTTGGTAATTATATAATGATGAGGGTATGCTACGAATTTGTGAATTATGCATGAGTAGTAACCAAGCTTTCTGTATTGATGATTATTTGAATGCGATATGTATGTTGAGTTATGTAACCAGGCTCGTTTGTTTAGATGTATATGTGATGATTGTTGATGTTGCTTGCCTGACATACATGCGTTTATTATTCTCTTATGTTGAGCATATATCTTACTCTCTAGTGGCTTTATTGTCGCCTCATCCGTGGGTTCAACCCTTGTGGAAATAGACTTGCAGGTTGAGGATTAGTGCTCGGTGAGTTGTGATGAGGATGGCGTCATGCCTATTCTCTGTTTATGTCGCTTTTACTGTCGAGGATGTCAAGATTAGGTGCTCTGATCTAGGAGTCCAGTGTAATATCCCGCTTAAACGTAACTTTTATCAGTATCAGAGGAATTACGAGCGAGTAAGGGCAAAATTGTAATTATGAGCTGCAAGGGCTTTATATAGGGGAAAGTTAAGATTTTCTTCATTTCCTCATTTCCCTTCTCTCTCTAGAATTCAGATTTTTCCCTCTCTCTCTCTAGGATTTCGGCCATCATCATCAACAGCCTTTAATCCATCACTTTTCTTCCCAAACCTTGTTGGATCACAAGCAAGCTAAACTTTGGGAAGCTTAGAGCAAGAGAAAGCTAAGGAAAACAAGTCAAGAGGAGGAATTCCAAAGCTAGGGTTTTGGTAAAAGGAAGATTGGCAAGATCTGCAAGTATTAAGTGAGTTCTGTAGTACAACTTATCCCTTTTGGGTCATATTGTGTGAGAATCACAACTTAATTTCTAAGGCTTAAGGAAAAAGGATAGTTTTTCCCCTTTTGATACATATGCTTAATTCATGCTTAATCCTTGAACCTAGTACGTTTTTATAGTTTAAAACGAGTCCCTGGCATGTTTCAAAGATCACTTGGCGGTTGGGTACCAAGATTTTGAGGTTAAAACAGAAGTTTAAGGATTCTGAGTTCTGCTACGATCGCAGTGCGACCAGGACTTTGCTCTGCGAAGCTTCAGACACATAGTCAAACTTCAGACACAGAACGAAGCTTCAGACTCAGAATTACTGTTCAGACTCAGAACGAAGCTTCAAACTCAGAATTACTGTTCAGACTCAGAACAAAGCTTCAGACGCAAAATTACTGTTCAAACTCAGATGCACCCTTCAGACTCTGACTTCAGACGCACCTTTCAGACTCAGACGCACTCATCAGACTCTGAATGATCAGATGCAGGTGCTCGCAGTGCGAAGTTAAGGGTCACAAAGCGAAGTGGTCCAGAATGACTTTTTATTAACAAACAGTTGTATCAAGCCCATGATCTTTGAGATTCCTTGGAATAGAGTTACTTATGAACCTTCAAGGATTAACCTAGGATAAACATATGTATCATACAGAGTGATGGGTAGTTTTCCCACAGGATTTCAGGAAGAGGAGCAGGAATTATTACAGATGGGATAGTAAGCCCATAAGTATGACATATGATAACGATATGTCTAGAACCTATAATGGGTTACCAAGAATATAGAGGTATTCAGATTAAAGTACAAGAGTACTAGGAATGTTTCTCAACATTCAAGGATTCATATGAGAATAGTATCAGGTATGTTAAGGGTTAGTTTTTTAGGATACCCTTAACCAGACAAGTTATAGTGTACCGTAGGCAGAGGTATCGGGATTTTTCCCCAGTTTCAGGTACATTTCATGTACATCAGGACGTGCCTCAGATGTTCACGACAGAGTGACACTGAGGGTTCACGTATCAGGTCAAGAAATTATACAGATTATATGTATATATATATATATATATGTTGACAAGTCGTGGCACAGGTACGCTTCAGATTATTCTGGATAGGCCAGCCCGTTAGGGAGCCTACATGACAACTCATATATATATGTTCAGGAAATTATCAGGAATATCAGGATAATGTATTAATCAGGAATATATATATATATATATGTATGTATACAGAATAATTAATTATCAGGATAAACTTTGTGTCTTCTGGGTTCTCGCAGTTAGAGAGCGCAGGGGGTTCCAGTCATTGCTGGAATGGGAGGAACTTTCCGCGAGGATAACCACACATAAGTTTAGTGTGTCTTCTGTGTTCTCGCTAGTTAGAGCACAGAGGGTTCCAGTTACAGCTGGAATGGAAGGAACTTTCCATGAGGATAACCACACACACATGCAAGAGGAGTCCAGTGGTTAGCCTCAGATAGGAATTTTCACCGGTTATCAGGGGAATGTGCTTCGGGGTTACTCCACTCGGGGGCATTCCGTAAAATCAACTCAGATAATAATGTTTGTTACACGCTAACATCTAACAGTTAATTTATCAGGAAAACATTTTAAATGTTATCATGCAGGAATTAATATCAGGCAGATGTTAGTTATCAGGAAGGTATCAGGGAACAGTTATCACGCGGTGATCCTAGGTTTCCCCTCGATCACTGAGTTATCAGTTTGTAGTCTAGTTTTCATGACTACACAGTTTAGCAGGAATAGGCAGGTTTAACCTTATATGGGTTGAGTTAGAGTTCGACGATCATAGGTTTTCCCCAAGATTGCTGATAGTAGTGCATGGCGACGCTAGGTGTCCCTGAGGTTGCCAATAGTAGGTTGGGTGGAGCTCACTGAGACATTATGTCTCATCCCAATCCTTCTGGTGCAGGTTTACAGGTAAGCAAGAGGTTCATGATGAAGTTCTTCAGGGAGACGCTGGATGGAGTGCAGTTGCTCGTACCAGCTCAGGAGTTTATCAGACTTAAGTATAAGTAATTGTAATGGTATTTGAATAATTGTATAAACGAGCCAATTGTACTCATTCAGTTGTATTATTATTATTGAAAATTTTAATGTATCAATGTCATACCCCAATTTTTGACCTAAAATTTCTTTTTTTTTACTCGCCTTTTTGGTCCAGAATTTTTCATCATCTCAGACGAAATTTCGACAGAGAGGTATTTTAAAATACCTCATTTTTTTTTAATTTCGTCCGGGTCCGTTTTTTTGTTTTTATTATTATTTTTTATTTTTATTTTTATTCTTTTAAATGTTTTTATTGTTATTTTATTTAGTGCTATTATTTCTTTTTTAGTTACCTTTTTAATTTTTACAACTGACTTTTTTTTTTCTTAGAGGAGACTTTGTTAACGATTTATTTTGTTTTAATTTGTCATTTAAGTTGCCATTCACTGACCTTTATGGACAGTGATGGCAAATTAGTGTATATATTATAGAGTCAGTCAACAGTAGCAAGGGGGGACACGGTCAGATAGTCATCATCAGAGTTCAAAAATACTGTGACACAATCCTTCACAAACACCTTAATTTCCCATTATCACAAAAAAATAAAAAAAAAACTATCATCCACAAAGCCACTCACGGCCACAACCACTTAACACAGAATCAAACACATAACCATACCAAACCACCACAAAGCCACAATAAAAAACTAAACATCATCCCTCCACCACCACAAACCTAGCCCGAACAGCCCAACAACCACGCACACAACCCACACGGCCAAACCATCTCCACCACCATCAAAGATACACAGCCGCGCCACCACCTGGCCGCGCCACCCAAACAACCCCAAATCCAAACCGGATTCACCACAAAAATCCGAACCAAACTGAAGCTACCCCAGAAATCCAAACCAAACATATTCACAAAACCACACGGACTCCAACCACCACCCAACAACCACACAGCCACTTACCACCAACATCACACACGCGGTCCCTCCTCCCTACGCCGCCATAACCAAGCCGTAACTACAGCCACCCTACCCACGGTCAGGCCAACAAAACCAGCCCCCAAAAAACAAAACCGAATCATAACCTCACAAACACAAAACCACCGGTCCAAATCAAAAAGAAAGAGAGGTATAGGTTTCGTTTTTTGTAGATCTAGGGTCGTTGATTTTGTTTTGAAAAAAAATAAGTTTAGAAGTGTAAAGAGGAGAGGGAGAGCTTTAAGAAACACTAAAATTTTTTAAAATAGGCGGAGTTTTTCAACTCCGGCGCGGTGGCGCCGCCGGCGGCCGCCACGCCGGAGGAGTTCTTGGCCGGAGAATTTTCAGAGAGGAGAGAGAGAGAGAGGGGCGGTTGGGAGAAAGAGAAGAGAGAGAAAGCCTTTGCAAAAATGAGAAAAAAACCGGCCCTTTGGGTATTTATGGGCCCTGAACCGGTTTGGTTCTTTTGAACCAAACCGGTCTGGTTTATTTTCCTCTTCTTTAGCCCAATGGGCTTTACACGCCCCAGTCCCCTCTTCCTGTTTTTTTTTAGCTTGCTAAATGCACCTCCCATCTGCATCTGCACCCCCTTTCCTCTCTATTTTATTTTCTTTTATTTTCTTTCCTTTTATTTCTTTTCTTGCATTTTAATTTCAATTTTATTTTTATTCTCATGCATTTTACCTCACTGTCTTTATTTTTAGCACATCATGCATTTTTATTTTTTTTATTTTCCTTTTATTTCATGCATTTTTATTTTTTCTTTTTATGCTTAGCATATTTATTTTAACGCATTTGCAATATTTTTTTCTTTCTTTTTTGTTTATCGTTTTGTTATTTTTATTTCATTTTATTAGAATGTACTTAGGATCAATGTAAATATAAAAGAGAATATGCACTGACACCCACACTTTATTTATTCTGCTTTATGTCTTTTATTTTTTTTATTATTTATTTCGCTTTACAAAAGAAAAAATACAAAAAAATATTAGGTTAGTTTAATTTCAAAAGGGTTTCGTGGTGATCCAACGTCACCACAGAATTTCCTCGCGTTTAGCTTTTTAGTTATGTTTTTAGTCTTAAGTTCATTATAAAAAAAAAACAACAAAAACATGCAAATAACCAAAAATAAATTTTTTTTTTCTTAAATAAACCTTGATTTTCAATCAAGTGTCCTTTTTTCTCTTTTATTTTCTTTAAATAACCATTAATCTACTTTAATAACACTTGAATCATTTTCAAAATATAAAACACAAACCAATCTCATTTTGCCACTTGGCCTTTATTTTATCTTTAAAACCTTTTTTTAAAAAACCAATAAAATATTAGGTTAGTTTAATCTTCAACAACTCTGTTTTTGCTGTCAAAATTCAAAGTTCACTAAAACTCTTAGAAATTCTTACAAACTTGTAATCTTAGAATTTCTTAAGTCTAAAGTCTTATTCCTGTGTTGTATTAAGTGAACACCTCTGATATTTGATCAAGTGTTCAACCCAAACTTACTTTCTTTGTAATTCAGTTTGGTTCAAGTCTCAGTCTGCGTATTGAGCATCAGAAGTCTCATTACTTAGTGTTCTGAGCAATTAGAGTCTCATTCCTTTGTGGTCTGAGCAGAGAGTTTCATTACTTGGTGTTCTGAGCAGGAAGTCTCATTACTTAGTGTTCTGAGCATTAGAAGTCTCTTCCTTTGTGGTTGAGCAACTGGAAGTCTCTTCCTTTGTGGTTGAGCAATTATAATCAGTCTGATTATAGTTAAAATCTCTTGTTAGTAACAAGGGGACTAGACTACTTCCAACTTGTGGAAGGAACTAGTATAAAAACATTGTGTGTCTCTCTTTCCTTCTCTCTTTTCATTTGAATCTGCTGCAATTAACTTTGATAAAAGTTCAGAACCTGATTCTGAACTTAACATTTTTTTGAGAAGAAAAAGAAACCTAAGTTTTTGAGTCCACACAATTCAACCCCCCCCTCTTGTGTGTTTTTCTCACCTTCAGTTGGTATCAGAGCTCCGGTTCTGATATTAACACTTAACAGTGTGTCAGTGAGATCCTGAGAAAAACATGTCATCAGAAGGTTCACCTCCACCCCCTCCCAGAAGTCAAAGAGGTACTGGAACTTCTGTATCATATGACTATGGTAAAGATGATAGAAAATCTAGGTCACACAATAAACCCCCAATGTTTACTGGTGACCCAGAAAAGTTCTCATGGTGGAAGAGCAAAATGTACAGCCATATTATTGGTATTGATGATTCACTATGGGATATTATAGAAGATGGAATCACTATTCCAGTTGATGAAGAAGGTGTCGCTATCAATAGAAGAGGCTTGAGTGATGCAGAAAGAAAGATATATAGAAAGCATCACAATGTGAGAGGAATCATTGTGGATTCCCTACCTCACATTGAGTACCAGAAGCTGAGTGACAAGTCAACAACCAAAGTCATATTCACATCCCTCTGCTCTAACTAGGAAGGTAACAAAAAGGTTAGAGAAACTAAGGCTAATATTCTTGTTCAGCAATATGAACTGTTCAGAATGAAAGAGGATGAAAATATTGAGACAATGTTCTCAAGATTTCAGACTCTGGTTTCTGGACTTTAGATTCTGAAGAAGAGTTATACCACAGCTGATCATGTGAATAAAATCCTAAGAAGTCTGCCATCTAAATGGAGACCCAAAGTAACTGCTATTGAGGAAGCTAAGGATCTAAATACTCTAAGTATTGAAGAACTTATAAGCTCCCTCAAGGTGCATGAACTGGGACTTAATGAGGATGAGTCTATTAGAGAACCTAAATCAATAGCACTGAAATCCAAAAGAAAGTCTGTTAAAGCTCTGAAAGCTATTGAATCTGAAGAAGAATTTCCTGAGGAAAATTCTGAAGAAGATTCAGAAGCTGAAGAGCTTGCAATGCTTTCCAAAAGAATTCAGTATCTAATGAATAGAAAGAAGAAATTCTCTAACAGAAGCAGTAACTTTAAAGGGTCTGGTTCAAAGAGGGAAAACCAGAAGGACTGCTACAACTGCAAGAAACCTGGCCACTTCATTGCTGAATGTCCTGATCTTCAGAAGGAAAAGTCAAAAGAAAAATCTAAGAAGCCCAACTCAAAGTCTAGTAACTTCAGAAACAAACTTAAGAAGAGTCTCATGGCAACATGGGATGATCTGGACAATGAGTATGAGTCTGATGAAGAGGAAGCAAATCTGGCTTTGATGGCAACTGCATTTTCTGATGCAGAATCTTGTTCAGACTCAGATGATGAAGATGAGGTATATTCTGAACTCACTAGATCTGAATTAATTGAAACAGTTAAAGATCTTATGAGCCACCTCAAAAGCAAGTTAGGAGAAATAAAATCTTTGAAAAATAAAATTAACTTGCTGTTTGAGGAAAATACCAAACTTCAGAATCAAATTATTGAGTTTGATGAAGAAGTTAGAGAACTTAGAGATGAGGCTCATAAGAAACCTGAAGAAATTCCAAGTGAACATGAAATAGCTCTTCATGACTTCATTTTAATTGGAATCAATAGAAGTAAAGTTGCTTCTATGATTTATAGTATTTACAGAAACAAAGGTGAAGACATTGGTTTTAAAAATGATTCATTCAATTCTTCCAATGAATCAAAAACATCACCTTGGTCTGAAAATATTTTGAATGGCACTGAGGTGTGCTTTGTGCCTGCTTCTGACAGTTCTGAGAAACTGAATTCAGCAGATACTGAGACTGAGTCTGAAGTTCTGAACTGCTCAGACTCTAAAGCTTCTGAACCTAAGGGTAAGATGAAGGCAGATGTTAAAACCTTGCCTAAATCTAAGCAAAAAGGTAATGCAAATACGTCATTATCTCCATTACATGGGTCTGTAATAAGCGTTCCTGGTCGAAACGCTCAACCTACGTTGACCACATCATCTTTGTTGTCCCTTAGACAACAAATGGATGAAAGTAACCACGAAATGGTAAATATATTAGCGCATCAAATTGGAACAGTGTTCAATCCTATGATTCAGAACACGAACCAAAGTTACCAAATGCTAGCTACAAAGAAAAAAGTTCCAAAAATTTTCCGATTATATAGTTTTTAAAAAAAAACTAAATTTTTGAAATATGAAAAAAAATCAAAAATTATATAATTTTTAAAAATCAGAATATAAATATTCGAAAATTAAAATATGAAAATTAATTTTTTAATAAATTATATAATCGAAAAATTTATAATTTTCGGAAATTTTTGAATATATAATTTTCAGATTTTTTTTTCACACTTTTTAATTTTAATTTTAGATAATTTATTTAGATTTTTTTTTCAAATTTTTTTCTTCGAAATTTCAGATTATATAATTTTAAAACAATTTAATTTTAGTTTTTTAAAATTATATAATCAATTTTTTTGGAAATTTATTTTATGATTTTGAAAATAATTTCAGATTTTTAATTTCAAAAAAGAATTTTAAGGATTTTTAATTGTTTTTTTTATTTTTTAGGATTTTTAAAGTTAAATTTAGATTTTTTTTCCAAAATTTTCAAATTATATAATTTTAATTTTTGAAAATTAAATAATCTGAAATTTTTTATAAATTTAATTTCAGTTTTTAAAATTTTTAAATATATTTTTCTGCTTTTTTATTTCTATTTTTTAATTTTGAAAATAATTTTATGAATTTTTAAATTGTTTTTTATTTTTAAAATGTTTTTTTTTAAGTTTTTAATTACGTGGCATCCCACGTCATCGCTACATGACAAAAGTTACATAGTCAACAACTACCACATGGTCAAAACCATGTCAAATCAGCTGTTAAGTGGGACCATAGACTTTTTTAAAAGACATAAAATTTTGCAAGGGTGTTTTTAATTTTTTTTACCAAGGACCAAAAGTAAAACGAGCGCTATTTGCAGAGACTATTTGCATATTTAATCCTATTTAACACTTAAGTCAAAATTATTTACGATTCAATGTCCATCCAAACATATTTTGACAAATAAATAATTGTGAGAAACTAATATATCAAAAAAGTGAATAAATAGAAAATAATGGTCAGATCAGGCAAACCCATGACCCACATAGATTTGATCCAAGCTTTATAATATGTGATCTAATTACAAATAGCATGGATAAGACCGACTTATTTATAGAGTCGGCCTCTTCTATTAGACTAGATTGGAATTTCACACCTCTATATAAAAGTGACAAATCAATAATAATAAAGTGGACACTAATTTGAGACCAAAATAGTAACTAAAAATACGTATAAATAAATAAGGTCCGGTTTGGTTTGAGCTAATGAAAAATAGCTTACGTAAATAAATAAATAAATTTTTATTTTAATTTATAAGCTCTCACTAACGAAAATTGTATCTTCATAAACTATTTTTTTATAAACTACCTTAAAAACTGATAAATAACTACACTCTAACCCGAGCGATGCACGGGTTTTGTAGAGCTTCATATATAATTATCAAATTTGCTATATTATTACTTTTATAATTATATTCAATATTATGTTATCAAACTACCTTAAAAAACAGCAAAAACAAAAGATGGACAACAATAAAAATGACAAATCAAAATAAAAAATATATATAAAAGCTTGCACCAAGAAATTGGTCTTAAATGTAAAAGCTGGAACTGTTATGTGGTAATCGAAAGAAAAATAATAATAATAATAAAAAGGATATGTTAATAACTTATATATAATGATGAATAGAGACTCCCCCTTACCTTTGGTTTGCAGAATTTGATATTCCTACGGTAAAATCTCTCTCCAGGTTCTTCTCACTTGTCTCCTTGCTTCTTCTCTCCACAACCCTAGTTTTCCTTTGATCTCTAATCTTTTCTTGTTTGTTGTAACCCTAATTCTCTAATGTTCTCCTCTATTTATAACCTTTTAACTGAGCTAGGTTTCTCTCATAACTATTTAACGGGTTTACTCTTCAATTTTAAAATATATTATTAAGTACAAAAATATATTAGATTTAGTACAAAAATATCTCAAATTGAGTACCAAAATATATCATATTCAATATAAAAATAGTATATTAGATTTAATTCAAAAATATCTCAAATTGAGTACCAAAATATATCATATTCAAAATATATCATATTAGATTTTTTTTCATAAATTTCTTTCAAAAGAAAAGTTAGGGTTAGTCATTAGGGTTGTCAAGACTACCCTAATTCTCTAATGCTCTCCTCTATTTATAACCTTTTAACTGAGCTAGGTTTCTCTCATAACTATTTAACGGGTTTACTCTTCAATTTTAAAATATATTATTAAGTACAAAAATATATTAGATTTAGTACAAAAATATCTCAAATTGAGTACCAAAATATATCATATTCAATATAAAAATAGTATATTAGATTTAATTCAAAAATATCTCAAATTGAGTACCAAAATATATCATATTCAGTATAAAAATATATTATTGAGTATTAAAATATATTTCATATCACAAACCAAAATATATTAGATTGTGCATAAAAATATTTTAGCAAAACTTGGGGACTAAGAAATCACTTTCTAACATATTCAATATAAAAATAGTATATTAGATTTAATTCAAAAATACCTCAAATTGAGTACCAAAATATATCATATTCAGTATAAAAATATATTATTGAGTATTAAAATATATTTCATATCACAAACCAAAATATATTAGATTGTGCATAAAAATATTTTAGATTTAATTAAAACACTACTTAATTCCTTCATTCAAACCCCCCTTTTTATAATTGCCGTAGATATATATAAAATAAAAGCAATTATAAGTCACAAAAACCATTAGTGATCCAGTGGTTACAGCTGTGACCTATTAGAAGTTGGTCTGTGGTTCAACTCTCAGGGTTGCATTAGGGTTAGGGATTCATGTAATCAGACTACTTAACATTTATATGTAAGTGATACATAAAAACTTATTTATATATGCATAAACTATTTTATATAAGCTCTAAAATAAGATAATCCAAGCGGACATTAAATAAATATAAAATTATATTATTGTCACTCACTCACTCTTAATTTGAAACCCTACAATCTTGGCATGTTCAAAGCCTTATAAACCGTCAAAGTGAAACCCTTTTCCTTGTTACATTCTCTTCATTCTTCTTTTTCGGAGAAACCCTTCAATCCTTCAGAACACCATGGTTTGTTTTTCTTCTTTGTTTTGTTCTGTTTTTTCCATTTCCTTTTTGGTATAGTTTTAGTTTTTGTTGTTGTTGTTGTTGTTGTTGTTGTTGTTTTATGAATGTCAAAGTGAATTCATACATTGTAGTTTGTACGAGGAGAGTTTGAATGTCAAAGTGATAATTTTTTTTTTCTTTTCGTGTGTCTGTTTTTTTTTAACCTTACTGTTTTGTGTGAGTTTTTTTTAAAAATAAAGTATTTTGAAATTGGGATTTTTGGAAAAGATTGAATGTTATTGTATTTCTTTTGAAAAAAGTAAACCGCCAAATTCGTCTCTGAATTTGTAGGGCAGTTTCAATTAGGTTCGTTAGATTATGAATATTCCAAAAAGTAATGACCCTATCAAATTTTACTCATATTAATCATTTTGACAACATGTTAGGGTCAGTTGATAGTAAATGGTTAAATATAGTGACCAACTTGGCGGTTTTTTGAAATATTGATAGGGACCTGATTGTTATTAAAGGTTAAATATAGGGACCAACTTCATAGTTTTAGAGGTAGGGTCCGTTTTGAAATATTCATAATTTCAAGGACTAATTTGGTGGTTTACTCGTTTTGTTTACCGGTGAAAGTTACTAATTTTGTAGTTATTTTAGGGACCAACATGAGGAATTTTTCTAGTATGACGAATTTGAAGAATCTTTCTCTTTTTGTCTATTTTATTTGAAACTTCTTGTTTTGAATGAATTTTGTTTAAAAAATGCTTCTTTTGAAAAAGGTTGAATTTAAATCATTCTAAATTAGGGGAAACAATACATGAATGATTAGCGGTTTTCGAAAGGGGTTTAAACTGGTTAAAAAAAATTCTTTGGTTTTGGGGTTATATTTTGCTTTGATTCTGTTGTTATTCAAGATTAAGGACATTGATTTATATGTAACCGTAAAGTTAAGTGTTTTATGTGGTTTATATGTAGTGAAAATTTCTTGTTTGGTTTAGAGATTTTTGTTGCTGAAGATGCTGTTTAAAACTAAGCACATTGACTTATATGTAAAGTGAGCATTGGTATTTGTGATTTTTGTGTACTCTTATTTTGACTTGCATTGACTTGGATGAAATTTTTTATTTTTAATAAGCCATTAAATTGCAATTCTGTAAGGGGGTTTGTGATTGCATTAGATGAATGTTGGTTGTTGAAATATTGAATTTTTTACGAAACGGGTTTGAACATGTTGCAATTGTTGTTCTCTATCAATTTTTTTTGTATAAAGGAAGAAAGTTATGTTAAGTTGGTGTGTATATTAGAACTCATCTAAGTTTTCATATTGATACAAATTGTTATTTTTAAAGCAGGTTGACTTTGTCTCTTTGTACTGTGAAATTAGGTTGAAATTTTGTGAAATCAGAATGATTTGTCTAAAGATAGATGTGTGTTACTGTCGAGGTTACTTAATAAAAAATGACATAATCATAACTGTCATAATATGTAAATGAAGATGCTTGTAGTAATTGTCGGAATGTTAGAATTTTTTGTTGAGACTTGCGATTGTAGCGATAGTATTCCAACATGTTTAGTTGAATATGAATGTGAATGCTTTTCAAAACTAGGACTAGTTTGGAAGTTAAGTTTAATGTGGTTTGAGTGATATAGTTTGTTTCTGAATGGTATAATTCTAATGGTTTCGTGTTTGAACCTTATCGCAAGAGAGTCGAGGTAGTTGTTTCTGAATGGTGCCGTGATATCGATCTTTGCATTGTGTCATGAATCAATTGTTTCAAATGCTCAAGTTGTTAAGTGAAAGACATGATTGGTTTTATATCTAACATACTACTTCATATTTGAATGCTTATTTGCAGAAAGGAGATTTTCAATACAGTTATAGAGGTGGTTGGGATGATATGCTGTTGAATGATGATAGGCCATTTGATGATTTCAGTCGGGAACCATTGAACTACAATTACCAAATTCCTCATGATTGGGGTTTTGCTGATGATAGGCCCTCATCACACCACACATCAGCACACTATGCTGATAACAAACACTTAGAACATCGAAGGGGTCACCGCTATGCTGATGATAGGCCCTCATCACGTCACACATCAGCACACTATGCTGATAACAAAAGCTTAGAACGTCGAAAGCCGGCACGCTATGCTGATAAGAGGAATTTAACATGTCAAAGGCCGGAATGCTATGTTGATAAGAGGCAGTTACCAGATCAAATGCCGGGACACTACAGTTATAAGAGGCCTTTGCCACATCAAACGCCCAAAGGTTTTGCTGATAAAAGGAACTTACCACATCAAACGCCAGAAGACTTTGCTGATAGAAGGTCCTTACCACATGAAAATCCTGAAGACTATGCCGATAACAAGTGCTTACCACATCGAGCGCCAAAACACTATTCTGATAAGAGGCGCTTACTACAACAAACACCAGAAGATTTTGCTGATAAAAAGTGCTTACCGCATCAAACGCTGGGACCGACTATTCCTGCTTTAGCCCCAGTACGTCGGCAGTCAAATAATATATTACGCTGTAAAATTTGTCATGTTAAGATGCATCGCAACTGTTTGGAAGAACATAATAATGGAAAGAAGCATCAAATGTTATTAGAAGAACTACATGAGCAATCAACGGAACGTAGTGTTCCAAATAGACGAGATAGTAGACTATTTCCAAATTCTTCTGAAATGAATCCGGAAGTTCAACCTATGAAAGTCGCAGAATCTAAGAAAGATGGGCACCCAGTAGAAAATGTGTGTCGTGAAGCTCCTCGATTCAGCAACAAGGAAGTTCCAGCTGTAGGTTCCAAATTGAAATTTGGGGATTATGCTGGTGCTAAGGATCGCGGTTTCAAGGTGGAAAACGTGCGTCCTGGTGTCAAGCAGAAGAATGTTGTGGCTGAAAATTCTACAAGGAAACTTGGGGATAACACTGGTCCAAAGGATCGTGGTTTAAAGGGAGAAAATGTGAAAAATGAAGCTCCCATTTTAAAGCACAAGAATGTTCCATCTGAAAGGTCTAAAAGGAAACTTATGGACAACACTGGTGCAAAGGATGATGGTTCCAAGCATGATATTAGGGGAGTCACAGGAGATAAATACATGAAGATGGATAATGGGGTAAGACGACCCATAAAATCATCAAAACCCGAGACCAATGCTAAGTCAAGTTCAGTCAAATCTCTAGTCCAAAGACCTGGATTAAAACAACCATCAGGGTGTGTGGCTTCAGCTAAAATGGAACCAATCCCTGTTGAAGGATCTAGTTTTGAAATACAGTCTCGACATGTATTGGCCTCACTGTCTCAAGAGTCCAAAGGCAAAGAACATCACAAGTTTCAAAATATTGTGGAAAAGAATAATCAGCCACAATTGGTGAATGCTTCAACAGGCTCTAATATGACAGACCCTGCTGGTTCTATGACTAACAACCAAACAGTTGTGAATTCTGATTATGCAGCCATCAAAGTTGTTACAGAACCACTTGCATCTGCACCGCCAGATGCATCAGTGTCAAGTTTTGAACTCCTAACTGAACATGGTCTACATACTGAAGTTGAACCTCAAGTGTCGGAAGCTGGAGTGGAGATTGATGCTCTTGCAGAGGTTAGTACTGAAACTGAAGCTGCAGACGAAAGTTCTCAATCGGAAGTGGAGATAGATGTTCTCGTCACCGAGTCAGAGACAGCTAAGTTGCCTCAGGTTTTTCTGATTTTCTGACTTCCCTGGGAAGTTTCAAATAATACTGTTTTTTTTCTTCTTGAAATATGTGTTTTTTTGAGCTATATGCCTTTTATGAATCACTGAATTAAAACTATGCCTACTTGTTGCAGATACCTGTCTGTCTTACATGTGGCGATGTAGGCTTTGAAGAGACGTTGGTGTATTGCAACAAATGTAAAGCTTGTGCACTGCATAGGTACTTGCGACTTACTCTTTCCATTGCATTTACTTGCAGCTTATTTTAATCATTGTACTTTGCAACCACTTCTGTCTCTATCCGGAAATGTTTCTCCAAAGAATGTTGAAACGATACACATTGCTTCGCATCATTACCCTGAACCTTTTTTGGACTTCGTCATCACTAAATTAGCAGATGCACATATTTTCTTTGCCATATGGACATGCTTTTAAATTTCTATTGGTTTTGAAGTAGAATTCTGAAGACATAAGTAAGGGTAATATGGATCTAAAACATGATTTAGATGCACGTGGCTATTGTTTTATATTGTAAGATATTGTTTGCCTGTGTTTCCAATGCATCTACGCTATAAGAGAATATCATTGTGTGAATACCATTGTTCTCTTCTTTTAATTTAGTGAACAACACATTTGTATTAATATACCATGAACTTCCATCTATGCAAGCAATTTTTTTTGCCATCATATTTTTCTTAACATGAAGCTTTTGCATTTTGTGAAGTTGGAAGCTTTTGCCATCGCAGTGTTTCACATTCTAAAATACCTTTTTGGCCTTGTACACGTCAACATCCCCTTTTCAGGTATTGTTTAGATGGGCCTGTCATTTTTACGGATGAGGTTATTTGGTTTTGTGAGGACTGCGAAACAGATGTAGTAGTCATAAATGACTCTGATAGTGAGTCTACAGATTCAGACGGTGAGACTACAGATTCAGACATTGAGACTACTGATTCAGAAAAAGGTGAAGTTGATTCCAGCAAAGGATATGCGACTGCTGTTAATCCACAACCTATTGCTGATCCACAACCTATTTCTGATCCAATCTGGAGGTAAGAAATTTGTTCTTTTTGTGACTTCTGTTACATTCTTTTGGAATTAATGTAACTTTTGTAGCTGCTCCTGTTAAATCATTGTCTGAAGTTGAATTTTGTGGATAATAGGGGAAGTTTGCAGCTTCTCAACAAAAGCTTTGACAAAATCATCACTGGATTATTGTGCCACTTGTCCACTTTAGCATATCCTAAAGTTCTTGAGGAGACAAGACATCTACCTAATGTGCTTGATGCAGACATGATTCAAAGAGAAGCTGTGTGGCCAGAGAGTTTCCTGAAATTTGGAACGAATAATCTAAGCATTGGCCTGTATTTCTTTCCTCAGAATGAAAGGTGACGTTTTGCACAAACATAAGAACATGTTTGATTCGATAAACATTTTTGTTTTATATTATTTCTTGTTTACGCTACTCAGAATTATGCTAGCAAGACACTCTATCACACTTTTTTCAAATTACTCTATCTAATTAGTTGAAATTCAAACGACTCCAACTAAATCATGTATGCACCATAAAAATTTATTTGGATCCATTTGATTTTCGACCAATTAGAGAGGGTGTTGCTAGCTAGCACTCCTCCATACTAATTATAGAAATGTTACTTTTATTTTGTTCTGTTTTTAAGTATTTGTATTAAGATATAAAAAACTATATTTTTATGGATTTAAACGATATCAACGGTCAGTGTGAAATAGATTTATACTGACATCCGTTAAAAAATCACTATTTTGCCACATCAATCCACTTTTCTGGCAAAGTAGTGGATTAAAATTAAGCTGTACTGACAGTTATGTCCACTATATGTTAATGTCTTTTTTACAGGGATGAGAGATATTTTGACCAGCTAGTTGATGAAATGATTTCCAATGACCTTGCCATGAGAGCTAGGGTTGAAAAATCTGAGCTTTTAATTTTTCCCTCTACCATGCTTCCAAGCAAATACAAGAGTGAGTTACATTACATTTACATATAGGCTACTTCTTCATTTAAACTTTATTGTTTGTTAATTGGGTCTAAATTTTTGAGTTAATCATTTTGTAGGATTTCAATCTAAGTATTACTTGTGGGGGACTTTTAAAAGAAATCAAGTACCATCCAAGATACATGATGCTGGTTCAAGAAATCAATAGTCTTGATGCATGGTACTAATGTGCATCTAACCATAGTTAATGTAGGCCTCCTAACAGTTTTATTTATATCACTTTTGTTTCAGTTTTTATCAGAAGTAGGTTTTTTTTTTTATCACTTCCAGAAAAATCAGTTTTAGTGAGGGTAAAAATCCGTCACTAAACGACTGAAATTCCGTCACAAACGAATTGAGTGTCGGATTTTGTGGCGACCAATTAGTGACGGATCCCTCTCTAAAATCCGTCTCTAATTTGCGTTTTTCTAGCTGTGTATGAAATTTGGTTTCCAGCAGTAAAGGAGAACACACATTCGGAGCAATATCGGTCGGTTAAAAAGAACGTAGGTTTTAATTTTAATTTTATACTTTAAAATACCGAGTTTAAAACTTAACTGTTCGATCTTGATCCAACATCTTGAATACGTGTAATCCGACTGCTCGGGAGGTGGATCTTTTTTGGCAAGTATATATTAAGAATTTTATGATGATTAAACGCAGTTTTCTTGATCAGCAAAAGAAAGTATTTCAAAGCAATCGGATTTCTTGATCAGGAAAAGATCGTCTGCATTTTATTAATAATCAATACAAATAAAAACATGATGAAATAATTGGTGACTAACTGGAAGAGTGTATCATGAGTAAGAGATGAGATTGTAAGCTTTAAATAGAACTAACACAACCCAGTAAATAAACATTATAATATTTTGAAGCTATTTCAATGTGCTGTTTATGTGATCATAGCCAGCGCAAAAATATTGTTTCCGGTCAATGTGGATAAACATCTTATTAACTTAAAGTGTGTTGTTGTGCTGTTGTGTCTTTGTTTTCCATGTTTTACTTGTGCTGTTGTGTTTTTTGCTGTTGTAAGTGCCTTTACAATGTCCCTTTTGGGTAACTTGTGCTTCCAAGATGTCAATAGTAAAGCTGCACTCTACATGTTTGTTAAAATGCCCCAAACAAGATGGATGTTGCCGGGTAAGAAGGACTGGGCAGTTTCACATGATGCTGTTAATACCAACTTGTGTAACTCCTCATTGTTTCATTTCTCTTCTAAGCGTGTGATCAATCTTGACATAATCGAGACCACTTATAGTCGAACTGAGCTTGCAGCCGTAGCCAATTTGATCTGTAACTGGATAGATATAAAGATTGTTAGTTTGTAGATGTTGGGTGAACAAAACCAGTTTGGCTGCTAGTCAATCTTTGTTTATTAATGATTATCATATCTTATTAGGCTTTATTTGTAATGGTTTTCTTTTATCTTGTTGGAGATGTTCCAAAAACTCTGCTCACTCTAATGTAGCCCTTGTGGCATTTGCTTTGATTGAATAAATTTCCTTTTACCGTAAAAAAAATGATATAAAAATGTTACACAGTTACACCAACACCAACAACCATGATCATATTATTAAGATGACATATAGGCAACAATACAAGTTCACAAACCACGACAGTTATGATAACAAATACAAATTAAAACATGAACAGACGACGACAATATCAACATAAAAAACACAGTTGTCGTCAAGTTTTTCATTGTTTAAAATTTCATCAATTCAATCCTGATGCAGAAGTTGACGTAGAAACCATTCCTGAAGCACCAGAAGTTTGTGATGGGAAGAAGAAGAAAAGAAAAACATCCAACAGTGTGTCCAAAGGCGACACATCCAAGTCTGAGAAAAGTAGCAAGAAAGTGAAAGTTCAAAAGGAGCTACAAGAGATCTCTAAGGGAGTAGAGATTAAGGAGACAAAGACCATAAGCAGTGTTACTGTAAAAGAAAAAGCTCAAGCAACCTCTGGAGCAAAAAGAAAAGGTGCTGAGAAAGTCATTGGAAAATCCAAGAGGGCCAGAAAGTTAATTCTGACCAATTCAGAATCTGAGACAGAGTCTGAGAACCCTGTGGCTGTGTCTCATAAGATCTCACAGCTGGCCAGAGGGTTACCTAAAGAAAAGCTAGAAGAGGCTTTAGAGCATGCTCAGTCCCTATCAATGTGTATTGAAGTGGAAGTTGTGAAGGTTGGCTTGGTAACAGAAGAAGAGCTTGCTGGAAGCATATCAGAAGTCGCTGATAAAGAGCAATTGCCAGAAGTGAATGCAGAAGAAACGTCACAAACTCTACAAGGTATTGATTCTAATATAAGTACTAATAATGTTCATATTTCGTCAAATCCCTCCATCATCATTCCCCCACCATCATCTCCTGAAATCATCTCTCATAATATTGATAATCAGACCAGATATTCTGACCGTGATCTTCATACCACTCATATATCACCATCACCTCTAACCAATCAGATTCCCATACAAACCCTTCAAGAGACCTCTCATATTTGTCCATCCTTATCACCATCAAACCCCAACTCAACCATTTCTTACCTTGATGCCTGGGCAGCATATGTGGCGAGGATTACCAACTCTGTTGAGGATGCTCACTTTATATCAGAAGAACCCAACAAGATTGTTATTGACACCATTGAACCAAACAGAACCATTTAGCTATCTTAGGCTGAAACAGATGCCTTACCTCAAGCATTTGAAGGTGATCAATACCGGGTACCACTCTATGTGCATGATAATGACCAACAAAATATTGACAGAGTGAGTATCCCAATCCTATACTTCCCCCCTCTCTCCACAAAAGACCTTGAAGAAATATTTAACAAAATTTGTGCAATATTTGCCAGAAGCCTAAATGTTATATATTATGGAAGGATCAATTATCATTGGGAGCTTCTGTGTGACTCTGTTTATGCAACTATTGGACATTTGAAACGCCAGTTGGAAAACAATCTGACAAGAAATCAGCTGAAGTGGTTGGAAAATGTCAAGAATGAGATGGAAGTGGTAGATATCAGAAGAACCATATGCAGACAGCTGGAAGCTGCACCTGTAGAAGTTGTGAGTGACAAGAAAGATCTGACTGATAAGGAGAGCCTGGCAAGATTGGAGGAAATGGAGGAACAAATACTGATTGAGATGACATCTATGAAGGAAACACAGGTAGGTCTGATCTCAGAAGTGAAGGATCTAGCTCAAGCTCGGAAGAAGGTGGAAGTTGCATCAGAGGAAACAAATGATAATGTCAGTTGAATTAGGATTTTACTTTAAGTTTTGCACTTTCCTTGGATATTTGTTATGTTTTCCTAATTCTGCATTCTGTTGTTTATGATTTTATGCATGTTTTTCTAACTAATTTGCTTGGTCTGTTAAATCTTTTTAACTTGCATAAATTTTTGTTGATGACAAAAGGGGGAGTAGAATAGAGTATTTGAACACTGAGCCTAATCAAAAGCTAAGGAATCTTCTATTTATGAATAAAGTTAAAATTGAAAATGAAAAAAATAATGCGCTTAATTGTTAATCTTATCAGACTCTGATGAGGTATCAAACTAAACTTAATTGGAGCTTGCAAACCTCTGTGTTGTTGGAACAAGAAGTGTCTTAGACAATTTAATTTCTTAGGTTTTGATGATAACAAAGTATTGAAGAATAATTGAAATACTAACATATGTTTAAGTGTGCAGAATCAAGGAAGAATCTATCTATCAAGGATGAATTTATGAAGAGCATCATAAGGAACAAGAGAAGCTAAGAAGACTATGGTAGAAGACCAAAGGAAGGTCAACCAGAAGTCAACACCCTAAGAAGACGGGTACCACACAGATTCTGTTGAAGTAACTCAACAGACTCTGTGATGGTCATCAGACTCAGAAGCAGACACTACAGACTTGGATCACACTCAGACTTGAGTAAGTTATGAGGGACCTAGAATCCACGTAGGTTTTGTCATATTCTGTGAACTGTCACTATCAAGGTTCTGATAGGTGTAGTTCTTTTGTCTTCTTCTGTCTACGTGCAGTTCTTTTGATTTCTCTTGTAGTTAGATAAATTTCTTTATAACTTGGTATGGTTTGAAGCTAAGTTTGGAGTTGCTCTTTGGAATTAGCAACATTTTAAGTTTGGGGTGGGGTACCAGTATAACTTATTTATCAAAAAAAAAATGTAGATTATCATGGGTCTACACAAAAAAAAAATAGAAAAAAATCAAGAGCAAAAAACATCAAAAATTTTGGTCTCTTCAAAAAAATATGTTTATTTATGTTAAAAAAGAAAAAGATAAATAGTTCTACTTAGTACCCATCTTGTTTGATTCAGCGAAGGAAGATTGGTAATGCTTAAATGATTAGTAGGAATCCCTAGGTTGATGATCTAACTCCAAGTTTTGTTGTTAGCCTATTTTTCCAAATATATCCCACCTTACCCTAAGCCATGTTACAACCCTGTAAGTCCTCAAAGTGTGTATATAATTTGATTTTGATTGTCTGTTTAGAATTGTCTCAAATTTACATCAACGTACATTCATGTGACGACATGAATGGGCAAATGCCGTGATCAGCCCTACTGGCTTTAGGAGATACATACGTGTATCATGGAAAAAAGTGTGGTTGAGTGTATGAACTATCTTCTCAAAGCCTGTCCTGCTTGAATGTAATGAGGTAAGTAAGTCAATGATGTGAATGTGATGAATGATGATCTAAGCAACTCTTCGAAAAGGTATGTTTTTCCTGAAAAAATGCAAAGAATAAAATTTGTTTTTCTTTCATTACTTGAGGATAAACAACAATTTAAGTTTGGGGTTGTGATGACAGGCCATCTTACGTTATTCTTAGCATGTTTTTCAGTCATTTTCAGTAGGTTTTACATCCATAATAGATGAGTATTAGAGCAATTGCTTATGATTTCCGGACATTTGTAATGTTTTCTATATTTGAGTCTGTAATTCTATTCTTCCTGAAACTTAGCAATTTTAGGGTGTTTTGATGTAATTCACGAAGAAATCAAGCAAATCGGCAAAGCAAGACATTTGAAGATTTGTGAAGACCTTGGGAAGATGAAGAATGAAGATTCAAGAGGCCTCAGAAGATTTTACAAAGGGAGGAATTATGTTCCCAAGTTCCAAGACATCTTATATGGAAGCAAACACCCAAAAAGACGAAGAAATAGGCGTTCCGGAGCCCAGATAGCACTCCCATGCGCCTGACACAAGTTTTCATGCACCCGTGCACATGAGGAGGCGCCTGACACATGAGTGTAGGCACCTGGCGCCTGAAACACCACTCACATGCGCCTGACACAAGGTCCTAGGCGCATAGCGCCTGTTCCTTGCGGGCCAAGGCGCCGTTTTGTGACTCTTTGGTGTGAAAAACCCGATATTTTAGACCAAGTTCAGGTGGAAACTCTCCCTATAAATACCGCATTCCTCATTCAGAATTTCTCATTCAGAACGAAGCGGCTCAAGAGGAAGGCAAGAACTAGGAGCTTCAAGGGTGTAGTCTCTCTTCTCACTCAAGTTTTTTCTAGGGTATGTTTTATTTCTTTTGTAATTTGTCTTTAGTTACCATTGGTAACTAAATCTTTTTAGGCTAGGGTTCTAAGATGAACCACTATTCTGGTTGTTGGATAATTTATTTAATTTAAAGTCTTTTATTTAGTTATTTAACTTTATGCTACTAGTTTTACTGTTGTTGTGTAAAATTTTTCTCCTCTGAAGCATAACCCTAGCTTAGGCATTTAGGGAAGTGACATTACGTAATATTGATGAATATCTCTCTAATCAGGAAGTAATTAATTAGTAACTAGGGAAAGATGTCGAAATCGAGAAAACCCTGAGAGTAAGTACTTAGGGACGTGACATACCTAATTGTACCCTAATTTTGTCCCAAGCCTTTTTCAAAAAAAGAGAGAAGAGTCAAAAAAAAGAAGGAGATAGAGAAAGTCAAAGTCAATAAAAAGTCAACACAAAAAAAAGAGGATTTCGCAGAGCGATGTAAGCTTGGCTCTGCGAACTTTGCGAAGAGCATCGCAGAGCGATGTTCAGGTCGCTCTGCGAAATCTGCGAATTTTGCAGATTTTGATTTTCTGATTTCCCTTTCTTTTATTGTTATTCCAGTCATTATCTATTATTATTATTATCATCTATTATTAGTATGATTAATGCTGGATTTGACCAAGAGAGAAAGAAACATGTGCCAATTGAAAAAGCAAAAAGAGAAGGGAAGAGGAAGCAAAATCCATCAAGTAACCCAGCCACTTGCTGACCTTGGGCAGCCCATTTCCCCTACCATTTGGCCTGCACCTGACCCTGCTATATTCCAGCAACCACCTTGCCATAGGCTTTTTCAAAACCATTCAAAGTTTGCAACAAAGATGCTGCCCCTGTTTTGCAAACAGCCTTGTTTCCTTTGTTCCAAGCATTTTTCTGTCAGAATTCAGTTGCTTTGGGAGCTGAAATTGACCAAGGTCTTGACCCTTGCAGCAAGGCAAGGTCACCTCTTATCTTTAGCATTAAATGCAAAGCAAATGATCATGATTCTAGCCCCAAAAACAGCCCTGCTGTAGATTTTTTCCATCATGACATTTTGATCCTAATTTGCCTATAAAAGCCATGCATTGCTGCAGGATTATGAGAGGGATTTTGAGAGTTAACACACATAGTTTTAACACAGAGATTTGAGAGCAAAAACCAGGTCTTAGAGAGTGAAAATTCGAGTGAATTTCAGGAAGCATTTCTGCACAAAAACATAGTTGGTTTTGTGTAAGTTTAGAGAAAAGTTCCAATCCTTTCTTGCATAAATCATCCCAAACCAACACAAAGCAACCAGGTCAGCAAAACAACCACTAAACCTCACACAAAGAGTGAGAAACAAAGGCAAATTGTCATTGATTAAGGGCTGTTCATCAAACTTTTCCAACTTTGCAAAACCATAAACATCCTAAACCATTTCCATTTCTTGCAACAAAAGCTTTGGGCTAGGAGTTGGTAAGTCATTCTAACCTGTTTATATTTCATTTTGCATAATGTTTGCATTTGCTTTTGATTCCAACTTGTTTCAATCTCAGTTTTGCATTTCATAGTTTTTTAAACTCATTTTGATTCAAAACATTTTTGAAACTCAAAAGAAATCCCAAAGTTTGCAAAACATTTAAACTGAAGTGTTGCACTCATTTTATTGCTAATTTCAAAAGCTTTTCAATCCTCCTAAAAGTTCTGAAGCTTGTTCAGAAGTTGCTTCTGAACAGCAGTTCAGAAGCAGCTTCTGAACTCAAAATTTCGCAGAGTTCACAGTGCGAAGCTCTGGTCGCTTTGCGACCATGACAGAACTTAGTTTCTGAGTTCAGGCTTCTTGAAGCAAATTTCTGAGGTTCTAACTTGAATATTCAGAACTTTAGAGAATTAAAATTCATTTTGGTTCAAAATATAACACGAGTTTTGCATATTCTTGGAAATTTCACAAGTTTGAGCAATACTTTTTGGATAACTTGCGAAACAAGTTACGTTCATAAACTTTCAAAATCCAACTTGAGCAATAAGCTAAGTTCATTATTTTCAAAACTAAACTTGAACAATAACCTTGTTCATGATTTTCAATCAAACGTGAACTTAAGCCGAACTTGTTCACTTTTCAAAATCAAATTCAAACTAGAGCCGAACTTGTGCATTTTTTCACAAACTTGTTCATTTTCATAACTTGTGCATTTTTCATACACTTGAACAAACAAAACTTGTTCATAGGTTGCAACAACTAATTTGAACATTAAAACCTTTTCATTGAGTTTTAAAACAAGTGTTTTGCTCTCTTTTTGGGATTTCTTAAGTTTCAAATGCAAACTTGAATGAAAAAGGAGTGGTTTGACGTATGTCTCTCCATTTCCCCGATTGAACGAATGCTTGACGTATGTCTCGTTGTTCGGGCAATCGCCATTCTATTTTTCAACTCATCCAACACACCAAAACCAATTCTTGGCCCTCTGTGGTCAATTCGAACCCTTTGGTCCCCCGTGACCATTTGATTCAATGTTCGACTCCGTTGAGTCCATTGAATCTTTTCTTGATCCCGTTGGATCAATCGAACCTTTTTTCGACTCGGTTGAGTCTTTTTGGTCAATGTTCGACTCCTCTGAGTCCATTGAACCCTTTCTTGATCCCGTTGGATCAATCGAACCTTTTCTCGACTCGGTTGAGTCTTTTTGGTCAATGTTCGACTCCGTTGAGTCCATTGAATCTTTTCTTGATCCCGTTGGATCAATCGAACCTTTTTTCGACTCGGTTGAGTCTTTTTGGTCAATGTTCGACTCCGTTGAGTCCATTGAATCCTTTCTTGATCCCGTTGGATCAATCGAACCTTTCTCGACTCCTTTGAGTCATTTTAATCTTTCTTGGCCTCTCGTGGTCAATTCGAACCTTTTTTCCCCCACGGACATGTTTTATCTATTCTAAGCGCGATTTCAAACAAACGCTTAAGCCTCCCACGCGCGAGCACACAAGCTACGTTTAATCGCAAGAATACGATCAAAACATCGTTCTTTAAAATCAACCAACAAATACGTTTTTCTACCAAAGAACTACGTAGCTTTGAATTCTCCATCGCACCGGGAGATACGTAGGAGCAAGATCATCATCTTGTCAAGCACAATAATAAAAACTTTCTTTTTCCCCTTTCATCTTTATTATCTTTATATATATTTAAGCATGCAAGCAAAACGTTAAAAACATTATAAGCTTTAGCTAACTAGGAGGTTCCCGTTGAGTACAACGGATGTGAGGGGTGCTAATACCTTCCCCTCGCATAATCGACTCCCGAACCCGGTAATGGTTGCGATGACCATCCTTTCCTCATCGTCAAAGGGTTTTATTATCGTTTCCCTTTAAAAATAAAAAACTTAAGGGTTTATCAACGTTCCCTTTAAACAAAAACTTTGGTGGCGACTTCACAAAACTTTTCGAGCGTTCGTATACGCTCGGGGTTTGCGTTTTTTTTACGAGAGCGCACACATAATATTGATGTATATCTGCTAAAATCAGGAAGTAACTAGTTGAGTAATTAAGGAACAGGCGACTTCACGACTTAAATCAGACCAGTAATTCCGCTCTTCTTTCACCTCGGTAAGGTAGATACTGATAGGGCTGCCCGTTTGTAGAACTACCGATAAGGAAAGTGTGTTATGTGCTTCTAAGATTCATAGATAAGGGAACCTTTAAGACCATTGGAAATTTAGAACGCTAATTTAAGTATATGTTTCAATTGAAGCCATGAAGCTCGGTACCATCTTAGGATTCAAATCTTCTTTCCTCAGGCCCAGCTTCTCAAAAGCGTCTTGGTACAGGATGTCCACGGAGCTGCCTTCGTTTATCAAACACCTGGCGACGTCTTGACTGCAAATGTCGGTGACGATGAAGAGTGGAAGATCTTCATTGGAACCCCCATTGACCTTCTCGGCATGACTGAACCCCATGATAGGTCTTGTCTTAGCGGCTTTCGAGGCTGGCGTCGCAACATGTACCGCCATTAGTTCAGCTACCTTCCTCTTAGCCATGACCTTTGAGTCGTCCGTAGTGGCGGTGAATCCTCCCATGATGGCGCCAAGAAAGACTCTCTTTTCTTTTCGTTCGCTATCACTATCTTGGCTTACTGCCCCCCTTCAACAGCGTTCAGAACCTTCCTAGGGGGTGAACCCCTGCGCTCTGGGATCGCCTCCTCTGCGAGGAATCATTGTGGCGCAAATCCTTGAGCAGCGAGTCCCTTCGTCGTTTTTCCTCCTTCCAATGGGCGCCCGTAGTGAAACGGGTCAGCTTACCCTTCTTGATCAATTCTTCAATCGGGTCCCTGAGTTGACGACAATCGTTGGTATCGTGACTGTGGAACCGGTGGAAGCGACAATACTTTGACTTGTGCGTCCTCGTGGATTCTCTCAGTGGTTGGGGCGGCTTGATGTCTTCTTCTTTGAATTCTGCATTTAGGCACTCGTGGAGGATAGTTTCTCGTGTTGAGTTCAGTGGGGTGTAGTCGGCGAAATGGGTGCGCTGATTCTTCTCCTTTTCGCTGTCGCCGTGCCGTTTGTCTTCATTCCCCTTTCTGGATTGCTTGTTTTTGAGCGCCTCTTCAGCCAGTTTTTTCTCTTCATAGTTGATGTACAGTTGAATGCGGTTCAGAAGGTTGCTCGTGTCTCTTGCCGCTCTGAGGCCCAACTCTTCTTTAAACTCATAATCATCGCGAAGGTTTTTTCGAAGATAAAGCATTTCAAACTGTCTTGTGCGCCATGAACCTCCACACCTTTGCGTGTGAACCTCTCAACATACTCCCTCAGGGTTTCCTTCTTTTCTTGGACGATAACATTCAACACATCCATGGTTTTTGGTTGCTTCCTCCTCGCAGTGAAGTTAGAAGCAAACTCTTCGCACAGTTCTCCCAAGAGTGGATTATATTGTCCTCTAGCCCTTTGAACCACGTCATGGCGGCGCTCTTCAACGTCAGGATGAACAATTTGCATTTCACCGCTCCTGGATCCTGGTGGTAATCGAGGTCGGTATCCATGTGCTCCACGTTCTCGTCAGGGTCTATAGTACCGTTGTAAGTTTCCAGCTTGGACGACTTTGCGAAAATGCGCCGAATAGGATACTCTGCTATCTTCCTGGTGAAAGGACCTTTTTGATGGCTCCTGTGGTGACGCTCTGGAGAATAATCATCCTTCTTTCGGCGGTTTCTGTGCGGAGAAGAGTCTTTCCCTTCGTAGTGACATGACGGTTTCCCACAACATGGACGGCGAGGAGAGTGACTGCTGCTTCCTCTGTAAGAATCATCTGGAGGTTTTCCACCGCCTCTATGACGGTTTGCAAGAACAGAAATGGCATAGTCCACAACCACCGGTGTTCCGTGGCGTTGATTTTCCTGAGCAACTTCGATTTATGTAGCGATTTCCGTCGGAATTTTCTCTTGATTCTCCTCAACATGTTTGAACCTATTGTTCTGTTGCTGGAGTAGATCCACCAGATTCGTCAAGAGCTTATTCGTTTCAGGCGGTGGAGGAAAAGGAGTTTCCTCCGTGCATGGAAGAGGCAGAGGAAGAGCAACGTCCTCCGTGCGCAGAGGAGGTGGAGGAAGAAGTGTCACTTCTATCATTGCGAAAGGACAAGTGTTGATTGTTGCATCGAGGATAGCGTTGTTCGTGTTTCTTTCCTGATTAACCGGTTCAAGGACTAGAATCACTTGATCTTGGAGGATTTGAATCGCAGGACGTGATTCTTGCACAGTGGAGGAATGACTCGCGGTGGAGGAACGTGTAAGTGAAAACGGTTACGACGAAGGAATGCGTAACAAAAAACAGTTACGGTGGAGGATCGTTATACAGTGGCGGTTAGCGAACGATCCCCTTCTTCTAGCGCCAAATGATCTGTTCGGTAAGAGACCGATGTAGGCAACTGTGGCGGAAAGTGCTCCGGTATGGTGGCGACGAGTCTTCGCGGTGGAACGAAGGGTGCCTGCAGACACGTTAGCACTCCAATGCTCAAGTCAGTATTGGAACTGAGAAGGAGTGTGTAAAAAGTGTGGGAAAAGTGAATCATACCTTGGGGGTGAAGCTAAGTCACCCTTATATAGGCGTGTGTGAGAATAACCGCTTCCATGAGATGCGGCGCATGATTAGGAGGTGGTTATAGGACACATGTATGGTGTCTGATGCACGGAGGTGTGGTTCAGTGAGGTGAGGTGCACTAATATTGGCATGTTCCTTCAGGCGACGCGTCTTTGTTTGGTGGACGTTTAGTCCACGCGTCATAGTTGGATTGGCCTTCTGGCCAATCCAGAACAGCAAGAAAATTGTTAATCGATTCAGATTTTTTCTTCCTCTCTAGAATCTTTTTTCAATTTTCTTATTCTCACAATTCAAAATTTCTTATTCCTTTTCAAAGCTGATTTTTTACTTTAATTCTCCAGGTTTTGTGGGATCTTTTTTTGTCTCTAACTATTGTTTTTATCATGTTGTATCATACCATTTGATATGTATTCACTCTCTACATCTATCTCTTTCAACCATTCTTTGTCTTCTCCTTCCATTCTTTGTCTTCTTCTTCTTTCCCTTCTCTATTCCAATATTTGTAAATTTTTTAGATGTGAAAATACTTTAGGAATGTATAATCAATTGAATTAAGAGGTTAAGACCACCCTCAACAAGTTTTCTCACCTTAATGGGTATCTTGATTGCATGCAAAATACTTTTCAGTTTCTTGGTTGCACATCAGTGAGTAATATAGATTGATTACTGTTGCATTTTGTTAACTTTTTTCTGTCCTAATTTGTTTATTGTTTATGGGTCTTCATATTTAAGAGATGGAGATGTAGTAGCTGAATGTGGGTGGAATTGATGAAAGTAAATGGTGATGAAGTTATATTGAAATAGTAAGGATTGATGACTTTGTTGTCATTGTCCATAGTTTTTACTAAAAAACTATGTCATGTGTGCTAAATCTACACACACATGACATGGTTTCTTTGTAAAATCTATAGACAATGAAAACAACTTCATTGATCCTTACTATTCCATTATAATTTCATCACCATTTGCTCTCATCAATTACAGCCACAATCAGCTACTACATCGTTCTCCTCTAAATATGAAGACCCATAAACAATAAACAATTTAGGATAAAAATAAGTTAACAAAAATGCAATATTAATCGGTCTACATTACTCAACAGTTTGCAACCAAAAAAATGAACAAATGTTTTTCCTACAACCAAGATACCCATTAAGGTGAGATATTTTGTTGAGGGTGATGTTAACCTCTTAATTCAAATGATTATATATTCCTAAAATAATTTCACATCTAAAAAATTTATAAATATTGGAACAGAGAAGGGAAAGAAGAGCTTGTTACCCTGATTTATTCACCATGAACCTTCCGAACATGCTTCTCCACCGTGGCACGATGCGCCCCATTCGCCGCAACTAATGGAAGTGCTCCCATTCGAAGGTAATGCCGTCGCCTCTGTATCAGAAGTTCGTCTTTGTTGTCATTAATTGTGTAGGTTGCTACAACAACGAAGAGCAAGAGAAAATAAACCTCTTTGTTAAACTAAAACTTTGTTGTGACTAAAGGGAAGGAAAGTTGAAGACAAAGAAAGGTTGAAAGAGAGATGTGGAAGACAAATAGAAAGGTTGAAAGTTGAAGACAAATCAAATAGTACGATGCAACATGATAAAAAATAGAAAGCCAGATACATAAAAGAACATATCCAACAAATTATGGTCATACCTTTGTTTATTATCAACCTTATAGATATTTTTTGACGTTATTATTGAAACTATTTTTTAAATTCAAGTGGGGGATCGTTGGAATATTGGTGTGAAGTTGAAAGGAAATTAGAAGATCAAACACCAAATAATAAGACTTTGAGCTAGTGTGATGTGAATTGAATAAAACAGAGAGTGAGGGTCTCACATAAATAGAACACACACATTACTAGTGTTTAAATACTTGATAATGATAAAAATAATAGTAATTATTATTTTTATTCTTGGATATCACTTCCCATAAAATTAGCTTATGTTAGTTGTGATAAGAATAATAATTCAACTGAGTTTCCTATCTTTCTTTCATTCATATCCAATGAGTTTGTTTCCTCCACTTTTATGGGTTTGTTTCTTTTTGATTTTATCTACAAGATTTGTTGAACTGATTAGTGATTAAGTTTCATTTTGATCTTATCCATTAGAGTAACTGATGCCGCAATTTTAGCTAAACAAGTTACAAAACCTATATATAAACAGAGGACTCCACTCAGTTCAAAAATCACACAAAAGAGTTCTATTGAGTTGTCGAGAACTCTTTCTCTCTTCTCCCTCCAGCTTGTGTTGACGATCTATTCTTCTCCTCGTCTCATTTTTCTGTCATTTCGGAATTAAAAGTGCTCCTAAGACCTTACTCCTTATTTGGTATAATGTCCCTTTGGAATTAAGAAAGGTCTTAAGAACATAGTCCATTCAATAATATATGTTCCTTCGGAATAAAGAGTACTTTTAAGATCATAGTCCCATTTTTTTGGAATAATAATTTCCTGTCGGAATTAAGAATGATCTTAACAATATGTAAATATTTTTTCGATATTTTTTTACTCTTGGAGAAGTTAAAAAGTCAGAATGGTGGTATCACCATATTTGAGTGGTCGTAGTAACATATTGATAATTTGGAGAACTTAAAGTTAGAATGGTAATAACTCCATATTTGAGTGGTCTTTGCACCATAATAGAATGGTCACAATACCATATTAGAGTGGTTTCAGTATTAAAGAGTGGTCTAAGTACCATATTAGAGGTGTAAATCTCGAACGGTTTTCTACAGTGCAGTAATTAACCGCACAGTTGTAGCTGAGCTTGTTTTATCCTAGAGGCGGCGTGGTTGATAGTCTGCCTTGCACAATTGTGGGCAGTGCCACGAAACGTCTTAAAGAGAGCGACCTGGTCATGACTAAATCTAGCAACAACTTCGGTAGATATTCTATTTCAAAATAGAATATAGAAATCCAAATACAACTGTTTGGAAATCCAAAAACAACAAGTTTCATGAAGTATTTACATTTTTTAGAAGTAGTTGAATATATTTTGTCCTTAAAATCAATATATGTAAAATCTCTCCATAACATAGACACTTGTCACTTTTATAAATTCTGCATCATACGAATAATTATCCTAATACAAGTCAATACCTTTAATTAATAATACATTACCATGATCTTAGTAAAAATAAATCCAAATAATGCCTTAGGCCAATGACAAAAATTGGGAAACACGAAAAATAAATCAGGACTAGTAGATGATGTATGTTAGTTTTAATTTAAGTTAGTTGAGATAAACTTAAAGTTGGAAAGTTTGTTACATAGTTTGTTATAGACTTAGATATTTTCTAGCAAATTAGTTAGTTTGTTTTGATTGCTTACTAAGCAAGTCATGAGAATAAGTTGTATATAAGCTAGTTTGTAAACACTTTTCACATATCAATGAGAATCACAATTTACAACAATCAATATTATCCTTCTTCTCTCAGTTCTCTCAATTTCTCAATTCTCTATTTTCTTAGAAATTCAATAGCTTGCATTGCAAGCAAGTTCTACAGTGCTATCAAATTGGCATCAAGAGCCAGTGGTTCTGATCTAAGGAAGGAACAAAAAAACTTTAATCATGCAAAGATTCCGGTGTAGAAACGCTGTGATAGAAACCATGAATGGTAACAACAGTTTCAATACTCATCTTCCAATTCTTGAAAGTGGAAATTGGGAAAGATGGAGTGTTGGGATGAAGAATCTGTTTGGGGCATAAGATATGTTGGAGATTGTGCAGAATGGCTATGAAGAATTAGGCGAGAATGCAACTGAGGCACACAGAGCTGCGCATAAGGAGTTAAAGAAGAAGGATTGCAAAGCCTTGTTCTTCATTCATCAAGGTGTTCATGGAGAAAATTTTGAGAAAATTTCTAAGGCTACAAAATCAAAGGAAGGTTGGGATGTACTAGAAAAGTATCATGAAGGTGATGAAAAGGTGGCGCAGATCAAGCTTCAGTCCTTAAGAAGGACGTTTGAGCTGATGCAGATGGAAGAGGATCAAAAGATTGTTGATTACATCTCTAAATTGATTAATACTGTTAATCAGATGAAGGCATGCAGTGAAACAATTTTAGATCAAGAAATTGTTGAGAAGATCATGAGAACTCTATCCCCAAGATTTGATTTCATAGTTGTGGCCATTCAAGAATCAAAGGACGTGAAATCCATGAAGATTGGAGAACTGCAAAGTTCTTTAGAAGCACATGAACTATTGGTTTATGAAAGAAGCAGTGAAAGATCAGTTCAACAAGCCTTGCAAGCACATACTATGAAGAAAGATGGGTATGATAAGAAGAATTTCAATAAGGCCAAGGATAACTCTAAGGGAAGAAACTGGTAAAACTCTTAAGGGAAGAACAAAGCTAGTGATAAAGTTGAATCCTCAAAAGGAGTTGGCTTTGGCAATTACCAAGGCAAGAAGAAAGGATTTGATAAAAGGAAGGTACAATGCTATAAGTGTGAATTTTTTTTGCCAATATGCTTAAGAATGTTGGACTGGTAAAGGAAAGCAAGTAAAGTGAGAAGAGGAACGAGCAAAACTTGCACAAGAAGATTCAGATTCTGACACGGTCTTGTTATTGGTGACAACCAGTAATGAAAGCTGCAATTCAGAAAGATGGTTTTTAGATACTGGTTGTTCTAATCATATGACTGGAAATAAGAAATGGATGAAGGAGATTGATGTTGGAATGAACACAAAGGTGAAACTTGCAGATCATAGAACACTGGTTGTAGAAGGCATGTGAACAATTGAAATTGAGGACAAGAATGGAAAGATAGTTGTAATTGAAGATGTAATATATGTTCCTGGTATGCAATGAAACTTGCTCAGTGTAGGTCAACT
Source organism: Medicago ruthenica (assembly GCA_018208015.1). NCBI lineage: Eukaryota > Viridiplantae > Streptophyta > Magnoliopsida > Fabales > Fabaceae > Medicago > Medicago ruthenica. The sequence goes on from CM031376.1 coordinate 29,029,417, forward strand.
TATGAAAAAGGGTTACTCAATAACAATGAAGGATAATGCTTTGAAACTGTTTGACAAAAATCAAAGGTTAGTCTTGAAAAATCCTATTGCAAAGAATATAACATTTCAAGCAGATATGAAAACTGTAGAATTGAAGTGTTTATCAGCAGCTGTAACCAATGAAGGTAGTTGGCTTTGGCACTATAGAAATGTTCATTTAAATTTCAGAAGTCTCATTCAATTAGTTGATAAAGAATTGATTATGCGAGTACCAGAATTGAATGTACCAGAGAAAGTTTGTGATACTTGCTTGATATGTGATGGACGAAATTGGCAAGTGCACCAAATCGTATCAAGTAATAAAGTAGTAAGTTTATCGTTCTCCACAGGGATTGTCGTTCAACTTAGTAATTAATAAAACTTATTTCAAAAGATGAAAGTAAATAGAAATGAATAGAATTGCAAGGTTTAATTGCTCTGCCCAATGCAATATTAGGTTTTGGATTCAAATGATTAACGGCGATTAGGGAATCCTTGAATCCCCCTTCATCTTTATTATAATTATCTTTTAAGAAACAAACGACTTATATGGTGCTTACTTTGATTTAATGAATCCAATGGTAAAACTCGTACGAAGTTTCTTTAAATAACTTGTGTAGGACTAACCTAGAATTAGGTCATGTACTACGTTTGTTTAAAGAAAAGAGTAATGATGGAAGGAGTTCAAACCTGAAACTTCCTAACCTCTATAAGCTGTGGTAATTAGAAAAGTCAATGGAACTAATATAGTTTGGTGTTGTCAGGGCCTACTTTTATGTACAGTTCAATCTCCAAGGTTACGCACGTAGTTAACCAATTGACGAAGCATTAATGAACAGGCATAATCTAATTCAAATCAAGCACAATCAAAGCATAAACTAAATGAGAAAATTTATTAATAAATTCCAACAAATAAGAAGGGGTTCATCGTGGAACCCTAATCAAGAGGTTTAGTTGCTCAAGGCAACCGACATCATAAGAAAACAATAGAAAAACATACCCTATAAAGAACAAAAAAAAGGAGGAATCCTGCCCTGGAACTCTGATGCTTGACCCTTGCTTTCACCGTCAATGTTTCTGAATGAATTAAATAGTGTGCAAGGGTCTCTATTTATATCATGAGGTTACTTAGGGTTTAAGAGAAGAAAATTGAGCATTTTGCACCGACCCAGCTTGGAAAACAAGCAAAAAGCGGTTTTAACCCGCATTTGGGCGCCTTGGCATTTGCCACACTCTAGTCATCATGTGATTGTACCTTGCTATGAGATTGAAGCAATTCTAAACAAACATTCAAGGTATATATATCATCACACACACACATATAAAGGACTTTTCAAGGTTATAACATGGTTGAGGTTAAGGTGGGATATATTTGGGAAAGTAGGCTAAGAAGCACTTTGGAGTTAGTTCCTAAGGTTCCCTAATTGAAATACTTTGACAACTTTGTCATCAAAACCTATAACTTCATTCATAAACACTATGTCACAACCATTGTTATGAGGTACTAGCTTTTCATTTATGTAGTCAGTTCAAAAAATTTGGGCACTAGTAGAACTACTTATTCTCTTTTTTTTAAAGGGACTAAACTTTTGTTTAAGTCTCTTGATTTTCTATATATTTTTTGTGTAGACCATCAATTTTGATGTTTTATCTACATTTTTCGTTTTCATTTTTTTTCTTTGATAACCAAGTTCTACTAGTACCCCACCCCAAACTTAAAATGTTGCTAATTCCAAAGAGGAACCCCAAACTTAATTTCAAACCATGACAAGTACTTCACTAACCTATCTAACTCCAAAAGGGAAATCAAATAAATATAATCAAGTGGGTTCAAAACTTGTGACATGTATCAAAGTCACATAAAAGTAACCAAGAAAAAATTAATGCATGGAGGCTCAAAGTGGTTTCACAAAGGATATATAACAAAAAATTTTCTCTATACACTTGAACTATAGCTAAAACACACCAGGATATTACATTTTTACCCCGCCGCCGGCTCATCCCATCGGCAGTTAGCTGCCATTGCTTTCTTGATATTGCTGATTACAGCAACCTACTCCTATATTGTTCCATCAACTCTTTTCCTATTTCCTCTTCAATCTAAACACCTAAATCCAATTTTTTTTACACAATCCTTGTCCACAATCATTGAAGCAGCAATCCTAGAAGGTTTCAACACACTTTTGACGTCAAGAAGCAGGTAATGCATCATTTAATCCATTTTTTTGCTATCTAACATGAAGGGAGCGGCACTTAATTGCCGTTGTAAGTGGCCATCAGCAGCTAACTGCCGATGGCAGCGGCAGCTAGGTGCCGATGGAAAAAATTAAAAAAACAGGCTTACTGCCTGATTTTTTGAATATTTTTTTGGTTTATTTTTTATTTTTATAGGTTTAATTAATTTTGATATTGATGTTATTGCAATTGTAAGTTATTTATTCATAGTTATAGATGAAAATGCGTATGATGATCCGGTCGAGACAAAACCTATTTTTGTCGATAATTTCGGAAATGTCAAACTGCCTAAGGTTGAAGCCAAACCAAATGTTGATGAAGCTTCTGTCCATGTTGAAGCTTCATTATATGTTGACTCCGATGTCGTCCCTCTTGAGGCCAACGAAGTTGACACGACTCATTTGTTTCAAGCGAAGTTAAATGGAAAGATAGAGATGACTTGCTTAATTGGGTACGTCGTCAAGAAAATAGGGCGGGATTTCCAATTTTTATACGTAGGTCCAATGTTGCAACTAATTTGTGAAAGGAGTGGCGACCACAAAGTGCCAAAAAAAGAGATTGAAACATGAGGCAACAGGTTCAAGAAAATGTTGGTGTAAGTTCATGGTTTGTGGATATCTTAGTAGGGAAACAAATGATTGGAGATTGAACATTCTTAATGGAGTTCACAACCATGAGATGGAGCCAAGTTTGGAAGGACACATGCTTGCGGGTAGATTACGGGAGGATGACAAGAAGATTGTACGTGACTTGACCAAGAGTTTGGTGCTACCAAAAAATATTTTGATAAATTTGAAGATAAAAAGACAAGATTGCATGACAAATATCAAGCAAGTATACAATGACGAATATGCAGTATCTAATCTCAAAGTTGGAGGAGCATAACTATGTCTATTTCACCAGAACACAAAGTGAGAGTACTACTATTCAAGACATATTTTGGGCTCATCCAACATCTGTTAAGTTGTTTAACAATTTCCCAACAGTTTTGGTTATGGACTCCACCTATAAAACCAACATGTACAGAATGCCATTGTTTGAGATAGTTGGGGTCACCTCGACCGATTTGACGTATTATGTTGGTTTTGGATTTTTGACATATGAGAAAGAGGATAATTTTACTTGGGTTTTACAGATGTTGGTCAAGCTTCTTAACTCAAGATTAATATGCCTTCAATGGTTGTGACTGACAGAGATACAACTTTGATGAATATGGTAGCAATTGTTCTCCCTGAAACTAGTGCAATACTTTATTATTTTCATGTTGGTAAAAATGTTAGAGCAAAATGCATCACTAACTGTAGAGTGAAACCGAAGGATGGGAAAGAGGTGAAGCCAAGTGACATAGTTAACAAGGTAATGAGAGCATGGGATGTTGTTGTTGAATCAACTACTCAAGAATTATATGCAAGTACGTTAATGGAATTCAAAAATGTTCGTAATGATTTTCCAAAGTTTCTTACTTATGTCGAAAGCACCGTATTGGATGTTGTGAAGGAGAAAATAGTGAGGGCATGGACAGACCGTGTCTTGCATCTTGGCTGCAGAATCACCAACCGAGTTGAGGGGGCTCATGGTAACCTGAAGAAATATTTGAGCAATAGTGTAGGTGATTTGAGTATTTGTTGGGAAAAAATACATGATATGTTGGTGATCCAGTTATCTGAGATACAACCATCATTTGGGAGGAGTTGTAATGTATTGGAACATAGATATAAAGACGTCATTTTGTACTATGGGTTGGCTGGTTATGTGTCTAGGACTGCTTTGAGCTTTATTTTTGATGATGAAAGACGTTCCAAGAAAACCTTGTGAATGGACAAAGAAATTTGTGATTGTGTGATAAGGACATCATATGGGCTACCTTGTGCATGCACTATTGCTGTGAAAATTCGTGACAACAAGCCTATTCGATTGGATGAGATACACCGTCATTGGCAAAGTTTATGTATGTGTGAAGAAAGTAATGAAGATGGTTTTTCTGTCGAGGAGAAGTGGAATGGTATTCAGAAACGTCTCAAGAAAGTTCCTTATCAAATCAAACTAGAAATCAAAGAGGTGTTGCGTCAGTTGACATTTCCAGAATCCACAATGGTTTCTCCTCCTCCAAGAAAAGTACCAACTAAGGGAGCGCCAAAAAAAGTGAGGTGTAAACCAAATGAGGCATCGACAAGTCGAATCCCTTCTTATTTGGAGCGTGTTGATTCCCAATTTCCGGATAGTCAATCGTCGCAAACTATGTCATCATTTCCTAAAAGAAAGGGTGCTCATATTGGCAAATCATCACGTTCCCCACTTCCACCACCTACTCGGTTTCCTAAGCTTAGCCCAGTTCCAAAGCCTGCTCCGGTTCATGGCGTTGTTGATGTTTTGAGCCCTATTGACTATATGCCAAAATTCATGGTTCCATTTATTGAAAAAATTGTGGATGTTAAAGGCGATGGGAATTGTGGTTTTCGGGCTATATCTGAGTTCTTGGGTTTCACCGAAGAAAGTCATGTCATGGTTCGTAGACATCTTATTCAAGAGGTGAAAGATCATAGAAATGATTATGTGCGGATATTTGCGAGTGAGGATCGTTTTAACTACATCTTAAATGGCTTGCATCCTCCCTCAAATAGTGATGGTATAACACTTGTAGATAAGTGGCTGACTTTTCCGGACATGGGTCACATCGTTGCAACTTATTACAATAGACTTGTAGTGGAGTTGACAAATCACGAAATCGGAACTTCAAATCCTTTTTACCACTTAGAGGGGTGCCACTGCTTCAGAAAAAAACCCCATCATGTGCCTAGGCTTAATTCCCAACCATTTTGTTCTTATTTTTTGAAAGATGGTTGTCCACTACCTCCATCATCTACGGAGTGGAACATAAATAGGAGTGAAGAGGCATCGACTTGGGAATTTGAGTATTTGGATCAACAAGCTAGGTTCCGAGACCTCATGAACATTGAAAAAAGAGAGAATCCGCTCCCACCAAAAAAGGAGTCAAACCAAGCCAATCCAATTTTGTGTGACACTCCTGAAAAAGCAAAGCAAGAATTTCAAGTTATTGAGGAAGATGAAGATGGTTCAAATTCACTTAATGCGATATGAGTGATTTTTTGTTTTTGTCGGTGTTCATCCTTTTTTTTTGTCGATATTACACCGACATATTTTTTGTGGTCGATATTGTAACGCCAATTTTTTGTGGCCAATGTATAACTGACATATTAATATATATAAATAGATGACTTTTATTTGGTGGAATATGCACCTACTTTGTTATTGGTTATAATGTTTCCACATTTGATATATATATATTGGTTTTTACGTTTCATTTAATTTTATTCTGATGTTTGATATTTCATAAACTTTTGTGAAGTTAAACATGTCTGAGGTTACACAAATTGAAGCTCATGTCCGATACTTTGCTTTCAAAAAGACAATTAAGGTTTTTCTAACTCCGACCAACACTATGGATGAGTTGAAGGCACAACTTAACAATTATTTTCTCCATGTTGGTGAAAATCATCATACATGTCATGTATTTGCTCAGATGCCACTTTATGACCTGGGGGCAGATAAAGATGAAGACATGTGGAAAACGGTCTATTGGCCTCGGCTTATTCGTGACGATAGTGACGTTGGATTTATGTTTAGGCATATGGTTGAAAATAATATATTATATCTTTGTGTTCGTTCCAACTGTATGTGCAACGAATGTCGGTAGAGATTTCATGTAATATTATGTAATGTGTTGTTGAATGTCAAACACTATTTATGTTTTTGTTGAATTTCAAACATTCATGTAATTTTAACGTAATGTTGAATTGATTTTATTTTGGTCAATTGTGAAAGATTATGTATTGTTCTGGCTTATGAATGATTATAATTGATGTATGATTTGTACTGCCTCTAGAATTGTTGTTTTGGATTACATGTAATAAATAGGCCAAAAAATGGCTTGCTAGAGAAAACAACAAGTCTGTTCTGCATAATTTCCCGCAGCAGCAGTTAACTGTCGATGGTATCATCGGTTGTTAACTGCTGATGGAGCCGGCGGCAGTTAACTGCCGATGCACCATCCCAACGGCAGTTAACTGCCGATGGGGTAAAAATGTCATTTTCTGGTGTGTTTAGCTTTGTTTGAAGTGGGAAAAGCAATTTTCATATAACGATATTCAGGGTGGCTTGAAAAAGGCTCTAGTTACCAAAAAACAAATGTCTCGTGTGTATGACAATACAATCAATAGTCCGTAGAGAACGACCGAAATTTCTAGCAAAAATAGCAATCCAACATGGAACACTCACAATGAAAGAAAAGAGTAGAAACAGATTGGAATATATATGGCTCAAACTCTCACTAGTTATGCTATATGGAATTGTAGTGGTGATTTTTTCTGAGTATCTTCCACAGCAAGCTCCTATAGTTATCGTGCTCTTAAACTTTGGAAGTAAGCTAGCCCTCTGCTGATAATGTATGGAACAATTCTCCAAGACTAAAACAATATTTTTTTTTATTTTTTTGAAAGGGAAAGTTATGCAACTCATGTAAAAACAACACGCCTAGTCGCGAGTTAGCAACAATAAAAGAAAGAAATTGTGAGAAAGAGTGGCTATGTAAAATAAATGAATGAAATTTAAAATTACCAGAAAAATAAAAAGTTGGGTTGCCTCCCATTTAACGCTTGTTTAGCATCTCGAGCTTGACGCATATGTCTAAGTTGAGCTTGGGAACCTCAATCCCCCAAGTTCCATGTTTTCCTCTTCCTATTCTAGCTCTTCCTTATAGTCTGACCATCCATAATCTTCTTCACACTCTGACCATTCATAGGCTTCTTTAGACAATGAGTCTTCTTCACTTTCTGCTTCAGGTTCTGATTCACTTGAATGTTCTATTATTTCTTTAAATTTCTCCCAATTGTCAGCAACCTTCATCGCCTCATTGTAGACATTTGATGGTGGAGTCACCTTATATCATTGATAGTACCTATTGGATCTTATGAATACCTCCCGTGCTTCCAAGTCAATCGAAGCCTTAGCAATTGCTAAGAAAGATCTTCCTAGAATCAGTAGGCATTCTTACATTCCTTTATCCAGTGCAACAATAACATTGATTTCAAATTGAAATCCATTAATGTCAATTACCAGGTCTCTAACCATACCAACAAGTTTTGTCTCCCCTCCATCTGCAAGACCAATATTCATGAAACAAGGACATGGTGTTAGTCCCCCAATTCGGTGAAAATTGGCTAATGGCATCAAATTTCAATTTGCCCCTAAATCACATAAGGCCTCTCCTACAAAGACATTTCCTACAATAACAGGAACGTTGAAACATCCAGGATTTCCCTCTTCTTTTGGTACCTGAAAATCGTCAACAACACAACAATTTTTTGTTAGAGAAATAAAGCCTTCCTTAGAAGATTCCTCCTCTAGCTTCAGGATCTCCTGCAAGAACTTCATGCAACAGGGACTCTTTTCGACCATTACTTTTATGGGCATATTAACTTTGAATTTCTCTAGAGCTTTGATGAGATCTTGAAAATGTTCATTTTCTGGACGCTCATGAACTCCTATCTCCCCACCTAAGGTCTTGTTCCTTTCTAAAGCATGTGACATGTCTTTCTCAACATTTGTCTCAGACATTCTATTACTCTCTTTGCTTCCTACCTTTCTTCTAACCTTATTATTGGGTTTATGAAATTCTGACAATTCTGGTTCTGAACTTGTAAAATAGAGTATTAAAACAACAGTTCAGAAGCAGAAAAATAAAGTGACAGAAAGTAAATGAACACAATTGAATTTGTTAACCCAGTTCGGTGTAAACACCACCTACATCTGGAGGATACCAATCCAGGAAGGAAATCTACTATAGGAATTAATCCAAAGACTCAGACACAGCCCCCCCTGTTCCTAGTCTTAGCAATTAATCTCCACTAGTCTGATTTCTACTCAGGAGCACCACCTAAGTATTAGAACACTACTAACTTCCTATTCAAGCAACTACAACCCAGTTACTTAGCAATTCTGAAATCTACCCAGTTTTGAAGAAACACTTCAAAGACAACACTCGTACCTAAAGGCTTAGAGTGAATACAACTCAAACACACCTAAACCAACTCAGATGAGTGGTGCACAAACAAAGCCTAAGCTTACACAACTCAAAAAAACTCTTAAAAACTCTAAGACTCAATTTCTGGTTTTTGATACATGTCACTCCATAGCAGCAGCACGAACTCTCCTTAAATAGGCTTCAGCAAGTAGCATAATTCTGAATTCAATCTTCTTTACTTGATATGATTCTGAATTATGAAAGGCTTAATAAGGAAACAAATATTTCTGGCTTCAATCTTACAAAGATACTTCAGCACAAATAACCAAACATAAAACACGAAGCAAATCTTCTTAAGATCTTCAACAAATCAATCAGCCTTCTAGAAACCAAATGCCTGAATAATTCCTTGATAAATCTTCAATAGATACGCACAGAAAGAAACACAAAGAATGCAAAAATCCAGCTTCAGAAGGTCAACGCTGGTCAACGTCTGAACAGTACGTCTGAAGTACTGTTCAGCTTCTGAAGGCACATCCTGCGTCTGAAGTACTGTAGTGCGTCTGAAGGTCCAAAACAGCGTCTGAAGGTCCAAAACAACTTCTGAAGACTATTTCTGCGTCTGAAACTCCTCAAAACCTCTTTCTTGCTTCTGAAGACTTGTTAAACACATGGAGACGCTTTGCTTGAACACATTGATTTTACCAAAACATGCAGCCAACATCTGAATACTCAACAATCTCCCCCTTTGGCAAATTTTTGGCTAAAATCAATGTTTCACAAAAACCAGTTCTTCATTTCAACACAATGAGCTCAGCAATGAAGAACAACACATTATTAACATAGCCACAGAGTCAGCATCGGTCAACAAGCTATGTTAAATATGACAAACCAACCAAACAGCTTCAGTTCAGCACACAAACACATCCTGAAACACACAATAACTTCTGATATTTCTGAAATACACAGATAACCAAACTCAGACAAACTTCTGATCTTCTCATGAACACTTCAGCTTCACACTTTAAACTCAATTCAGTTTCTGATCTTATGTAAACTTCCCCTGAACAACAAAAACTCAACTTCTGATATTCTGATCTTCCCTTGAAGCACAAACACATACCAGCAACAAATACCAGCTTCAAAACAACTCTCTTAATTCTGCATTGTATCTTGTATAGGTTCTGAAATCTGAATAAAACTGTCAGCTTCTGAAAACTCTGAAATCTGAACAAAACAACTTCTGAATTCAGCAACTTAGTACAATCTGAACAAGCCCAATCTGAAATCAACCACAAGCTTTTCTCCCCCTTTTTAGCCACAAAATTTGGACAAAACTCCATTAAATAGGGAACAAAAACTAAATAAGTAACACAGATCCTCAAAACTGACTGAATATCTGACTCAGACTCAGGATCACACTCTGCATATGTAAAACTGGCAGGTACTCTAACTTCCTCACATCCAGTTTGCTGTAATTGCTATAAGTCCTCATGCAAACAAACTTTTGAAGAATTACAAACAGACACATTCCTCTTCACATCAAGACTCTCTTCTGCCATAGACAACAAGTGATTCATTTGAAGTTCAAGATGTTTCAGCTCCTTGTAAACTTTGTCTTCATTGACCTTAACTTTGGGTTTTACAGACTTGACTTTCTTCACACCCTTCATGTTTAAGTGCTCAGGCTTCTGATGACAAAGCTTGTCTTCTTCTTAAGGAACCCACAAATAACAATTATCCTTTGATCTGCAGCCTCTCATCAGAACCTTACCTTCTTGACCAGTTACAAGACATTCTTGCTTGTTGAAATTCACCATCAAGTCTTGATCACACAACTGACTAATACTGATCAGATTAGATGTCAACCCTTTCACAAGCAACACATCATTAAGCCTTGGTAAACCATCACTGATTAAGTCACCTATTCCCAGAATCTCTCCTTTTGCTCCATCACCAAATGTTACATAATTTCTGGAATAAGGTTTTAAATTACTCAGAAGCTTCTTCACACCAGTCATGTGTCTGGAACAACCACTGTCAAAGTACCAGTCTTTCCTAGATGATACTTTCTGAGAAATGTTAGCCATTAGACCAATATTATTACCTTTGGGTTTGTAAACCTTCTGAACATTGACTCTTTTTGCAGCAAGTTCAACTCTTCTGTACTTAAAATGTTCAGGATAACCATATAGCTTGAAACAAAATGGTTTGATATGCCCCTTCTTTCCACAATGATGACAGACCCAAGTATGATTTCTTCTCTTGTTTCTGTTAAACTTCTGGGGTTGAATATGAGGTTGCATCTGAGGTTGCTTCTGAGCTTGCTTTTGAGGTCTCATCTTGGATGTCCCAATCATAGGATCATAAGTATCAGTAGCAGGAGCAAACATTTTAACTGGATTTTTCTGCTTGAGGTTCAGACTCTCATCCACAAATCCTAAGCCCTTTTTCTTCCCTTGTTTCTGATTTTCCAAAATCTCATCCAGCACATCTGTAGCAGTATTCATCATCCTGACCTGCTTTTTCAAGTTCTCAAGCTGGGAATTGAGTTGGTTCACCTCATCTTTGAGATCAGAGATCTCTCCTAAATGATCACACCTTTCAGACTTAAGCTGGTTGACAGTCTCCTTCTGATTCTCTAATAACTTGCACAGTTCTTGATTTCTGAGGTATAATTCTTCATAAGACACAGCTGGTTCCTCAAAAACCAATTCTTCATCACTGATTTTAGACTCTGATGAAGTTTCATTCTCTGATGATGTTTCAGACTCTGATAGAGCTTCTGAAACCATAAAAGCAGCAACATGCTTGGCTGACTTACTCTCTACCTCTCCTTCTGAGCTATCCTCATCAGACCAAGATACAGTTAGGCTTTTCTTCTGCTTCTTGAGAAAAGTAGGACATTCTGACTTTATATGTCCATAGCCTTCACACTCATAGCACTGCACACCTTTTGCTTGATTGCTCTTCCCATCACTTTGTTGCTTATTGTTGTTGAGTCTGAGGTTTTGACCTTTGGATTTGGATTTCCTGTCAACCTGTTTCAGAATTTTGTTGAACTGTTTCCCCACCAACACAAGTGCTTCTGATAAGTCATCCTCATCCTCATCAAAACCTTGTTGATCATCAGCTTCAGAATTGACTGCAAGAGCAATTCCTTTCCCTTTCTTCTCAGGCTGTTTGCAGAAAGCAGTTTCAAAATTCAACAGGGATCCAATAAGCTCCTCAACCTTCATAGTAGAGATGTCATGTGCTTCCTCAATAGCTGTCACCTTCATGTCAAATCTTCTAGGGAGTGACCTGAGTATCTTTCTCACTATCTTCTCATCTGACATCTTCTCCCCAAGAGACTCAAAAGAATTAGCCATATCTAGGACATCCATATAGAAATCTTGAATATTTTCATCCTCCATCATCTTCAAGTTTTCAAATTTAGTGGTGAGTAGCTAGAGCCTGGACATCTTCACCTTAGAGGTTCCTTCATGAGTGGTCTTCAATATTTCCCAGGCATCCTTGGCTATGGTACACTGCTTGATGAGTCTGAACATGTTTTTGTCCACTCCATTGAATAGTGCATTCAAAGCTTTAGAGTTTCCAAGAGCCAGATCATCTTCAGCCTTTGTCCACTCTTCTTCTGGTTTCAGCACCTCAGTCTTGTTCCCATCTTTATCTAAAACAACTAGATGATCCCAACCTTTAATCACAGCTTTCCAAGTTCTACTATCAATGGATTTCAGAAAGGCACACATTCTGGATTTCTAGTATTCATAATTTGTGCCATCCAGCAATGGTGGTCTGTTGACATATCCTCCCTCTTTGTCCATGCTTGCCAGAAAACTCTTCCATGGAGCTCACCCAATAACAGGCAGGGTGCCTGCTTTGATGCCAATTGAAATTCTGACAATTCTGGTTCTGAACTTGTAAAATAGAGTATTAAAACAACAGTTCAAAAGCAGAAAAATAAAGTGATAGAAAGTATATGAACACAACTGAATTTGTTAACCCAGTTCGGTGTAAACACCACCTACATCTGGAGGATACCAATCCAAGAAGGAAATCTACTATAGGAATTAATCCAAAGACTCAGACACAGCCCCCTGTTCCTAGTCTTAGTAATCAATCTCCACTAGTCTGATTTCTACTCAGGAGCACCACCTAAGTATTAGAACAGTACTAACTTCCTATTCAAGCAACTACAACTCAGTTACTTAGCGATTCTGAAATCTACCCAGTTTTGAAGAAACACTTCAAAGACAACACTCGTACCTAAAGGCTTAGAGTGAATACAACTCAAACACACCTAAACCAACTCAGATGAGTGGTGCACAAACAAAGCCTAAGCTTACACAACTCAAAAAAACTCTTAAAAACTCTAAGACTCAATTTCTGGTTTTTGATACATGTCACTCCATAGCAGCAGCACGAACTCTCCTTAAATAGGCTTCATCAAGTAGCATAATTCTGAATTCAATCTTCTTTACTTGATATGATTCTGAATTATGAAAGGCTTAATAAGGAAACAAATACTTCTGGCTTCAATCTTACAAAGATACTTCAGCACAAATAACCAAACATAAAACACGAAGCAAATCTTCTTAAGATCTTCAACAAATCAATCAGCCTTCTAGAAACCAAATGGTTGAATAATTCCTTGATAAATCTTCAATAGATACGCACAGAAAGAAACACAAAGAATGCAAAACTCCAGCTTCAGAAGGTCAACGCTGGTCAACGTCTGAACAGTGCGTCTGAAGTACTGTTCAGCATCTGAAGGCACATCCTGCGTCTGAAGTACTGTAGTGCGTCTGAAGGTCCAAAACAGCATCTGAAGGTCCAAAACAGCTTCTGAAGACTATTTCTGCGTCTGAAACTCCTCAAAACCTCTTTCTTTCTTCTGAAGACTTGTTAAACACATGGAGACGCTTTGCTTGAACACATTGATTTTACCAAAACATGCAGCCAACATCTTAAGACTCAACAGTTTATTTCCTATCATGAACATCACATCCATGGTTGGTATCGTTTTCACTTAAGAAGCTACCCCTTTCAATATTTCCTCATTTCTAGACTCTGTCTGACCTTGATTTTCTTTTTCACTACACTTCTCTTTGGACACCTCTTTTCTATTCTCTCTCTTCCCCAAGTTAATTTGTTCCGTACCCCCGAAAGTTTTATTAAACCTTCTAGTCCGCCATTCTGGTTCCCTATGTTGTGTTTGGCGGTGAACCATCCTTCGTGCTTCTTCATTTTCTCAAAGTTCTCGTTGTTTGGCAAGAAAGTTGTTTGTAATCTTTAGGTATATAGAGTTATGTTCAAGAGCATCAACAAATGGTAAAGTAACATTCATATTATCCAAGGTTTCTAGAAATGTTTTCATTCTATCAACCTTCCTCTCTCTCTTTTGATACTTTTCAGTTGGCACTTTTAAAGGGTTAGTTTTACTTACCTGACATTTCAGCTTCCTCACTCATAACCATCTTGCACTCCTCATTCTTTGGTTTTTCAAGAGAAATGAGCTGTGTAGAAATTTGCCCTATTTAGGTCTCCAAGTTCTTAATAGAAGCTTTGGTGTTTCTCCTAGCTTCTTCTTGACTTTTCGAAAGGGACTCAATTTGAGTTTGAGTCGACTTTATGTATCGTTCAAGTGTTTCCTCTAGACCTTTCTTTGGCTGTTGTGAATTGGTGGCTTGAAATGATTGGAAACCATTGTTTCCATCTGAAAAGAAGTTGCAACGATTTGGCCAATTAGAATTAAAGTTATTAGAAAAAGGATACCTTTGTTGTCTAGTAACAGCGCCCATAAACTTTACTTGCTCTTTGGATAACCCCAAACTTGCTGGAAGACATGCTCTTGTTTCATGAGCTTTCTCACAAAAATCGCAGCCTAAACCATTCATTGATAACTTTGCTACTTCTCGTGCTTCTAGCTTCTTAGCTATTTCCTCCATCTTCTCGCCAAGCAGCCTTTGACTTTCAAGTAAAGCATTCTGGCTCTCGAGTTTCAACACTTCTTTCTTTTTGGCAACATTCCTATCACTACCTTGAGATCTATACTCATTTAAGGACATGTTGTGAATAAGCTCTCGTATCTTGATGACTATTTTGTTTTTAATTGAACCACCTGCAGAAGCATCTAGAAGCATTATAGTATGGGTCTTAAGACCATTAATAAAGATAAGAGTTACCTCCATTTCAGAGAATTTGTGTCCTGGACACCCCTTAAGCAGCAACTTGTATCTCTCCTATGAATCATAGAGGTTTTCTCTGTCTTGCGCGAAACTGGAGATTTCCTGCCTTTTTTTCATGTATTTGGTAGTAGGGAAAAAACAGCTGAGAAAGGCCCTCTTGAGCTGGTCCCAAGTGGCTATGCTTCCACTTGGAAGTGCGTCAGCCAATCCTCCCTTAAGTGAGTATCCAAACAACCTAAGTAGGTTGTCTGACTCTGAAACTACATTCGGATTGATAGTGTTGCAAGCTTCTAAAAAGTCAGTCAGATGAAGATTGTAGTCTTCATCATCCTTACCCGAGAATTGATTCACTTTCAGGGCAGTGAGAACTGAGTTTTTTATGTCAAAGAAGACAGAGTTTGCTGGTTGAAACCCCTGAGCAACCTCATCAAGGTTGTCAAGTCTTTCGTAATCTCCTAGTGTGATTCATTCCATGACTCGCTCTTCTACGTCGGATGAGAAATCACTTAAACTTTGTAATGGAACAGATGTTGCTTCTCTTGCTTTACGAATACGTTTCCGGATTGCCCTCTCGGTTTTGTCTACGTCGGAGTCAAATAGAAAAGTCCCTGAACCTGCACAACGCATATAATAACTCGCAAGGATTTTTTTTTAACAAGAGCTTGTGGTAGATAATTAGACTAAAAACGGAAAATATATATATATATATATATAATTTTGATTCACTAAGGAGAAGAGAGTAAAAATTGTAACAACTAAAAAAATAAGATTTATAACCACAGTAGATTTTAGTTAAATAAAACAGAAAAATATTTTTGTTATTTTCGAATAAGATAAGGAAATCAACTAAAAATATGAAGCAAAAATAAATTTAACCTAGATACTTTGAAAATAAAAACAAATCTAATCTAAATAAAAAAGGTAACAAATTGACCTAAGAATTAGGAAAAATAAATTTTAACCTAATCTAATAAAAAAACAAAATCTATCCTAAGAAATAGGGAAAATAAAAACAAAACGAATCTAAAAAGATAAAACAAACGAAACTAACCCCTATTTCTACTCTAAAAATCGCTACCCTACTAACTAAAAAGGTAAAATTTGAAAATTTAAAAACAATAAAAAAACTTACCAAGACCTAATACTAATTTTTAAAACAAGTTTCACCGATTACCTTGTCGAAATATCAACAATCCTCAGCAACGGCGCCAAAATCGTAATATGCAATAAAGTAGTAATTTTATTGTTCTCCACAGGAATTGTCGTTCAACTTAGTAATTAATAAAACTTATTTCAAAAGGTGAAAGTAAATAAAAGTAAATAGAATTGCAGGGTTTAATTGTTGTGCCCAATGCAAGATTAGATTTTGTGATTAAGATGATTAACAACGATTAGAGAATCCTTGAATCCCTCTTCGTCTTTATTGGAATTATCTTTTAAGAAACAAACAACTTATGTGGTGCTTACTTTGATTTAATGAATCCAATGGTAAAACTTGTACGAAGTTTCTTTAAATAACTTGTGTAGGACCAACCTAGAATTAGGTCATGTACTATGTTTCTTTAAGGAAAAGAGTAAAGACGGAAGGAGTTCAAACCTGAAACTTCCTAACCTATATAAGAAGTGGTATTTAGAAAAGCCAATGGAACTGATGTAATTTCGGGTTGTCAGGGCCTACTTTTATCCTACGGTTCAATCCCCGAGGTTACGCACGTAGTTAACCAATTGACGAAGCATTAATGAACGAGCATAATCTAATTTAAATCGAGCACAATCAAAGCATATACTGAATGAAAAAATTTATTAATAAATTTCAGCAAATAAGATGGAGTTCATCGTGGAACCCTAATCAAGAGGTTTAGTTGATCATGGCAACCGACACCATAAGAAAACAATAGAAAAACATACCCTAGAGAGAACAAAAGAAGGAGGAATCTTGCCTTGGAACTCTAATGCTTGACCCTTGCTTTCATCGTCAATGTTTCTGAATGAATAAAATAGTGTGCAAGGGTCTCTATTTATAGCATGGGGTTACTTAGGGTTTAAGGGAAGAAACTGGGCTTTTTGCACTGATCCAGCTTGGAAAACAAGTAAAAAGCGGTTTTTACCGACATCTGGGCACCTAGGCGCCTGAGGCTACAGGCCTGGGCGCCCAAGGCAGTAGCTCCCTCTGTCGCAGGCGCATGGACACATGGGCTAGGCGCATGATGCAGCCCCTCAAGTGCGATTTCTTGCGTTTTTGTCCCGTTTTCGATTGTTCTTCCGTCTGAAAACTCCTAGAAACTTGAAATGAATTTTCTTCACTTTGTATTGTCTTCAGCAACCTTCTAAGAACCCTTGATCTTCAATTTCATATTCTTGATCCTTCACGTGATGTCTTGATTTGTCAATTTACATGATTCCTCACTACAAAACACCTATAAAGTTGCATGATCTAAGATAAAACTGAATTACAACGACTCGAGTGAAAACAATACAATATGTTCCTTAAACCATTGACAACTCCTCTATATGTCATCTTATTTGTTTTCAAATGCTAAGAAAAGTACTAAAAAACATAGCCAAAATGTCATATGATGCTCTTTAATCAACATGCAAGCAACCCAGGAATGCATTCAACTCAAACACAACTCATAAATCAACTGAGGTTCTGAATGTAGTCTATTAACATGTATGTGGTCCTCTAGAAGTTCCTTCATTGGGAGGAAACAAGTATTTCATCACATTTGTGGATGAATTTAGCAGGAAGATTTGGCTATTTCTAATTAAAGCAAATAGTGAAGCGTTTGGCATATTCAAAAAGTTCGAAGTCTTAGCAGAAAAGCAAAGTGGAATGTCTATTAAGATACTAAGAACTGATGGAGGTGGAGAGTATACTTCTAAGGAATTTAAGAAAATTTGTGAAGAAAATGGCATAGTTCATGAGGTGATAGCACGATACACTCCACAACATAATGGTTTGGCTGAAAGAAGGAATAGAACACTACTTGACATGACCAGAAGCATGTTAAAATTGAAGAACATGTCAAATATTTTCTCGGGAGAAGCTGTAAAGACGACAACTTATATTCTAAATAGATGTCATACAAATATTCTTGAGAAGATTCCAAAAGAAGTATGGATGGATAGAAAGCAGTCTGCAAAACACCGTAGAATGTTTGGTTCCTTTGTGCTATATAGTTGGCTCTACCTTTGACGCAGTTAACATTTCAAGGTGTTAATCTTTATCATTCAAAACAAAAACCAAACTCCATCATAAAATATTAAGTAGTAACAGAATAATCTCAACAACATAAGTCATACATCATATCTCAAAGTAAAAACATCCTCAAAAGAACCCAAGGTTCATCAAACACAATCTGATAAATATGAATAAACCCCAACAGTCCTAATCAGAGCACTACTATGCTAGAGTCCAAAAAAAGCGGTAAAGAACGAGTAGGCTCCAAGGCCATCCTCAGAAAACTCACATCAACTAATCTTCCTTGATCTGCAGTCTACACCACAAGGGCATAGGTGGAAACCCGCAAAAGGGTGAGAAATATTCAACACGTGGAAAAATACGAACGCATGTATAGTTAAAGGATAAACAAGCATGTCAACAATATATTCAACAGATATCCATCATGAATAAGCAGCAATTCATACTCAACATATATATATATATATATATATATATATATATATCCATGTCTTAAAGTCAACTATACTCAGGCAATCATCCAAGACAATTAAAGACATCAAGATAAACATCATATGCACATTGTTATAGTAAGCTCATCATCCAACGTCGCGTATTCAAATGAGCACATTTCCACATAGCACATAGTCACGTCTCATATTTTCAAATAACACATCATCACATAGTCACACTTAGTCAAATCAAACATCTTCCACATAGACTCATAGTGATGTATGTAATGCGCCTAACTCGACTCTATATGCATGTGGTACAAAGTCTTGGATATCAGAGGTATGTTACTGAGTGATCGCACGACATCTTTGGATATCAGAGGTATGTTACTGAATAAGCCCACAACATCAAGTACACAACATCAAGTATGACTCTATATGAATGCAAGGATACCAAGTATAGGACAATGTACAACAACATATCGCTCATCGTTATATAATCACTTCATCATATAATGTATCAACACATCAACACTCTACGCATCGTCGAATAAATACATACACACATCATCAAATCATCTCATCACCACATCAACATTTAATCACATCGACAAATAAACATTATCATAATATTCCTCATATAATCAACTCATCTCAATAATCTTATCAACATGTAATCACACCATTACATAATCACATCACTTCATCGTATACTCACAACACATCATTCTACATCATCAAGCATACTTCATTAATCACATCGTCTTCATAAATAACATCGTTTTCACTTAAACCTCCTATTTACTCATGCACCTCTATTTTCCTCAATTTCTCAAAAATACCCTTCAGTCCAATTTTCTAATAAATCAACTAACCCAACGATTCAATCACATAATAAACAAATAACAAAATAAATAAATAAACTAATAATAAAAATCGGGTTGTTACAATAATCATCCTTCTTTCGGCGGTTTCGGTGTGGAGAGTCTTTCCCTCCGTGGTAACCTAACAGTTTCCTGCGGCGTGGACGACAAGGAGAGTGACTGCGGCTTCCTCTATCAGAATCATCTGGAGGTTTTCCACCGCCTATGTGGTGGTTTGCAGGAACGGAAACGACATCATCCACAACCACCACTGTTTTGTGGCGTTGATTTCGCTGAGCGACTTAGATTTGCGTAGTGATTTACGTCGAAATCTTCTCTCGATTCTCCTCAACGCGTTCGAGCCTGTTGTTCTGCTGCTGGAGTATACTCACCAGATTCCACAATAGTTCGTCTGTTTCAGGCGGCAAAGGAAGAGGAGCATCCTCCGTGCGTGGAGGAGGTGGAGGAAGAGGAACACCATCCGTGCGCGGAGGAGACGGAGTAGGAAGTAGCGTCACTTCCATCGCTGCGAAAGGACCAGTGTAGATCGTCGCATCGAGAAGAGCGTCATTCGCGTTTCTTTCTTGATTCACCGGTTCAAGAACTGAAATCGCTTGATCTTGGAGGATTTGAATCGCAGGACGTGATTTCTGCACGATGGAAGAGCGACTCGCGGCGGTTCTCCTACGAGTTCCGATCATTTCTTCGGGAGATGGAGCAGTAACTGTCTAAAATTACGGTGGAGGAACGTGTAACTGAAAACGGTTACGATGGAGGGACGCGTAACAGAAAATAGTTACGGTGGAGGATCGTTAGACTGTGGCAGTTAGCGAACGATTCCCTTCTTCTAGCGCCAAATGATATGTCTGGTAAGAGACCGATGTAGGCAACTTTGGCGAAAAGTGCTCCGGTACAGTGGCGAAGAGTCTTCGCGGTGGAATGAAGGGTGTCTGCAAGCACGTTAGCAACCCAACGCTCAAGTCAGTATTGGAAATGAGAAGGAGTGTTTAAAAAGTGTAGGAAAAGTGAATCATACCTTGGGGATGAAGCTAAGTCACCCTTATATAGGCGTGTGTGAGAATAACTTCTCCCGTGAAATGTGGCGCCTGATTAGGAGGTGGTTCGAGGACACATGTATGGTACCTGATGCACGGGGGTGTGCTCCAGTGAGGTGAGGTGCACTGATATTGGCGTATTCCTTCAGGCGACGCGCCTTAGTCTGGTGGACGTTTAGTCCACGTGTCATAGTTGAATTGTTGGTCTAGAAAACAATCCATTCATTACAAATTCATTCAATACATACACCAAACAATTTTTTTTAATGGATTAGCTTTAACTCATCCATTTAAAAATATATATGGATCCAATCTATCCAACTTATTTAAAAAACCGACCGCGGTGAATTTCTATGGCAACCGTTGACCACCACCTACCACCACCAAATTTATAATTATTCAATTATTAATATATATATCCTTCAATATATTTGAATTAATTAAATTATTGGGGCCCTCGCTAGAAAATTTATTTAGACTTAATTTGAACAAAAAAAAATTCAATATTGGACCGAGTAAAAATATTCATTTTGGCTTTATTCACTAAAAGAAAGAAAGAACCTATTTCAAATTAAAAAATTGTCAAAAAAAAAGAAGAAATTATATACTTTAATATATAGATTGGATGAATTTTATGTTTAACGGACGGATTCGATTAGATTTTTGAAAAGATTTTTTGTGAATTGGTAATTGGTTAATGGATTGTTTGGATCCATCGATTATAATCTAAATTATCCATCTGATCCATCCATCTTGCCACCCCTAATTGAGGATTATTCCACTACCAATGCATGGTCAGAATTTTGAAATCTCAACATTAGTGACAGATAGATCCACCAATACTCCACACGAGAACCAGCATTACTAAGGGAAATTTCTGCGAGTAATGCATACCGATTTTTTTACAATAAAAGAAATAAAATTTGAATAACAAAACAAATATTAAATAATTTAATAATTTTAAATATTTTAAAGTGATAAATAATTAAACAATAGATAATTATGAAAAAATCAATAAATATCTGAGAAACAAAGTAATAAATATTTAAATAACATTCGTAAAATTAAATTAACTAACAAAATAAACTAATTATGATAATATTCGGAAAAATTCCCTCATGATCTCCCTCCCTATTTCCACTTTCCCCCTATGTTATTTTGGGGACTTTCCTGCTACACTTCTAGATAATTTGTAAAAGTTTAAGCATCTTGGGGGATAAATAAAGAGAATTTAAAACAACGACCTCAATGTAGATGCGAAAGAGATTCAAATAAAAAAAAAGTCCTAAAAGACTCAAACTTATATGCTATATTTATTACCTAACGACTTAGCATAAATCAGTTTCTTGTGGAAAAACCTTATTCATGAAAACAAAATTATCAAATATCTAGCAAAACTAAGGTTTTTTTTTTTATATTTTTTTTTTATCAAACCTTAACTATAAAAAACAATTTAAGCCTACAATTGACCCGACACACAATTAATATGGTTATATTATATACTCCCTCCGTCCCAAATTGTATGACGTTTTGGGCATTTCACACGTATTAAGAAATATAATTAATTTTGTGTGGGAAAGAGATATTATGAGTTGTTTTACAAAATTGTCCTTAATAAATGGTATGAAAAAGATAAATTAAAGAATTGAAAGAAGAGAGAGTAATAAATAGTTAAGGATATAATAGGAAAAGTAACATTAATGTTTCATTGGTATTGTAAAGCGACATATAATTTGAGACAAATTTTTTTCCAAAGCGACATACAATTTGGGACGGAGGGAGTATTTAAAACAATCCAAATATGATTTGGACATGTAATCATACAATATCACACAACAATTCAATTCCCAATACATATACCCATCAAAATCTACTTAGATAGACATTAATCAAGCCATCAATTCAACTTGATGAAATACTGATCAATTAAATTTGTAGTAGCTTTAAAGATATTCTATTACCAACTTTGTAACAATAGTTTGGCGCACATTCAAACCTTCGAAGGTTAGAGACTCACCTAACACATTAGAGGGGTTGTAATTGAATAAGAGTGCTAGTGATCAAGACATTTCCCTTTGATGAAACTTCATATAACCAAATAAAGTATTGTAGAAACTTGACCTAGTTACCAAAAAGAGAGAGAAATCCAACATGACTTAATCGTTAAGCTATCCTATTTTCTTTCACTTACGTCGAAACATCTATGTGCAACCCCCAAGCTACATAATCCTAATCATATTCGTAGTTGTAAAGTACGTATTTGACAATCCCTGCAAATACAAACTTTATAAATTTTACTACCTGACGACAATTTATTACACTTGTTAAACTGACCATTAGTAACTTTCGTGGTCTTTGGAAAAATCTTACATCAATTGTTGGTGGATGGTTGAATTTTTTATATCTTTGGCCATAGGATGAACTTGACTGATTATCTCTAGACACCATAACTAGACACTTGATTTATCATATGCTTTGTTGTTTGTCTATGACGCAACATAGGATCATTTTATCATATGCTTCTTTATCATGAGTGAAAATTAGAGTTCTAGACTATGCTTTTGTTATCTATAACTTACTATACTTGCTTCTTGACAAGATGATTATTGTAGTATTGGTCTAGCTTACGTCTTTGGTACATTGATAGCATTTACTTGATTGTACAATGTTTTGTTCTTTTTCATTGCATGCACAAACTATAGACTTGATTGCACTTTGTATTTTAGACGTCTTGTTGTGTTCTACTATTTTGGTAAGGACGATTTCAAGCTTTACCTTGTAAGTACTTTTATATTGTATACTTAAACACACAATTAAGATATAAATTAATCTTTTGATTAGTTATCATCATAACATCAATAATGAGACATTTTTCAGAACCAACTTTGTTCTTACAATGCATGAACATATGAATCACCATGTATACTAATGCAACAAATTATATATGACTCGGTATATGTACATGAAATCATGATTCAACATGAATTTCTTATATTTCTCCAAATCATATGAAAGTTCATATAATAATTAGATAATTGATATAAATCTCAAATCATATGAAAAACATATTTATCAAGTGAAAAATCATATTGATAAACAAACCACAACTTGGCCAACAAAACTTAATAGAAATATACATGCATGCTAATATACACCTGTTGGGTTTTTGTAGATTGGCTACATTTTGCAAAAACATCTACTAGCCAGATGCTGGGACAGATGCTGTAGCATATGGAACAGCATTATGTGACTTGTGCTTTTCGCGCCAGCTAGCGCTTTATTTTCTGTACGCAATCTTCCAAAGATTTGCTTGAAGTTTATTTTCCTCTAGCTTGCTGATCAAGGCGCGTGTATCTGATTGAAGATTTGCCTGAAGTTTTATTTGCCTTGCTATTTTTCCACAAGATATCTTTCTTATTTGGAAGTTTTTTTTTATTGTCTCTAGAAGTTTTTTCAGCTGGACCGGACAATGTCCACGTTCTATTTTGAAGCCCAAACCCGTGCTATCTCAGTGTTATATATTTGTGAAGACAAACCCTAGTTGGGCAACTAAAAACCGTGTGTGTTAGCAAAGCGTGTGTTTAAGGTTTTTAGGGTTTCTTTTGTTAATTATGAGCCTTGCTTGTATCTCCCTGATTCAAGCTAAGGACTGAGTTTGTTTGAGTTGTTATTGTAAGCCGCTCCTAAGATTTTAAGTACGGAGTGAGTATGTGTTATTAGAGTGTGTTTCTTTTGGTGTGTTTTGCGTAGTTGATAACAATACTGATTGTGCTGTTGGTAGGAATTGAGACGGGGTCTCATATCTAGGAGTTCCTAGATAGAGTTGACACTGGTAGGGTCTTGGTGCAAAGTCAAGTAGTGTGTCTGCGTTGGTCTTTTCACTAGAACTATAATAGTGGATTCATTCCTGGATTGGTATCCCCCAGAGTAGGAGAGTTGCTCCGAACTGGGTTAACAAACTCACTGTGTACTTTATATTTTTGCTGTGTTCCTTTTAATTTGTGCTTTGTTACGATGCGTTATTTTAATTGTAGTTCTGAGTAGACAGGTGCTCGGACATTTGTGCCAACATTGTGCACAGCATCTGTCAGTCAGGTTGCCAGGAATTTCAATTGGCATCAGAGCAGGCACCCTGTTCTGTGTGGGTGAGCTCCAGGGAAAGAATTTTCTGGCTTAATGGATAAAGAAGGAGGACTGGTGAACAGACCACCCCTGTTGGATGGGTCGAAATATGACATTTGGAAATCACGCATGACAGCATTCTTGAAATCTCTAGACAGCAGAGCTTGGAAGGTTGTGATCAAGGCATGGGTCCCTCCTAAAATAAAAGATGCGAATAATGTTGATACTGATGAGTTAAAACCAGAAGAGGAGTGGTCTACAGCAGAAGACACTGCAGCTATTGGAAACTCTAAAGCCCTGAATGCTTTGTTTAATGGTGTTGACAAGAACATGTTCAGGTTGATTAAACAATGTACTATTGCCAAGGAAGCTTGGGATATCCTAAGAACAGCTCATGAAGGTACTCAAAAGGTCACGAAGTCAAGGCTACAACTGCTAACAACACAGTTTGAGAATTTGAGAATGAAGGAAGTAGAGAGTGTTCATGATTTTCACATGAATGTGCTAGAATATGCTAACACATTTGAATCCTTGGGGGAAAAGATGTCTAATGAAAAACTGGTAAGCAAAATCCTCAGGTCCCTGCCTAAGAAATTTGATATGAAAGTATGTGCTATTGAGGAGGCCCAAGATATTGGAAATATGAAAGTTGATGAGTTGATTGGATCTCTTCAAACTTTTGAATTGAAGGCTAATGAAAGATCTGAAAAGAAAGACAAGAACATTGCTTTCATCTCCAACACTGATGAAGATGATGTGGAGAGTAATTTAGATACTGATGAGAGCATCTCTGAAGCTATTGTGTTGTTGGGCAAACAATTTAATAAAGTTGTGAAGAGGATGGACAGACGCCCTAGGACAAATGTTCCGGACAACAGTCGCAGCATCTATAAAAATGTCAACAATCAGAGGAAACCTAGAACTGATGACAAAATCAACCAAAGCAAAGGGGTGCAATGCCATGAATGCGAAGGATTTGGTCACATCAGAACTGAGTGTGCAACTTATCTGAAGAAACAAAAGAAGGTGATGACTGTGTCTTGGTCTGATGATGATGAATCAGAAGAAGAACCTGAAACTGCAAAACATGTGAATGCCTTGACTGGAGTGTGCACATCTGACAATGAATCTAGTGATGAAGAGGTAACATATGATGAATTGGCTGATTCTTACAAGGAGCTATGTCTCAAAAGTGAGGAAGTTTGTAGAACTTTAGAAAAACAAAAGAGGACCATTGCTCTCTTGCAAGCTGAGAAAGACCAACTTCTGAAAATAAACTCAGACCTCAATGATGAGGTTATCTTACTTACTTCCAAGATTGACAATATGAACAAGCAACTGCGGATGATGAACAAAGGTACTGATGCTTTAGACGAAATTCTGGAAATAGGACAGAAACCTGGAGATTCTAAAGGTATTGGGTTTGACTACAGATCCTTGCCTCAGCAGAAACAACTACCAGTGAGACAGTTTGTGCCATCTGTTAGTACTTATGATCATACTATGTCACGACAGATGCCCCAGCATCAGGTGAGACAACAGGCATCTGGATATAGGCCCAGATCAAAAGGAAGGTATTATGGTTGGGTATGTCACTACTGTGGAAGAAAAGGACATATCAGACCTTTCTGTTTCAAATTATATGGTTACCTAGACAGGACCTATTCACCAAGACCTGAGTCCACAGTAAAGATCACCAAGAAACAGTGGAAGCGAAAAAATGATAATTTCACAAGCAACACTGTGGATCTTAGAAAAATAGAACCAGAAGCTGATGAGATTGCTCAAATTGCTCATACATCTCTGAGAGTGTCATCCAGAAATGATTGGTACTTTGACAGTGGATGTTCCAGACATATGACTGGTGATAAAAATTACTTAACTGATGTTAAGCCTTATGCTACAAGTTTTGTGACTTTTGGGGATGGAGCCAAAGGAAAAATAAAGGGTGTAGGAAATCTTGTGGAAGAGGGTCTACCCAAACTTGATAAGGTGCTTCTTGTGAAAGGATTAACTGCTAACTTAATTAGTATTAGTCAACTGTGCGATCAAGGAATGAAGGTCAACTTTACAAAGAGTGAATGCTTAGTTGCTAACAATGAAGGGGACATCCTGATGAAAGGTGTTAGATCAAAGGACAATTACTACTTGTGGGTCTCTCAAGATAAAGCAAAGATATCTACTTGCCTAATAACCAAAGAAGATGAAGTTAAGCTATGGCACCAAAAGCTTGGACATCTGAATCTCAGAAGCATGAAGAAAGCTATTGCTGAAGGAGCCATCAGAGGTCTACCAAAACTCCAAATTCAGGAAGGAAATATATGTGGTGAATGCCAGATAGGAAAACAGACCAAGATGCCTCACCAGAAGCTGCAACATCTGTGCACATCTTGAGCTATTGCACATGGACTTAATGAGACCTATGCAAGTCGAAAGCTTAGGTGGTAAGAAGTATGCATTTGTTGTTGTTGATGATTTTTCCAGATATACTTGGATAAATTTCATTAAGGAGAAATCAGACACTTTTGAAAAATTCAAGGATCTTTGCTTACAACTTCAGAGAGAAAAGGATTGTGGAATTGTTAGAATCAGAAGTGACCATGGGAAAGAGTTTGTGAATGGTAAGTTCTCTGATTTCTGCATTTCTGAAGGAATATTTCATGAGTTCTCTGCACCCATTACTCCCCAACAAAATGGGATAGTTGAGAGAAAGAACAGGACTTTGCAAGAATCTGCCAGGGTTATGCTACATGCAAAGAAGCTGCCATTTTTCTTTTGGGCTGAAGCCATGAACACAACCTGCTATATTCATAATAGAGTGACTTTGAGAAAAGGTACATCTACAACCTTGTACGAGCTATGGAAGGACAGGAAGCCAACAGTGAAGCACTTTCATGTGTTTGGTAGCAAGTGCTATATTTTAGCTGACAGGGAACCAAGAAGAAAGATGGATGCTAAAAGTGAAGAGGGAATTTTTCTAGGCTATTCAACAAACAGCAGAGCATATAGAGTATACAACTCCAGAACCAAGACAGTGATGGAATCTATAAATGTTGTTGTAGATGATGAAGGTAATAATGCTGTGCCAGATGATGCTACATTTGCCTCAACATCTGACCTACAGGAAGAGAAGAAAGAAGATGAAGCAAGTAGTAAGCAAGATTCTGAAGTAACTGGTCCAGAGAAGACTGCTCCCAACAAAGGACCATCTATCAGAGTTTAGAAAAACCATCCCATAGATCAAGTCATTGGCGATCCTAACCAAGGGATTACAACTAGAACGAACTATGATGAGGTATCAAATTCTTGCTTTATATCTAAATTTGAACCAAAGAATGTTAAGGAAGCTCTAACTGATGAGTTCTGGATAAATGCTATGCAAGAAGAATTAACTCAGTTCAAGAGAAGTAATGTGTGGGACTTAGTTCCTAGACCAGATAATGTGAATGTCATAGGTACCAAGTGGGTTTATAAAAACAAGTCTGATGAAAATGGTACTATCACTAGAAACAAAGCTAGACTAGTTGCACAAGGGTATGCTCAAATTGAAGGTGTAGACTTTGATGAGACTTTTGCTCCTGTAGCTAGGTTGGAATCTATTAGATTGTTACTTGGGATTGCATGCATACTAAAATTCAAGCTGTATCAGATGGATGTCAAGAGTGCCTTTCTCAATGAGTACTTAAATGAAGAGGTCTATGTGGAACAGCCTAAAGGTTTCATTGATCCAAGTTTTCCAAACCATGTTTACAAATTGAAGAAAGCTCTATATGGCCTGAAGCAAGCCCTAGAGCTTGGTATGAGAGACTTGCTGAGTTTCTAATTAACCATGGCTATAGGAAGGGAGGAAATGATAAAACCTTGTTTGTGAAAGATGAAAATGGACAGCTGATGATTGCTCAAATATATGTAGATGACATAGTCTTTGGAGGAATGTCTGACCAGATGATAGAGCATTTTGTTCAGCAAATGCAATCTGAATTTGAGACGAGTCTTGTAGGTGAGCTAAAGTTCTTTCTTGGTCTTCAAGTGAAACAGATGGAAGATACTATATTTATCTCTCAAAGTAAGTATGCTAAAAATATAGTCAAGAAATTTGGGATGGAAAATGCTGCTCATAAAAGAACTCCTGCTCCCACACATGTAAAATTATCAAAGGATGAGAAAGGTGTGGATGTTGACCAAAGCATGTATAGAAGTATGATAGGGAGTCTTCTATATCTTACAGCAAGTAGGCCATATATCACATTTGCAGTTGGAGTGTGTGCCAGGTACCAAGCTGAACCAAAAATAAGCCATCTGACTCAGGTAAAGAGAATTCTGAAGTATGTGAATGGTACCAGTGACTATGGTATGTTGTATTCTCATGGGGAAAGCACTGTGTTGTTTGAATATTGTGATGCTGACTGGGCTGGAAGTGCAGATGATAGGAAGAGTACTTCTGGTGGATGTTTCTTTCTAGGTAACAATCTTATATCCTGGTTCAGTAAGAAGCAAAACTGTGTTTCCTTGTCTACAGCTGAAGCTGAGTACATAGCAGCTGGTAGCAGTTGTTCTCAATTGTTGTGGATGAGACAGATGCTGAGTGAATACAATGTCAAGACAGATGCTATGACATTATATTGTGACAATCTGAGTGCAATTAATATCTCCAAAAATCCTATACAACACAGCAGGACTAAACACATTGACATTAGACATCATTTTATTAGGGATCTGGTTGAAGAAAAAATTGTTACTCTTGAACATGTTGCAACTGAAGAGCAATTAGCAGATATTTTTACCAAGGCTCTTGATGCTAATCAATTTGAAAAATTAAGACGGAAGTTAGGGATATGTTTATTTGAGGAATTGTAGCAATTAATTTCTGAGGGGCGTGCAGCTAGTATTTTCTCCCTCCTCAGCCGCTTGGTGCACGTCATTCAAGGAGGTTATTTCCAACTTTCCTTTTTCAAAACTCTCACACGCTACCATCATTGTTTGTGTCTTAACGTCTCTCAACTCCTCAACTCCTCTCTTGCCGCTCTCAGCATCATTCAAAAATCGCACTCTCTTTCTACCTTCACACACCAAATCATCACAATGTCTGATTCTTCTTCTCATCCAAACACGCAAGATCAAACTCCATCTGAAGCGATTATCACTGACGCCCTACCTCTGACTACCATTCTCAGCTCTCCTACAAAGAAGCGACGAACTAGGTCGTCTGCATCACGAAGGAAGGCTCCTGCAAAATCTAGCAAAGCTACCTCTTCTACTACGGTGAACACGAGGTCAAAATCGAAAGGTAAGACATCTACATCTCCCGCTGTTCAACGAATAGGACTTAGCATGGATGACTTGTACTGTAAGGACAATCCATTTATATCGAATGTTGTCGAACCAAATGTTGACCCTTCTGGCAACAAATCTGAGAATATTCCTGTTGAAGATACTGTAGCTACGTCTGAAACCCTAGGCCCTGATAATCCTAAGGTTGCTGACAAATTAGTTGGTGATTCTTCAAATTCCCCTATTGAGCAAGATGTTGTTGCTGTTTCTGTTGAAAAGAATGTTGTTGATTCGGCTGATTCTGAGGCACCTGTTAATCCCCCTGCCACGACAAAGGATGCTGTGACAGATGCTCAAGCATCTTTGTCACCAGTTAATGAGGAGGCTGAAGCGGTGGTTCCAGCCACCCCTGATTCCGTGAGTGCTGATGAGAAAGATTCTTCAAAGTCTCAGGATGAAGATAATGAGACTCAGAATGCTGAGAATAATGCTGAGACTGACATTTTAGACCAAGCTGACACTGTTGCTGTTGAGGATGCTGTGCCTGATGAAAGATCTCAGGAAAAGACTGGTGCTATGGGTGTTGCTCGCAGGACTAGGAGCAAATCTGACAAAACTGCTGCTATTGTTAGTGAAGGACAAAAAGAAAGTAAGAAGAAAACTGTTAATGCTGGGAAGAGACCTATGTATGGTCCTCCCAAGGCTGGGAGCAAGAAGGTAGCTCAAAGTGATCACAAGAAGAAGAGCCTCAAAAGAAAAGACCCTCCCTCTAGTGATTCTGAGTTTGAGGTTGCTGAGCTTGAAGCTGCCACATCTGGTGGAGCTTCCAGAAAAACAATGAAGGGTATGAAGATTCCTCTAACCATCCCTCCAGCCCCTCTTGATAATGTCTCTTTTCATTTGGAAAATGGGTCTTCTAGGTGGAAGTTTATATACCACAGAAGACTAGGTCTTGAAAGAAATCTGAAGGAAGAAGTATTCAAATGTAAGAAGCTGGTTGATGTGTTGGAATATGCTGGACTGATGAAGACTGTGAGAAATCTGGGTCCATGTTATGATAAGCTGGTCAGGGAATTTCTGGTAAATGTTTCTGATGAGTGTGATGACACAAGAAATCCTGAGTATAGGAAGGTTTTTGTTCGAGGTAAGTGTGTCAACTTCTCCCCTACGGTTATCAACACATACCTTGAGAGGTCTGTTGATGAGACTCCTGAGTTGGAGGTCACTGAGGACACAATTTGCAAGGTCATCACAGGTAACAAAGTTAAGCACTGGCCAAAGCATTTGTCTTCTGCTCAACTGTCTCCCATGTATGCTGTTCTGAACAGGATTTGTGCTCAAAACTGGACCCCAACCACTCACTCGAATTCTGTTGCTTTTGGGTTGGCTAAGTTGATTTATGCCGTGGGCACCAAGTCACCCTTTGATTATGGAGCCTACATCTATTATCAAGTTTTGGAGCATGCTAAATCTTTTTCTATTAAGTTTCCAATTGCTTTTCCTACCCTCATGTGTGGTATTATTCTTCAACAACACCCTAATATTTTGATCAGTAGTGATGAGCCCTGCAAGAGGCCTGGTCCTATGGCTTTGGATTGCAGTTTGCTGTCTGAGACACATGATGCTGATGTAGCTGGTACTTCTGTCCGGACATCTGGTGTGCTCTCCAGAAAGCAAATGATTGCTGATCTTACTGAGACTAGTGTGGCTCTTGGAGCTAGGAAGGTGAAGATTGACAGGATCATTGCAGCTTTGAAGGCTGAAGCTGAAGCTGAGGGTGAGCAGGATGAAGAAGAAGGAGGAAATATGCCTGCTGCTTCTGCTGGTGACACTGAGGATGACTCTGATGATTCTGATGATTTCTGATTTTGTTGTTTTGTTCTGATCTCATTTGCTGTACTTCTTTTGCTTTTGTTGGTGACTGGGCTATGCCCTGAATTTCTTATGCACCTTGTGTGCTTTTGGTCTGTAATATGCACTTTCTCTGGTTTTTCTCGTATGAGTATGCACTATCTGTTATTTGTCAGAATTTGTGGCTAAAAATGGGGAGTAGATGCATGTGCATGTGTGTAGCTTATAGCTTATATTATCTTGGCTGGTTGTGTGCATGGTTATGTATGGTTATGTATGGTTACATGTGTTGAGGGGGAGTGCTGTATATGTTGAGGGGGAGTATTGGTACATGTGCTGAGGATGAGTATCTGGTGCATGCCTCTGATACTACTTGCAAGTTATCTTTGTCCAAATTGCTCCCTTGGAAGTAGTCTCGTTATATGCTATGATATTTTCTTTCTTTGATGTGTGCCTATGTTGACTTGAAGGAAATTATCTGTGTATCTCCCAAAGAACTGGCTCTAGAGTGTTTTAGCCAAAATTTTGCCAAAGGGGGAGATTGTTGGGTTTTTGTAGATTGGCTACATTTTGCAAAAACATCTACTAGCCAGATGCTGGGACAGATGCTGTAGCATATGGAACATCATTATGTGACTTGTGCTTTTCGCGCCAGCTAGCACTTTATTTTCTGTACGCAATCTTCCAAAGATTTGCTTGAAGTTTATTTTCCTCTAGCTTGCTGATCAAGGCGCGTGTATCTGATTGAAGATTTGCCTGAAGTTTTATTTGCCTTGCTATTTTTCCACAAGATATCTTTCTTATTTGGAAGTTTTTTTTTATTGTCTCTAGAAGTTTTTCCAGCTGGACCGGACAATGTCCACGTTCTATTTTGAAGCCCAAGCCCGTGCTATCTCAGTGTTATATATTTGTGAAGACAAACCCTAGTTGGGCAACTAAAAACCGTGTGTGTTAGCAAAGCGTGTGTTTAAGGTTTTTAGGGTTTCTTTTGTTAATTGTGAGCCTTGCTTGTATCTCCCTGATTCAAGCTAAGGACTGAGTTTGTTTGAGTTGTTATTGTAAGCCGCTCCTAAGCTTTTAAGTACGGAGTGAGTATGTGTTATTAGAGTGTGTTTCTCTTGTTGTGTTTTGCGTAGTTGATAACAATACTGATTGTGCTGTTGGTAGGAATTGAGACGGGGTCTCATATCTAGGAGTTCCTAGATAGAGTTGACACTGGTAGGGTCTTGGTGCAAAGTCAAGTAGTGTGTCTGCGTTGGTCTTTTCACTAGAACTATAATAGTGGATTCATTCCTGGATTGGTATCCCCCAGAGTAGGAGAGTTGCTCCGAACTGGGTTAACAAACTCACTGTGTACTTTATATTTCTGCTGTGTTCCTTTTAATTTGTGCTTTGTTACGCTGCGTTATTTTAATTGTAGTTCTGAGTAGACAGGTGCTCGGACAGTTGTGCCAACATTGTGCACAGCATCTGTCAGTCAGGTTGCCAGGAATTTCAACACCCACTAGTTTTTATGTGTGAGTATTTTAGCAACATGCATCTTTAGGTGTATTTAGCCACTTTTTAGTTATCATTGCTAAAATACTCCTTCTAAAAAATAAGTGGGTGTATTCTAGCAAATGCCTATAGGAGTTGATAACATACACCCACTTATTTTTTAGAAGGTGTGTTATAGCAACATACACCTCAAGGTGTATTTATCAACTTTTTAGTTATAACTTGCTAAAATACTCTCACATAAAAACTAGTGGGTGTATATTAGCAAATCTCTATATATATATATATATTAACCTTAACTCAAATTATTTGAAAACTTGCTGATTATAATGTTTTGGCTATATTTCGATAACGTCTTATTTGTCTACATGTTCTTAGAAAACTTATCTTTTTAAGTCTAGTACCTTGAGTACTCATTTTTAATTTCAAGCATCAAACAAAAACTCAAAATATAGATAAAACTCCAATGTTTTAAAATATATTATTTTGACGTTAACTTTTTAAATCTTTAGCCTTCAATTGCAAACCATATCTTCATATTCATCGTTTTAAACATACAAATTAATCTGACTACAATCTAAATTGAAATTTCAAACTTTTGAGCCCCAAAACACCTCCATTTTCTTGTCTAAAGGTATCTTTCACAAAATACTATAGGTCGACTCAATATAAACTTATTCATGTAAAAATAAATAAATTTTCAATATTTTTTCAAAAACTAAAAGTTTTACAAAACTCAAAAATCAAAATTTTATGTTATATCTATAGGCACAAATACCCGATCTACAACAAGATCACCATAAACAATAGTCACTCAATATTATTTAAAATTTGGAAGTGTCAATACATTCACATATGCATTAATAATCACTTTATTTTTATCCTTTCAGTGTTTTACGTTTCTTTGCACATATTTTCTTTTCAAAACCTTGAATTGTGAGCTCAATGCAACACACAAGGTCTTTTTTCATCTAAAACATACACACTAAAAACACAAAAAGTCCCATGTTTAGATATTCGAAGAAAACGTTATTAATTTGATATTATATGCGAGCAATATGATAAAACCTATGTTGACTCGTTTATTAGCTAAACATGTTTGAATCTTAGTTTTCTTGTCAAAAACTCACTTCTAACAATCTATTTGTTGATAGAAAATTGATATGTGCACACTATTACGTTGAAAGAATGTAGGATACTCTGAATATACTTTGAAAGAAGTAATAAATTTCTACATAGAAAACGACAGTTGACCATACAACTATTACGTTGTGAACCAAATTTCATAGGCTTACGCCAATTGTCCTCCCTCCATTATACAAGTAAGTACCTTTATCCTTTTGCTAGAATAATTGAAATATAAATATTCATTATTATGATTGTATATGACAATAAGTAACAGATAGACAAATATTAGTCACATAGTTTTTTGTTTGGGAATATAATTTTCACTCTTTCATACTTGTCTAAATTTACTCTCCATTTAAATTCTTCCACTTCCCTACATAAGCAAAAACATATATATTAAGTTATTACAAAATAATGAAAAAAATAATAATGAAATTTTCAACAAATAGATATCAGAGACTATCTTTATCATATGTTTTATTTAATATGCACATATGCAAACTATTTTCTATCTTTCAAAAATTAAATTTTTAATAAGTCAATTCAATCATATATATATATATATATATATATATATATATATATATATATATATATATATATATATATATATATGTATATATATACACACACACACACACCCAATTTAAGTATGCAAAACAATATGTATAACAAATTCTCAATTTTATTATTTAATTCATTTTATAAGCAAAATTAACGGTACAATTGTAGCTCATTGAGTAACCCAATATTCAACAACGTAGGTTTTTCCCAATACTTATATTGGATTCAATAACCCAATAAACAAAATTTAATTTGTGTTCTGAACGTTTTAGTTTTATGTCTTGCGTAGGCGCAAAGACTGGTTTGTGAGGGACATGAGACAGTACAATACAATTTGTATTGTATTTAAGTTATGTCATAGGCATGGTGCACTAGGAACAATACAAGGTCAAGACATGTTATTTTTGTGTAATCTCATGAAATCAGCTGAGAGAACTTTTAGAAACCTTAGAGGCTAAGG
Organism: Medicago ruthenica; assembly: GCA_018208015.1. Classification (NCBI taxonomy): domain Eukaryota; kingdom Viridiplantae; phylum Streptophyta; class Magnoliopsida; order Fabales; family Fabaceae; genus Medicago; species Medicago ruthenica. Next base: position 29,064,345 of record CM031376.1, read on the forward strand.
ATCTTAGGATTTGGTTCATAAAGTGTATAAAAATCTTAGGGGACTCTTTCAAAAGCATTGGTTCCTTTTAGGGAGAGATTTTAGTGGTGAGAAACATATGAGAATCACTTGGGAAACACCTTGTGAGTGAAATCGTTGAGATATTGTACGAGGGTGAATAAGAGAAATTTGGGGCATGTTTTGGACAACATTGGGAGCTAAATTTCTTGGTCACTTTTATAACTCTCTCGATCAACTAAAGAGAGTAGGAAAAAGGTTGAAATTAGGTTTGCTCTTGGCGAACTTGTTGACGTTATTTTCTTCTAACGCTTTGTATCTCTTTATAACGACTCTTTGATAGTCTCCCTCATTGAAATTGGCAACTGTGAAGAATCAAACATGAGGCTTTGATAGGAGCACTCTCAAAGGCCCCAAGCCTATATCACCATGTCAAACCAAGTGGGTTTGAATTATACTATTATTATATCATGCGTTAGGCGCATAAAAGTTGCACAATTTTAGGAGAAAAATTAGAGAATATTAGGAATGAATAAAAGTGAATCACTACTAGAAGAATAATTATATTACTGTCAACCATTAGAGAATATTAAAATAAAACCTAAAGCAACCTTCACTTTTTCCATCTCAAATTTTTATTGGTATTTCATATGAAAAGATAATGTCAAATTTTTATTGGTATGTCTAAACACAATTTTTATTGTTAAAAAAAAATTAGGTTTAGACATAAAATTGGATCATGTGATATTTAGCTTATTCTATGTAAGTAGAAGAACTAGGAGAATCATATATCTAACCTGCCAATCTTCTCCAATATTGCAGGATCTAAGTCGGCATAATACTCCATCATTGCAGGATCTAAGTCATCAGCATGATAATTGTCATCCTAACACATATCAAAATACATTTAATGATGAGAAATGATTTTTTTTGAAACAGATTAATGCAAAGACCAATTCTAACCTTATCATCATGATTTTGATTTGCATTTTCTGGAGCATCATTAGCTTTAGCTTTCCTCCTCTTATTCTTTTTTTTGTTCTTTTTACTTCCACCAGTCTCTGCCAAATAATTATAATTATACTCCCAAAATAAAAATACCACAAGCATTATAAACTATTAGATAAATTTGAAATAGAGACAAAAATTTAAAGATAAAAAAAGCCAAAATTTCCTTTAATTCCGTCAATAAGTCTTGCGATAGTAAGAAAATTGGTAAGAAGTTTTCTCTTCCCTTTGGCACATCTTGTGCTAGGGAGGTGAAACTCTCTTTTGTGGTTATATATCTCATTTTGGCTTGTTCAAAAAAAAAAAAGAAAATTGGTAAGAAAATTGGAAAACACGACATACCTTTGTTTTTGCCATTAATAAATGAGAGTATATCATCAATCGACCTTTCTTCCTCAACAGTCTAAAATATGGAGGCATTGTGTGATATTTAAAAAAATGAGACATAAACAATTTTATACAAAAATAATTTAATGGTTAAATTAATGTTTTTGTTAGTCACTAATAATATGGAGAATTCCACATTTAAATTAATGGTTAAAAATATGGAGAATTCCACCGGTAACACCATCTTAATCACATAAAAAATATGGTTAATTCAATTGAATAGATTGTTAATTTCATTTAGGGCCAGTTTGGATTAGCTTATTTTAGAGCTTATACAAAACAGCTTATGCAAATAAATAAGCTGTTATGTATTTTTATAAGTTTGTTAAGATATTTTATGAAAAAAGATACAATTTTCTTTAATGAGAGCTTATAAATTAAAATAAAAACTTATTTATTTACATAAACTATTTTTCATAAGCTCAAAATAAACTCAATCCAAAAGGGACCTTAAGGTAGAAATTATGGTAATTGATCAATTACATGTTATAACGCAATTTCACAACTTTGGCTGTGATCTAAATTAACCATACACTCAAGTGAATTAGCCACTATCTTGCATGTGATTAATCATGTGTCGTAGTTGTATGAAAAGGTGGCTGTCCAAGAAACAATTTTTTTTATAAATATTCAATAAAATTTTAAGGTCTATCAATATCAATTGATGTTAAACGGTGCAACTTGCCTTCTCTGGTGGATGACTAGTTATATGCTTCATTATCTTCTCCTGTCAAAAGACCAAATCAAAATCAAGAAATTGTGTTGAAAAGTTAAGGGACAACACTTTAGCTTATGACAATCATCACAAACCATAGTGAGGTCTTCTTGTGTGAGAAATATCTCACGAATTTCCTCAGGAGTTTTTCCATTAAACTTCAGAGAAAGTGCATCACATGACAGACAAAGCAAATCATTAAGATGAAGCCTAGCAGCAACAATTGCAAACCCACATAACGTCTTTGTATTTCTGCGAATGAATTTCTTATCAAAAGTTTTAAGCTCCTGCAATAGTAGCAATCAAATGTAAATTATAGTCAATAATAAACTCTTAATAATAAAGAAATTTGAATTAGCACAAAAAAATTAGAGGCGGAGAAATGATTTCTTTTTTTATTTTTTATTTTAAGATTGAGGCAGAGAAATGAGACATGATAATTGTCTCATGTTTTAAATATTTTATTATTCTCTATCTCAAATTTATGGTGATAATTCAATTTTATAGTTTTTAAATTAGGGGAATCAAAAAATAAAATCGAAAAAAAAATTTATGTAGAAAGTAATAAATGAGAGTCGAAATTACTATTCCAAACCTTTTCTGAATGTCTAATATCTTGATGGAATCGACAATAACAAACGATCAAACTTAAGATATCAGTAGTGACAATATCCGAGAGAGACAATGGCACTTGTTTGATAGATCCATTTGTAGTGTTTGGGCAAGCGTAAGACTTAATCTGAGAATTATAAAGGCAAATTTATATCAACAGACAATGCATGCAACAACATATATAGTTAAATAAATGTATTATTTCGAGGGAAGATATTCACTTTTGAATTAAGAGTTTCACTAAGATAGATATGCATGCAGATTTTGAATGATAAACATATTTAATGAACAAATCTATCTTTTATTCTAATCATACTCCTACTTTAACTCTTCGCATGGATGATTTTTTTTTTATTGAATCGGGGCATGAATAACATCAATTTTTAACACAACATAATATCTAATCTAAAAACTAGCCGAACATTAAAATGATAACCTAAGATACAATTTCAAAGAATTTACATTAGAAATTTCTTTCAAACATTGTACAACTTAATAATCAAGTAGCTCAACTCATTAGAAGAATGCAATGTCAAATATAATGGTGTTGACTTTGGTTTTTAGTGGTTAGTTTTCTTATTGTGTTGATGGTAGACTTCAGTTAGGTGGAGTATGTAATGGTGTTTTTATGGGTTTGAGTCTTAGGGAGTGAGATATCATGTCATAATGATTATTGGGTCTTTTAATATTAGAGGTATGGGTGGGAGTGAAAAGAGGCAAGCTGCGAGAGTTTAAATCTAATAACCATTTTGATTTTATTGTCATTCATGAAACTAAGTTAGAAGTTGTGTCGGAGGATCTTTGCCATTACCTTTGGGGTAATTGATTCTACAAATGGAGTTTATCTCCCACGGTGGGTAAGTTAAAAGTGTCTCCTCTTTTCCCTTTATTTTTTTGGTCATGTTTTCTATGGGTAAGTCTGGAGTAAGGGGTGGATAAGTCTAAAGTTTTTGTTGCAAATGTGTATTGCAAATGTTTTATTGGTGAAAAGGGGTTGATGTGGGTGGAGATGGGGTGATATCTGGGGTGTGTGTTGGGGGTTTCAATTTTTGATAGTCAGGAACGGAAGGGTTCTATGTTAGAAAGACGGAGGAATGAAGGGGTGGAAATTATTGAGTTTGGAAATTTTGAGAGGCAGATGAGATTGGTAGGCACTTCATCTAGTTTCAACCGTATGGTAGTGCGATGGGACTTGTGGACCTCATTCTCGTGTTCGAGGGATTGTGGGATAGGTGAGGGAGCTACGAGTCAACGAGCTCTCCCCCATGATGTCTCGGACCATTGTCCCTTGGTCATTCGTTACTCTTCCCAGCTTTGGGGCCTAAGGTCGTTTATATTCCATAACTTCTGGATGGGTGATAAATGTTAGATTATGTGGTCATGCTCAATTGAGCCTCCTTATAATCTACATGGTGGATGACTCACATTCTTAAAGAGAAGTTAAAAGTCCTGAAGGGTGTCTTCAAAACATGGAGCAATGCGATTTTTGGGAATATTAATTTGCACATTGAGGCTTAAGTGGAGAAGATAAATTGGTTTTATGAGGCCGTTGAAGGTAATGATCTGACCATGGAGTAGTTTAGGGAGAGAAAGAATTTTTTGGGAGAGTTGTGGACCATCCTTAAGCGCAAAGACTCGTAGATTTATAGAAGGTTGAGGTTAAAGTGGTATTTGGTTGATGGAGTGGCCGTTGTTATGAATTCATTGATCTAGCTCGAAATTCTAGGAGGGCGTGTCTGATTTTTAAGATGGAATTCAGAAAGGCCTGTGATTTGGTGAGTTAGATATTTTTGGACTATATGATGATGAGGTTAGGTTTTAGAGCCAAGTGAAGATCATGAGTTCATGTCTGCATGTTTTAAAAAGCCATCGATTTCGGTTAATGGTTGCCCAACTTAGGAGATTAATATTAAAAAAGTTTTTAAGCAGGGGTATCCATAGCTCCCTTCCTCTTCCTACAGGTGGTCGAAGGGATTAATGCATCCATCAGAAAAGCAAAGAAGGTGGGAGAGTTTTCGGGTTTGAAAAATGTGTCCAATGGGATATATATCTCCAACGTTTAGTATGCGGATAAATTCTTTTCATTGGTGGGTGAAGCAACTATGACGAAAATTTAGACAATCAAAACTATTCTACAGTCCTTTTGTTTGACTTTTGGTCTCCGAGTTAATTTTGCAAAGAGTAATGTCATGGGTGTTGATAACGGTGAAAATTTTATGAGCCTGTCTGAAAGCTTTATACATTTTAGAGTGGGGTTTATTCGTTTCAAGCATCTAGGGATACCTAATAGGGATAATCTTAGGAAAGAAGGGACATGGGAACCCTTGATCCAACTGATTGCTAAAAGGATTGGGTTTTGGAGTGGTACATTTCTATTTTTTTTTTGGGGGAAAATGGTTTTGATTAACACGGTTATGAATTCTATTTCTATGTTTAGTTTGTCATTCACATAGACCCCTATCAAGGTTCAGAAGAGAATTGTTTTCCTTCACATATGATTCATTTGGGGTGTTTCGATGGGGGAAAATAAAATCTCTTGGGCTAGTTGGAAGGATGTGTGTAGGGATAAGGCTATCAGAGGTTTAGGGGTCAGGGATATGATATTAGTTAATCATGTTATGTTGGGGAAGTGGCACTGGAGACCCATTTATGTTGGTACATGCATGTGGAAAGATATTGTTTGTGTCAGGTAGGGGACACGCATGTGTTGTCGTTTTGTGGTGGGAGGGGTTGGTGGATCGAGATCATCATGGTGGAGAGATGTATTTCTTATGGGGTGGGAGCGAATGCATCCTCCAATTAGTTCTCAGATGGAGTGGTGAGGCTTTTGCACGATGTACTAATGACTTTTTCTCTTAAGATGCTTGGTTAGGGATGTCGTTCTCTGGGTGAGATTCCCAAGGTTGTTCTAGATTTTGAACAAACAATCTTTGTTCGTAAGTTGGGTGGGTGCTTGGGTAGACGGTGCGTGCTTGTGGGAGTTCAGGTGTAAAAGCATATTGTTTTTTGGGAGAAGGCTTTAGTGGTTGAGTTGTTGGTGTTGTTGGATACGCGCCCGCTTTCAGTGGGTCCTAACTCCTGGTCCTGGAAGGCCTCTTCTTATGGTGTATACTCGGTTTGTCTGATGACGACTATCTTTCAGAGGGGTCACTAGGGTCGAAGGTAGGGTGTTTGAGTTTTCCCATATTTTGTCTCTAGTTTGAAAGAGTTGGTCCCCTTCAAAAGTCATAGTGTTCTCTTGACAGGATCTCTTTGACAGGGTGCCGACTAGAGATAACTTCCTTAGGCGCGGGGTTATTACCAATCCAACGGGTTCTCTTTGTTCTTTATGTGGGGGATCCGAATAGTGTATTTATTATCTTTTTGTTACTTGAAGGGTGGCTTCCAAATTGTGGTATAAGATTTTTAGATGGTTATGGTAAATGTCGGTGTTTCTTTGCGGTCTACTTTGTCTGTTTAAAAGGTTTACGATGTTGTCTGGGAAGATAAGTTAAATCGTGGTATTTTGTTAATCTGGGAATCTATTATATGGTCCATCTGAACGACCAATAATGATCCTCTGTTTTCTGGTAAGGCATTAGTTAAGGAATTGTTGGATAAAAAAGTCTAGTTTTCCTATTGGTGTTGTTTTTTTTTTCTTTTTCGAAACACCCTAGTTCACCTAGTTCTCATTACGAGTTCATGAGTGGGTGGTGGAACATGTACACTACTGGAGTAGGTAGACTTTGTGTGTGGGGGACTTGATTGGGTGTTTTTGAACGGGTCTTTGGGTCCTGTTCTCTAGTATCATGTGTTTGTATCCTTTGTGGTGTAGGCTTGGTTCATTGTATCATTGTGCTGAGTATTTGATGGTGTGGCAGGGGTTTTCTTTTCTTGCATGGTTTGGAGAGTGTTGTAGTGTGTGTGTAATTTATAATGGTGTTATAGGTGTTGCAGGTGTTTTTCTTTGGCCTTTTTGGATTCTGATCTCTCAACCAATATTGTACATTCGTTCACTCTTTTCTATATATATATATATAGACACACACTTGCCATAAGAAATACAGTAGTGTATTATGCATTGAACTATTGCAATATCCAAACGGGTTCACTTAAATCAATTAAGTATTAATAGATAAGAATTATAGTAGGAATAATTTTAATGATAAATAAATTTATGTACCATACCTCATGTTTTGTAAAATCCATAGCAGCTTTAGACAATGGAAAAATGATAGAGCTTCTGTATTACACGTAGATGATACCTGATTTAAAAAAAAAAAATCTTATTAGGGACACTATTGCTCAATAGATATGTGCACCTATACAAGCCAAAATTTGAAATTTTGGTTTTCTCACTGTTACGAGAGATTAACCCCTGTTCATAAATCTCATATAACTTTATTTTCCCTATTTTATGTTTTAGGATGCCACCAATATGAAGGAATTAAATTAAAATGTTTAAAAATAAAATTATTATTTTTTGACTGAATGATAAAATAATATTAATAAATGCTATATAAAATTAATAATATTATAATAATAAATTACATATACCAATATAGTGTGACACAAGTTGTAGATATTTTGATCATTTAACGACTTTTTCAATGACAATGAAAAATATTTGTTGCAAGATGTCAACTTTTTAAAAAGAACTCAAGTACCTTGAAAGACTAATCTCTGCAATCACAAACCCGATAAAAAATTATATATTAAAAAGTTCTGATAAGTATTTTTAATTAATATTAAAATGAAAAAACTGTAAATGAATATACTGAAAGACTCTACATATTATTAATTATATAATTAAGTTAAATTTTTAAAAGAACAAAAGAGTTTATACTTACAAAAAAAAAAACTTTATACTTAACAATCTATATATACTATAATATTTAAATTATTAAATATCAAACTCATTTATGACAACATTAATTATGTATAATAATTCAAAAGAAAGTCATGAACAAGATTTCAGTCAAACACTATAGGTATTGAATATCAATATTTAAATATATGTTAATTATCTTGTCAAAAAAAATATTTTAATTATGTATATTATATATTTGAGACACTTATAAGTTGTGATAATATATCCCTTAAAAAATATATGAAACATATACTTATTGATAAAAAATATAATATTTAAATGTGCATTTTCAGAAATTAATTTTATTGACTTCAAATATAATATTTATTGACTTCAAATTTGATATAATTACAGAAATTAATTTTAGAAAATATTCTTTTGAAAAATTTGATAAGAGTCAAATTATTATATTAAATTGACAATAGATTATTTTACAACTGTGTACGAAGGGATTTCAACTCCATCGATTCAAATTACACGGTCAGACCCTTGTTATTGAGATACACCTTTATGTACATAATGGAATCAATTTTTAAATGTTTACAGTTTATGTATAAATCATATCTCTTGAATTTCTCAAGGAAAATGATAATTTCTTAAGCAATACAATCAATTGATATTAAGGGCTAACTCTTCATTTTTTTAAAATGAAACATGTGAGCAAACATAAGCTAAAGATATCTAGTTATATATGGATGAAAACTAACTTGATCTTTATTCACAAATAATATTGAGGTAAGAGAAATTAAAATATAACAAAGAAATGTCTTAAGATTTTCAAGATCAATCATTTTCTTAAACATATAAAAAGTTTTTAAAACCTCAAACATGCCAAAGTTTTGACTTGACCCTCAAACACTCCAACCAAATCATTTTACAACCATTTATAATCTATGAATTCTTCAAACTACCTTTTTATGACTTGTTTCAAAGGAATGTTGTGATGTATCATGAAAGCGAATAAAAAGGCCTTTATAATAAACATGATAATCATAAAAATGAAAATAATAAGAGAGAAAAGAATTATGAAATTACCTCAGGAGATCGATGCAACTAGAATCAAATGAGAATGAGATAAAAGAAAAGAGAAGTGATGCGGCAATTTTATGTTTTAAAAGATTTGTAAGAATGTTGAAAGTAGTTTAAATAGCTAGGTTAAGTTTAATTAAAAAAATAAAATATATATAAATGTTAATTTTAAGTAATTTCCATAGATTGCTCAGAAAAAAAAAGTAATTTCCATAGAAAACTAAATATGGGTATCTCTTTTAGCCCAATGTAAAACTGGATATTCTTATTAGGTAGCCCAATCCCATTTCAAAATACTTTTCATGAAAAGTTAATAAAATTGTTGTTCCCACTTGAAAAAATGCTACCACACACATGGAAAATACCAATTTATTCCCAATTGTAGTTAACTACCATTCGCTAAATGCAACGATAGTTAACTACCGTTCAGCTCTTTTCCAACGGTAGTTAGGTATTGTTGTGATATTAACATAACCTAGAACTGCAATGCAGTTCTGCATTGCACATTTAGAAAGAAAAACTTCCAAACTACCTCCAAAGTCCCTCCAATCGAACTTTGACGAAAATAAACCAAATCCTTTCAACAAAATCACAAGTAAGTATTATTTGAAATTTCTGGCTGGACAATGATTAGGAGATAACTAGTTCTGAATAACAGGTTCTGAACTAAAAGTAACAGATTCAGAACAGAAACTTAAGCACAATTAAAAGCAGATAACCAGCAGGAAATAAAAGTGCAGAAATAAAAAGAACACAAGGTTTGTTAACCCAGTTCGGAGTAAACACCTCCTACTCTGGGGGATACCAATCCAGGAAGGAAATCCACTATTGGAATTAATCCTTAAGACTCATACACTGACCCCCAGTTCCTATCCCAAGCAATCAATCTCCACCTAGTCAGATTTCTACCCATGCATGAGTATTAGAATCCACTAACTTCCTATCCAAGTAACAACCCAGTCACTTGAACAATCCCTTGAACTAAACCCGGTTCTGAAACAAAACAACCCAGTTTTGAAGAACACTCTTCAATACAAAAACTTCATTCTTGCTTAAAAGCTTTGAATGAATAACAACTCAATTAAACCTAAACCAACTCAACAGAGTGGTGCACAAACAAAGCTAAAAAGCTTACACACTAAGACTCTATTTCTGAATAAAAACTCTCTAATTCACGAGTCAATAACAGCAGCAGCAACTCCTTAAATAAGCTTCAGCAAACCACATAATTTCAGCAACCAATCTTCTGCATTAGATATGTTTATGAATTATGAATGACCCAATAAGAAAACATAGAAAACTGCAATGTATCTGGCAAAGATTCATTCAGTAAAATATGAACTTCATAAAACACGAGCCAAATCTTCAAGGATCTTTATTAAATCAATCAGCATTCTAGAACTTAAATCCTTGAATAAATCCTTAAATCCTTGTTAAATCTCGCAAAGATTTGTGCAAAAACAACTCAGAAAAACTCAGCTTCTGAAGAAGTCAACGCGGGTCAACACGTGAATAGTGCTTCTGATGCTTCAGACGCAGTGTTTCAGAGTCTGAAGGATTTCAGCGTGTGAAGGGCAATTTCAGCTTCTGAAGCCTTTTTCAGGGTCTGAACAGCTTCAAATCAATTTTCTTGCAACTGAAGACTTCTTTTAAACATGGAGATGTTTTCATTGAACACATTGGATTTGCCAAAACATGCAGCCAACTTCAAAATACTCAACAATCTCCCCCTTTGGCAAATTTTTGGCTAAAACCAATGTTTCACAAATGACAAGCTCTTCAATTCATCATAACCAATCTTAGCAATGAAGAACTCCACAAATAAATAACATAGCAAAGAGATAAGCAGCGGATACAAGCTATGTTAACATGACAACCCATCCATCTTCAGCTTCTGAACACCCTGAAGCACACAAATCAACTTCTGATCAACTTAACTACACTTCAGCATATTGAACTTCATAAAAATACTCCCCCTGAAGCTTTACAAACACACAACCAGCAACACACACATACACCAGCTCCCCCTGCAACTCAGCACACAACAAACTCCCCCTTACTTCTGAACTGCAGAGATTTTTAGAGACATAAGCTTCTGAAACTCAGTACAAGCTAAACTTAAACACAAGTTTTTCTCCCCCTTTTTAGCTACAAAATTATGACAAAGCACCAGCAAAACATCAGGAGAAGAAACACAAGTAACACACATAACAGCATCAGCACATCCCAGACCAACCCAGAAATCCAGCACAACCCAGAACACCATACTAGATACAGACAGATCAGAAACACAGCAGAGTAAGCATACTTACAAAGATCATAATCACAAAGCAGAAAAACACACCAGTCACAGACAAACCAGTCTTCAGACTCAGCACCAGAAAATGCTTAGTCTTCATCAGACACTCATTAACATGTGCCTCAGGCACATTTAAAACCTTCTTCCCAGCTATCTTCTCCTTAAAATCAGCCACTCTTTTCTGAACACAAGTCCTAACATCTTCAGACTTACAAGAAAATAGAACCTTCTGATCAGGAACATGAACTTTGCTCCAGACTTTGGATGGTCCAGCACCAGAATTCTTCTGTGCTACAGGAATTGGCTTGCTGTCATCAACAACAGCCTTTCCTTTTCCTTTGTTCAGACTCTGAGCAATACCTTCACTCTTTGGTTTCCAAACTTTCTTGATTTTGCTCTTGTTCACAGCTGGTTCAACTTTTCTGTGTTGCAAATGTTTGGGATAATCATGCAACTTGTAACAAAAAGGTTTAATGTGACCCTTTTTACCACAATGATGACAAATCCAAGGTTGAGCAGCCTTCTTATCTTTGAATTTCTGAGTCTGGTTCTTAGGTTTCCTTATCAATGGAACTTGAGCAGCAACAGGTGTGTATCTCTTAGCAGGTTTTTGTTGCTTTTTTATGTTCATATTCTGATTATTAAACCCAATTCCATGTGGCTTTCCCTGATTTTGATTCTCCAGAATCTCATCCAACACATCAGAAGCAGGATTTGACATTCTAACTTGCTTTTTTATCTGATCAAGTTGTGAATTGAGTTGGATTACCTCATTACTGAGAGCAGAAATCTTCTCTAAGTGTTCATCCCTCTCAATCTGAAGTTGAGTATTAGTTTTCTTCTGCTCTTCCATCTGCTTGCACACTTCAACAAATTGACATTGCAACTTCCTGCAAAACTCAGCTGGATTTTTGTGACAGGCAGCCAGAACTTCTTCATCACTTGTTTCAGATTCTGACCAAGTTTCTGAACCCATAACTTGATCATCAGCCCAGAATTTACCAGTTAAAGCATTGACAGGTTTATTCTCTTCACCTTCTGAGTCATCATCAGACCAGGAAGCAGTAAGACTCTTCTTCTGCTTCTTGAGAAAATTAGGACATTCTGACTTGACATGCCCATAGCCTTCACATTCAAAACATTGAACTTTCTTTGACTGATTGCTTTTGTCATCAGTTCTTGTCTTCTGCTTCAGAAACTTCTTGAATTGTTTACTCAGCAGTACAAGAGCTTCTGATGAGCTATCATCATCCACACACTCAGAATCAGCAACAAATGCAACACCTTTACCCTTCTGATCAGTTCTGCTTAATTCAAAGTTCTGAAGAGAACCTATCAGTTCCTCAACCTTCATGCTGGATATATCATGTGCTTCTTCAATGACAGTTACTTTCATATCAAACCTCTTGGGTAGGGATCTGAGGATTTTTCTAACAAGTTTCTCATCTGAAACTTTTTCTCCAAGGGATTCAAAGGAATTTGCCATGTCCAGAATGTTCATGTAAAAGCTCTGTATGTTCTCATCCTCCAGCATTCTGAGATTTTCAAATTTTGTTGTCAGAAGCTGAAGTCTGGACTGCTTTACCTTTGAGGTGCCTTCATGAGCAATCCTGAGAATTTCCCAGGCATCCTTAGCAATTGTGCACTGCTTGATCATCCTGAAAACATTCTTATCCACTCCATTGAAAATAGCATTCAGGGCTTTGGAATTTGCATGTAACAAGGCATCTTCATCATTAGTCCAGTCTTCTTCTGGTTTTAAAACTGCTGTCTTCTTACCATCTTTATTAGTCACAACTGGGTGTTCCCAACCCTTCAGAACAGCCTTCCAGGTCTTGCTATCCATAGATTTCAAGAATGCACACATCTTGGATTTCCAGTACTCATAATTTGTGTCATCAAGTAGGGGTGGTCTGTTGACATAGCCTCCTTCTCTATCCATACTTGCCAGAAATAAATAACTCTGGATCTCACCCAAAACACAGGCAGGGTGCCTGCTCTGATGCCAATTGAAATTCTGGCAATTAACTGGTTCTGAACTAAAAACAGAGTATGAAAAAATAAAGTTCAGAAGCAGAAAAATAAGGTGCAGAAAGTAAAGGACGCAATGAGTTTGTTAACCCAGTTCGGTGCAAACTTCACCTACTCTAGGGGATACCAATCCAGGAAGGAAATCCACTATTGGAATTAATCCTTAAGACTCAGACACTGACTCCCAGTTCCTATCCCAAGCAATCAATCTCCACCTAGTTAGACTTCTACCCACGCATGAGTATTAGAATCCACTAACTTCCTATTCAAGCAACTGCAACCCAGCCACTTGAACAACCCTTGAACTAAACCCAGTTCTGAAAACAAAACTACCCAGTTTTTTGAAGAACACCCTTCAATACAAAAACTTCATTCATGCTTAAAAGCTTCGAATGAATAACAACTCAATTAAACCTAAACCAACTCAACAGAGTGGTGCACAAACAAAGCTAAAAAGCTTACACACTAAGACTCTATTTCTGAACATAAAACTCTCTAAATTCGTGTCTCTTGAATAGCAGCAAAGCACTCCTTATATAACCTTCAGCAAGCAACATTAATCTGAATTAAATCTTCTCAAATAGATATGTTTCTGAATTATGCAAGGCTTGAAAAGGAAACATATAAATCTTCAATGTATCTGCAAAAGATTCCTTCAGGAAATACGATCTTCATAAAATACGAGCCAATCTTCAAAAGATCTTCTCCAAATTAACCAGCATTCTAGAAGTAATATGCGAGGATATATCCTTGATAAATCTCGCCAAGATTCACGCAGAAATATCTTGAAAAAATGCAGCTTCTGAAGAAGTCAACAAAAGTCAACTCTGCTACAGTGCGTCTGATGCTTCAGACTCAGGATTTCAGCTTCTGAAGTGCTACAGTGCGTCTGAAGGTGCTTTCAGCTTCTGAAGGATTTTTCAGCTTCTGAACAGCTTCAAATCAAGTTTCTTGCAACTGAAGACTTGTTCTAAATAAGGAGATGCATCTATTCAACACATTGGATTTGCCAAAACATGCAGCCAACACCAAAATACTCAACATTATTAATCCTATAAATTTACAATGTAGTTTGTATAGGGTTTTTTTGTTGTTAATTTAATTAAAATGTTAGTGTTTAGGGTTAGTTTAAAAATGAAATTTTAGTTAGTTTATGATGTTATATTTGAATGTTGTTGTTGTGATTGTTGTTTAAATTAGGTTTATGTATAATGTGGTTGTGTAGAAGTTGAATTAACACATTGAGTCATTGTTTTATCTTTTGCACTCAAAGTGTTTGATAAAATGTCTAAATGAATATTTCATTGATTTTTTTCTTTTGCTTCTGTGTAGATATATCTGGGAACCCACGTAGAAGCCGACTCGGCAAAGAGACTATGACTAATAGTGCTAGCTAGGAGAGGATGTCGGTAAACCCTCATATGCTTAAGAGGGGAAGGGGGCGTAGGAACCCGGATGGTTAAAAGGGTTCACAGGCGGCCCATTCGCAGGTCCTTCATCCTACACAACAGCAACAGCCAAAGGTCTATGAGACTCTGTACGCCGGATATGATCCCACTGAGCAACACTATGTTGACGGTGTAACAACCCAATTTTTAAATAATAATCTACTAGTATTATTATTAGATAATATTAGTATTAGTATTGTCATTAGTAATTGATTGTTTGATATTATTAATTAAATTATTCAAAATTATTGAATTATAGGTAGTGAGGAAGTAGATGGGTTAACTAGTTGGTTAAAGAATGGGAGGAAATAATTTTTAGGAAGAAAATAGCGTTTATGGCGAGAATAAGGAAGTAGAGTGCAAACAGAGGTGCATTAGTAAAACTGAGTAGAAAAGGAGGTGTAAATAGTAATATGTATAGTGTTTTAATGATTTAAGCAGAGGGAGGTGTAAACAGCAAGGCTGTGTAGTTACAAAATGAATAGTAACCAAATTAGACGTGTAGATAGTAAGTCTGTCAAAAATTTAAGTGAGAAACTAACCCAATTGGTTGTTATAAATAGAGGAGAGAATTAGTTCTACAAAAGAAACAGAGAAAAAGATAGCAAAGGTTGTTGGTCTATATGGCAAGATAGAACGTGTTAGATGGGGGGGCGAATAGCGTTTTAAAAGTTTATTGAGTTTATAGCGAAAGCAATTTTGGAAACAAAATTGACTTATTGGATTTATGTTTGAAACAATAACAATGACAAAAGGATAAAGACAATGTAATACAGAATAACATTTATTATTGAATTTAGAGATTCAAAGTCAAATCTTAATACAATTAAAGATTAATAATTCTCATACAATGTACAAAACTAGACAAATCTCAAATGAATCCTAAGAGCAATTAAATCAACTATACTAATGAACACTACGTATATGTGTTTGATGACAATGGACTGAAATCAAATGTAATCAGTGTGAATTAAGAGAAAACCTAATTCAATGAATTAAGTCAAGTTTAACAAATTGAAACAAGATCGCATTCAATTCAACACTAACAATTATCAAACAAACATATACCAAATTAAACGAAATTAAAGAGTAAAGGGAAGAGAAAATAGACACCGAGATTTATAGTAGTTCCCCCTTTCGCCCTCGCTTCGGGGTACGTCAACTGAGCTTCGACATCCAACGACGCCTCTACTTGCGTCAAAAATTTCCCTTCGAAACGCTCCTCCGGATTATGGAATGTAACAGACTTCGTCAAACAGTTAATATTAACACCGAAAGACAACAACCAATTCATATCGAAGATAACATCCATATGTTGTAGCGGTAAACAAACTAAATCCAATCCAAAGTACACTCCAACAAAATTCATAGGACAATTCACACAAACTAAAGAAGTGGTCTCCGAGCCATTGGTTGGGGTATCAATGTTTATCCTACCCGACATTAGAGATGCAACTAGATTCAATCTTTTAACACAATTAAAAGAGATAAATGAATGTGTCGCATCAATATCAAAGATAGCAATTAGAGGAGTGTTATCAATGAAACAAATACCTCGAATCATGTTGCCTGACTCCGGACCCTCCTCAACACTCAAAGCAAACACCTTCCCATCTGACCTCGCCTTCTTTGGCTTCGAACACTTTGAACAAATATGACCAGGTTATCCACAATTGTAATAGCTATATCCTTATTCAAGCACTCACTTGCACGATGTCGAGTTTTCCCACACTTGTAGCAAGTCAATATAGGATTCTTACAATCAGCAACACGATGTCCTGCTCCACCACACTTGAAGTATCTTGCTACCCCCCCCCCCTTCCCCCGGCCACTTTGACTATACCCACCAGTCGCCTTCTTCTTCCCCTTACCAGCTAGAGCCCCATAAGGTTTACCACATTTCTGACCCTTACTCCTCTTGTCACTTGCACTCTTGTAGTAATTCGATCTAGCCTTGCTATCCTCATCATAAATCCTACACTTGTTAACCAACAACGGAAACACTCGAATCTCATGAAACCCACTGAATTGCTTTATTTCCTGGCGCAAACCACATTCAAACTTCACACACTTAGACACCTCAGCCCCTACAACATTGTAATGCGGGCAAAAGTTATTGGAACAAGAAGGGTCTTGTACAATTCCTCTAAGGTTTTGATGATAGCAAAGTATTGAAAAACAATTGGACATACTAATATTTGTTCAAGTGTGTAGGATCATAAAATATATCCATCAAAGTATTGAACATGTATTAAAGCATAAGAGAAGCTCAAAATGACTTGTAGAAGATCTGAAGAAAGGTCAACCAGAAGTCAACACATAGGATCAGAAGATAAGGACGCCTCTCAAAAGTTGTAGAGATCATCAGACTCCATGGAGACCATCAGACTCAGAGGACCTAATCAGACACATAATGTTGTACCCTAATTTTGTCCAAGTCTTTTCTTCAAAAAAAAATCATCATCATGCAAAACAAAAAAATCAATTTTTATTTTCTTCTTTTTTAAAAAATAATAAAAAAAAGTTTTATTATGATTTATTTATCTTTCTTTTATTATTATTATTATTATTATTATTATTATTATTATTATTATTATTATTATTATTATTATTATTATTATTATTATTATTATTATTATTATTATTATTATGTTTTGTTTGTCTCAAAAAAGAAACATGTACAAAGAAGGAAACAAAGTCAAAATAAGTTGTTGCCCCTGTTTTTCCAGCACCTCCTCCTTGCCGTTTTCTTCCTTTCTTCTTTATCAAAACCAGTCAAGGTAGGCTGCAAGCTGCTGCCCCTGTTGCCAGCACCCTCTCCTTGCCATTTGTTCCCATTTTTTCTGTCAAAACAAGTCAAAGAAGGTTGCAAGCTTCTCCCCTGTGTCCAGTGCCCTTCTTTCCTGTTTCTCAACCCCAAATCTTCAAGGATTAACCCCAAAAGCATCACAAGTTGCAGGCAGCACCCTGCCTTTCTTTTTTTTTCCATTATCCTCTGTCAGAACTCAGCCCCTACTTGTCCAGAACTAGCCACAAAGTCTTCACCAAAATCACAAGGCAAGGTCACTTCCTTCCCTTTTCATTAAATGTTAACCAAAGTCTTTCCCATTGCACACAAAAAGGCCCAACTTTCAAGGGATTTTCATGATTACAAATGATCACAAAATTGCCTATATAAGGGGGACGAAAATGAATGAAATAGGAGGACTTTGAGAGGCAGAATCAGAAAACTAAACAACAGCAAAAATCATAACAAAACCTCCCAAAAGAAAGAAGCTCTGTTTTTCTGTTTTTTCTTTACAAACCACCATAACAAATCAAACAGAATCAAAACAGCAACTAAACCACAAAGAAACATCACACAAAGAGAGAAGAATAGTAATAAAACACCATTTTGTTACTGTTCATCTTCTCCATCACTTCCATCCTTAAAAAACATAACCACTCAAAAAAACCCTTTCATTTTTTGTGCATTTGAAGCTTTGGCTAGGAGTTTGTAAGTATCTTGAACCTTTCTATCTCCTTTTTCGCATTCAGTTTAAGTGTTTTTAGCTTTTCTTAAAAAATAATGCATTTTTCATCATAAGTTCATGGGCATGACTTGAGGCCAGAATATATTAGGTTCTAGTATATCTTTTGGTAGATCTAAAACCACTAAGATGTAGTATTCATGGCAAACTTTACAATGGTATTTTTATTTTTGTATTTGGTTCAGTTTTGAGTGAGAAATTTAACTCAGAAGTTGAGAAAAAATCACAGAACTATGTTCTGCTGTCCTGTTGTTCCTGCATTACTTTTCTGCATTTTTAGTCATTTTAACTCTTTTTTTCCCTAAAACATCATTCAAAAACCCAAAAATCTTTTTTCCTTTTCAACAATCACCAAAACATTGTTTTTCCTACTGTTTTCAAACATTTTTACCCCTGAGGTTCTAAAATCAGAGTCTGAAGTGCTTCTGAACAGTGCTTCTCAAGTAGCTTCTAAACAGTGCTTCTGAAGCAGCTTCTGAACAGTGCTTCTGAATCAGCTTCTGAATAGTGCTTATGAAGCAGCTCCTGAACAGTGCTTCTGAAGCAGCTCCTGAACAGTGCTTCTGAAGCAGCTTCTGCACAGTGCTTGTGAAGCAGCTTCTGAGCTTCTGAACAGTGCTTCTGAGCCAGCTTCTGGGCAGCTTTTGAAGGTTCAGAACCTGTTTTGAATTTTTTGCAAGGGCTGAAACTCATTTTATTCAAAAATATAACAAGTGTTCTTGCTTTTATTTGTAATTTATTAAATTTCAATAACAAACTTGAATGAAAAAGGAATGGTTTGACGTATGTCTTTCCATTCCCCGGTTGCCCGGGCACTTGACGTATGTCTCGTTGTTTGGACAATCGTCATTCCTTTTCAACAATACAAAAAATACATTTACTTTCAACAATAAACTTGATTGAAAAAGGAGTGGTTTGACGTATGTCTTCCTATTCCCCGGTTGCACAAGCACTTGACGTATGTCTCGTTGTTCGGAGAATCGTCATTCTATTTTCAAAAATACAAGAACATAAAAAACAAATCCAACACACCAAACTAATTATTGGCCCACCGTGGTCAATTAAAATTCAAATCTCTTTTCACAAAAGCACGATGTTTTATTAATTCTAACGTGATACAAACAAATGCTTAAGCCTCCCACGCGCGAGCATACAAGCTACGTTTAATCGTTAGAATACGATCAAAAACATTGTTCTTTAAAATCAACCAACAAACTAATATTTTCTACCAAAGAACTACGTAGCTTTGAATTCTCCATCGCACCAGGAGATACGTAGGAGCAAGATCCCACTCTTGTCAAGCACACTAATGTAAAAAACCTTTTTTCCCCTTTTCCTTTTTCTTGGAAGTATTAAAACGTAGCAAGCAAACCTTTAAAACACTTTTAACCCTAACTAACTAGGAGGTTCCCGTTGAGTACAACGAATGTGAGGGGTGCTAATACCTTCCTCTTGCATAATCGACTCCCGAACCCATTAATGGTTGCGATGACCATCCTTTCCACATCGTCAAGGGTTTTATCAACGTTTCCCTTTAAAAATAAAACTTTGGTGGCGACTCCGTAGTCATTCCGAGCGTTGGTACGCTCGAGCGTTTTTAGAGAACGTACACATAAGAACCTATCAGAGTTGGATTACCTTCAGACTTCAGAAGCACCTAAGGGACCCAGACTCCACGTCAGATTTGTCATCTTCTAGAGTTGTCCACATCAAAGGATCTGAGGATAACTTTGTCTACTTCTGACCATGTGTAGAAACAAACAAAGAACTTCAAGGGCAATAAGAATGTACAGGTACTTCCTATTTAGCCAAAGGATTTTCGAATGAACTTCCAACGGAATTATCCATATCAGGCAATGGCTCAACATCCTTGATTTGAAGCTTCTCAACGACTCTTAATGTGCTGACACTCTTCTCCAACGTCTCTCAAATCCCTGCCTATAAAAGGAGGTGAAGACCAAGAAGAAGATTAACAAGACTTTCCTATTTTTACTATGCCATTACTCTATCAAATCAAATAGCACATAAACACTTACGATCTTTCTTACCAAACTTTGTAATCTTAGAAATCCTAGAGTTGTAAAGAGTCTGTTCATTTGTTCAGTTACACCAACCATTTATATATCTGGTGTAAGAACAAGGTTGGTTATATTTGTTGTAATCAATCAAAAGTCTCTTGCTTGTTAAGCTTGAGCATATAAGTCTTCTGGTGAAACCTTGAGCAACAGAAGTCTCTTAGGAGTGACCTTTGAGTATTAGAAGTCTCTTGCATGCTTGCTTGAGCAATAGAAGTCTCTTGGAGTTGTCCTTGAGCATTGGAAGTCTCTAGGTAGTGACCTGGAGCAAGGAAGTCTCTTGTAAGTGTGCTTAAGCATTGAGAAGTCTCTTGGAAGAGTCCTTGAGCAATTGTAATCAATAGTGATTATAGTGAATTCCCTTGGAAGTGCAAGGACTGGACTACTCCAGTGTTTTGGGAGGAATCAATATAAATTGCTTGTGTCTGCTCTTTCTCTCTCTGTCTTTATCTCTGTGTTTTTGTACTTATCCGCTGCACTCAGACTCTTTATCAGAATCTGTACTCATCAGATTCCGAACAGCTTTTAACACATAGAAAAGAAACCAGAAAAAGGCAACACAATTCAACTCCCCTTCTTGTGTTTTTCTCACCTTTAAAAGCGAGAAAGATCCTCAAACTTAGCCGCATAATCAGCCACAAACATATTCCATTGCTTCAACTCAAGAAACTATATCTCCTTCTTGCTACGGACATCAGCTGGAAAATACTTTCCCAAGAACTCCTCCATAACTACTCCCCAAGTGATAGCAGCACCAGCAGCTTCCAACCTCTAACGAGTATTTGCACACTCATACTCAGCTTCTTCCTCCAACATGTGTGTCGCCAAACAAACCTTCTGCTTATCAGTAGTTGTCGTAGCCCTGAAGATCATCTAAATCCCTTGCAGACAAACTTGTGCATCTTCCGGGTCATACCTTCCCTTGAAAGTAGGCGGGTTATACCTCATGAACTTGTCCAAACGATGCTCATCTGCCCCCCCCCTTCTGATTATATTCCCCCTGCATAGTCGTATTCGCCTGAGCCAATGCTTGAGCCATCGCGGTCATCGTATTCACAATCGCTACGTCGTTCCTTCCAGCCATCTCGTACTACACACATGAACGACCTAGTTAGAAAGAACAAACATCGACATTACTTATATACATGTCGCATGCAATATGTGCGCACCTCGTTTTTTTCCTCGGGAAAAAGACCCGCAAATCCTCCGAGGTCGTTCGCAAACGCTCGGAGGGCCTTTGTGAAGCCGCCACCAAAGTTTTTGTGTAAAGGGAACGTTGATAAACCCTTAAGTTTTTTTTTGTTTAAAGGGAAACGATAATAAAACCCTTTGACGATGAGGATAAGGATTTGGTCCTCGCAACCATTGTCGGGTTCGGGAGTCGATTACGCAAGGGGAAGGTATTAGCACCCCTCACGTCCGTTGTACTCAACGGGAACCTTCTATTTGGTTAAAGCTTGAATTGTTTTTTTAAATACTTTGCGCGCATGTTCATTTATGTTAAAAATATAATAAAGGGGGGAAAAGAGATAAAAACAAACGAAAGAAAAGAAAGAAAAAGTTTTTTATTATTGCGCTTGACAAGATGTCGATCTTGCTCCTACGTATCTCCCGGTAGTCGGAGAATTCAAAGCGTACGTAGTTCTTTGGTAGAAAAACGTACATGTGTTGGTTGATTTTAATTGGACGATGTTTTAACCGAATTCTTGCGATTAAAACGTAGCTTGTATGCTCGCGCTCGGAGACTTATTAAGCGTATAGCTTGTATGCTCGCGCTTGAGACTTATTAAGCGTTTGTTCGTGAATCGCATTAGAATTGTTAAAAGGTACATCCGTTAGGGTAAAGGGTTGGAATTGGCCGCTATGGGACCAAGAGAGGTACAATGGACTCATACAAGTCAATCATTGACCGAGTGGACTCAAACGAGTCGGGGGGGTGAGTCTAATGGCCACGGGGGACCAAAAGGTTTGGATTGACCACAAGGGGCCAAGCTTTGGTTTGGTTAGGGTTGTACATATTGGAAAAGGAATGACGATTGTCCGAGCGACGAGACATACGTCACGCATTCGTACAATCGGGGCGATGGAGAGACATACGTCACACCATCCCTTTTTCATTCATGTTTTTGGGTTGAATCCTTTAGAAATCCCAAGGTATGTCAAAACATTTGGTTTGAAAACCCAAAATGGGAAGGTTTAGCAAATTTTGCTAGAAAACGCATAAGTTCGTCTCATTTTGCGAAAATGCGAACGTATTCGGCGTATGTTCATGTTTGAGTTTTGAAAGTCATGAACAATATTTATTGTTCAAGTTTTGATTGAAATGATGAACATAGCTTGTTTGTTCATGTGGTTTTGAAAGTTTGGGAACATAACTTGCTTTGCAAGTTATCCACAAAATGGTCATACAAACTTGTGATTTTGTCAAAATTATGCAAAATCCTTGTTATGGTTTGAAGAACATGGGTTTAAAAACTCTTAGGTTCTGAGCTCTGGGGCTAGAACCTCAAAAAAATGGTCATTTTGACACAAAAACTCAGATTCTGAGTTCTGTCATGGTCGCACTGCGACCATGACTTCGCACTGCGAAGCATGCGAAATTTTGGGTTCAGAAGCTGTTTCTGAACTTTTGTTCAGAAACAACTTCTGAACACACTCAGGACCTTATAGGTGGGTGAAAAACTTTGAGTTTTTGGGGTGAAAAAGGCTGGACAAACCAGTTTTGATGTTTTGAAAACCTTGGGATTTCTTTGAAATTCAAAAGGGGTTTTTTAGGATCAAATGGTTTTGAACCAAAATAGCTATGCAAACACAATTGTAAATGCAAGATAAAGCCTTAGAAACTTACAGAACTCCTTAGCAAAGCTCCAGCTGCACTTGATTTGATTTGGTTGAAGGCTTTCACAAGAGGTTTTTGATATTGGTGATGGTTTTGGAACTTTGGAAAGCTTTGTGTTGGATTGATTTTTGCTGGTTGTTTGTGGAGGTTTGTAGGCTAAAATGAGTAGAGTTTCTGCTCTTGAAATGCTGTGTTAACTGTGTTTGTATCCTTGGGCATTGCCTTCTATTTATAGGCCAAAACCAAATCTTTTTCATCATTACACAATCCCAAAATTCAGCTGATTTGTGGCTAAGATCAAGCTGAATCCCTTTGCATTAAATGCTAATGGATAGAGGCAACCTTGCCTTGCACCAAGGGGCAAGACTCAGCCTGATTTCAGCCACAAATTCAACCAATTCTAGAAGGTAATGATGAAGAACAAAGCTGAATTGCAATTGGCTAATGCTTGGGGATCAATCCTTGCAATCTCAATGGTTGATCAATGAAAACGTGCACTGTAATGTGCAGAGATTGAGGGATGAAAAGGCTACTTATGGCTGGTGTGAGAGGGTGAAAAGCTGCTGCAAAACAGAGTAGGCACTCATGGCTTTTCAAGTGAGAAAATCCAGCTGGTTTGACTGGTTTTAGGGGGAGCAAGCAGGAGGAAAGTCCTCAAGCAGGTGGCTGGCAACCTTGTGGTGGTTAGCAGGTCACATGGGAGGGACTAGAGCTGCCCAAGGGCAAGCCCACTTGCTTGTCACATGCTAGGTTGGAAGAAAAAGCTTCCAACCTTGGCATTAATGGCAAGTCCTTCAATTCTGGTTTTGCTTGGCCCAATTAGCCATGAATGCTACTTAAAATAAACATGGAAATGATATGCAACAAATTCTGGAATTAAATCAAAGAAACCAAAAATCTGCAGAAAAATCGCAGACTTCGCAGTGCGAAGTGAGCTTCGCAGTGCGAAGTCAGCATTTTTGAAATGTTGACTTTTCTGTTGACTTTTGTTGACTTTTGACTTTTTCCTCCCTCTTTGATTTTTTTTTTGATTTTTGTTTTAAAATGCTTAGGACAAAATTAGGGTACTACAGCTGCCCCTACTTAATTGTGTCTTCGCATAGAGTGCGTGAGTGCCGAGGGCATCTCATGAACTCTTTGCGAAGATCAATTAAGTAAAAAGAAGGACCCGAATTTTGTCCTTCGCGAAATGCAAATGCAATGGTTGGAAAAGGTTGATCGTATCCAGCCGCTAACACTGGAGGTAGATCCACTGTTGGATGAAGGTAATCTTATCTAGGCACTGTCACTAGAAGTCGATTCCTGAGGATGGAGATTTACTCTAGGCACTGTCACTAGAGGTTGGAACATTGATAGAGGTGATCTACTCTAGGATATCACTAGAGGTCGATACCTAAGATGGAGGTGATCTACTCTAGGATGTCACTAGAGGTTGATACCTAAGATGGAGGTGATCTACTCTAGGATGTCACTAGAGGTTGATACCTAAGATGGTTGTTTACTCTAGGCACTGTCACTAGAGGCAGAACATTGAGGTAGGTGATCTTATCTAGGTATTGCTTCTAGAGGTCGATACCTAAGCTAGGTAATCTGATTCAGGCACTGCTTCTGAACGTCGATTCCTAACGAGCTGTGATCTTATTCAGCCGCTAACACTGAAGGTCGATACACTGGGGGAGGTGATCTACTCTAGGCACTGTCACTAGAGGTAGATACCTAAGGATAGTGGTTTACTCTAGGCACTGTCACTAGAGGTAGAACGTTGATGTAGGTGATCTTATCTAGGTACTGCTTCTAGAGGTCAATACCTAAGCTAGGTGATCTTATTCAGGCACTGCTTCTGAATGTCGATTTCTAACGAGCTGCGGTCTTACCCTAAATAGGTGCCCCTGGTTGAATGTTTGATGGATGTTGGTGAATATGTGATACTCACTGGAGAATCCTTGTTGCGGATGCATGCTTTATGAAATGAAATGCATGTGTATGAATGGTTTAAATATGCATGCATGAATAAAAATGAAATGATGCTGGTTGGGTGCCGAGCAGAGTCGGTCTTGGTTGTGGTTGTGCCAATGACGATTGGGCTCTCTTTTTTCTTGTTGTTTTTTGGTTGGTCGGTTTGGAAGGACAAGGTCCTTTGCCTACATACCCAAATGGGATCAAAACCGGTGTAGTTCGAGCCTAAGCCCGAAGATTTGTGTGGGTTTGCCAATAATGATTGGACTTTTGTTTGGGGTTGAGACTCCCTGGGGAATATCAATGAAAATTGTTTTATTGTGGGCCAATGAAAATTGGGCTTTGGTTTGTTGTGCTTGACAAGATGATGATCTTGCTCCTACGTATCTCCTGGTGGGATGGAGAATTCAAAGCTTACGTAGTTCTTTGGTTTGCCAATGAATATTGGACTTTTGTTGTGACATCACTGAGGATATAAGGATCAATTTGGAAACATGATCGATATCCGGCCTTAGTGGATGAAAAAGATGTATGGGGGGTGAGCTTTATTTGGGAAATTAGTTTCCTCCGACACCCGGGATCTTTGCGTTTTACGCGTCGTGAGCTACGCACTTATTTCTGCTGAAGAGCATGAGTCTTAAAATGACTGATGTAGAGCTTCAAGTTTTGAGTCCTCTGATGCAATAACGGGGACCAACGAAATTCTTTTGACATTTTAAACGTCCAAGTAAAAAACACACATTTTTCTTTTGCAAGTTTTTTTTATTTCCCATATTTCAATGCATTACCTATCATGAATAAAAACACATTTTATGAGCAAGTAAGGACGCATAACAATGAAAAGGTTTAAAAATGATTTTGATTCAACGAAACTTAGTCCCTTGTATGGGTAACTTTTCGTGAAAAGGTAATCCCTATAAGTGGTGATTACTGAGATAGAGAAAAAGGAAGAAACAAAAAGGCAAATGAAGATTTGCTTGGGTTTCACGTGCTACTTTCCCTATGACTTCGAAATGACTCGTTTTTGAAAGATGATAATGAGGTTGATTCTTTCCCTCTTGAATTCTGTCCGGACCTCACGTGCCGCAGTCTTTTGCCTTTTTCTTTTTTTTTTGAAACCCCTAACTTTTGCCTGGACTGCTCTTTCGAGTTTTCAGTCCACCGGGGTGTATTTCTTTTTTTTTTTGATGTCCTTAATTTTTGCCTAGACCGCCTTTTCAGGTTTTCGATCTACCAGGACGCTCTCTATTGCCTAAACCGCCCTTTTCGGGTTTTCGATTTAGCGAGCTCTTTTTCTTTTTGGCATATATATTTTTTTTGACTGCGCCGGAGTTTATTGATAGGGGGATCCTTGTGGATGGGTAATACCTTTTTCCCAAGCATTAAGTCTCCTTCTCTAAATTCTCGAGAATGAACTTTCTTGTCGAGCTGTCCATGCCCCAATGCTGTGAGGTGTTTCTCTTTTATGGGGTTCAGTTGGTCGAACCTTGTTTGTATTTGTGAATGCCAATGGAAATTGGGCTTTTGGGCGTGATTGGATGACAAGCATGGTTTTTTGTGTTTGGTTGCCGAGCGAGGTCGGGCTTTTTGTGATTGGAGTGGAGATGCCAATGAAAATTGGGCTTTATGTGTGATTGTGTTTGTAAGGGCCAATGGAAATTGGGCTTTTATTGGAAATGGTATTTGGGAATATGTTTGTGAGTGCCAATGAAAATTGGGCTTTTGGGTGTTTGGATGCCGAATAAGGTCGGACTTTTTATGATGGGGTGCCGAACGAGGTTGGGCTTTTATGATGGGATGCCGAGCGAGGTCGGGCTTTTGTTTTTTTGGTTGCCGAGCAAGGTCGGGCTTTTGTTTAGCTTCCGAGCAAGGTCGGGCTTTTGTGTTTTTTTTTGGATGGGAATGCCAATGACAATTGGGCTTTTATTGGAAGTGGGGTTTGTGATTGCCAATGGAAATTGGGCTTTTTGTTTGGAAATTGTGTGTGCCAATGAAAATTGGTCTTTTGTTGGAGATGTGAGGAATGCCAATGATGACTTGGCTTTTTGTGTTTGGGGATGCCAATAAAAATTGGGCTTTGTTTGTTTGGGAATGTGGGGAATGCCAATGACGACTTGGCTTTTTGTGGGAAATTGTGGGGAGTGCCGTAATGGCAAATGGTTTCTTTTTTGATGAATTGGGCGACCACTTGTTTGGTCATGTTTGCATAGGTAGCTGCTTCGACCCATTTGGTGAAACAGTTGATGGCAACTAGTATGAACTGGTGCCCTTTTGAAGCCTTTGGCTCAATCATTCCGAACATGTTTATGCCCCACATAGAGAATGGTTAGGGTGATGTCATGACATTCAGAGGTGTTTGTGGTATGTGCCCCTTGTTGGCATAATTTTGTCACTTGTGACATGTCTTGGCATGGGTTTGGAAGGACTCCTCATGGATTTCTTTGGTGAGCATGACTGCTTCCTGTTTATCCACATATCTGAGTAAGACCATAACTTCTCTTTATAGAGGGTGCCCCGACAGAGGGAAAATTGTAGTGCCATTCTTTTGAGGGCTCTCTTGGTGAGGTTGTATTACCCTATCCTCCAAGTCTAGACAATCCTTCAGGAGGTCCAAAATCATTCTCATTATCGCCTTCCGTTTGGTTAATTGGAAAATTAAAGTCATGAGGGATCGTAGCAGTGTTATTTTTTTGGTGGTGTATTTATGATGATTTTTTTTTGTAGGGTTTATGAAAATTTATTTGAGAACGAAAGAAAAACGAACTCTTTGAACATAAACTACAAATTTATTAGTGACGTAAATGATTTGAAATATGGGGGTCCCATAAAATTAATCATTTGCCTTGGGAAGAGCAAAATGATTTGATTTTTTTTGAAAAACAAGATAAATTACTTGGACAAAGAAATGATTTCCTGAATTTCGATGGCCTTCCGGTTGCTCGGATCTCATCCGAAACGCTACTGTACACCGGGTCGGGTACTCCCCTTTTTTTTTGCGAGGGAATAATGCGAGGGTTCCTCTTTGAAATGCATGAAAATGCATGTGAATGTATGAATGCAATGAGTATGCAAAAATATGCCCCTCTTTTATGCAAAAATTTTTCATGAATGCAAATGGATGATATGCAGGGGTTTGGTATATGAACGTTCAGAACTTCCCCCCATCCTCACATGTAGGCTCTAAAAGGATGAAATTTCCTAAGAAGAGGTCCTTAGAATCATAGACCTCACATGGAATTAGGGTTGTCTATGGACATACGTCGACATGACTTCAATTAATTCCACGTGAAAATCTCATCTAAGCGGGGTTGGGCATCCTACCTCACGGACATACGTCAACGCGGGCTTCCGCACACAACCTCCTTCTAACTTAGTTTTTTTCTCAAGCTCGGGTAGAGAGCCTCACACGTCCGGCATTAACCCGAACAATGTGGAGTAACATCACTCAAGTAACCCCCGCATTTGATATATATGATATGAATATAAAGCGGATAAAGCAAATATAAACATAAAGCATAAATATAACATGTATGAATAAAATAAATAAACATGGCACGCAAAGAAAATAAAACAAATGGCTTTAAACCAAATAGGTTAGGCTTGACTCGCTAGTGGGAACAGGGTCCCCAGTGAAGTCGCCAGCTGTGCGCACCTCGTTTTTTTCCTCGGGAAAAAGACGCGCAAATCCTCCGAGGTCGTTCGCAAACGCTCGGAGGGCCTTTGTGAAGCCGCCACCAAAGTTTTTGTGTAAAGGGAACGTTGATAAACCCTTAAGTTTTTTTTTGTTTAAAGGGAAACGATAATAAAACCCTTTGACGATGAGGATAAGGATTTGGTCCTCGCAACCATTGTCGGGTTCGGGAGTCGATTACGCAAGGGGAAGGTATTAGCACCCCTCACGTCCGTTGAACTCAACGGGAACCTTCTATTTGGTTAAAGCTTGAATTGTTTTTTTAAATACTTTGCGCGCATGTTCATTTATGTTAAAAATATAATAAAGGGGGGAAAAGAGATAAAAACAAACGAAAGAAAAGAAAGAAAAAGTTTTTTATTATTGCGCTTGACAAGATGTCGATCTTGCTCCTACGTATCTCCCGGTAGTCGGAGAATTCAAAGCGTACGTAGTTCTTTGGTAGAAAAACGTACATGTGTTGGTTGATTTTAATTGGACGATGTTTTAACCGAATTCTTGCGATTAAAACGTAGCTTGTATGCTCGCGCTCGGAGACTTATTAAGCGTATAGCTTGTATGCTCGCGCTTGAGACTTATTAAGCGTTTGTTCGTGAATCGCATTAGAATTGTTAAAAGGTACATCCGTTAGGGTAAAGGGTTGGAATTGGCCGCTATGGGACCAAGAGAGGTACAATGGACTCATACAAGTCAATCATTGACCGAGTGGACTCAAACGAGTCGGGGGGGTGAGTCTAATGGCCACGGGGGACCAAAAGGTTTGGATTGACCACAAGGGGCCAAGCTTTGGTTTGGTTAGGGTTGTACATATTGGAAAAGGAATGACGATTGTCCGAGCGACGAGACATACGTCACGCATTCGTACAATCGGGGCGATGGAGAGACATACGTCACACCATCCCTTTTTCATTCATGTTTTTGGGTTGAATCCTTTAGAAATCCCAAGGTATGTCAAAACATTTGGTTTGAAAACCCAAAATGGGAAGGTTTAGCAAATTTTGCTAGAAAACGCATAAGTTCGTCTCATTTTGCGAAAATGCGAACGTATTCGGCGTATGTTCATGTTTGAGTTTTGAAAGTCATGAACAATATTTATTGTTCAAGTTTTGATTGAAATGATGAACATAGCTTGTTTGTTCATGTGGTTTTGAAAGTTTGGGAACATAACTTGCTTTGCAAGTTATCCACAAAATGGTCATACAAACTTGTGATTTTGTCAAAATTATGCAAAATCCTTGTTATGGTTTGAAGAACATGGGTTTAAAAACTCTTAGGTTCTGAGCTCTGGGGCTAGAACCTCAAAAAAATGGTCATTTTGACACAAAAACTCAGATTCTGAGTTCTGTCATGGTCGCACTGCGACCATGACTTCGCACTGCGAAGCATGCGAAATTTTGGGTTCAGAAGCTGTTTCTGAACTTTTGTTCAGAAACAACTTCTGAACACACTCAGGACCTTATAGGTGGGTGAAAAACTTTGAGTTTTTGGGGTGAAAAAGGCTGGACAAACCAGTTTTGATGTTTTGAAAACCTTGGGATTTCTTTGAAATTCAAAAGGGGTTTTTTAGGATCAAATGGTTTTGAACCAAAATAGCTATGCAAACACAATTGTAAATGCAAGATAAAGCCTTAGAAACTTACAGAACTCCTTAGCAAAGCTCCAGCTGCACTTGATTTGATTTGGTTGAAGGCTTTCACAAGAGGTTTTTGATATTGGTGATGGTTTTGGAACTTTGGAAAGCTTTGTGTTGGATTGATTTTTGCTGGTTGTTTGTGGAGGTTTGTAGGCTAAAATGAGTAGAGTTTCTGCTCTTGAAATGCTGTGTTAACTGTGTTTGTATCCTTGGGCATTGCCTTCTATTTATAGGCCAAAACCAAATCTTTTTCATCATTACACAATCCCAAAATTCAGCTGATTTGTGGCTAAGATCAAGCTGAATCCCTTTGCATTAAATGCTAATGGATAGAGGCAACCTTGCCTTGCACCAAGGGGCAAGACTCAGCCTGATTTCAGCCACAAATTCAACCAATTCTAGAAGGTAATGATGAAGAACAAAGCTGAATTGCAATTGGCTAATGCTTGGGGATCAATCCTTGCAATCTCAATGGTTGATCAATGAAAACGTGCACTGTAATGTGCAGAGATTGAGGGATGAAAAGGCTACTTATGGCTGGTGTGAGAGGGTGAAAAGCTGCTGCAAAACAGAGTAGGCACTCATGGCTTTTCAAGTGAGAAAATCCAGCTGGTTTGACTGGTTTTAGGGGGAGCAAGCAGGAGGAAAGTCCTCAAGCAGGTGGCTGGCAACCTTGTGGTGGTTAGCAGGTCACATGGGAGGGACTAGAGCTGCCCAAGGGCAAGCCCACTTGCTTGTCACATGCTAGGTTGGAAGAAAAAGCTTCCAACCTTGGCATTAATGGCAAGTCCTTCAATTCTGGTTTTGCTTGGCCCAATTAGCCATGAATGCTACTTAAAATAAACATGGAAATGATATGCAACAAATTCTGGAATTAAATCAAAGAAACCAAAAATCTGCAGAAAAATCGCAGACTTCGCAGTGCGAAGTGAGCTTCGCAGTGCGAAGTCAGCATTTTTGAAATGTTGACTTTTCTGTTGACTTTTGTTGACTTTTGACTTTTTCCTCCCTCTTTGATTTTTTTTTGATTTTTGTTTTAAAATGCTTAGGACAAAATTAGGGTACTACACAATAGAATAAAACAAAAGTTATGGCCTGACTGGAGCGACCTGCACTGATACCAACTTTGTAACACCCTAAACCCCACAATTTAACTTTCAACGGAAATTCAATAAATATAAGTAAAGCACCCAACTTTGTAACACCCTAAACCCCACAATTTAATATTATTTTATTTAATTATTGCTTTTATTATGTGGGTGAATTGGTGAGTTAATGGATTTTTAGAAGATAAGGGTATTATGGTAATTTTGTAGTGAAGGGTATTTTTGTGAAGTTATTAGAAATGAGAGTTTTTGGGAAATTGAGGAAATAGAAGTGTATGAGTAAATAGGATGCTTAAGTCATGCAAATGAGTAGTGTTTTATTTGTAGAGAATTAATAGAAACTAATCTCATTTGGTGTGAGAGAACCAAAAGCCCAAAACTAAATAATATAAATAGATAGTAGTGTCGGTGAAACTAGGGTTAGAAATCATAACACAATTGAGAAAGAGGCAAGAGTAGAGGCATAAGGGAGAAAAAGGGAAAGCTAGAGAAGGAAGAAGAAAGCTTAAGGAAATCAAGCTGAGAGGTGAACCAAACTAAGGGAAGGCTAGGATTGAAGAATTAGAGGCACGAGTGTGAGTTTTATTCTCATTTGAAGATTTATGAACAAATGGGTAGATTAAGGTTTTGTGTGATTCTTGCTAAATTCATGTTCTAATGCTAAATTGATGATGAAATTATGATTTAGTATGTTGTAATGATTATGGGTATATGATTATTTGAGAATCCATGATGTTATGATGTTGAATCCATGAATTGTTTGTGTTGTTGTTGTGTTTTTGAGTTTTATGTTAGTATGAGTGGAATTCATGAAGATTGATGTGTTGATGTGTTGTAAGTGCTTATTTGAAGTGTTTTTATCATGGGTAATGTTTTTGGATGATTTGGGTGTGTTTGGGTTGATTTTGTAGCCTTGGAGAAGCTTAAAAATTGAAAATCGTGTTTTGAAAATAAGTTGCAAAAAACTGAAATTGTGCTGCCAGAGGGGGGGCGCACGGCCGTGCCAGTTGGCCACACAACCGTGTGTGACCCTGCTGTCCAGAGTTCCAGTTTTGATGTTTTTGGCTTTCTCCACTTTTTCTGTTCTGAATTAGTTTTAGGTGTCTTTATGAAAGTTGTAGATATAGATGTTAGCTTTCATATGCCTTTGGTTTGATTCCATTTGGAATTCAAGAACTTAAGTTACAATCAAAATGTTGCACGTAGGTCATGCTGCGTTTTTCATGTAATTTCAATACAACCTTTTTAGTGGCTTATGACAATTCATGAACTTGATTTTGCTACTGTTTTGAAGACTTAATGATGAATGATGAATGCTGGCAATGAATTGATCATATGTGATCACTTTGAATTAAAATGAGGATGATTTCGAAAACTTGAAAATGAACTTGATTTCGATAGATTGAACTAGTGTAACAAAATAACTTTGGAAAGGTTTTTGATTGATAATAGTGATTGAACTAGCATGATGTCGGGCCTATGAGTATGTATAAGCATGTAATCTTGATAAGCTTGAATGTGGGAAACTAATTGATGAATTGAATTGATGATGTAGAATGGCGTGTTATGAGTATACGATGAGGTAATGTGATTATGTCATGGTGTGATTACATGTTAATATGATTAATGAGATGAGTTGATTATATGAAGAATACTATGATAACTTTTATTTTATTGATGTGATTAAATGTTGATGTGGTGATGAGATGATTCGATGATGTGTTGGTGAATTGATTTGACAATGTGTTGGCGTGTTGATGTATTATCTAATGAAGTGATTATATAATGATGAACTATATGATGTTGTGTATTTTCGAGTCAATACTTGGTATCCATGCATTCATGGTCAGTTTGATCGTACAGTGATGTACTTGATGTTGTGAATCGTACTTTAAGTACTTGACGTTGTGGGATCAATTCAGCAACATACCTCTGAACATCCAAGATGTCATGGGATCACTCAATAACATAACTCTGATATCCAAAACCTGGTACCACATGCATATAGAGTCGAGTTAGGTGCATTACATACATCACTATGAGTCTACGTGATAGATGTTTTATTTCACTATGTGATGATGTGCATATTTGAAGATGTGAAACGTGGCTATGCTTTTTGTGGAAATGTATTTTATTTGAATATGTGATGTTGGATGATGAGGTCGCTATATTAATGTGTAAATGGTATATACTTGAATGTCATTGATTGTTTGGATGTGAATACACACTTGTGAGATGTTAGCTAAGGCAAGTTAACTTTAAGACATGGATATATATATATATATATATATATATATATATATATGTGTGTGTGTGTGTGTGTGTGTGTGTATGCTAAATATGAATTGATGCTTATCCATGATGAATATCTGTTGAATGTATAGTTGATATCTTTGTTTATCCTTTAACTATACATGCTGTTGTACCCTAATTTTATCCTAGTTTTTTTCAAAAAAAAAAAGTCAACAAAAAAAGAAGAAGTCAATCTTTATTTTCTTTTTTAAAAATAAATAATAAATAATAATAAAAAAATTTATTATTATTTATTATCTTTCTTTTACTTTTATTATTGTTATTATTTACTTTATTATTATTTCTATTATTATCATTTTTATTTTTTATTATTATTATTATTATTATTACTTTTGGTTTTATGTTTATTTCCAAAAAAAAAACAAAACAAAACAAAAAAAAGAAGCAAAACAATTAAAACAAAAGAAAGAAGAAGAAAAGAAAGAAAATACACGGGCCCAGCCCACTTGTTCAAAAAGAAGGAAAGAAGAAAAAAAAAGGAAGAGGAGCACGTGCCTGGCACGTTTGCTCAGAAGCAAGGAAAGAAAGAAAAAAAGCCAAGCCAGCACGTGTCAGGCACATGCAGTCAGAAGCAAGTGGCTGCCACTGGGCAGCACTTCTTCTCCCCCAATTTCCTGCGCCCTGACCTGCACTTTCCAGCAAGCCATTGCCTTTTCCCCTCTCATACTTTATCAAAACCAGTCAATTTAAGCTGCAAAACTGCTTGCCCTGATTGCAAAACAGCTTGCCCAGGTTCTGAAATGGCTGACCCTGTTCCAGCATTTCTTCCTTCTTCTCAGAGCAGCACACCTGTTCCATTGTTTCTCCCCAAGCTCTGCACAAACAGCACACTACTTTTCCTGTTTGTCTTCTCAATTTTTCAAAGATCAATCCCAAAGGGCATCTCAAGTTGCAACCTGCACGAGCAACACCCTGTTTTCCCTTGATTCCAGCAATTTTTGTCAAAATCAGCCCCAATTTGATCTGAATTTTGCCAAAGTCTTCACCATGATCACAAGGCAAGGTCACTTTCTTCCTTTTGCATTAAATGCTAGCCAAATGTCCTAGTCATAGCCCACAAAACAGCCATGTTTTAAGGGATTTGCCATGATTACATTTGATCTCAATTTGCCTATATAAGCAACACAATGCTGAAGGATTGAGGACAGTTAATTTTTCATAGAAGACTGAATCTTTTTTGAGCAATTGTTGAAAGAAAAACAAGAGAATTTAAACAGCTTTACACAGTTCAGTTCTAACACACAGTTCTAACACCCAGTTTTCAACACATAGTTTCTACACAGTTTGTTTAATCTAATTCAATCTGATCTTAGAACACTTAAGCAGTTTGTTTTTAAGGGATTTTAGAACAAACTCAGAATCAACATAAATATTAGGAAAGCTCTGTTTTTCTGCTTCCTTCTTTCACAAACAATCACAAAGTAATCAAACAATCCAAACAGCCACTGAACATCATACAAAGAGTAAAGAACAATAGCAAAATACTATTGTAATTGCTGTTTGTATTCTGTAACATTCCCAGCTTTGCAAAACCAGCAATCCTCCAAGGTCCCTTTCAGTTTCTTGCACCCAAAGCTTTGGGCTAGGAGTTGGTAAGCATTCTAAACCTTTTCATATTTCATTTGCATTCTGTTTGCATTTGTTCTGTTGTTCCCATTGATTCAACTTCAATTTTCTGCATTATTAGTGGTTTTTAACTCATTTTGAACTGAAAACATCTTTTAAAAACCTCAAAGAAATCCCAAAGCTTGCAAAACACCAAAACAGAAGTGGTATACTTCTTTTTCTAACCAAATTCGAAAGTTTTTCATCCCTTGGAGGTTCTGAAATCAGTTCAGAAGCAGCTTCTGAACAGTGCTTCAGACCCTGAACTTCAGAGTCTGAACAGTGCTTCTGAAGTTCAGAGTCTGAGGGTCAACAAAAGTCAACGTCTGAACAGTGCGTCTGATGGTCAACAAAAGTCAACGTCTGAACAGTGCGTCTGATGAACAGTGAGTCTGAGGGTCAACAAAAAGTCAACGTCTGAACAGTGCTTCTGAACAGTGCTTCAGACTCTGAATTTCAGCTTCTGAAGCAGCTTCTGGGCAAATTTTTTAAGGTTCAGAAGCAGCTTCTGGGCATTTTTTAAGGTTCAGAACTTGACTTTTCTTTTGAACTTCTTTTTGAAAGGGTTAAAACTCATTTTTTTTCAAAGTATTACAAGTGTTTTGGCTTTTATTTTGAAATTTCATAAGTTTGAACAACACATTTGAACAATAACTTGTTCATTTTTCAAACTTGAACAACAAACTTGTTCATTTTTCAATCATAAACTTGAGCAACAAACTTGTTCATTTTTCAATCATAAACTTGAGCAATAACTTGTTCATTTTTCAAACTTGAACAACAAACTTGTTCATTTTTTCAATAAGTTTCAACAACAAAATTGAGAAACAAACTTGTTCATAAGTTTTAACCAAGTGTTTTGACTTTTATTTGGAGTTTCATTAAGCTTCAATAACAAATTTGAGTAACAAACTTTTTTCATAAGTTTCAATAACCAAGTGTTTTGATTACTTTGGGATTTCTTAATGTTCTATAACAAACATTGAATGAAAAAGAAATGGTTTGACGTATGTCTTTCCATTCCCCGATTGAACGAACACTTGACGTATGTCTCGTTGTTTGGACAATCGTCATTCTTTTCAAACTTAACCAAAAAATACATTTTAAGTTTCAACAATAAACTTGAATGAAAAAGGAGTGGTTTGACGTATGTTTCTTCATTCCCCGGTTGCACGAATACTTGACGTATGTCTCGTTATTCGGACAATCGTCATTCTATTTTCAAAAATACAAAACATAAAACAAATCCAACACACCAAAACTAATTCTTGGCCCCCCGTGGTCAATTCAACCTAATTCTTGGTCCACCGTGACCAATTGAACCCTTTTCTTGACTCCCCGTAGTCAATTGAATCAATTCTTGACTCCCCGTAGTCAATTGAATCAATTCTCGACCCCCCGTGGTCAATTGAACCCTTTCTTGGTCCCCCGTGACCAATTGAATCAATTCTTGACTCCCCATAGTCAATTGAATCAATTCTTGACTCCCCGTAGTCAATTGAATCAATTCTCGACCCCCCGTGGTCAGTTGAACCCTTTCTTGGTCCCCCGTGACCAATTGAATCAATTCTAGACCCCCCGTGGTCAGTTGAACCCTTTCTTGACTCCCCGTAGTCAATTGAATCAATTCTCGACCCCCCGTGGTCAATTGAACCCTTCTTGACTCCCCGTAGTCAATTGAACTTATTCTTGACTCCCCGTAGTCAATTGAACCATTTCTTGACTCCCCGTAGTCAATTGAACCTTTTCTTGGTCCCCTGTGACCAATTCAAACAAAGTTTTGGCTCCCCGTGGTCAATTCCAACCCTTTTTCACAAACGGACATGTTTTTATCAATTCTAACGCGAAATAAACAAACGCTTAAGCCTCCCACGCGCGAGCATACAAGCTACGTTTAACCGCAAGAATACGATCAAAAACATCGTTCTTTAAAAGCAACCAACAAAGAAACGTTTTCTACCAAAAGAACTACGTAGCTTTGAATTCTCCATCGCACCAGGAGATACGTAGGAGCAAGACCCCGTTCTTGTCAAGCACAATAATAAAAATAACATTTTTCCGCTTTTCTTTTTCCCTTTCTCCCCTTTATATATTTAAGCATAGCAAGCAAAATTTTAAAACACTTTTAGCCTAACTAACTAGGAGGTTCCCGTTGAGTACAACGGATGTGAGGGGTGCTAATACCTTCCCCTCGCATAATCGACTCCCGAACCCGTTAATGGTTGCGATGACCATCCTTTTCACATCGCTAAGAGTTTTATCAATGTTTCCCTTTAAAAATAAAACTCAAGGGGTTTATCAACGTTCCCCTTTACAAATAAAAAACTTTTGTGGTGACTTCGCATTTCTTACCGAGCGTCTTATCACGCTCGGGCGCATTTTTTTTAGAGAGCGCACAGCTGGCAACTTTGCTGGGGACCCTACCTCACTAGCGAGTCAAGCCTATCCTAGTTAGCTTTTAGGCTAAGTGTTTTTGTTTTGCTTGCATGCTTTTGTTTATAGTCTTTATCTTCTTTTCTTCTCTTGCCTTTATATTTATATGCTTCATGATGCTTTATGTTCATATTGATATGTCAACTGTGAGATGTCACATGTTCGGGTTACTGCCGAATGTGTGAAGCTCTATACCCGAGCTTTGAGGAAAAATTAAGATAAGATGGTGGTTGTGTAGCGGAGGCCCTCTTGACGTATGTCTTGTAGGGATGATGCGAAAACCCCGCCTAGAGTAGATTTCACTTGGAATTTATTGAGGTCTTGCGAGTAGTTTGCAATTGACGGCAATATTTCCCTGTGGGATCCGTGACTCTAGGGACCTTTTAGAAAATCTCTAGAGCCTATATGTGAGAATGGGGGGAAGTTTTGAACGTTCCTATATCACACCCCTACATATCATTTCATTTGCATTCATGAAAATAATTTTTGCTAAAGGAGGTGATCTTCATGGAGCAAGAGTGATTGAAGTGTGGAATCAACTAAGACTCTTTGGGAAATCAAGAACTTAGGCTTGGATCCTTATCTTCCTTTACACTTTTGTATAGTTGTCATGAAAATGAACAACTAACTCCCCTTTGTTGGGATTGGAGGTACTTTATCTAGCTTAGATGTAATCTTTGATCTTTAAATATATGATTCTAGCAACTTATGTGATATTGAGTTTATTCTTGCTATTCATTATTATGTTTGATTTAAATGTTATTGACGAATACTTTTGAATCTTTGGTGAGAATAATCTTCTATCAAAATAAGAAATTCTAGACATGGAATTTGGTTTTGATAATCACAGAAAGTATTGGAACGTAAAGCTTTCAGATCGTTTGATAGATTGGGAAATTGTCTATTAAACGATACGATCGATCTCACGACGTCATTTGGACACGAATGATGTTGTTGAGTGATACGTGGTAATTTCGCTAAAACGCTAGAATTCATATGCATGATTATTAGATTATTTTCGATGCTCGATTGAGGAACTCCGATCTCAACGCTTTTACGTGCTATTGCTTGTCGTTTTATTATCGCTTTTACATTCCAATAGTTTATAGCAAACAAAGTTATAAACCCCTTACTCAAAACGATAACGATTGTTGAACGGCTTGAGATAGCGCACTAGTCCCTGTGGAGACGATTATATAAAAATACTTACTTTTGTTACTCAACCAACAAAATGGTGCCGTTGCCGGGGACTAGTGTTTAGATATTTTGAGCATCGCAACAATTTGTATTATTTTGAGCATTTGTATATATCTTGTTAATATTCTTCTTTTCTTTTGTTCATTGTTAAATTGTGTTTGCATTAACCCTCTTTGCTATACAAACAAAAGTTTCTTGTTAGTTATACTTGTTTCAGATTCTCAACATAAACAAAATCATGGCTGATCATGATTATGTCAACTTCTATACTCCATTTGAGTATGAATCCTATCAACAGTATCAACAATATCCTTCTGAAGATGAACAAATGTCAACAATGGAAAATACTTTGAATATGTTCATGCAACAATCCATGATCAACATGCAAAATACCAGCCAAAGATTGAGAGCTTTATCAATTCAATTGGAAATTTTGCAAGTTCAATTAAATTTTTCATCAAGAATCATGGATGTTCAAACCAACAATCAATCCACTCTTAAATTCGGAGAGATTGTTGAAGAAGATGTTGATGAAAGTGAGGAAGAGATAATGTTTGAAGGATGTGGTATAAGGAAAATAGTGGAAGAAATAGAGATACCACACAAAGTAGAACTTCCTCAAGAAAGGTCAGATTCTGAAGAGGCCAGAACTGTTGATAGTGAAGAAGTGATGGATATTGAGAAAAAGGAGAAACAAGGAAGAAACTTGTGAAAAGAAGGGGATGAAAGTGAGCAAGGCAGAAATTGATTTTGTAATAGACCGCATATGTTCCTTGCTCATCAAACAGCAGTTAGGGAGGATATGGACTCCACATCAGCTCTACTTCAAGTTCTGGAATTCCTCCCAAAGAAAAGGAATACAAAGGCTGATGTGCGTTCCGTCTCATTTTGGCCACCCTAACGAAAAAGGCGTCGAGCTAACGACGTAAAACAAGCGCTTGTTGGGAGGCAACCCAGTTTTGTAAGTATTTATGCTTTATTACTGCTTTCAAGTAACCATAGGTGAAGCTAAAATTGACAAGTCTTGTGAAAAGTTGCAATTTTGAAAATTCTGAAACCTGTCAGGTTCGCAAAGCCAACTTTCGCTTCGCACTGCGACACTTACTGGCAGCGTCTGAGGTCTTCAGAGTCTGATAGCTTCACAGAGCGACATTTTACGTCGCCGTGCGAAGTGAGAGTCTGAGCTTCAGCATCTGAGCTTCAGATTCTGATAGCTTCGCAGAGCAAAGTTTTACTTCGCACTGCGAAGTGTGCGAATTCTGTCAAGCACAGATTTCAATGCCACTAACTCACAATTAATTCTTCTACACACTTCCTCCTATTCCATAATTGTCCCAACCCACCCATTTTATCTCTTAACTTCAAACTCTTATCCTTTCCACTTTTAACCCCAAACCCTAACCCTAACAATTTTTCTTTTCAAAAAAATCACAAGATTTTCAACTTCCAATCAAAACTTGTGAAAATTTTCGTGCATTTTGCCTAGTTTCGATTTGCATCAGGTATGTATTTCTATTATTATTTCTCTCTTTAGTAACTAGGTAAAATCATGAATGTTAGGGGGTTTTGTGTAAGTTGATAGAAGCATGAAATATGACCCTATAATTGCCAAATCTTGTTAGATTCTGTGTTGGGTAGATGAAATAGAATCATAAGCACACAATTACCATGAAAAATTTCGAATTTTCTCACTTTCTTTTTGGATACCCATTTGAAATTTTTTTTAAACAAATACGATTTTGGGAAATGATTATGATTCTAAGTCATCTCTGTGAACACCCATAGTGTTTAAAATGAAACAGAGCCAAAAATCTCAAGGTTTAAGGTTAGGTTCTGTGAAAAAAATTTCGTTTTCTGGGTTAGTTCGCAGAGCCAAGTTCTTGGTCGCAGAGCGACCATTGTTCTGGAAAACCCAGAAATTTGTCTTAGCTTCGCTGAGCCACACTTTAGTTCGTTTAGCGAACTTAGCAGACACAGAACCTATGTTTTCATGTATTGTTTCCATCTTACTTAATTGTATTGATGAATGTCTATCTTTTGTATTATAGGAATGGGGCCAAAACATACCACCGCTTCCGCA
Organism: Medicago ruthenica; assembly: GCA_018208015.1. NCBI lineage: Eukaryota > Viridiplantae > Streptophyta > Magnoliopsida > Fabales > Fabaceae > Medicago > Medicago ruthenica. The sequence continues at coordinate 29,105,178 of CM031376.1, forward strand.
AGCAAGAAGCAAAGAACAGCTGCTAGTTCCTCCTTATCGCAAGGGAAAGGTCCTTTTGATCCCACACGGTTCATAGGCCCTCGTCAACAGCAAAGGCATACTGAGCTTCTTGAAAGGAAATTCTGGTCGGAGAAGGAGTTCATCATTTCCGAAAATGGAACTTACCGGGGTATTGCCAACATGATCAATTCACGCCAATGGGGGGTATTGGTGAGACCTCCAACACATTTAAACTATGACATAATCTGGGAGTTCTATGCAAACTCTATCCCCTCTGACCCAGATGTAGAATTTCCATACCAAACCATGGTTCGTGGCCGCGCCATCCGCTTCGACCGAGATGCTATCAACGCTTATCTTGGTGACCCAATTGACCTCCCGCATGATGCGCTTGACCGAGATGCTATCCGGGAGTATTTGATAAGTGGCAGAAAATGAGTAAATTCATGTCTTTTTACAAGGCATTTTAGTTACTTGTTTTACAAGTTACCCAAGGACAAGCATAGAATTTATGAATAAATGCCAAATTATGCTTTTACTTCTTTCCCCATCCATTTGTGCAGGAAAATGCAAGCCAGGACATGATTTGAGCAAACGAATCATGAAGAAAAGATTTTGGCAACTCGCCCAGCGAACTAAAGGCGAAAGAATGGCGAGCTTAGGCAGGGAATTTCAGAAGCAGGGGAAGAAATGATTTCGCTCAACGAAATTATCATCGCTCAGTGATATCAAAGGCGGTTTAATGCTATTTGAAGACGTGGCTGAAAACCACTGCAAAGAAAGCTTAACTCGCCGAGCGAATGCATGCTCGCAGAGCGAGATGTCACTTTTAGCTTTTAGTATTTAAGCTTTGTTTCATACTTTTATGAGAAGAGCTTATTTATTACATTTTAGTAATAGTTTTAGGATATAGTTTTAGACATAAATTAGGGCTAAAGGAGGTGATCTTCCTGGAGCAAGAGTGATTGAAGTGTGGAATCAACTAAGACTCTTTGGGAAATCAAGAACTTCGGCTTGGATCTTCATCTTTCTTTACACTTTTGTATAGTTGTCATGAAAATGAACAACTAACTCCCCTTTGTTGGGATTGGAGGTACTTTATCTAGCTTAGATGTAATCTTTGATCTTTAAATATATGTGTTGGGTTTTTGTAGATTGGCTACATTTTGCAAAAACATCTACTAGCCAGATGCTGGGACAAATGCTGTAGCATATGGAATAGCTTTATGTGACTTGTGGTTTTCGCGCAAGCTAGCGCTTTATATTTGTGTACGCAATCTTCCAAAGATTTGCCTGAAGATTTATTTTCCTCTAGCTTGCTGATCAAGGCGCGTGTATCTGATTGAAGATCTGCTTGAAGTTTTATTTGCCTTGCTATTTGTTCCACAAGATATCATTCTATATTTGGAAGCTTTTTATTATTTCTAGAAGATTGTTTCAGCTGGACCGGACAATGTCCACGTTCTATTTTGAAGCCCAAACCTGTGCTATCTCAGTATTATATATTTGTGAAGACAAACCCTAGTAGGGTAACTAAAAACCGTGTGTTAGCAAAGCATGTGTTTAAGGTTTTTAGGGTTTCTTTTGTTAATTGTGAGCCTTGCTTGTATCGCTCTGATTCAAGCTAAGGACTGAGTTTGTTTGAGTTGTAATTGTAAGCTGCTCCTAAGCTTTTAAGTACGGAGTGAGTATGTGTCATTAGAGTGTGTTTCTCTTGGTGTGTTTTGCGTGTTTAATTACAATACTGTGTGTGCTGTTGGTAGGAATTGAGACGGGGTCTCATATCTAGGAGTTCCTAGATAGAGTTGCCACTGGTAGGGTCTAGGTGCAAAGTCAAGTAGTGTGTCTGCGTTGGTCTTTTCACTAGAACTATAATAGTGGAATCATTCCTGGATTGGTATCCCCCAGAGTAGGAGAGTTGCTCCGAACTGGGTTAACAAACTCACTGTGTACTCTTTATTTCCGCTGTGTTCCTTTTAATTTGTGCTTTGTTACGCTGCGTTATTTTAATTGTAGTTCTGAGTAGACAGGTGCTCGGACAGTTGTGCCAACATTGAGCACAGCATCTGTCAGTCAGGTTGCCAGGAATTTCAATTGGCATCAGAGCAGGCACCCTGTTCTGTGTGGGTGAGCTCCAGGGAAAGAAGTTTCTGGCTCAATGGATAAAGAAGGAGGACTGGTGAACAGACCACCCTTGTTGGATGGGTCGAACTATGACATTTGGAAATCACGCATGACAGCATTCTTGAAATCTCTAGACAGCAGAGCTTGGAAGGCTGTGATCAAGGCATGGGTCCCTCCTAAAATAAAAGATGCGAATAATGTTGATACTGATGAGTTGAAACCAGAAGAGGAGTGGTCTACAGCAGAAGACATTGCAGCTATTGGAAACTCTAAAGCCCTGAATGCTTTGTTTAATGGTGTAGACAAGAACATGTTCAGGTTGATTAAACAATGTACTATTGCTAAGGAAGCTTGGGATATCCTAAGAACAGCTCATGAAGGTACTCAAAAGGTCAAGAAGTCAAGGCTACAACTGCTAACAACACAGTTTGAGAATTTGAGAATGAAGGAAGGAGAGAGTGTTCATGACTTTCACATGAATGTGCTAGAATATGCTAACACATTTGAATCCTTGGGGGAAAAGATATCCGATGAAAAACTGGTAAGCAAAATTCTCAGGTCCCTGCCTAAGAAATTTGATATGAAAGTATGTGCTATTGAGGAGGCCCAAGATATTGGAAATATGAAAGTTGATGAGTTGATTGGATCTCTTCAAACTTTTGAATTAAAGGTTAATGAAAGATCTGAAAAGAAAGACAAGAACATTGCTTTCATCTCCAACACTGATGAAGATGATGTGGAGAGTAATTTAGATACTGATGAGAGCATCTCTGAAGATATTGTGTTGTTGGGCAAACAATTTAATAAAGTTGTGAAGAGGATGGACAGACGCCCTAGGACAAATGCTCCGGACAACAGTCGCAGCATCTATAAAAATGTCAACAATCAGAGGAAACCTAGAACTGATGACAAAATCAATCAAAGCAAAGGGGTGCAATGCCATGAATGCGAAGGTTTTGGTCACATCAGAACTGAGAGTGCAACTTATCTGAAGAAACAAAAGAAGGTGATGACTGTGTCTTGGACTGATGAGGATGAATCAGAAGAAGAACCTGAAACTGCAAAACATGTGAATGCCTTGACTGGAGTGTGCACATCTGACAATGAATCTAGTGATGAAGAGGTAACATATGATGAATTGGCTGATTCCTACAAGGAGCTATATCTCAAAAGTGAGGAAGTTTGTAGAACTTTAGAAAAACAAAAGAGGACCATTGCTCTCTTGCAAGCTGAGAAAGACAAACTTCTGAAAATAAACTCAGATCTCAATGATGAGGTTATCTTACTTTCTTCCAAGATTGACAATATAAACAAGCAACTGCGAATGATGAACAAAGGTACTGATGCTTTAGACGAAATTCTGGAAATAGGACAGAAACCTGGAGATTCTAAAGGGATTGGGTTTGACTACAGATCCTTGCCTCAGCAGGAACAACTACCAGTGAGGCAGTTTGTGCCATCTGTTAGTACATATGATCATATTATGTCAAGACAGATGCCCCAGCATCAGGTGAGACAACAGACATCTGGATATAGGCCCAGATCAAAAGGAAGGAATTATGGGTGGGTATGTCACTACTGTGGAAGAAAAGGTCATATCAGACCTTTCTGTTTCAAATTGTATGGTTACCCAGACAGGACCTATTCACCAAGACCTGATCCCACAGTAAAGATCACCAAGAAGCAGTGGAAGCAAAAAAATGATAATTTCACAAGCAACATTGTGGATCCTAGAAAAATAGAACCAGAAGCTGATGAGATTGCTCAAATTGCTCATACATCTCTGAGAGTGTCATCCAGAAATGATTGGTACTTTGACAGTGGATGTTCCAGACATATGACTGGTGATAAAAATTACTTAACTGATGTTAAGCCTTATGCTACAAGTTTTGTGACTTTTGGGGATGGAGCCAAAGGAGAAATAAAGGGTGTTGGAAATCTTGTGGAAGAGGGCCTACCCAAACTTGACAAGGTGCTTCTTGTGAAAGGATTAACTGCCAACTTAATTAGTATTAGTCAACTGTGCGATCAAGGAATAAAGGTCAACTTTACAAAGAGTGAATGCTTAGTTGCCAACAGTGAAGGGGACATCCTGATGAAAGGTGTTAGATCAAAGGACAATTGCTACTTGTGGGTCTCCCAAGATAAAGCAAAGTTATCTACTTGTCTAATAACCAAAGAAGATGAAGTTAAGCTATGGCACCAAAAGCTTGGACATCTGAATCTCAGAAGCATGAAGAAAGCTATTGCTGAAGGAGCTATCAGAGGTCTACCAAAACTCCAAATTCAGGAAGGAAGTATATGTGGAGAATGCCAGATAGGAAAGCAGACCAAGATGCCTCACCAGAAGCTGCAACATCTGTCCACATCCAGAGTTCTTGAGCTATTACACATGGACTTAATGGGACCTATGCAAGTCGAAAGCTTAGGTGGTAAGAAGTATGCATTTGTTGTTGTTGATGACTTTTCCAGATATACTTGGATAAACTTCATTAAGGAGAAATCAGACACTTTTGAAAAATTCAAGGATCTTTGCTTACAACTTCAGAGAGAAAAGGATTGTGGAATTGTTAGAATCAGAAGTGACCATGGGAAGGAGTTTGAGAATGGTAAGTTCTCTGATTTCTGTATTTCTGAAGGAATATTTCAAGAGTTCTCTGCACCCATTACTCCCCAACAAAATGGGATAGTTGAGAGAAAGAACAGGACTTTGCAAGAATCTGCCAGGGTTATGCTACATGCAAAGAAGCTGCCATTTTTCTTTTGGGCTGAAGCCATGAACACAGCCTGCTGTATTCATAATAGAGTGACTTTGAGAAAAGGTACATCTACAACCTTGTATGAGCTATGGAAGGACAGGAAGCCAACAGTGAAGCACTTTCATGTGTTTGGTAGTAAGTGCTATATTTTAGCTGACAGGGAACCAAGAAGAAAGATGGATGCTAAAAGTGAAGAGGGAATTTTTCTAGGCTATTCAACAAACAGCAGAGCTTATAGAGTATACAACTCCAGAACCAAGACAGTGATGAAATCTATAAATGTTGTTGTAGATGATGGAGGTAATAATGCTGTGCCAGATGATGCGACGTTTGCCTCAGCATCTGACCTACAGGAAGAGAAGAAAGAAGATGAAGCAAGTAGTAAGGGAGATTCTGAAGTAACTGGTCCAGAGAAGACTGCTCCCAACAAAGGACCATCTATCAGAATTCAGAAAAATCATCCCATAGATCAAGTCATTGGCGATCCTAACCAAGGGATTACAACTAGAAGGAACTATGATGAGGTATCAAATTCTTGCTTTATATCTAAATTTGAACCAAAGAATGTTAAGGAAGCTCTAACTGATGAGTTCTGGATAAATGCTATGCAAGAAGAATTAACTCAGTTCAAGAGAAGTAATGTGTGGGACTTAGTTCCTAGACCAGATGATGTGAATGTCATAGGTACCAAGTGGGTTTATAAAAACAAGTCTGATGAAAATGGTAATATCACTAGAAACAAAGCTAGACTGGTTGCACAAGGATATGCTCAAATTGAAGGTGTAGACTTCGATGAGACTTTTGCTCCTGTAGCTAGGTTGGAATGTATTAGATTGTTACTTGGGATTGCTTGCATACTAAAATTCAAGTTGTATCAGATGGATGTCAAGAGTGCCTTTCTCAATGGGTACTTAAATGAAGAGGTCTATGTGGAACAGCCTAAAGGGTTCATTGATCCAAGTTTTCCAAACCATGTTTACAAATTGAAGAAAGCTCTATATGGCCTAAAGCAAGCCCCTAGAGCTTGGTATGAGAGACTTGCTGAGTTTCTAATTAACCATGGCTATAGGAAGGGAGGAAATGATAAAACCTTGTTTGTGAAAGATGAAAATGGACAGCTGATGATTGCTCAAATATATGTAGATGACATAGTCTTTGGAGGAATGTCTGACCAGATGATAGAGCATTTTGTGCTTTAAATGCAATCTGAATTTGAAATGAGTCTTGTAGGTGAGCTAAAGTTCTTTCTTGGTCTTCAAGTAAAACAGATGGAAGATACTATATTTATCTCTCAAAGTAAGTATGCTAAAAATATAGTCAAGAAATTTGGGATGGAAAATGCTGCTCATAAAAGAACTCCTGCTCCCACACATGTAAAATTATCAAAGGATGAGAAAGGTGTGGATGTTGACCAAAGTATGTATAGAAGTATGATAGGAAGTCTTCTATATCTTACAGCAAGTAGGCCAGATATCACATTTGCAGTTGGAGTGTGTGCCAGGTACCAAGCTGAACCAAAAATAAGTCATCTGACTCAGGTAAAGAGAATTCTGAAGTATGTGAATGGTACTAGTGACTATGGTATGTTGTATTCTCATGGGGAAAGCACTGTGTTGTTTGGGTATTGTGTTGAATGAACAAAAGTAAGTATTAGTTTTTATATCGTTCCACAGGGATTAATGTGATATCATATTCCGTTCAACTTCGATTATCGTTTTAAGTTAGGGTTTAATCATTTGTTTTACTACACTACTCATACTTTTAAAACATAATAAATAAATGGTAGAGTAATAGGACATAGAAGGTGTTTAGGATTGACTTTCATCAATCAAACATTGTTTATATCCGATTGATCACAAATACGAATTCTAGCGTTTTCTTATATATTGCATTATTACGTATTGCTCATCAACATCATTGATTTCCCAAATGACATCGTGAGATCGATTGTATCGTTTAATCGATGATTTCTCAATCTATTAAACGATCCAAAAGCATTATGATCCAATACTATAATGTAATTATCAAAACCAAATCCCATTTCTAGAATTTCTTATCTTGATAGAAAATCATTCTAAACCTAGATTCAAAAGCCTTTTTCAACAACATTTAAATCAAACATAAGATTGAAAAGCAAGAAGAAATTCAATGGTATATAAAAATAGCTAGAATCATATATTGAATAATCAAAAGTTTACAACATGAGTGATTGATTACCTATCAATCCCAACAAAGGAGATTGGTTGATCATTTTCATGACAACTCTTGCAAAATAGGAAAGAAAGATGAAGATTTGTGAGAGCTTGATGTCTCAAAGCTTCCTAAGATCTTCTTCAATCCAAATCTAATTGCTATTTGATGTTTTCCTCCTTCTATGACTATTCTCTTTCAAAGATTATAAGTTTTCTAAGCTCTGGAAAAAATAAATATTCTGATAAAAAACTATCTATATAAGAAATGAGCTTAAAAATCCTTAAATATGCTGAGATAATGCACGCTCGCTACAAGCGACCAGTCTGTCGCTTGTAGCGAGGACTTCAGTTGGCCAATCATAGAGCTCCACGTCACCATCAGCATTAAACCGCCCCTGTGGTCGCTATAGCGACCAGGTCTGTCGCTACTAGCGACCAGCCTTTGAAATTCCCTGCCTAGGCTCGCTTCAAGCGTCCAGTTCATCGCTACAAGCGATGAACTCCTGATAATCCCTGCCTAAGCTCGCTTCTAGCGATGGATGCTGCGCTTCAAGCGATGGATCACTGAAAATCTCTGCCTATCCTCGCTACTAGCGATGAGTCTTGCGCTTGTAGCGATGGCATCAAGAAAACCTTCAATCTTTTGCATCAATCAGGTTCAAGCATGTATTTCCTGCATAAACACATGGGGTAAGGCTTAGGATCACATTCATTGCATTTTTAACACATTTATGCCCTAATCCTAAGATAACTTGTACAACAAGTAAACATAAGTGCCTAAATTTGTACCAAAATATAACAACATTTAAGCACTTATCAAATCTCCCCAACTTACATTTTGGTTTGTCCTCAAACCAAAGAACAAAAGGAAATTTTTCATAGCTTTGAAAACCACAGTATTGAGCAATTTAGCAAAGGATTCAAAAGTGCGAAGAATTAAATATCAAACGAGTGATTCAAATGTGATTGCGCAAGCTTAAGTCCAGTTTCTCATTAAACAAGATACATTCTACAAATGTGAACTAGTTCTAAACACAAGGAATTAAATCATACAATCCTAAACAAGCAACATGTTTAAATTTGAATCAGTTGTTGGCGCAGAATGCGTCAAATCATCGGGCACTTACTACGCTTCAGAGCCATCTGCACGACAGTGGCCAGAGCCCGTGGACACCTGCGTTCTTCTCCGAGCACATTGCTTGGCCTGGGGACAGGCCATTCTTTCCAGGAGGGGCAGATGCAGCTGGTGCTGGTGATGATCAGGATGCTGGTGACGATGGTGATGATGACGCAGATGTCGATGCTGATCTGGGTGATGATTCTTCATTTGCTACAAACTCTATTGATCGCATGGCAGCTGACTTGACTGACTCGGAGGACGACATGGCCACAGATTCAGACTGATGCAGAGCTGCAGATCTTGATTTGTTTTCCCTTTCGTTTTATTTATTCTGCTTTGTACTTTAACATTTTGATTGATGCTTTGTACTTTGAGTATGTTTTATGTACTATGGATGATGTACCCCTTTTTGCTAGTATGTTATTTATATTTTGGGTATAACATGTTAGTATAGTTTCTATTTTATTTTTGCTTTAGTATTTCTGTGTTAAATTTTTTTTTTTTTGAAATAATCCCAACAAATTTTGAAAGAAAGATGATTGATTCAAAAGCAATGCTTGAACTGTGAATCATCTGAGTGATAATGATAGAATGAGTGTTAAAGCGCGCAGCTAAGGTACTCGTTTTCTCGTTTTTTTAGGTATATTCTTTAATGTGAATAAGTTCTTTACACGCACAAGTTAATTTATTCAGTTTTAAGCAAGCATGTGTTTAGTTTTGAACCAATATAGAACTAGCCAAAAATGTGAGGAATCCTCAACCAATGTATATATATGCAGGAGACCAATACCATGTTTAACTCAGTTATATTATGTTAAATCTGTTGTTGTTTTAATTTGTATAAGAGCATTGAAATGATCAAGGCAAATTTTTTGAAATTAAGAGAAATACTTGACCAAATGAACCTACCCTGTGAGATGTGTGAGTATCTGTTAACCCATCTGAGCCTAATGGAATCAGAATTTGTTAACTGTGGACTGTCAATTTAATAAGCTCGTCTGCTTATTTAAATTGCCGGAGTTTGTAAAAAAATTCAGTCACAGTTAACTCTTTATTAAATTCTGATAGTTTTTTTCTTTTGAACCCTTATCCGTCGTTTTTATTGACCTTTGCCATAATAACAAAGGAACATTCGATTAGGGTATCATTGGAATAAGTTGGGGAGAAAGGAAGGTTTTATTTAAGTCAATGTATGGTGAATGATGTTAATTGATCTTGACAAAGAGAAAAGAAAAAGAAATGAAAAAAGAAAGAAAAGCAAACCAAGAAAAAGAAAAGAGAAAAATGAAATGGTTTGCAAGATTTCAAAGAAAAAGTTGTCAAGAATCAATCAAGAATAGAAAAGAATGAAATTCACCAAGTGTTGTATTGGAGAAAGAAGGAAGTTGTAATTAGATTGAATGTTCCTTTTGCTTGGCCATTTGAATTCAAATATCCCACATATGACAATTCTTTTGTAGCCTAGCCCAATTACAACCTTTAAGACCTTTTGATCAATGCCTTTTATGCTTTTGGAAATGATAATTAGATAGACACATAATGTGATTGTATGTTATCATGTTTATTGGATGAGTGTTCATAACCCTCACAATAGATTTCAATATGTTCATATTCTTTATATAGAAGTGTGTTAGGTTTGGTTCAATTTTAAACATATTGCTTGTTAAGAATTGTGTGATTTGATGTTTTGTGTTTAGAACTAGTTCACATTTGTAGAATGTATCTTGTTTAATGAGAAAACTTAACCTTAGTTTGCGCAATCATGTTAAATCATTCATCTATCACTTATTTGCTTCAAACTTTTAATTCTTTTGCATTCTTGCTCAAAGCCATGATTAAAGCTTGTTTCTTTTTTTTTTGTTATGTCCTTTGTTTGAGGACAAACAAAGATTCAAGTTGGGGAGTGTGATAAGTGCCAAAATTGACTTAAAAAGTATATTTATTTTAGGCACTTATGTAACTTATTTCACAAGTTATCTTAGGATAAGCTCATATTTATGGTTCAAAATGCTATATTTGAGATCCTATGACTTACCCCATGTTTTTATTGCAGGAAATTCATGCTTGAACATGCTGAGCAAAGAAATGAAGTTTGTTTCAAAGCCATCGCTAGAAGCGCAGACTTCCTCGCTACAAGCGAGGATAGGCAGGGAATTTGAAGGCTTCATCGCTTCAAGCGCCAGATGCCACGCTACAAGCGAAGATAGGCAGGGATTTCTAGAGGTTCATCGCTACAAGCGATGGACTGGTCGCTTCAAGCGACCAAGGGCGGTTTAAGGCTCCATGCTGACGTGGAGGATCCCTATTGGCCATTAAACTTCCTCGCTACAAGCGACCAACTCATCGCTTGTAGCGAGCGTGCAAATATTCAGTTTTATAAAGCATTTTTGGCTCATTTTCTTATATAACCAGTGGGAGAACTTTGATACTTTTTCTTCCAATTTGTTAGGATTGCTTTAGTAGTAGTTTAGGACTTAGTAATTAGGGCTAGAGCTTTGATCTTCAAAGATCAAAAGTGATTGGATAGTGGAAATCAATCAAGGCTTTGGGAAATCAAGACTTGGTTTATATCTTCATCTTTTCTCTTCACTTTTGCATAGTTGCCATGAAAATGAGCAACTAACATCCCTTTGTTGGGATTAGAGGTAATCTTTCTAGCTTTGATTGTAATGAATGATTATGTGAATATATGGTTTAGCAATTTATATGTTTATGAAGTTATTCTTGTTTTTCATTCTCATGATTGATTCAAATGATATTGACAAATACTTTTGAATCTATGTTTAAGAATAATCTTCTATCAAAATAAGAAAATCTAGAAATGGATTTGGGTTTTGATAATCGCATTAAGTTTCGGATCGTAATGCTTTCAAATCGTTTGATTGATTGGGAAATCGTCGATCAAACGATACGATCGATTTCACGATGTCATTTGGGAAATCAATGATATTGTAGAGCGATACGTGATATTTACGCTAAAACGCTAAATTCATATGCATGATTTATTTATTACATTCTTTGCAAGATTGATGAACTTTAATCTCAACGCTTTTATTCCCTAATTCTTTGTCGTTTTAATTCCCGCATTTACATTCCGTTAGTTTATGAAACAAATCGTACAAACCCTTAACTCAAAACAATACCGATTGTTGAACGGTTCGAAGTAAGGCACCAATCCCTGAGGAGACGATAATAGAAAATACTTACTTTTGTTGAAGCAGTATTTCATACAACAAAAGTAAGTATTTTCTATTATCGTCTCCTCAGGGATTGGTGCCTTACTTCGAACCGTTCAACAATCGGTATTGTTTTGAGTTAAGGGTTTGTACGATTTGTTTCATAAACTAACGGAATGTAAATGCGGGAATTAAAACGACAAAGAATTAGGGAATAAAAGCGTTGAGATTAAAGTTCATCAATCTTGCAAAGAATGTAATAAATAAATCATGCATATGAATTTAGCGTTTTAGCGTAAATATCACGTATCGCTCTACAATATCATTGATTTCCCAAATGACATCGTGAAATCGATCGTATCGTTTGATCGACGATTTCCCAATCAATCAAACGATTTGAAAGCATTACGATCCGAAACTTAATGCGATTATCAAAACCCAAATCCATTTCTAGATTTTCTTATTTTGATAGAAGATTATTCTTAAACATAGATTCAAAAGTATTTGTCAATATCATTTGAATCAATCATGAGAATGAAAAACAAGAATAACTTCATAAACATATAAATTGCTAAACCATATATTCACATAATCATTCATTACAATCAAAGCTAGAAAGATTACCTCTAATCCCAACAAAGGGATGTTAGTTGCTCATTTTCATGGCAACTATGCAAAAGTGAAGAGAAAAGATGAAGATATAAACCAAGTCTTGATTTCCCAAAGCCTTGATTGATTTCCACTATCCAATCACTTTTGATCTTTGAAGATCAAAGCTCTAGCCCTAATTACTAAGTCCTAAACTACTACTAAAGCAATCCTAACAAATTGGAAGAAAAAGTATCAAAGTTCTCCCACTGGTTATATAAGAAAATGAGCCAAAAATGCTTTATAAAACTGAATATTTGCACGCTCGCTACAAGCGATGAGTTGGTCGCTTGTAGCGAGGAAGTTTAATGGCCAATAGGGATCCTCCACGTCAGCATGGAGCCTTAAACCGCCCTTGGTCGCTTGAAGCGACCAGTCCATCGCTTGTAGCGATGAACCTCTAGAAATCCCTGCCTATCTTCGCTTGTAGCGTGGCATCTGGCGCTTGAAGCGATGAAGCCTTCAAATTCCCTGCCTATCCTCGCTTGTAGCGAGGAAGTCTGCGCTTCTAGCGATGGCTTTGAAACAAACTTCATTTCTTTGCTCAGCATGTTCAAGCATGAATTTCCTGCAATAAAAACATGGGGTAAGTCATAGGATCTCAAATATAGCATTTTGAACCATAAATATGAGCTTATCCTAAGATAACTTGTGAAATAAGTTACATAAGTGCCTAAAATAAATATACTTTTTAAGTCAATTTTGGCACTTATCACACTCCCCAACTTGAATCTTTGTTTGTCCTCAAACAAAGGACATAACAAAAAAAAAAAGAAACAAGCTTTAATCATGGCTTTGAGCAAGAATGCAAAAGAATTAAAAGTTTGAAGCAAATAAGTGATAGATGAATGATTTAACATGATTGCGCAAACTAAGGTTAAGTTTTCTCATTAAACAAGATACATTCTACAAATGTGAACTAGTTCTAAACACAAAACATCAAATCACACAATTCTTAACAAGCAATATGTTTAAAATTGAACCAAACCTAACACACTTCTATATAAAGAATATGAACATATTGAAATCTATTGTGAGGGTTATGAACACTCATCCAATAAACATGATAACATACAATCACATTATGTGTCTATCTAATTATCATTTCCAAAAGCATAAAAGGCATTGATCAAAAGGTCTTAAAGGTTGTAATTGGGCTAGGCTACAAAAGAATTGTCATATGTGGGATATTTGAATTCAAATGGCCAAGCAAAAGGAACATTCAATCTAATTACAACTTCCTTCTTTCTCCAATACAACACTTGGTGAATTTCATTCTTTTCTATTCTTGATTGATTCTTGACAACTTTTTCTTTGAAATCTTGCAAACCATTTCATTTTTCTCTTTTCTTTTTCTTGGTTTGCTTTTCTTTCTTTTTTCATTTCTTTTTCTTTTCTCTTTGTCAAGATCAATTAACATCATTCACCATACATTGACTTAAATAAAACCTTCCTTTCTCCCCAACTTATTCCAATGATACCCTAATCGAATGTTCCTTTGTTATTATGGCAAAGGTCAATAAAAACGACGGATAAGGGTTCAAAAGAAAAAAACTATCAGAATTTAATAAAGAGTTAACTGTGACTGAATTTTTTTACAAACTCCGGCAATTTAAATAAGCAGATGAGCTTATTAAATTGACAGTCCACAGTTAACAAATTCTGATTCCATTAGGCTCAGATGGGTTAACAGATACTCACACATCTCACAGGGTAGGTTCATTTGGTCAAGTATTTCTCTTAATTTCAAAAAATTTGCCTTGATCATTTCAATGCTCTTATACAAATTAAAACAACAACAGATTTAACATAATATAACTGAGTTAAACATGGTATTGGTCTCCTGCATATATATACATTGGTTGAGGATTCCTCACATTTTTGGCTAGTTCTATATTGGTTCAAAACTAAACACATGCTTGCTTAAAACTGAATAAATTAACTTGTGCGTGTAAAGAACTTATTCACATTAAAGAATATACCTAAAAAAACGAGAAAACGAGTACCTTAGCTGCGCGCTTTAACACTCATTCTATCATTATCACTCAGATGATTCACAGTTCAAGCATTGCTTTTGAATCAATCATCTTTCTTTCAAAATTTGTTGGGATTATTTCAAAAAAAAAAAAATTTAACACAGAAATACTAAAGCAAAAATAAAATAGAAACTATACTAACATGTTATACCCAAAATATAAATAACATACTAGCAAAAAGGGGTACATCATCCATAGTACATAAAACATACTCAAAGTACAAAGCATCAATCAAAATGTTAAAGTACAAAGCAGAATAAATAAAACGAAAGGGAAAACAAATCAAGATCTGCAGCTCTGCATCACTCTGAATCTGTGGCCATGTTGTCCTCCGAGTCAGTCAAGTCAGCTGCCATGCGATCAATAGAGTTTGTAGCAAATGAAGAATCATCACCCAGATCAGCATCGACATCTGCGTCATCATCACCATCGTCACCAGCATCCTGATCATCACCAGCACCAGCTGCATCTGCCCCTCCTGGAAAGAATGGCCTGTCCCCAGGCCAAGCAATGTGCTCGGAGAAGAACGCAGGTGTCCACGGGCTCTGGCCACTGTCGTGCAGATGGCTCTGAAGCGTAGTAAGTGCCCGATGATTTGACGCATTCTGCGCCAACAAAAGAGAGCCCACAGTAGCTGAATCCCAACCGGAAAAGTCCAAAGGTGGAATGGTCGGATGGCTAGGGTGGCTAGTAGTCTGAGGTGGTGGTGGTGGCATATGAGAAGGTCCTGCTGAGGATGATTGTCCGGCTGAGGTATGAGGTGGTGATGGTGGGGCAACAGGTGCAGGTGCAGAGCAATACCTATTGATGTATCTATCATCAATAGGATTTTTAATCTCCTCATCAACTTGTGATGGCATATGAACTCTAGCTCTCCTACATAGACCCATAATCAACCCGGGAAAAGTCAAAGGACATTTAGGTTTGGCCGGGGGTAATAGTCCACTTTCAGCAACTATCCTCATCTCATTAGCAATCAGCCTAGCTACGTCCACTTGACGCTGAGTGAGGATGTAATGGACTAGGGGGGTCACATCTAAAGTGGTGGAGGAGGTGTGAGATTTGGGGCGGATGTTATATAAAATCAGGGTAAGGATTACCTGAGCCTCGGTGGTCATGTGCTCACGGAATGCTCGGAAAGGCTTACCCGAAGCCCTACTCACATCATAACTCTTCCCCGCTTGGAAGATGTCCTGTGCTATGCTGTCGTGGTCCCAGTCACCACTCCTCTGACGCTCACCAAAATCACACAGTGCAGTGGGTGCAAGCGGATTATCTTCTTCATCATCAACCAGCTCCAAAGGCTTGCCCAGATATGAGTTGATGGACATGCGGTCGAATGTGACGGTGCGCCCACGCACGTAAGTCGTGAAGGTAAACTCATCAGACGGATCGGCGGGGATTGCGTTCGCATAAAACTCACGCACTATCTCATAGTTGATCCTCCTCGGTGGTGTACAAAGAATACCCCACTTCCTCTCTTTTATCATAGCTGCCAAACCTCCATATTCACCCTCCTCAGAAATTTCAAACCTCTTCTCGGACCATATGCGTCTTGTCCTCAGCTCCTCGTATCTCTCTTGGTTCCTCCAGCTGAGGAAACGAGCTGCATCGTGTTGTGGAATATTGACCCTTGGTCTTGACGAGGAACTTTCAACGTTCCTTTGACGTTTTGAAGATGTCTTAGGTGCCATTCCTACACAATGAGTTAAAACAGATAAAAGTCAGGTAGGACACAAGTCATATATCAATCAAAACAAAAATAAAACAAATTCTGGGTACGCTCGCTACAAGCGACAGCTTGGTCGCTGTAGCCACGAAACCCAGAAAATGCCTCTTTCCCTCGCTACAAGCGTACTGTAGCGAGGAAGACCCTTTTCAGATTTTCATGTTTTTCTTGATTTAAACTTGATTATAGCATGCGAAATCAACATCAAAGCTAAAATAAATGAGAAACAATCACTTAAAATTCCTAAATCCTTAAAAACCCTAATTTATTTGAAATTTTACAAAGGGTTTTTCAAAAAATACGATTTCTATGAACAAGAGGATTACAGGGAAGTCTTTCAAGTGATTTTTGTTCATTTATAACAACTAAAGCTATGTAAAACAATGGGTAATCAATAGGGTGCTCTTAAGTTCAAAAATTCGCAAAAACCCTAAACCCTAATTTTTGAAATCAACATGCAAGCATCATTAGCAAGTAAAAGGCTTCTAATCAGTGACAGAAAAGGTCGAAAGACATACCTGGTTGATGATTGAGCAAGATTATTTGCAGGTACAGAGTTGTTAGCAAGATTTGTGCAGAAATTTTAATAAGCAAAATGCAGAAGTGATAAGGAATGTGTACAGATGGAAAGGGTTACGAAAATATAAGTTAAAAACGGCCAATGCATTAAAGAAAGTAGTTGGGTGGTAGCTGAAGCGACAGGACTGGCCTGGGTAATATAAAACTGTTTTTTGATACGCTCGCTACAAGCGCGCGATTCGTCGCTACAGCGACAGGCAAAAAGCCCATCGCTACAAGCGTACTCTGGCGCTACAAGCGCAAGTGCAAAAACTGTCGCTACAAGCGACAAGTGCGTCGCTACAAGCGACGTAGTGTTAAATCCGTCGCTACAGCGATGAGTTGGTCGCTGTAGCGACCATGACAGAAAACAGAAAAATAAATTTTTGAGTTCTAGCCACTATCCCAACATACATAAATACTTGTACAGAAGTAAACTAACACTAAAAACACAACATACTTACAAAATTGGGGTGCCTCCCAACAAGCTCTTGTTTAACGTCATTAGATCGACGCCTGTTTCGCTTATGCATATGAATCGATGAGTGAAATCGTCGTCGTGTGTCGAACGACTTCACCTCCAAAATATGGCTTAAGCCTTTGTCCATTCACTGTCCACGTCGACTTGGTGATAGGATCCTCAAGTTCCACAGCTCCATAAGGTTTCACTTCCTTTATCATGAACGGACCGGACCACTTGGACTTCAATTTACCCGGAAATAATCGCAGTCTTGCATTGAACAGCAGGACCATCTGACCAGGCTTGAATTCCCTCTTCATGATCTTCTTGTCATGATACCGTTTAACCTTTTCCTTATAGAGCTTGCTTGACTGATAGGCTTGGTCACGCATCTCCTCTAACTCATGCATTTGAAGTTTCCTCTTCTCCCCAGCTTGCTCTTGATCAAAGTTCAAAAACTTGAGCGCCCAAAACGCTTTGTGCTCCAACTCGACCGGCAAGTGGCATGCTTTCCCATACACCAATTGGAATGGGGTGAAACCCGTAGGAGCTTTGTATGCGGTCCTATAGGCCCACAACGCTTCGTCCAGTTTCATCGCCCAATCCTTCCTTGAAGATGACACGGTCTTCTCAAGAATCCTCTTGATTTCACGGTTGGATACCTCGGCTTGACCGTTCGTCTGTGGATGGTATGGTGAAGCTACCTTGTGCTTTACTCCATAGTGCTCAAGTGCTTTTGCTAACTGCTGATTGCAGAAGTGAGAACCTCCATCACTTATTAGCACTCTTGGAGTTCCAAATCGGGAAAAGATGTTTCTTTTCAGAAACTTGACCACTGTTTTGCTGTTGGCTTTCTGAGATGCTATTGCTTCAACCCACTTTGAAACGTAATCAACAGCCACCAGAATATACTCGTTATTCAAAGAAGATGGAAATGGCCCTACAAAGTCAATACCCCAACAATCGAAGACTTCGACTTCAAGGATACTTTGTAGAGGCATTTCATTCCTCTTTGAAATCCCTCCGGTCTTCTGGCAACTCTCGCATTCTTTCACATGTTCATAACAATCTTTGAACAACGAGGGCCAATAAAAGCCAGCTTGAAGAACTTTAGCTCCAGTTCTTTCTCCACTGTAGTGACCACCATATGGCGAGTTGTGACAATGCCACATGATGTCCTTGGCTTCTTCTCTAGCAACACATCTTCTTATTAAGTGGTCTACTCCAATCTTGAATAAGTATGGGTCATCCCAAATGAATTGATTGGCGTCTCTCAACAACCTTTTCTTCATTTGCCAAGTGTAATCCTCCGGAATGAAACCCGTTGCTTTGTAATTTGCCATGTCCGCGAACCATGGTCTTTCTTGCACCGTAAGCAACTGTTCATCCGGGAATTCTTCAAGGATGTCCCTTTCATTCTTCGTTATCTCTTTGTTCACCAATCTGGAAAGGTGATCAGCTACTAGGTTCTCAGTCCCCTTCTTGTCCTTAATTTCCAAATCAAACTCTTGGAGTAGCAACATCCAACGGATGAGTCTCGGCTTTGAGTCGGGTTTGGTAATCAAGTACTTGATAGCTGCATGGTCAGTCCAGATAACAATTTTCGAACCTATGAGATATGAACGAAATTTTTCTAATGCAAACACTATGGCAAGTAATTCTTTTTCAGTGGTAGCATAATTGACTTGTGCGTCATTTAAAACTTTACTTGCGTAGTGTATAGCATGAAAAATTTTGTTTTTTGCGTTGACCTAACACCGCGCCTACCGCATAATCACTTGCATCGCACATAAGTTCAAAATCGTATATCCAGTTTGGTGCGGTGATTATGGGTGCGGATGTTAAGCTATCCTTTAAACTATTAAATGCATTTAAACAGTCAATATCAAAATCAAAAGACTTATCTTTGTTGAGCAGATTGCTCAATGGCTTTGCGATTTTTGAGAAGTCTTTGATGAATCTCCGATAGAACCCGGCATGGCCTAGGAAGCTTCGGATTCCTTTGACATTGACTGGTGGTGGAAGTTTCCCTATCACGTCGACTTTAGCTTTATCAACTTCGATACCCTTGGAGGAGATCTTGTGACCAAGGACAATACCCTCGGTTACCATGAAGTGACACTTCTCCCAATTGAGCACCAAGTTGGTTTCCTTGCACCTTTTCAGTACCGTATCCAGATTTTCCAAGCATAAATCAAATGATGACCCGAAAACTGAGAAGTCGTCCATGAACACTTCAATGCTTTTCTCTATCAAGTCGGCAAATATAGCTTGCATGCATCTTTGAAATGTTGCTGGAGCGTTACATAAACCGAACGGCATGCGTCGATATGCGAACACCCCAAAAGGACATGTGAAAGCAGTCTTCTCGTGATCGTCTGGATTCACCGATATTTGATTGTAGCCCGAATACCCGTCAAGGAAACAGTAAAAAGCTTGTCCTGACAGCCTCTCTAGCATTTGATCCATAAATGGTAGAGGAAAATGATCCTTTCTTGTTGCTTTGTTCAACCTCCGGTAATCGATACACATCCTCCAACCGGTCACGGTTCTCGTCGGTATGAGCTCATTCTTCTCATTTGTGATAACCGTCATACCTCCCTTCTTAGGGACAACTTGAACCGGACTAACCCAAGAGCTATCCGAGATCGGATATATCATGCCGGCTTCAAGTAGCTTCACTACTTCTTTCCGGACTACTTCTTTCATGTTTGGGTTTAGCCGTCTTTGAGGTTGTGCCACCGGCTTATAATCCTCTTCCATCATGATCTTATGCATACAATAGGAAGGACTTATCCCTTTTAAGTCGGATAGTGTCCAACCTATTGCTTCCTTGTTGGACCTCAAAACTTCGACCAATCTGGTTTCTTCATGGTTTGATAAGGAGCTACTAATGATCACCGGTTTGGTACCCTCTTTGTCAAGAAACACATACTTCAAATGTGAGGGTAATATCTTCATCTCCGGTTTCACTTCTTCTACTTTAGCATCATTCGTCAATTCCTCGATTTTGGCTTTATGAGGAGGAATTTCCTTCAACGAATCGAGCTCCTTCAAACACTCTTCAAGCTCTAGCTCATCTTCTTCTCCTAGGATACTTAGTGCGTTTGTCAAAACTCTCTCAAGATGCGTCAAATCATGCAACTGGTTTCTCGTATCAACTATCAATTCTTCCGTTGCATCCATCTTGAGACACGCAGCTTTATCACTAGGGAACCTCATGGCCTCATGGATGTTGAAATTGACTTCTTCATCGTCCACACGGACTTTCATTAAGCCTCCGTCAAGATCAATCATCATCCGTGCCGTTTGCATGAAAGTTCTTCCAAGAAGTAGTGGCACGTCATCATCCTCCGGAATGTCCATCACTACAAAGTCGACGGGGAACAAGAACTTGTCGACTTTCACCAACACGTCTTCAGCAATTCCCAATGGACGAGTGTAGGATTTGTCGGCTAATTGCAAGGTTAAGTTGGTTCTCTTCACAACTATATGACCTATCCTTTTGACAACGGATAGTGGTATTAAGTTGATGCTTGAACCCAAATCAATAAGTGCCTTGCCGACATCAACATTGCCAATGGACACGAGCAATGTAACTTTGCCCGGATCTCTCTTCTTTCTTGCCAATGTGTTTTGGATGATCTCACTACAATTTGCATCTAGCAAAATTGTTTTCTTCTTCATTGAACCTTCTCTTCTTGGATAAGATTTCCTTCATGAACTTGGCATAGGTAGGCATTTGCTCTAGGGCTTCCGAGAATGGTATGTTGATTTGTAATCTCTTGAAAACTTCAAGGAACCTAGCAAACTGCCTCTCCTTCTCTTTTTTGGCTGGTGTAGTTGGGTAAGGTAGGTGCGGTGTTGGTGCATTCTTCACTATATCTTGCTTCTTGCTCTTCTCCTTCACCACATCCTTCTTCCATACAATGTTCTCATTTTCAACTACATCCTTATTATTTTTTTCTACTTCTACATCCTCTATATGTACATCTTCTATTTCTTCCTCATGCCCTTCATCTTCATCCTTTTCTTTCACCTCATTCTCAACCACCTTTCTCTCTACTTCTAAATTGTCCCCGATACCTTTGCCAATTACCTTCCCGCTCCTTGTAGCTATTGCCTTGCAATTTTCGTTGTCTCTTGTTGCAAGGACTTCCTCATCAAAATGACTTAATTGTCATTTCGATGATGATGCATGATCCTTCGGGTTGGTTTGTGTGTTGGCGGTAAAGGTTCCGCCTTGTTGAGTAGCTTGTGAAAGTTGTTGTGCCAATTGACCCACCTGCGTCTCCAGATTTTTAATGGACGCATCAGTGTTCTTCTGGTTGGCCATTGACTGCTGCATGAATAGATTGAGGGTTTCATCAGTGGATTGGTTGCGGTTTTGTTGTGGAGGTTGATATTGGTTGTAATTCTGGTAAGGTTGTCGGTTGTATTGGCCAGCTTCTCCTCTCCACCCTTGACCATAATTTGGGTTATTCCCTCTTGGGAAGTTGTTTGGATGGTTTTGGAATTGGTTAGGAAACTGTTGAGGCCTTGGTTGATTACCAACATAGCTTACCTCTTCTGTGGGGGGTGGACAGAATCCGGTTGGGTGATCTCCCGAACAAAGCTCGCAAGATGCGACTTGGTGTTGTCTTCTTTGCTCGTTCTGGATGTCCTTCATTTGTTGGGGAAGGTTGGCCATTTTCTTTGTCAACTCTTCCACTTGTTGCGTGAGCAACTTGATTTGTGCAAGGATCGCATCATTAGTTCCCAACTCTAAGATTCCTGTCTTCCTTTGGCTTTGGCTCCGGTTGTGATGAGCTTGGTGATCGTTCAATGCCATTCTGTCAATAATAGCAACAGCATCCTCCGCTCTCTTGGCCATTAAAGAACCACCAGCTGCAGCGTCAAGCAAAAGCTTTGATTGTTGTTGCATTCCGTTCCGGAAGAGATGAATTTGTGTTAATTCATCAAATCCATGGTTCGGACATCGTCTGAGCATTGACTTAAAACGCTCCCAGGCTTCACATAGTGTTTCACTTGTACCTTGTGAAAACACCGCGATTGTTGTCTTTGCCTCCATAAACCGGTTCTGAGGGAAGAACCTCTCAAGGAATTTCTCCTCAAGTGTATTCCAGTTTGTCATCACCGTTGGAGGTTGGTCTAAGTACCACTCCTTTGCTTTGCCAATCAATGAATGTGGAAACATTCTCATCCACATTGCCTCCTCATTATTTTCTGTCTCACCGAGGGTTCCCGCAATCTCATAGAATTTAGTGAGATGTTGGAACGGGTCTTCATGATCTAATCCTGAGAATGGATTAGCATATAGAATTTGTAGGATCCCCGTCTTCATTTCTGTTTGTTTGGTAGTCCGCGTTGCTTTCCCCAATTGTGCAAAACGACGTGGACTGTTAATACATGGAACCCCAGAACCTCCTGAACCATCTCCAGCTGCAGCCATTTGTAACTCTTGGCTTGGATTAGGACTTGATGAATGACTAGAAACAGAACTCTCCTCTTGTTGCCTCCTCTTAGCTTGTTGCTTCTTTCTCCGATTCTTGCTATTAGCTCTACGAGCTGTTCTTTCAATCTCGGAATCAAAAAGAAGTTGGTCCTCGGAAACTTGACCTCGCATAAACGATTTCAATAATCTGACCACAAAGAATTAGCAAACAAGATGGATAAGAGTATTAGTTATATACATAAAAGAATTTTGTGCAAAATTGCTTAAAACCATAATTAAAGTTGCAATGATTATAACATCAAAAACTTCGTTCCCCGGCAACGGCGCCATTTTGTTGAAGCAGTATTTCATACAACAAAAGTAAGTATTTTCTATTATCGTCTCCTCAGGGATTGGTGCCTTACTTCGAACCGTTCAACAATCGGTATTGTTTTGAGTTAAGGGTTTGTACGATTTGTTTCATAAACTAACGGAATGTAAATGCGGGAATTAAAACGACAAAGAATTAGGGAATAAAAGCGTTGAGATTAAAGTTCATCAATCTTGCAAAGAATGTAATAAATAAATCATGCATATGAATTTAGCGTTTTAGCGTAAATATCACGTATCGCTCTACAATATCATTGATTTCCCAAATGACATCGTGAAATCGATCGTATCGTTTGATCGACGATTTCCCAATCAATCAAACGATTTGAAAGCATTACGATCCGAAACTTAATGCGATTATCAAAACCCAAATCCATTTCTAGATTTTCTTATTTTGATAGAAGATTATTCTTAAACATAGATTCAAAAGTATTTGTCAATATCATTTGAATCAATCATGAGAATGAAAAACAAGAATAACTTCATAAACATATAAATTGCTAAACCATATATTCACATAATCATTCATTACAATCAAAGCTAGAAAGATTACCTCTAATCCCAACAAAGGGATGTTAGTTGCTCATTTTCATGGCAACTATGCAAAAGTGAAGAGAAAAGATGAAGATATAAACCAAGTCTTGATTTCCCAAAGCCTTGATTGATTTCCACTATCCAGTCACTTTTGATCTTTGAAGATCAAAGCTCTAGCCCTAATTACTAAGTCCTAAACTACTACTAAAGCAATCCTAACAAATTGGAAGAAAAAGTATCAAAGTTCTCCCACTGGTTATATAAGAAAATGAGCCAAAAATGCTTTATAAAACTGAATATTTGCACGCTCGCTACAAGCGATGAGTTGGTCGCTTGTAGCGAGGAAGTTTAATGGCCAATAGGGATCCTCCACGTCAGCATGGAGCCTTAAACCGCCCTTGGTCGCTTGAAGCGACCAGTCCATCGCTTGTAGCGATGAACCTCTAGAAATCCCTGCCTATCTTCGCTTGTAGCGTGGCATCTGGCGCTTGAAGCGATGAAGCCTTCAAATTCCCTGCCTATCCTCGCTTGTAGCGAGGAAGTCTGCGCTTCTAGCGATGGCTTTGAAACAAACTTCATTTCTTTGCTCAGCATGTTCAAGCATGAATTTCCTGCAATAAAAACATGGGGTAAGTCATAGGATCTCAAATATAGCATTTTGAACCATAAATATGAGCTTATCCTAAGATAACTTGTGAAATAAGTTACATAAGTGCCTAAAATAAATATACTTTTTAAGTCAATTTTGGCACTTATCATATTGTGATGCTGACTGGGCTGGAAGTGCAGATGATAGAAAGAGTACCTCTGGTGGATGTTTCTTTCTAGGCAACAACCTTATATCCTGGTTCAGTAAGAAGCAAAATTGCGTTTCTTTGTCTACAGCTGAAGCTGAGTACATAGCAGCTGGTAGTAGTTGTTCTCAATTGTTGTGGATGAGACAGATGCTGAGTGAATACAATGTCAAGACAGATGCTATGACATTATATTGTGACAATCTGAGTGCAATTAATATCTCCAAAAATCCTATACAACATAGCAGGACCAAACACATTGACATTAGACATCATTTTATCAGGGATCTTGTTGAAGAAAAAATTGTTACTCTTGAACATGTTGCAACTGAAGAGCAATTAGCAGATATTTTTACCAAAGCCCTTGATGCTAATCAATTTGAAAAATTAAGACGGAAGTTAGGGATATGTTTATTCGAGGAATTGTAGCAATTAATTTCTGAGGGGCGTGCAGCTATTACTTTTTCCCTCCTCAACCGCTTATTGCACGTCATTCAAGGAGGTTATTGCCAACTTGCCTTTTTCAAAACTAACGCACGCTACCATCATTGTCTCTGTCTTAACTTCTCTCAACCCCTCAACTCCTCTCTTACCGCGCACATCATCATTCAAAAATCGCTCTCTCCTCATACCTTCAGATTCAAAATCATCACCATGGCTGATTCTACCTCTCATCAAACTACGCAAGATCAAGCTGCTGAAGCCGTCATCACTGATGCGCAACCCCTCACTACTATTCTCAGCTCTCCTACTAAGAAACGACGAACTAGGTCGTCTGCATCACGAAGAAAGACTCCTGCCAAATCTAGCAAAGCTACCTCTTCTACTGCTGTGAACACGAGGTCAAAATCGAAAGGTAAGACTTCTACCACTCCCGCTATTCAACGAGTAGGCCTTAGCATGGATGATCTGTATCTTAAGGACAATCCATTTATATCAACTGTTGTTGAACCAAATGTTGCACCTTCTGTCACCAAATCTGAGAATATTGCGGTTGAAAGTACTGTAGCTACGTCTGAAACCCTAGGTCCTGATAATCCTAAGGTAGATGACAAATTAGTTGGTGATTCTTCGAATTCCCCTATTGAGCAAGATGTTACTACTGGTTCTGGTGATAAGAATGTTGTTGATACGGCCGTTTCTGAGACACCTGCTGATCCCCCTGCCACAACAAAGGATGCTGTGACAGATGCTCAAGCATCTTTGTCACAAGCTCATGAGGAGCCTGATGTGGTGGTTCCAAACATCTCTGGTTCTGTGAGTGTCCCTGAGAATGAGTCCTCAGAGTCTGAAGATGAAGGTACTGAGACTCAGGATGTTGTAGAAAATGCTGAGACTGTTGTTTTAGACCATGCTGACACTATTGCTGTTGAGGAAGCTGTGCCTGAAGAAAGACCTCAGGAAGAGACTGGTGCTATTGGTGTTGCTCGCAGGACTAGGAGCAAATGTGACAAAATTGCTACTACTGTTAGTGAAGGACAAAAGGATAGGAAGAAGAAAGCTGTTAATGCTGGGAAGAGGCCTGTGTATGGTCCCCCCAAGGCTGGGAGCAAGAAGGTGGCTCAAAGTGGTCACAAGAAGAAGAGCCTCAAAAGAAAAGACCCTCCCTCTAGTGACTCTGAGTTTGAGGTTGCTGAGCCTGAAGCTGCCACATCTGGTGGGGCTTCCAGAAAAACAATGAAGGGTATGAAGATACCTCTAACTATCCCTCCAGCCCCTCTTGATAATGTTTCCTTTCATTTGGAAAATGGTTCCTCTAGGTGGAAGTTCATATACCACAGAAGACTGGGTCTTGAAAGAAATTTGAAGGAAGATGTTTTCAAGTGTAAAAAACTGGTTGATGTGTTGGAATATGCTGGACTGATGAAGACTGTGAGAAATCTGGGTCCATGTTATGATAAGCTGGTCAGGGAATTTTTGGTGAATGTTTCTGATGAGTGTGATGACACAAGAAACCCTGAGTATAGGAAGGTTTTTGTACGTGGTAAGTGTGTCAACTTTTCTCCTATGGTGGTCAACGCATACCTTGAGAGATCTGCTGAGGATACCCCTGAGCTTGAGGTCACTGAGGACACCATCTGCAAGGAAATCACTGATAACAAGCTTAAGCATTGGCCAAAGCATTTGTCTTCTGCTCAACTGTCTCCAATGTATGCTGCTTTGAATAGGATCTGTGCTCATAATTGGACTCCCACCACTCACTCAAATTCTGTTGCTTCTGGGTTGGCTAAGTTCATTTATGCTGTGGGGACCAAGTCACCCTTTGATTATGGAGCCTACATCTATTATCAAGTTTTGGAGCATGCTAAATCTTTTGCTATTAAGTTTCCAATTGCTTTTCCTACCCTCCTGTGTGGAATTATTCTTCAGCAACACCCTGATATTTTGATCAGTAGTGATGAGCCCTGCAAGAGGCCTGGTCCTATGGCTTTGGAATGCAGTCTGCTGTCTGAGACACATGATGCTGATGTTGCTGGTACTTCTGTCCGGACATCTGGTGTGCTCTCCAGAAAGCAAATGATTGCTGATCTTACTGAGACAAGTGTGGCTCTAGGAGCTAGGAAGGTGAAGATTGACAAGATTATTGCAGCTTTAAAGGCTGAAGCTGATGCTGAGGGTGAGCAGGATGAGGGAGAAGGAGGAAATATGCCTGTTGCTTCTGATGATACTACTGAGGATGCCTCTGATGATTCTGAGGATTTCTGATTTTCTTGTTTTGTTCTGATCTTTTTTGTTGTACTCCTTTTGCTTTTGTTGGTGACTGGGCTATGCCCTGAATTTCTTATGCACCTAGTGTGCTTCTGGTCTGTAATATGCACTCTCTATGGTTTCTATGCACTTTCTATGAGTATGCATTATCTGTTATTTGTCAGCAATTTTGGCTAAAAAGGGGGAGTAGATGCTAGATGCATGTGCATGTGTGTGTAGCTTATAGCTTATATTATCTTGGCTGGTTGATTGCATGGTTATGTATGGTTACATGTGTTGAGGGGGAGTGTTGTATATGTTGAGGGGGAGTACTGGTACATGTTTTGAGGGGGAGCTCTTAAGTTTTTTTTCTTGGTGTGTGGAAATTTATTTTTTCCCTTCTCTATGTGAATCCACTATATGAGAGTTTATTTCTCTCTATTTGTTCCTATGAGGCTAGATGTTTGTGTTATCTGGTGCATGCCTCTGATTCAACTTGAAAGTTATCTTTGTCCAAATTTTCTCCCTTGGAAGTAATCTCATTATTTGCTACGATATTTTCTTTCCTTGTTGTGTGCCTATGTTGTCGTGAAGGAAATTTTTTGTGTATCTCCCAAAGAACTGGCTCTAGAGTGTTTTAGCCAAAATTGTGCCAAAGGGGGAGATTGTTGGGTTTTTGTAGATTGGCTACATTTTGCAAAAACATCTACTAGCCAGATGCTGGGACAAATGCTGTAGCATATGGAACAGCTTTATGTGACTTGTGGTTTTCGCGCAAGCTAGCGCTTTATATTTGTGTACGCAATCTTCCAAAGATTTGCCTGAAGATTTATTTTCCTCTAGCTTGCTGATCAAGGCGCGTGTATCTGATTGAAGATCTGCTTGAAGTTTTATTTGCCTTGCTATTTGTTCCACAAGATATCATTATATATTTGGAAGCTTTTTATTATTTCTAGAAGATTGTTTCAGCTGGACCGGACAATGTCCACGTTCTATTTTGAAGCCCAAACCTGTGCTATCTCAGTATTATATATTTGTGAAGACAAACCCTAGTAGGGTAACTAAAAACCGTGTGTTAGCAAAGCATGTGTTTAAGGTTTTTAGGGTTTCTTTTGTTAATTGTGAGCCTTGCTTGTATCGCTCTGATTCAAGCTAAGGACTGAGTTTGTTTGAGTTGTAATTGTAAGCTGCTCCTAAGCTTTTAAGTACGGAGTGAGTATGTGTCATTAGAGTGTGTTTCTCTTGGTGTGTTTTGCGTGTTTAATTACAATACTGTGTGTGCTGTTGGTAGGAATTGAGACGGGGTCTCATATCTAGGAGTTCCTAGATAGAGTTGCCACTGGTAGGGTCTAGGTGCAAAGTCAAGTAGTGTGTCTGCGTTGGTCTTTTCACTAGAACTATAATAGTGGAATCATTCCTGGATTGGTATCCCCCAGAGTAGGAGAGTTGCTCCGAACTGGGTTAACAAACTCACTGTGTACTTTTTATTTCCGCTGTGTTCCTTTTAATTTGTGCTTTGTTACGCTGCGTTATTTTAATTGTAGTTCTGAGTAGACAGGTGCTCGGACAGTTGTGCCAACATTGAGCACAGCATCTGTCAGTCAGGTTGCCAGGAATTTCAATATGATTCTATCAACTTATATGATATTGAGTTTATTCTTGCTATTCATTATTATGTTTGATTTAAATGTTATTGACGAATACTTTTGAATCTTTGGTGAGAATAATCTTCTATCAAAATAAGAAATTCTAGACATGGAATTTGGTTTTGATAATCACAGAAAGTATTGGAACGTAAAGCTTTCGGATCGTTTGATAGAATGGGAAATCGTCTATTAAACGATACAATCGATCTCACGACGTCATTTGGACACGAATGATGTTGTTGAGTGATACGTGGTAATTTCGCTACAACGCTAGAATTCATATGCATGATTATTAGATTATTTTCGATGCTCGATTGAGGAACTCCGATCTCAACGCTTTTACGTCCTATTGCTTGTCGTTTTATTATCGCTTTTACATTCCAATAGTTTATAGCAAACAAAGTTATAAACCCCTTACTCAAAACGATAACGATTTTTGAACGGCTTGAGATAGCGCACTAGTCCCTGTGGAGACAATTATATAAAAATACTTACTTTTGTTACTCAACCAACAGAGGCTTAGGAGCAACTTAGGGTAGGAGTTGGTTTTTTGTTTCCCTCAATAGGTCTAGAGAATCCGGTTGTAGTGACTGATTTTGAAGGGGATAAACTGTACTGTGAGATGAGGGAATCCCTTACCGCACTCTTGGAGCGATGCCCCTCTTTTATCGGGAGATCACTAGTACAAAAAACCCTTTTTAAGTCGGTTAAAAAGGGCTTTTTAAGTCGGGCGCGCGTCCGACCTAATAGCTGCCGTAGTAAGAAGTTTTTGCTTCTTAAGTCGGATTTTTTAGCCGACTTAAGAAAACGACTTCTTAAGTCGGGTAAAAAATGAACCGACTTAAGATGTATTATTTTTAAAAAAAAAAAATCAGTTTATCCCTTCTTAATCAGAGCAAACTACTTTTCCAAAAAAAAAAATTAAAATTGCTCTAATATGAACCTCATACTTGTGCTATTCTGCAATCAAACTATATAATTTTGGCAGAGGCTTTTGTACATGATTTCAATTACACTGAGATATAAATTAAGACCCAGACAACTAACTACAAGTAGATATATTACATAATCTTAAGTGTTGGTTCTACATACATAGACTACTAGCCTAATATTGATTCAGAAAACAAAGTATTAGAGGGCTTAATGTCGCTATGAAATAACAAACACATCTTGTAGTTCCACAATTGCAACTTTGTACCTCATAGACCATGGAAATGTTGAAATGCCATTCCCACCTTTCTTTCTCACTACAAAATAGACAACATGAATCAGTAAAAATATCAATTTTCAAATTCAAAAACCTCAACAAAATAAGTCAGTTGTTATAGAAAAGCTAACCAAAACATGTTTGTGTTATGAACATGAAAATAAAAATGAGCTGCAATTTTTTTGAAATGTCACAAAGCGGGACTGATTTGGCGAAAAACAATTTGTGAGTCTGTCGTCGCAGCTGTACAGAATGCACACATGTACAGGCACACCTTTTTCAGCATCTTAATGGCTTTGAGCTAACGGAAGTGCACCAACTTCTCTAAACATGTCTCCTGTTGTTAGAGTGCCTAAAATTCTCTCTTTCTCTATAACACTATCAATGATCTCTACTTCTCCTGACACTATAATGTAAACATCATCTGGTGATTCATTTTGCATGATTACATCCTCTTTAGGTGGTATGTACTCTGCCTTCATTTTTGCAACCTACAACACATTCACAATTTAGTGAGCGTTTGAATTGGCTTATTTGATCAGATCCACTGACATAAATACATGTGAGTCTGTTTGCGAGAGAATATGGAAACAAAACAACTTATGACATGTCTATAAGTAGTTTTCATCTTATGTTCATAAGTTCTACAAGCTAGCTTATGAAATCAAATTCTGCTATGTTATAGCACCGCTATAGCTAATATTTAACAATGATATGATCTCTTGGTAACCATAACTAATTATAAACTATACAGTACACAAACAAGATATAAAGTTTATATTTATCTTTTAGGTGAAGCCAATAAAAGTATAACATAAATAATATAATGTGAAGTAGTAGTAGTAGTAGTAGTAATGTAATACTTACAAATTCCATGGTGCGGCGAATTCCTTCAACAACAAGATTCGTCATGTTACCAATCAAGTAAGCAGTTAGGCCAAGGTTGAAGAGCATGTAGAAAATAATGAAAATCATTTCCATGGTGTTGACAGCATGAAGATCACCATAACCAACAGTTGTCATGGTAGTGATGGACCAATAAATTGCTGAAATATATCTAATCTGAGGGCTTGTCTCTCTGAAGTTTGGAATCACAGCTCCAATCCATGTCTTTCCTTCATGAGGGTACATATCAGCTAGCATGTAATAGAGGCACCCAGCACAATGAACTAAAAAACGTGTTACCTGCACCATAATTTTCAACATAATGATATATAATTGTTTCAATTTGGACATATAGCTCTATTGACAAAATTTTGAAAGGAACAATTTTATGAGATAGTTAAACATATAGCTCTATTGGTAACATCATTCTCCATATTTTTTTATATGCTACTTCAAGTAGCATTTGAGTGCATAGTGTATCATTTTTATGTTCATTATCTGAATTGGAAAAAATTAAAATATCATTTTATATTTATCGATCGTTAACTTTACCAAATATTTTAAATTCAATTTGGTAACTTATTTCATTATCAGCTATCAACTAGTTTATAACTGTTATTTTCTTATCAAACATATATACATGTTTTTGAAATTAGAATGAAATGAAATGTGACATACAGAAAGAAGCCTGGCACATCTAACCCAGAAATAGCTGAACCTGATGTCTTTCTCAAGCCTGGCAAGGAAAATAAATCAATGCAGCTGGATCAATTATAACACACATTCATATGGTAAAGTATATCATTAATTAGAAAAAGAAAGATTAAGAACCTTGTGAAGAATTGCTTGACACATCTAATTCTCCAAAATCTGAGCATTCCTAAGAGGTAGTAAGGCAGACCCAATTTGTGTTTGCCAGTTAAAAAGTAGCCTATTGCTTCATATGGTATAGTTGATGCCACATCCATTAGGAACCATGTTGACAAGTACCTGCCTCAACATTACTAACAAAAATTAGCCTATTTCTCCCTTCCCTGTCTTATAGGAGTAACAAAAATTATGAGCATATCTACAAATCACCGAGGTCCAAAAACACAATCTTTTCTCAGGAATTTCATCAAACACGTAACGTGCATCAACCAAATCACCAAAAACAGAATAAGCACAACCAGACCATTATCCACGTGACAATCAAAACACCACCCAAATTTAACAACTTCAGCCTGAACATGTTTTCAAGGTAACAAGGGATTGGAATCATCCAATGGATTTTCATACTTAACGATTTCAGGGTTTGGAAAAGAGGTCAATTTTAACAATTCCAATAACAAAAAAAATTAACAGGATCAAAATCCAAATTCAAATTTGAGAGAAAAAGGAAGATTAGGGTTTTAAAAAAATGGTATATTTGATTTAAAAGTCAAACCCAAAAATTTATGGAAGAAATTGAAGGAACACATTATAGAGGAAGTGTAAAACTTGAAGAACAAAGAAGAAAGGGTGAGATTCCGATGCTCTTACCGCAATAGAGGAAATTAAGATGCGACTATGACATGCTTGAAACAAAGATTAGGTGTTGACGAGATTGAAACAAGTTGTCGTTTGGTTCTCACGGCAGCCCGAGATGGAGGAAGTGGGATGCGGTGATGGTTCAGTGGGGGAGAAGAAGAACGACGAAAACGATGGATGGGGGTGAGTGAGTGGGTAATTTCTTGGATTTATTTTTACTATTTATTTTTTAATTATAAAAACGTTTAGGTCGGGTGGTCAATTGCCTGACTTAAGAATTTAATTTAGATTATTTTTTTTTGTTTTTTATTATTGTTAAGTCGGGTAACCAAGAAACAGACTTAACAAAGTTTGAAATAATTACGAAACTACCACCGCGTCACTTGTTAAGTCGGGTGGCAGTTAGAACCGACTTAAGAAAGTTTAAAAGAATTGCGAACCTGCCACCGTGTCACTTCTTAAGATGGGTGGCAGAGCGAACTGACTTAAGCATGAATCTAAAAAGTATTTTTTGCACTAGTAATCTGGTGGTTGGAAGAATGTTCTAGTGCCCGTGTTCATGGTTTCCACTATCTTTTCAGGAAGGACGGAGTTGGGCGAGTGGCAAATGATCGAGGCGCTCCTCGCTTGGAAGCGGACTATAGATGGGTTCACGAGGATGTCACAGACGCCGTTTCTTACTACCAGTCGAATGAGAGTCTTGATGAGGTTGATTGGTGTTCTGGGCAGATGCCTGGCACGTGGCAGCTCGAGGCTCCAAATCCCAAGAGGAGGGCGAGCAGCCGGTTCATGGGGTGTTATTTCACTACCTATGACATTTTGCACCGGGAACTTGGAGTCTCAGTCCTTTTTAGTTTCTTTGAGTTGTGCGTGCTTCATCATCTACAGCTTTGGTTCCCAAGTGAAGGGTATAGTGCGAAGCTATGGTTCCCTTTCTGAAGAGAAACGTCCAATCTTGTAACTAATGGAACTGGAGTAGCTTTTGAGGATGATGAAGCCATTGATTAATGAATAACCAGAGGAGAGTTTTGTGAAATATTAAAAAAAATCTGGGTTTTTACTTCTGAAATCACAAAATAAGATGAAGAAGGTTTGAACTTTTGGAGGATTATGAAGAAAGCGGAAACTTAGGGTTGCGAAAGAGAAGAAAGAAGGGAGAAAAGGGTTTTCATACTTTCAGAAGAAAGAGAGAGAAACCTTTTGAGTTTTCACCCTATGGAAAGATGTCATGTGATTACGCCTGAAGTGATCAGTTACATGCAATAGGCACTAAGGTGACAATTGAAAGTTCAAAAAGGGCGTCGTGGCCTACTAACTTTATGAGAAAATGGTGCCATAATGAGTTTTCTGCATATGTGAGTTGAAAGGACAGTTTAAAAAAAAAATTGTCATGATGATGATGACATCAGCACAATATCTTGGGAATATGGAAAAGTTTTCAAAATTGTCACTTTTCTCTCTCATTCAAAATTTAGTCGAAAATGACATTTTTTAGGGGCAATTTGTTAACTAGTATTTTTTAATATGTTCATTTTGACAGGATTTCTATGTTGAAGTTAGGCTTTGTACTTGGTGTCATTCCAGAATAGTGTCAGTTCGACAGAATGTTTTAGCCCTTGGCATAATAGAGATTTCAAGGTCATTCAGTTTCGACAGAAGAAATTCAAATTACCTATGAAGAGGCAAGATCCAAGGTCGAAGACACGTGGGAGCATATTAAGACGTGTGTCAAATACTTTTAGTTTATGACTGTTATTTTCAGTTACTTCTTATTGTGTATATATAGGAGTTTTGAATAGGAAATAAGGGTCACAAATCAAAATACAGAATCCTTTACGCTGAAAGTATCCAAGTTACAACAAGAAAAGAGTAACAAGAGAATGTATGTGTGATTTGATGTACCAATCTTCATTTATTCAATAAAAAGGTTTTTCTTTTAAGTTGTTTACTTTCATTTCTGAAGCTTTATTTCTTTTAATTGTGAAAACTTTTTCAATCCTGTCGAAGGAGACATTTATATTCATCTTTTTCGTATTTAAACTTATGAACATGATGAACATTCAAACTTTTATGAGAAATAATTGCACAAATATGTCTTAGGAATTCGAATTTGATCCTGCAAGCAATTAATCTAACACTAGCGCTTGTTTACCAAAAACACCGGTAAACATCTGCTTGTGCATTCAAATGTTGCATACTGCATTTATCTCTTGAACATATACTTAACCGTTGTAGGTGTCAATTAACGGAAATTAACTACTGTTCCTGGAGCGATAGTTAACTATCTTTAAAAACGAACAATAGTTAACTGCCACTGGGATATTTTTGTTAGTTTATGCTTTCTGAGAGCAAATGTTGGATGCCTAAAAGCAATATTCCTAGGACATTATTGCCTCTTATTGAGCCTTATTGGGTCCAATTGTGGGTCTAAGAAATTAAGCCTTATTTAGTCCAGCCAAAATTCCCCCTTCAAATTATTTTATAAAATTTTGGATTAATAAAGAAATGAATACATTTAATTACATAATTACCATTCCATTATTCTTACATAATATAACATTGTGCAGATTTGTATAATGTCATTGCGTTAATGTTACTTTTGTGCATAACATCAACATAGGGGCAATAAATCAACATATATATTCTGCCTATACAAATATAGTTTTTCCTTGATGATCTTAGCATGCACTATTTTCCACCAATTAAAGGATGCAAATCACAAAGGACAGAAACTACTATATATATTTATAATGCCTTTGCCACTTGAATTTGAAAATAGAAGAAATTTAAACCCTACAATAATTTCTACAATCAAGTATAGGGAGCTAAGGTGTTTGTCTAGCTCTGATATATGAAGCAGCATCCTAGAAGCAAAGGGGCCTTATGTTTGGGTCGGCCCTGCGTGCAAATAAAGCCATCCTCCTAAGCTTAGTAAAAGAGTTACCAAGTATGAAATTATTTTGACTCTTTCTAGCAGGGTCATCCATTGAGGGGTGCAAACAGCTATACCGAGTTGGGCCTTCAAAGTTTTGGGGTCCGAAATATTTTTTATCTATGAAGCCCAGATACGGATACGGGTACGGGTATGATACGATACGGGTACGCGGATACGTCAAAAATTTCAAATTTAGGATACGATACGGCTTAGATACGTTTACAATTTTTTAGACATACACGCACATAAAAAATAAATAGCATGAAATCTTAAAACAAATTACACCAAGTCAAACTATAATGGATCACGATTCACCAACTAAGATAGTAATTCTTTAAACCAAAACATACCATATAAACAACTTGCACTATGAAGATACCAAAGTAGTATGAAGATAGTCACCCTTTTTAAGTCATAGCCAGTATAATGATCACAATTTACAAAAAATAATACTTGTGATCAAAATACAAATTAGAGTTTTGTCTAAATCAAAATATGTTTTGACCCCTATATTATAATTTATAATTCACATGTATAATAAAAGTATAAAACTAGTACAGCAAATGGTTCACAAAAAAAAAAATTAAATAAACTCATGTTGTATTTTTAACACACGTATCCCGTCCGTATCCTACCTATTAAGCCGTATCCCGAATTATTTCTCCGTATCTCGAACGTATCCGTAACGTATCCCGTATTTTTTTAAATAAAACTTAAATTAAATCATTCGGATACTTCTGGGATACGTATCCGGGCGTATCCGCGGCGTATCGGTATCCGATACGTATCGACACGGGTACGGCACCATTTTGGAGTATCCGGACTTCATAGTTTTTTATAAATATATCATGAATATAAAAAAGGAATATATACACATAATGTTGTGATTGTTGCAAATATGCAAACATGTCCTAGTGGTGTGACTTGACACAAGTAGTCTTGTGGTCTTGGGTTCAACTCCTAGGATTTAAGAAATTCTCAATCCTAGGACTTGAACTCAAGACACAAGTTGCTTGTGCTAAGTCCTGTCATTAGGTCATGCCTACGTATTTTTTGCAACAATATCAACATTAGTAGCATATATTCCTTTTTTTACATTCATTATATACAAAATAATAAAAATTTGGGGCCCAAACAGCTGTTTGCAACCCCAAAGGACAGCATTGCTCCCTTGCAATCTCTTCATCTTTCTCCATGAAAATTGCAATGTGATCTTGATCTTCCTTATCTGAATTATTATTAGAATTTGTATCTTTATACTTTTCTTTTTTGGTAACAACCATTTGCATAGAACACATCAAAATTATTTTCTACCCTCCAAGTACACTTGATACTTTCTCCCCTCCAAGTACACTTGAGTTTCTGAAATAATATTATCATTACAAATTCAAGTTGTTTTGTAATATCAGAATATGATTTATATCGGGGACCTAATAAATCATGGGTGATTTGTGCTTAAGCGGATAAATCCTTAAGTACGGTGACTATGTAACACCTCAGGCATTGTGTAATTGATGATTATTTTGCAGGTCTTTTGAATTGATGTTAGAGATGCTATATCGGTGGTCCATTCTCCATGCGACAATCGTAATAATCGATAAGTTTACTTGATCTCTATTTTATATTTGCTCTCATTAATAGTTATTTGATGCTTATAATTTTATGTTGTTTCTGAATATGAGATTCTGCTCTGAAATGGTCGACAGCCAGAGCAGCAGAACTTTTCTTCACTTTTTATTGTATGGATGATGCAAATGTTAAGATTGTGGCATATTGTAACTTCAGATGATGCAATGTCAATAATCAATGCTTATGTACATGTTCATCCAATTGTATATAAATAGTTTTATGATTGTCTACTACATGGCTTCTACTCAATGTTCATTTTTTTGTCTTTTTTATCTTTAAGATCACTTGTAGCAGATTGAATAAACAATGAAGTCTCAAGAGGTTACTTTTTCAAGCATTTTCTCTAACCAAATGCTTTTTGTTCAGGAAATTCCATGTCCTAGATTTTGATCATTGAATCTAAATAATGGCACCAAGTCCCTTTGGAATCTTCTGGATATTGAAATTTCCAAAACAGCATTATTTACCACCACTCCCTTTTTTGCTTGAATTAAATTTTATATTTGAAATCACTACTGACCAACTCAGAATCATCACAATCACTTACTTATTTGACACAAATGCTCAAAACAAAGAAAACTCAATACTCATTTACATATACCCTTTAACTTGTATATCAAGAAATCGATTTTACTTGTATGAAAATTTCTACAAAAGGACCCTTTTGGAG
Source organism: Medicago ruthenica (assembly GCA_018208015.1). Taxonomy (NCBI): domain Eukaryota; kingdom Viridiplantae; phylum Streptophyta; class Magnoliopsida; order Fabales; family Fabaceae; genus Medicago; species Medicago ruthenica. Next base: position 29,142,301 of record CM031376.1, read on the forward strand.
TTCAGCAACAAATTTTTATCATCTTATGAGTGTCAAACCAATTGCAGTGACTATAATAGTCGAAGGGAGGCCGAATTTCAAATGACTCCAGAAAGTTAATGTGTATGATAGGTTAGGAGCTCGGCGAGCTTGTTCACAAACAATCAAGTTTGCAGCTGACCCCAATAGTGACAGGTTCCCTGCTATAGTGCTGACCCAAGCCAATATGAGCCAAGCCCTTTTCTCGTCTTCTTGGGAAATTGCAGCTGCTGAGGCTGCAACTCTTGCTCCAAGCAATAGTACTAGAAAAATGTAAACACAAGATTGGTCAATGATACATCAGATCGAAAAAAACGCCTCCAAAGATGGATATAACCATATTCTTTTAACTCTAAAATTTTCAAGGAAAGGAAGAGGAAATATTTGGAGCAATGATTGTAATTTTGTATCAAATATAATTCGAGTTTCAAATTTTGAAATAGAACATTTGAAGTGGATGACAGAAATTATCAGCAGTGAAGGGTTTAACAATTACTGATATGGAAAAACAAGGTACACTCTTATAGTCCCAAAACAAATGCCTAATATGATATGGAAAAACATAGTAACTTATGTTGTCCAAACCAACGTTGAACCAGAAGTCAAAATGGACCAGAGGTCAAACCAGTGAGACTTCCGAATCATGGTCAATTGGTTCAACCATAGTTGAACCAAATAACAAATAAATAATTAAAAAAGAACCGGACGAACCAACCACTGTTAACTATGGTTCTGTTTGGTTCTAAAGGACCGTGAACCAACCTTGGTTCAACCAACCGCCAGACTGGCCTATTTCCGGTTGAATCGAACAGCCAGGATCTATTTCACAACACTAACATAACATGCAAACAATTTGATTCCTCCTTTAAATTGGAGATTAATGGCTCCTACAAAAAAAAAAAACTTTACAAATCATGCTCCTACCACAACAAGTTGATGCATTCAATTACATAAAATCATATGACGTGTGGATCGTCTTCGGTTTCTAAATTGTAAGGGTAGGAGAGACAAGGACACGATACATAAAACAATCGAGTAACCACAGAGGACCTGATAATCATTCACTCACCAGTTGGTACATTTGAAGCCAGATTTGATAGGACAAGTATAACTAGAGCAAGTATCGCTATTCCACTAGAACGATCAACTCGCGAATAAGGCTCCATCAACTCCCATAAAGCACTTGGAATTCCAGTTTTATTGAATCCATCTACTGTGATAAACATTCCACAAAAGAATATCAAAAGTGAATATGAAACCTGTATCATCAAGAAGAAAAAAATTCTAAGAGATTTGTTCAATCTTCAACTAGCACAAGAATAATAGTATCCAAGTGTTTATAGTTTTTAAGTACCTTCTCTAAAGATGGCCTAGCATCTTTGAAATCAAGAACAACCAAAGCTAATGCAGCCGAAATTGCAGTCCACGACATATTTAAACCAAGAAGCATTGCAATCAACATTCCTAATGTGATCATATAAACACAAGATTTCCACAGTCTACGCTTCCACTCGGCGCTTAAATATTCCTTTCCTTCTGAAGAGATCAAAACATGTCCTATTGTTCTATCGACTTCAACAACGGTTTTTGACGGACTAGTTTCCTCCTTTGTTTGAGAAGCCAAGTCATTATTAGTCCCTTCCTTTGATGCAGTAGAATAATTTCTAGCAGGATCAATTGTGCTACCAACATGAAACCTATCAATTTCACTATCACTCGAAGTTAATCGGTTTCGTAGATTTTGAACTTGAGGAGAGTTTTGAATACTAGAGGATTCTACTATGTAACCATTCAACTCTTGAGAATTAAGTGATGATGAATAATGAGACATTGTAGCTGGAGAAAATTGATGACAATTAACCTCTTCTTCAGCTGCAACTTCAGCAATAGGATCCTCAATATCTTTATGAACAGATAATAATTTCCAAAACATAGCTATAAGAATCAAAGCATTAACTACAACTCCTACAAGCATAGCTGGAAGAATACCAAACAAAAACACTCCAAATGAAATTTTGCTCTCAACAGCTATAACAAGATTTTGAGGGTTACCAATAGGTGTAGCTGAGGAACCAATGTTAGCACTTGAAGCAAGTGCAAGCAAAAAAGGGTGTGGTGGTAAATTATGTTGTTTTGCAATTTTTAATATGAATTCAGTCAAAACAACACAAGAAGTGTCATTTGTGAAAAGAGCACTTGATAAAGCTGAAATTAAACAGATTCTACAAAGTAAATCCTTTGCTCCTTTACTTTTCCAAGAAAGTAACTTTCCTATGTATTTGAACATGTCTGCTCTTTCAAGATAAACACTAACAACCATTGTGCCGAAAAGAAGACCAAGAATCGGAAGATCGATTGCAGCGTACGCTTCTTCCGGAGTAATAACTCTGAATATTACCATAAGCATTGCACCTAAAAGGGATCCTGCTGTTCTACCAATTGGTAGAAATGGAACTGCTGGAAAAACTGCTAATATCCAGAAAATTGCAAAGGCTATTGAACCTAAAACAACTTTTGGAATTGGAGCTAGTGCCATTTTTTTATTCAACAGCCAAATCTTAACTCTAATCAAAGATCAAAAACTCCACCTCTAGTCCATTAGGAATACCATTGAATTTTTTACTTTGGTAGAATGAAATTTCCTGAACAAGGAAAAGAAATTGGTTAGAAGAAATGTATGAAAAATAATCTAACCTTTTGAGACTTCATTAATTTGTCAGAATCATGATGTGCTACCGTGATTTTAGCAAAAGCTACAATTTGAGGTTCCAAAAAAAACACGATGTCACTGCGATTTTGTTAAACTCGTTGTGATTCCAAATATGAACTTATTCTATCTACTACTATGAGATTGAAATATTGTGAATTGTGAATCATTAACATCAACAAATACTAGTGATCAAGAAGATGGAGTAATTATGTTTATGATATGATTAGAGATTTTCTTAACTATCAGTAAGTATATATAGATATTGGCAACAAAAAAAAAAGTAAGTATATATAGATATGTTTAAGATGGAGTAGTTATGTATATGATATGATTATAAATTTGCACAAAAAAAAAAAAACTTTAACCACTTGTTTTTTCAGAAAGTTCAATCTCTACACTTTTCTAAGAGAATCAAACCAATTCACAAAACCCAGAAATGGAAAATAGCTAGATCATATATTTCAAAGTTATTTTCTGTTAAATCAATAATAAAGTTTATTAAGAAAGAGAAAAAAGACATGCAATCTTTTATTTCAATTTTATCTTATGGTATAGTAAACTTGGTTGTTGAAAAAATTAGCAAAGATAATATCATCTTAACATTTTGTTTAAGGAAAATAGAAGAGTAATAAAACAAGCATAAAACGTGTACCACAAACCTTGAAAAGAAGACATGGAAAGAGATAAACTTTTTGAAGGGGTATTTGTTTTTATTGAGAAAATTGTAGTATATATCCATGGACCATGATCATTGAGGTTTCAAGGCACCTCATAGTCACATGGGTTTAACATGACATATTTATATATGTAACTTGTGGATTAAAATAATCAATAAAATCATAAACGGCAACTTCAGACTTTAATGACTGGAATCATGGGTAAAGACAAATATTTCCTATTTTTATTTTTCAACAAAGATCCAATCTTAAATTAAGTGATTGACTTTACAAGGACGAACCATTAAACTGAATCCGATTATGATTTTTAGATAAAATAATTTTTAATCAGATTTACTTCCCTTTCAACTAAACTCCAGATTACTGGAGCATATTTCCCCTATGAGCATGAGGGTTAACACCAACAAAAAAAAATATCAAACTTTAGTCCTCGTTTTTAATACTACTATAGTCCTATATCTATTTTTTTAGAAGAGAATAGCATAAAACTCACACACACTAAACGCTGAGGTGTGGAGAATTGCATACTCAATTATTTCAAATGTCTTTTACAGTCTAAACTATACATATGGGATGCTCCTACATCTTTTTGATGCTCTAACTTTTTCTTTTTGTACACCATAGGTGTAAATAAATTGTATTCTGGTTAATTAGTTATAAACGTCAAATCATTAAAAAATTTCATTATAACTGTGTAGAAGTTAAACATGAGATTGTTTATGATGTGATTATGATTATTCCTAATTTTTTTAATTATAATTTTTGGAAACAACATTTTTGCTTGGTCGAGAGTTGTACTGACATGTGAGAATTAGGAGTAGTTTTGAAGTTGACACAATCACGTGACATACATGACAAACAGCTTTTAAGAGTTAAGATTCTAGCAATTCCAAAACATCTTTTACACAATAAAAGTAACATATTCACAGAGCAATTGTCTTGTAATACGGAGAAAAACAAGTGAGACATGGCTTTGGTTTCTTCTCTCTCTTTCACAAAACTTTTTTATTTTATTTTAAAATGAGAAAGTCGCATGTCACATTATGGTTGGACAATGTCATGCGACATTCCCACCACAATGCCACATAAGTGGTTCCCGTGAGATATATATTATATATAGTTGGTTGTTTCACACAAAAGTAGATTGATAAAGATCTTGGTTGGAATCACATAGTCTCCTCTTTTTTTGAAAGACAAAGTATCATTTTTGTTACTAAAAACAACTTTTGGTCTTAATCGTTAATTTTCAAAGAGCTCTTATAATTCGGCATTTGTTCAAAATATAAGTAAAATCTGATAAAAAATTATCTTAACAAACATCAAACTCGAGAATTACCAAAATATCTTTTTTTTATCTAATATAAAAATGGTATAGTGTAACTGAGAATCTTCAAAACTCAAATCAAATTTGGTTTCTGACTTCTTTCTTGTACTCCAAGTTTGGCATCTAGTTTGTATGTTTTAAAGACAGAACTTGGTCACTGTTCAACGTCAAGTTGTCCATATCACCCGCTATATTAATTTAAAACCATCATTTTGTTTTCACATACTTGTCGGACATCAAATATAAACACTTATTTTTGTTAGGATTCAAACTCAATTGATTCACCATATTATAAGAGTTTAATTTGTAGTACTAAACTCAATCATCTTGACGCAGTCGGAAGCATAGACTAGTAAGCGTTAAGCTTAGATTGAAAAGAAACAAGTTTGCAAGCGACAAACTTGTGAAAATAGGGTTTCGGAATCCACCAGAAATTGAGAAAACTCTCTAAAATATTATTGAATGAATAAAAGTTCCTCTCTGGCTACAAATGTTAAGCATAAATAGGGAAATAACAAAACCCTAATGGGCCTAAAAATAACAAACTGAAATAAAACAAAAAATAACAAACTGAAATAAAACAAAATAACAAATATGTTGAAATATTAAAAATACTATGAAAACCCTCCTACATTAGTCTCCACCACTTTTGAAGAACTCGACCCCGAGTTCTCATTCTAATAAAGAATTTCCCATGCATGTTGACTCCTTCAATGAACAAGAGACCACCCTCCTAGATCCCATTATGAAAGGTATCTATTAGCATAGCATAAATCACCAATCTGGAAGACGATGCCTAGGTCCTTCAAGCCTTGAATAATCTGATTAGTAGTATTGAGTGACCCAGGCTGAAAATTATTATACTCATTGGAACCATCAACTTCTGTCCTTCCCATATCACCAAATATGACCACACGTTGTACAGAATTTTGACCAGGATAAGGAGATGATTTAAACTGATACTCTTGACTCCAAATTGTTGTACCATTAACTAATTTAGTCCCCAACTTGTATGTGTACTCTTTATTCGGTCACAGCTCCTTCAGAAAACTAGTGTGTATGTATTATGGGTCACGCCCTCCAACAGTCCTTGCCGGTGCACCGCACATGGTGTTGCGATCGAAAGTCAGTGTTCCAGCAGGAGATTGTGCAAGCTTCCCTTCTTTTTGGCCCCCTTCAATTTCAGGCTCAGCAACATCATCAACGTCAATAACTGGATCCATAGTCATGATAACAGAATCACCGAGCGGAGGAGGCGAGGCCGTGGAATCGCCGTCGGCGGTTGGAGTGGTGGCGATGGCTGAAAGGATAACTTCTTCGACTTCAGAACTCAAATCATCAATAGTCTGATTGTTTCCACCATGTGGAACCCTAATTGGTCCACCTCTCCTATTCGGATTGTTTTTGTTGGCGATGTCATCCACTTTAGATGTCAACGCCGCGATCTGTACAGTCAAAGCATTGAGGGCCGCGGTTAAAGTCGCAGTAAACTCTGCCCTCGTAACAAATTGATCTCCATGGCTGATCACGTTAGGAAAAGAACAGGAGAAACCTGCTCTGATACCAAATGACGCAGTCGGAAGCGTAGGCTAGCAAGCGCTAAACCTAGATTGAAAAGAAACAAGTTTGCAAGCGACAAACTTGTGAAAATAGGGTTCCGAAATCCACCAGAAATTGAGAGAACTCTCTAAAATATTATTGAATGAATAAAAATTCCCTATAGCTACAACTGTTAAGTTTAAATAGGGAAATAACAAAACTCTAATGGGCTTAAAAATAACAAACTGAAATAAAACAAAAAAATAACAAATTAAAATAAAACAAAATAACAAATATGCTGAAATATTAAAAATACTATAAAAATTTGCATACATCACATCCACGTATTATTGATACTCAAAGTTAATTATGGATGGATAGTGGAAAGAAACGCCTAAGCTAAATAAAACAGCGTCACGCATTTTTTATATCTCTATAGATTTCAAAACAACGTCACAGTAGACTATGTCCATTAAAATAAGAGCTGCATTACATAAGCCCCCAATAATTGATATTAGGCTTCCTTCACAAATAAAATAATAATAATTGATATTAGGCTGATGATGAAATGTTAGTGGAATATTTTTATTTTACTTTGACCAGATCTTAATTATTGAATATTTTAATCTTTTGATTGATAGTAAGTATTATAATCATGAGTCATGCTAATTTGTACTCTAAGGACACAAGTTAAGAAGTTTAAAATGGAAATAAACACTACTAAAAAAACAAAAATTAGTGAGGGAAATTTAGTCAAGGAAAACATGAAATCCCTCTCTAATTCCGTCACTAAATTTTGCGACTAAGGAATTTGTGAGAGATTTTATTTTTTCCTTCACTAATTTTCCTCCCTAATTTTGTTTTTCCTAGTAGTGAAAAAATAAGTTTTATATTGAAAATATAACTTTTGAAACTTTTAAGACATTAAATGCACAATTTCCAAAAAAAAATTATATACTCCCTCCGGTCTTATATATAAGAAAATTTTCAAAAAAAAAATTGGTCCTAATTATAAGAAAATATCACAACTTTTAAGGTGTAGTTATTGCTTAAAAGACTTTTCTACCCCTTATTTAATGTTTTTGTTTTTAACATTAGTGGGTGTATTTAATGCTTCACAACTTGTTATGAGGGTATATTTGTAAAAATATTCAAAAAGTTACACTAATTAATGATTGCATTGGTTTTAATGTTTTTTTGTTTTTCTTCTTATAATAAGGACCGGAGGGAGTATTTGGTTAGTTAACTTATGACCTAAGGGCACAAGTTAACATTTTTCTATAATCATTCATATGTACATACTCTCTCCGATCACTATTATAAGCAAAACTCCACTTTTTAGATACATTGAATAGTTAATGTATCTAGTCTATAATAAAGATTACATTTGTCCTTATATATAAGACCATTTTCATATTAGAATTACTACATTCGTCCTTATATATAAGACCATTTTGAGAAAAGCACAAGAATTAAGAAAATTTGTTTTGCATTAAATTTGTCAACAATGTACATTCTCTTTTTAAAGTTATCCTTCAATTATTAAGAGAGAGAGTGTGTAACACTCTAAAACCCTGCATACTATTTTTAAATAATAATGCAACAAAATAACATAAAAACATTTCAAGGTGTTACTCTTCATCAAATCAAAACAAAACCAAACTTCATCATATAATATCAAGTCGCAGCGGAATAATCTCAACAATATAAGGTTAACACCAAATTGCAGAAGTACATCAACAAGAGAACTCAACGGTTCTATAAATTATTCTGGAAGACATAAAATAAATCCCAACAGTCCTAATCAGAGCAATACTATGCTAGACTCCAAAAGAAAGCGGTAAAGAACGAGTAAGCTTCAAAGCCATCATCGGAAAACTAACGGCAACTAGGTGTCCTCTTCCTGCAAGTCTACACCACAAGGGCGTAGGCGGAAACCCACAAAAACGGTGAGAAATATTCAACAAATGGAAAAATATGAACGCATGTATAGCTTCAAGGTAATTCAACACATCAAGTATGCATATATTCAACATAATCAGGCAAATGTCACATGCATTCTCATCCATATATACATATAGGTACAACGAACTTCAAATCATCATCACAAGAATATAAACAAGAAATCAATGTCATCAATAATCATCGAGTTGAATACATAACATTCACACGTCATCACCATCGTCAAATCACAAATCTTCCACAGAGATGCACATAATCCATTCAAACATCTCCACATAAACTCATCATTATGCATGCAATGTTCCTGACTCGATGTTATATGCATGTGGTACCAAATCTATCACCATTTTCAAATATTTTGGACATCAGAGGTATGTTACTGATATTGTCTCACCATCTTTAAATACTACATCTTTAAATATGTATATATATATATACACACACACACACACACACACAATACACTACATCTTCAAATATGCTCGACCATGAATGCATGAATACCAGATGACCACATCAACATTACACATCATTCAATGACTCAACAATACACATCTTTAAATAGCATTATCGTCAAATACAACATCTTTAAATAGCACCACTGTTATATCACCATCATCATATCAACATCATTATATCAAATCAACATCGTTATATCATATATTCACCATCGTTATATCAGCATCATTATATCAAATCAACATTGTTGTATCAAATCAACATCGTTAAATCATCATTATGAAGCATATCAACATGTGTTCACATTATCATATAATCACATAACCTCATCGTATATTCATAACACATCATTCTACATCATCAGTTCAATTCATCAAATAGTTTCCAACATTCAAGCTTATCAAGGTCACATGCTTATACATACTCATTAGCCATATACATATTTCTATGTCCAACATCATGTTAGTTCAATCATTATTATCAATCAAAAACATTTCCAATGTTATTCATTTTGTTACACTAGTTCAATCTATCAAAATCAAGTTCATTTTCAAGTTCCAAAATCATCCTTTTTCTTCAAAGTGATCACATATAGCCAATTCACCGCAAGCATTCATCATTCATCATTACGTCATCAAAACAGTAGCAAAATCAAATTCATTTATTCCCATAAGCCACTAAAAAGGTTGTCCTGAAATTAAATGAAAAACGCAGCATGACCTATGTGTAGTATTTTGATGATAACTCAAGTCGTAGATATCCAAATGGAATCAAACCAAAGGCATATGAAAGCTAGAATCCATAATTACAACTATCTATAAATCTAAATGGAGTCAAACAAAAGGCAAATGAAAACTAACATCCATATCTACAACTTTCATGAAGACACATAAACCTAATTCAGAACAGAAAAGATGAAAAACATAAAAATTGGAATTCTTGCAATGAGAACATGCACGGTCGTTCCTCCCCCCCCCCCCCCCCCCGGACAGCAAAAACGCAGTTTTTCAGCTTATTTCAAAACGCAGTTTTCAACTTTTAAGCTTTTTCAAGGCCCCAAAATCAACTCAAACACACCCAAATCATCCCAAAACATTACCCTAGATCCAAACACTTCAAATAAGCACCTACAACACATCAAAACATCAATCATGCATCAATCTTCATGAATTTCATTCATTTTAACATAAAACTCAAAAACACAACAACAACACAAACAGTTCATGGATTTAACTTCATAACATCATGGATTCAAAATAATCATGTACACATAATCACAACAACCTACTAGAACACAATTTCATCATCAATTTATCATTAGAGCATGAATTTAACAAGAATCACACAACACCTTAATCTACTCATTTGCTCATAAATTTCCAAATGAAAATAGAACTCACACTCTTACCACTTAACCTTGAATTCTATCCTCCCTCTACTTTTAACTTCCTCGAGCTCTCCTCTTCTTTCTCTAGATTTCCTCTTTCTCTTTTTTGCCTCTACCTCTTTCTCAAATGTGTGAGTTATGAGTCTAACCCTATTTCACCAACACTACAACCTATTTATATTCTCTTGTTTTGGGCTTTGGTTCTCTTAACACTTAATGGGCTTAGTTTCTAGAAAATTTCTCTTCTCCCAACGAGAATTGCTCACTCCCATACAAACTGACGAAAATACCCCCAGCGTGACTGAATTCACGCTGGTTATACACCAGCGTGACTTAAGTCACGCTCGGTATACCTCCATGTGAGTTAACTCATGCTGGGGGTATTTTGGTCATAGCCGTTTTTGTGTAATCCAAACATGTGTAACTGTTGAATTTTTGGATTCTACACTTAAATCTCTTCAGTTTGGATATAAATTTCATATGATTTGGATTAGAAATGAACTCGAAAAACGTGTTTGAAGTCTGGATATTGCTGATGGAAACTGCTTACGGGTTTTGTTATAGATTTTGTTATAAAGTGCTTCCAGCATCAATATTCAGACTTCAAACGCGCTTTTCGAGTTCATTTCTAATCCAAATTATATGAAATTTATATCCAAACTGAAGGAAATTAAGTGTAGAATCCAAAATCCAACAATTACACAAGTCTGGATTACACAGCAATGGCTATGACCAAAATACCCCCAACGTGAGTTAACTCACGTGGAGGTATACTGAGCACGAGTTAACTCACGTGGAAATATACCGAGCGTGAGTTAACTCACGCTGGGGGTATTTTGGTCAGTTCATGTGGGAGTGAGCAATTTTGTATGGGGGAAGAGCAATTCTCTAGTTTCTATCATGTCAAATCTCTACAAATAAAACAATACTCATTTACTTCACTTAAACCTCCTATTTACCCATTCATCTCTATTTACTCAATTTCTCAAAAATACCATTCACTCCAATTTTCTAATAAATCAACTAACCCATCAATTCAATCACATTATAAATAAATAACAAACAAATAAATAAACTAATATTAATAAAAATCGGGATGTTACAACTTTCTCCTACTTAAAGAATTTTCGTCCTCAAAAATTACTTAGAGGAAACAACTCCGGATATGATTCCTTCATCCGACTCTCCAACTCCCAAGTTATGCTCTCTCTGGTAGGTCCTCCCCAAATCACTTTCACCAAGACAATTTCCTTTCCCCTCGGCCTCTTAACTTCTCGCTCTTCAATTTCCAACGGCACAATCTCAACGGTTAAGTTATCCCTTACTTGCAAGTCATCCACTTGAATCACATGCGACGGGTCGTAGACATACTTCTGAAGTTGTGAGACATGAAACACACTATGAATATTTGACAACGACAGCGGTACATCAATCCGATAAGCCACTTCTCCTACCCTTTCCACAATCTGATACGGACCAATGAAACGTGGTGTCAATTTCTTAGACTTCAAAGCAGACTTGATATATGCTTTGTTGTTGACCTAGTTAGCATATTTATGAGCAAGGCTCTAAAATCTCGCTTGCTTGATGCAAAACGTACAATGAGTTACATCAATGGAACTATACAATACGATGTTATATTCCCTACATCCCTAATGATTGAGAAGCTAAAATTAGAATGATTTCCTTATGATGATTGGTGTCGAGACAAGGTGGACAAAAGGAGAGCAAGTGGCTATCTATTCAAGTTTAAAGGTGCATCAATCTCATGGTGTTCTAAGAAGCAACCAGTAATTGATTTATCTAGTTGTGAAGTTGAATATATTGCAGGATCATTAGTAGATTGACAACAAATCAACAATCAATTTAACCAAAAGTCCTATATGTCAAGGAAAAATTAAGCAATAAGGTTCCATTTTCGGAGGGACCAAGTGAACAAGAACAAGTTGGTTGTTCAATATTGTCCAACTCAAGAGCAACTAGCATATTTGTTTACTAAAGAAGATAAGAGGGATTAGTTTTTGAAGTTAAGAAGAGAAGTAGGAGTTGTAACATTTTATAGTTTTTGATGCTAAGAAGAGAACTAGGAGTTTTAGCATTTTATAGTTTGAATTAAGGAGTGTTGTTTGTAATTCAAACTATTAGTTGATTACTTGTTAGAGAACTTACGAGTTTGTTAATAATTATAGAAGTTAATTGAAGTTTAACCAAGCTATAGGGTTACTTGGCAATCAATTAATTTCAGTTAGTTAGTGTGATCCTCTCTTGTACATAAGGATCACTACACAATCATAACACTACTTCTTCAATTTAATTTACCATTCACAAAGTGTCGTGTTTCCATATTCTTTCTTCTCTAAATTCATACTTCATAAGGCGTGTGCGCGCTTGATATCAATCCAACAATCTCACCATAATACTCCCTTTACATAACCCCATATATGATGTTTATAAAAAAAAACACATAACCCTCCATCTATGAAGTATCAAATCCCTAGCTACTAACAATTTTTTCTTTACTAGACTCTAACCCGTGCGATGCACGGGTTTTGTATAGCTTCATATATAACTATCAAATGACTATATTATTACTTTTATAGTTATATTCAGTATTATGTTATCAAACTATCTCAAAAAGTAACAAAAATAAAAGATGGACTGCAATAAAAATGACAAATCAAAAGAAAAAATATATACAAAAGCTAGCACCAAGAAATTGATCATAACCGCAAAAGTTGTTAATCGAAAGAAAAAAATAAGGAAAAGGAATTGTTATTTAGTAACCGAAAGAAAAAAAAAATAAAAAGGAACGTTACGTGGTAATTGAAATAAAAAATAATAATAATAAAAAGGAACCGCTAATAATGAAAAGGAACTACTATCAAAAAAGGAATTGCAATGGCGTTAGTGACTTTTAAAAATTCGTGCGTCGCACGGGTCTGTTATAGCGTTAGTCATTTATATTATTTTTCACTGTACCATGAAGGTGTTTTAGAATACAGACAAATCAAGGACATAAAGTTGAATACAAAAGGTAACTGTATAAATAATCATAATAACAATGATATGCAAACTTATATTCATATGAATAAACTAAAGTGTACATTCTGAAATATTTCTTTATATACTGCATTTGATGTTACATTTGTATCATCTCCCTCGTCATCATGGATCAATATCTTCAAGTCTTCCCTGGAAGTAACTCTAGACAGGGCAACATATAATTGGCCATGAGAGAAAACTGATTGAGGCAGATAGACTCCAACATGTTTAAGTGATTGCCCTTGGCTTTTATTGATAGTCATTGCAAATGAAACAACCAGTGGAAACTGTCTTCGTTGAAACTTAAAGGGGATTCTCTTGTCAGATGGAGTCAATGATAACCTTAGGATGTAAACCTTTTGACCAATATTGCTTCCTGTTATGACCCTTGCTTCAAGGATGTACTTTCCCATTCTTGTGATAACCAATCTTGTTCCATTGCACAAACCCAAAGTCTGATCAATATTTCTCAACAACATTACAGGAATTCCAACTTTCAATCTTATCTTATGATTTGGAATTCCAGAAGCAACAATTGTGTTTAAAAATTCTGGAGTATGCACATCATCTTAATATATTTAATTATTAAAAAATATAGTGATAAGCATAAGAGACAAAGTAATCATGATTAAATCTATAACTATACGTTTGGACATTATTATTATTATTATTAAAGACGCTGACTTTTCTTTTTCTAATACTTCCATCTTCAATTTCAACTTGACAACCGTTTTAATTAGGTAGGAAGAATTATCAGCTGAAATGAAAAATTATTAAACTTGACCCACTTAAAATGTTGTTATGAAAAGAGATCCAAGAGAAGAAAAACATTTGCAAAGATGATACGTGCAAAAAGAAAAAACTTTGAGTAGATTAGAAAAACTTACAATCAAGATTTTAAAGAGAAATTTTGAAAAATATAAAAAGTAGATACATCATGAAATATTAAAGAATCAAATCATTATTTAAAGTAAAACAAACAATCTCCATTGACAGATGTAAGTCATGTTGATCAATTGAACACTACATTTTTAAGAAGGATAATACGTTGATAAAGATATACTTATGCACCAATAATTTTATTTTATGAAGGACATGCTTAGATTCAGAATCAATCAAATGAAGAAAAAGAAAAAGATATTGAAATAGGTAGGAATATGGAGATATCTAACATATGCACGAAATTTCACAAAATAACAATGCAATTGAAATGACACTCAAATATAAAAGATATAGATATGTATGGAGGAAAGATGCATAGTATATATATTAAGGAAAATTTTCTTCTTCATATCAGAATTAAAAAATGACACTCAAATACAAAAGATAGGAGAATAGAATCACATGATCAGGGTTGCAATGCTAAATGAGAATTTATATTGCATGACAATTGGTGCAATGAAAGAGATTTTTATTACATAATTAAACGTTAGGACCTTTGATCTTCAAAATAATACATGAGCACTATGAAGAAACCACTAATGTTTAGATTTATATCATTACCGTTTAGAAGTTGAAAGGGAAAGATATGAATGTGAAAGAAATCATCAGCCATCATCAATTTTTTTGGTGCGTTTCATTTTAATTTTTATTGTGCTGAGGTCTTCTTTTTATAACATTGCCATCAGCAATTTGAATTTCATGGGCCGATTCAATTTTAAAGGTGAATTAGGCGTTTTATTTATCTCGCATTTGTGCTAGATAAATAAAATGAAAGCAACTATAAGTCACAAAAAACTTTAGTGATCTAGTGGTAATGGTTGTGATCTACCAGAATTTGGTCTGGGGTTCAACTCTCAGCAGGAATTGTTGGTTAGGGTTAGTAGGGTTGATCAGACTGCATAACATTTATATATAATAAGTGATTTTATATATATATATATATATATATATATATATATTGTTACCATTCGTAGTTAATTAATATTTTTTGGGGAGAACAATTAATCGAATAAAAAAGCTACAAATATATTCTTTTTAATTAAACTAGCGCCAAGACAAGCATTAGTGTGCATCTTTCTGTTTTTATTGGCAAGGAACGATAAAGTGGTAAAAATAATCAAGTGAATGATAAAATTGAAAGGAATGATCATGATATTTGTACAACCATTTTGTTGTTCAAATAACATACCTCTTTTTAATTTGATAATTTAAATCTTTATAATACTAAATGTTAAGTAGTCTTGACCTAACCCTAATTTTTGGTTTTGAAAAAAATTCCTACTGAGAGTTGAACCACATACCAAGTTCTAGCAGATCACAACTATTATCACTGGATCGCTAAAGTTTTTTGTGACTTATAGTTGTTTTCATTTTATTTATCTAGCACAAATGCGAGTTCACTTTAGGTCATTCTCACAACCCTGAATTCCAACATCATATGAACACGAATTGAACGTCATTCACACACGTCATGCGATTCAACTTGATTTTCACCGTCGTCGGTGCCCCCAACAACACATGCCGTCGTACCTGCCACCGCCGAAAAATCACTTTCTCTCATCGATCCACACACATCACGCAGCCGCCGCAACTGCCACCTCACCAACAACTGACAGCCATAAATGTCACCACCGGTAACTCTCTTTCTCTCACCGATTCACACCATCTTTCAACGAATTGACAAAAAAATTATGACCAATGTTGATATTGATTGTCTGAATTTTGTTAATTTTGAATCCTTGACATTAGGGTTTGAAAATCGTTGATTTGTATACGTGATTGTGTAAATTTTAGCTTTTTCTTCATTGTTCTTTATTTCATTGTTAGTTGTTGCACTTCGTTTCTTTTTTATTTTAGAAAAAAAATTCTATCCACAAGCTCTGTTTCCCTTGCAGTTATGCCACTTCTCTTCTTCTACTTAAATTATGGATTGATTTCTGAACATTTTTTTTTTAATTCTTAACTTTTAATGTTCTAATTTTTTTTTTAATTTGTAGGTTCTAATGAAGGTCTACACAGTTATAGTTAGTTGAATCTGAAGAGAAAAAGAACACGGGTATATTGATAAATATCATAACTCAATTTCTCTTTTTTTTGTGGCCTAAACACATGCTTCCAATTCACAACTCTTACCACCAAGGTACTGATATATTTTATGGCATGTGATTGCTTCAATGTTATGTATTCAACACAAATCTCGGGTCCTCTTTCTTTCAATCTCACAATCTCTAAATCGTTTCTCACTCACTTTCATCTCTCTCACAATCATGCAATTGAACCTAATAACCATAACCCTACCCTTTTTGACGGATCTAATTAATTTTTATGGAAAAAAAAAGTCTGCAAGGAATTGAATCAGATAGCACATGAAAAGGTCTTTTTTTTTTAAAAAAAGTCACTAACATCATTGCAATTCCTTTTTTGATAGCAGTTCCTTTTCATTATTAGCAGTTCCTTTTCATTATTATTTTTTCTTTCAATTACCACATAATGGTTCTTTTTTATTATTATTTTTTCTTTCCATTACCACATATTAGTTTCTTTTCATTATTTTTTTCTTTCGATTACAACATAACATTTTCTTTTCCTTTCATTTTTATAGATTTAACAGCTTTTGCGGTTAGGACCAATTTCTTGGTGCAGACTTTTATATATATTTTTGAATGTAACTATAAAAGTAATAATATAGTCAATTTAATAGTTATATATGAAACTCTACAAAGCCCGTACATCGCACGGGTTAAAGTCTAGTAATATTATAAAAACGATAAAATAGTTTAAATGAAAGACAAAAATAAAAGAAAAAAATTCATCCAAAAGATTATACATACCCTTTATATATTATTATAGATTTATTGAATTAATTTTTCCTTAATCGATAAATACAATAATCTTTTTTTGGACACCCGCTTGGTAAATACCATAGTATGACATGGCTTACAAAAGAGGTACCCCTGCTTACGCCCAAGCCATTCAATTATTTAATATGAAAACAATGGTGAAAGCACTATTAGTGTATGGTACACAAATACATTAGTTTGAGTACCTTAAAATCCACCTTGTTAATATTTTTCAAAAACTAGTAATATACAAGCGATGACGTAATTGAATTTAATCCTAGTCCTAGTAAAAAAAAGAGAAAATTACTATTCTTCATTTAAAATTGTTCATTCTTTTAACTCAGCTAAAGTTAACTTCCGCACGACATTTTTCAGTTAGAGTTAACTCCGCTAGCACTTTTAAGATCGGTTCAATCACTTTTTAAGTCGGTTCAACCGATCTTAAAAGTGCCAACATGAGTTAACTCTAGACGAAAAATGTCGAAAGAGAGTTAACTTTATCTAAATTAAGGGAATAAACAATTTTGAATGAGAGAAGAGCAATTTTTAATGAAAGATTGATCATTTATTAAAGTTTAATGGGCCACGTGAATGAACTAGGAATATTTGGCTCTTGCGACTACACGTCTTGGTAGGATTATAAGACAACCATCATTCACACCTTTCTCCAAAAATATTCCAGGAGAGTTGATTTAATGCATGGATTAATACTGAATATCCTTTTTTTGTGCAAGTCAGTTTGCTGCGGATATTCTCATTTTACGGCTTGTTTACGATTTTTAAGAAAATGATTAATTATGTTGATTTTAATGGTAAAATTAATATCATTTGTTAAAATAGTCTTGTTAATTGTAGTTAGTGGAGTAGTTAAGTTTGATGAAATTCAAAAAATAAGAGTATAATAGTGAAAAAAAAAATAATAAATGTTACATTGATATTTTAAAGTGACAATTATTTAAAAGAAAAAAATGTTAAAAGACAGTTATTTTAAGACGGAAAGAGTATAAATATTATTCGTACATTAAGTCCACAATACTATATTTCTTATATATTTTCTTTTCTATATTTTAAGTAAGTCATGGCAGTTTTTTCATTTGTAAAAGTCATTTCATTGGGTTGAGCATTGTATTTATTGTTTTTTTTTGTCTAGTAGCCTAGTGGCTGAAGCTCACACATTTAAATGTGGAGAAGTGGGGTGTCCGGGGTTCGAACCCCGACCCCTGCACAAATTATGCAATATCCCTACCAATTGAGCTAAGCTCACGGGGACTGTATTTATTGTTATTAACCTCGATTTTAAAGTATTGTGGAGACTTTTAAATGTATAATTAAAAAAAATAGTTCCCGAAAGACATTTGTGTTGCAAAATTTTGAATTATAAATGTCATTTTCTTTACCTTTCACAATTATATTTTCGAGTGAAAAAAATTTACCGTCCAAAATTATTTTTCAAAAAAAAAAAAACAAAAAAGTGTGGAATGTGGTAGGATTTCTAAGAGAAATAAGTATTTTTGGTTGAGTGTGATTGTGAGGAGGTTGTTCAATTGTAGGGTGCTGGTAACAACTCTAAAATTGTTTTTATTTTGATTCGGCCAAGCTCTTGGGCCTATCTCTTATGAATAATGTAACGCCCCGAACCCGATAACATAATTAAACAAACAAAGCATGCATATTTCACATATCGGGATATAATACTTCAACATATTTCTCATATTAATTTCATAATATAAAAATTTCATTAAATATTCCCATAGCACAGCGGAATAATATCATCAACGTGGCATAACATAAACAAAACCTCAAGATCCTAATCAGAGCTCCTAGGCTAGACTCCAAATCGGATAAACTCGAGTAGGCAAACACCGTCCTCGACATACTCACGAGTATGCTACTCCTCGACCTGCAAGTCTACATCCACAAGGGTTGAACCCACGGAATAGGCAACAACAAAGCCACTGGAGGGTAAGATATATGCTCAACATAAGAGGATAATAAACACATTTATGTCAGGCAAGCAACATCAACAATCATCACATATTCATTTAGATAAACAAGCCTGGTTACATAACTCAACATACATATCACATTCATATACAATTATAATCCCAATCACAATCTTCAATCATATATCAAACACTCAAGATTCATCAAGTATCATCAATTCATTTACAATTCAATCACAATCTTATACAATCACCAATTAAGAATTTAACACCTTAATGCACAAATTCACGCCAAAACATTACCAAACACGACTCTTGTGAATGTAATGCACCTAACACGACTCTATATGTTTTAAGGTACCGCCACCGATGAACCCCTCGAGATCTAAAACCCCGCAATGAATTCACCATACAATCACCGATGAAATCCTCGAGGCTTAAACCTTACCATGAAATCACCATACCATCCCCGGACTGACTTATGAATGTGTGGACCCACATAGAGACTCGACAATGCTCACCAAATATACTCATCATTTGTTATACGATTCACACCGTCATATAACGTATCATCACCAAATCATCACCTAACGCATTATCAAATCACTAAGGTCACACATCAAGTAAAGTATTCAAACATCGTCACTTAATACATAACATATATCATCATCATTTACTCAAACATTGTCACTTAATACATAACATGTATCATCATCACACATCATTCAATATCATCACTAGCATCATCAATATCATCATCAATATCATCATCAATAACATCATCAATATCATCATAAATATCACCATCAATAGCATCATCAATATCATCATTCACATGTTGATTCATCTTCATTCTCATCAACCCTAACTCATTACTTGTTTACTAAGGCAATGGTTTCATCATAACTCAATTTCAAGACAATTCACAAGTTCAATTGTAATCAATTAACCTCTAAGTCTTCTTATACTTACATCCAAGTTAATCAATCATAAACATCTTTATTACACTCTTGCTAATCAAGTTTAAATGTTTGGGAACCATTTAGGATCATTGGATACCTCAAAAAGTCATAAAATTAGGGTTTCAGAACTCAGGCAGGATGGCACGGTCGTGCCAAAAAGCGCGCGGTCGTGCCCTCCCAGGCAGCAAGGACACGCACGGTAGTGCCATATAGGCGCACGGTCGTGCTCCTCCTGCAGGTCAGGGGTGACATATTTTTCGTTCCGTTTTTGCGAAAACACCGTTTTTCAAAATCATTTTTGACCCAATTCGCACCAAATTCATCCCAACACCTTAAACAAGACACACTCTATCACCTACCACTTATCATGGCTTAAAATAACTTAATCTTAATCACTTAAACTCAACTTAATCGGATTAAATCAAAGTTCGTCTCAAAACCCGTTTTCTCCCAAAATAACTTAAAATCCCAAACAGAACTTTACAGCAACAATTCCAACTTTCTAATCATATCAACACGTTCATAATCACTTAATTAACAACATTAATTAACTTAAAATCAATTATATCAACAATTCACTCAAATTCACCAATTTAAGTAATTTTTCACATAAACAACAACAACATAAATTCCAACTTAACCCAAACGACATAACTTCATGATTTCATAACTCTAACACATTATCATACTCATAATCAAATCAATTAAACATAAACATCACTATGTTGCGTCGAATTTCGGATGTCAAGCTATTGACTAACATTGAATCACTAAATTTAAATCACGACTGAACTTTTAATTTTTCGGGGAAAAAGGAAAAACGTTCGAAATTACCTTGAAAGAGATTTTAGGTTCGAAAGTCGATTATGCGAGGGGAAGGTATTAGCACCCCTCACATCCGTTGTACTCAACGGGAACCTCTTAGTTGACTTAGGCTTAAAATGTTTTTTGACGTTTTGCTTGCACGCTTAATCATATATATATAAAGGAAAAAGAAAATATAATGTGAGGTGAAGAAAGAGATAAAAACAAACGAAAGAGAAAAGAAAAAAAGATTTTTTATTAATGGGCTTGACAAGATGTCGATCTTGCTCCTACGTATCTCCCGGTAGTCGGAGAATTCAAAGCGTACGTAGTTCTTTGGGTAGAAAAAGTTTGTACGCTGGTTCGTTTTAGTTAAAAAAGATTTGTTCGCGTCCGAGCGAAAAAGTTTGAAAAAAGAGAAAGTAATGAAAGTAAATGTCAACTGTTCGGGTTGTTGCCGAACTTGCCATTGACGACAATGCATAAAAATAAATGTTTTGATAAAAGGATTTTGCACTCGGACTTGAACAAAGGTTTTAAAACGTACGAAGACGTACAAAGTTTTAACATGGTGAAAGGTGGACGCTAAGGCGATGAACTCGCACAAGGCGTGAATGTTTTAAAGGAAAAGACAGACGCATAGAGGCGTAAAAGCTTTGAAAATAAAGACAAACGCACGGAGGCGTACAACGTTAAAAATAAAAGACAAACGCACGGAGGCGATAAAATCGCGCAAGGCGTAAAGGGTTGAAAATAAACGCGCAAAGGCGTAAAACATTTAAATGATAAAAGGACGGACTCGCAATAAGGCGATGGTATCCGTTGGAAAACGCACAAAGGCGTAAAATGTTTGAATTGACCACGGGGGCCAAGAAAAGTTTAAAATGGTCACGAGGGACCAAGAAAAGTTGGATTGGTCACGAGGGACCAAGAAAGGTTCAAATTGGTCGCGAGGGACCAAGAAAGGTTCAATTTGGTCGCGAGGGATCAAGAAAGGTTCAAATTGGTCGCGAGGGACCAAGAAAAGTTGGATTGGTCACGAGGGACCAAGAAAGGTTCAAATTGGTCGCGAGGGACCAAGAAAGGTTCAAATTGGTCGCGAGGGACCAAGAAAGGTTCAAATTGGTCGCGAGGGACCAAGAAAGGTTCAAATTGGTCGCGAGGGACCAAGAAAGGTTCAAATTGGTCGCGAGGGACCAAGAAAGGTTCAAGTGCGTTGGACGCGTTGAAAATAGAATGACGATTGTCCGAGCAACGAGACATACGTCAAGCATTCGTACAACCGGGGAAAGGAGAGACATACGTCAAACCACCCTTTTTCATTCAAGTTTGTTTGAACTTGAGAAAACGTATTTTTTGGGGAAGCTAGAAAAGAATGACGATCGTCTAAGCAACGAGACATACGTCAAGTGTTTATCCGATCGGGGAAAGGAGTGACATACGTCAAACCACCCTTTTTCATTCAAGTTTCGCTTGAATTTTAAGGAAAAAAGTATAAACTGTCAAAACGCTCGTTTTTTAGAACTCAAATGAAAAGAAAAGAAATTGTTCAAATTAGTTGTTGCAACTAAATGAACAAGTTTGTTGTTCAATTTAAAAAATGAAAGAAAATGTTTTTGTTGTTTTCATTGATTTTTGTTTGGTTGGTTTGGAAGGACAAGGTCCTTTGCCTACATACCCAAATGGGATCAAAACCGATGTAGTTCGGGATAGAAAAGCCGAACTGATTAGTTATGTTAATTTTAAAGTTTGAAAATGTTTGTGAAAGATAAAATGAGCCAAAGTGGCGAGTGAATGAAGTTTGATTGATTTTAATTGCAAAAATAAAGTCTAATATGATTAAGATTGATTGAAGTTTGATTAAAATAAAATTGCTTGGTTTGAAATCCAAGGCTTTGTTAATGAAGAATATTTTTGATGAAGTTTTTGAATATTTGAAATGTTTTTGGTTTTTATGATTTTTTCTTGGAGTTAAAAAAGAAAATAAGCGCGATAAAATAAACTAAACGCGAGAGAAATAAATAAAAAAAACGATTGTTGGATCAAAATAAAAAGATTTTTGTTTTTGGATTATGAATTAAACTAAGAAAATAAAATATAATGCAATGCATATTTAAACATTTTGTTCCTAATGTATATGCTAATGCCATAAAAAATGCAAAATAAAATGAACAAAATAAATAAATAAATAAATAAATGCATGAGATAATATGATAGGTAAATAAATAAATGAGATGTTTAAAAAACAATAAAACAATAAAAGGAAATAATAATAAAAAGAAAAAATAAAATTTGCAAAGAAAATAAAAGAAATAAAAATTAGGGACGTGTAAATAATAAAACTGGGGGGTGCTAGTAGTAAGAAATAAATCAGATTGAAAGAAAAAGGCCCAAAATGTATTGGGCCTGCGTAAATTGATCTGGGCCGTCTGATTAATCAGACGGCCCTGATCAATCACAGGGGAAAGAAAGCCAGGCCGTATGATTAAAAATCAAAGGGCCAGGAGGGCGTGGGTGTACGCTAACGCGTACACCCTCTCACACCGAATCAGGGAGGGGTATTTAAACCTCTCCCCTTCACAAAAATTTCATTTTTTCATTCACTTCTCTCTCTTACCTTACCCGCCCCTCTCTCCTTCTCTCCTCTCTCTCACTTCTCTCATCTTCTCCTGGCCGCCGGTGAGGGTTCCGGCGTGGTGGCCGCCGGCCTACACGGCGGCACCACCGCGCCGGAAGAGAAAATCTTCTTTTTTTTCAAACATTTTTTATGCTTTCAAACCCTCTTCTCCTTCCCTAACCGAATCCAAACTCAAAAAACTCCAAGAACCTCTCAAATGCTCTAGATCTACAAAGGAAAGAAAAATTAAAAAGCTACCTTCTTCCTCTTCTTTTCGATTTTTTGCTGTTGTGTGTGTGTTACGTGGGTTTGGTTGCGTTCTGTGTTGCTGTTGGTTCTGGGACGAGTGGGTTGCTGGGACGTGGTGTGCGTGTGTATGTGTTGTGATTTGCGTGCGTGTGTGTTGTGATTTTTGAGTGTGTTATGAGTGGTGTGCGTGGGTTATTTGTGTTGGTGTGTGTTTTGGGAGCTGAATTTGTGTTAGGGGGCGTGGGTGAGTTTGGGTTTTTTGCTTTGTGTGTATGCTTTGCTGGGTTGTTTGGGCTGTATTGCTGGTGATGTGTGTTGTGTTATGGCCGAAAAAATTTTTGAGGGGGGGGAGTTGTGTTGTGCTATTTTTGTGTTTTTTCCTTTGTTCTAAAAAAAACCCCTCCTTTCTCTGATTGAAATTTTTCTCCCCCTTTTCTTTGTTTTTGATTCCCTGTTATATAGAGGAAATTGAGCTGCTTGCTGACTTTGAAGATTAAGTTGAAAGGCTGGATTTTGCAGATTTTGGATAGGATTTTTGAGGATATGGATAGAATGTGATGATGAAAAAACCCAGGAATTGGGGCGCCCCTGCAGTATGTGAATGTTGACTGTTGACTTGGACCAAAAAAGAAAAATAAAAAGAATAATAATAATAGTAATAAATAATAATAATGATAATAATAATACAAAAAGAAATAAATAAATGGTAATAATGGTAATAATAAAAATAACAATAAATGACAATAAATAATAAAAACTGAAATTAAAAGTAAAGATAAAAAGTAATAAAAATAAAATAAATAAACGAGACAAAAATTGACATGAGGTATTTTAAAATACCTCCCTGCCGAAATTTCGTCTGAAACGACGAAAATTCTCGGCTTTAAAAAAATGAGTAAAACGAGACGAAAATGGGTCAAAAAATGGGGTATGACACTAATTATCATGTTTCTCATCAATTTCACCAATTTTCACAAAGTTCACAAATAACATAATCAAACATGAGTTTTGATGAAGTAAAAGCATGAAATTAACAACTTAACACATATTCAATTCAGTCATCAACAAAGAGCACGAAAATCAACACAATTAATCATAATTCATGAAATTAAGCTATAATTTAAAAGCTCACAAACACTCAATTGTTTCTTAAACACATATGTTAATCATAATTTCCCCTCTTACCTTAGTTTCTTCACTTCTCTTGCTACTTCTAGTGCAATCCTCTTCTTCCCCTTTGATTCTCTAGCTTTCCTCTTCTCCAAGCCTTCTCTCTCTCTCTCTCTCTCTCTCTCTCTCTCTCTCTCTCTCTCTCTCTCTCTCTCTCTCTCTCTCTCTCTCTCTCTCTCTCTCTCTCTCCTCTCAGAAGTTTTGTGATATAATGAATACCCTAATTCACCACCACTAACTAATGTATTTATAATAGGTTTCTAGGGTTACTCCTACTAATGAGCTTAGTCATAATTGTCTCACAATTATTTTCTCTACACTTTTACTTCACTTAAACCCCCCTATTACTTATACACCATTATCCTCAAAAATTCAAATTCTAAACTTCTAACATATTACAAATATGCCACTACCTCTCAAATTACCAAAATACCCCTTTAACTCTCAAAATTCAATAAATCATGTAAATAAACAATTAAACACACATAAACAATTAAATAAATAAATCCTAAAATTCTTCAAACTCAAGAAGCATGTCAAACTCAAGCAACAAGTAAGTGTTCAAAATTCCAAAGCCTACACATTCCTTTGCCTTTTATATGTTAGGGTTTTTGAAATCGGTTAATATGATTGTAAATTTGAAACATCCTTAGTTATTTAGGTGATTGTTGATTAACTAGAAGATTGTTTTTACTGTGAATTTAGTTTAAATTAAGTATTAGTGCAATCTGGTTGTTTAAGAATTGAAACATAGCAATGGAAATTGTATGTTTACTTTGTGTTTCATGTGTTTAATTAAATGCTTCAAAGAATGTTCAATTAATAATTTTTCGTTGGTTGTTGAGTAGATCAGGCTGAGGATGTTAGTAGGTTGAGACTCGGCATGCTGACCCAGCATTGTTGCGCACGCAAAGAGTGTGATTCAGCTAATCCTCCTCCTAAGCAGGGTTGGCGTAGGCAGACTCAGAATGACAATCAATCAAGGCCCTCATAGGTTGTCAACTTGATGACAAGAAATCATACATAATTTTTAGTCATCTTTTAGTGGCATTTTAGAATAAAAGTAGGTAGTTTATGTTTGTTATTGTAATAACCCGCTCAGAGGCATCAGTTAAACGTGTTAGAAACTTCGTTTGCAAGCAATGGCAAGATTGTAATTTGAGAAGTGGCATTGTTGTAATTAAGGGGAAAAGGCTTATTGGATAAATATGGAAATTGCAAGGCTTTCTACTCATTTTTCTTTCCTTCAAAAATCTGAATTTTCCCTTCCTTTTCTCCTCATTTTCGCCCCATCCTCCCCACTACCTTCATCATCAAATCATCATCCTTTGAGCTAGCAACTTCTCCCAAAATCTTTGTAAGATAATCAAGCTTTGTTGGTGAAACTTGGAGCAAGGAAAAAGCCAAGAAATAGAACTTGTTTGAGTAGAGATTTGGAGCTTGAGCTAGGGTTTGGACTCTTGACTTAGCAAGCAATCCTTTGAGTATGAGGTGAGCTCTTAGAGGGTTTTATAAACCCACTTGTTTTAAGCTTTTAAGTTATGGTATTATGAGCTATTTTGCTAGATTCATGCCTTAATCCCATGTTGGCTTGTAATACATGAATTGTTATGTGTTACCTTGTTCATATGTCATAGAAATCCATTCCCCTAAGTTGCTTGATGATTGGGGATGTATGGGTTAGTCTAGGAGGCAAAATTTTGTGTGCTGCTGAAGCCAAAATCGTGCTCCGATTTATGGGCATCGTGCTACGATTTTATGTCCTGTTTTTCAATGAAGTTTCGCATAAAATCGTGCTCCGATTTTCCCAAATCGTGCTCCGATATTGGCCCTCCCTCAGCATTATTTTCGTGAGCTTTGGCTTGGAAATAGGGAAGGATAAGGGATAGGCATGGCATTAGGAGATGTATACTTGTACTCCTAAGTTATATAGATATGTTTAGGGATTGGTAATGGGATTATTTATTAGTAAGTGAAGTTCCTACATTCCCATAACCATGTGCAAACTTAAGAACAATGAGAGTATGAATGATTTATCAATCATAGTTATAGGCATGTTTATAGTGTTGGATCTCCAACAATTATAGGAGGCTTATGAGAACGATAAGCCAGGTTATAGATTACAGGTTATAGATTACCGGATTGTTATAGAATCAAAGTAACAGATTATATGTTCATACGTTAAAGTTAAAGAATTAAAGATTAAAGGCATTGGCGTGCTTACACGTTTTATAGTGGCGTGCTTGCACGTTTTATAGTGGCGTGTTCATCAGACTCCGGGATTCGCCGGATGGGACTTCTCCGAGAGGGTTGTCCACACGTTTTATAGGGAGTCCGGTGTTAGCCTGATATGATAGGAGTTTCACCGGTTTATAGGGAGACGTATCTCGGGGTTGCTCCACCCGGGGTGCCCTCCGTAAAATGAACTCAGATAATTGTTTGTTCAACGCTAACAGCTAACATAAAACTGCTATCGAACTGTTTATATGTTTTATGTTTTACAGTTATAGTCAAAGTTACAGTTACAGTTATAGTCACAGGAAACATACAGTTATAGTTATAGACAGTTATCAGAAAGTGATCCTAGGTCCTCCCCTCGATCACTAAGTCATAGATACAGACATGATCACAGTTATGGATTTAGGCAATTATAGTTATAGTCATAGGCCGTTATGGCAATGGTTATAGACAGTTACAACAAAGGTTATAGGCAGTTTAAGTTATAGTTACAGAAGAACTTATAGTCATAGACAGTTAAAGACTTGGCGATCATAGGAAATCCCCGAGATTGCCAAGGTAGGCATGGCGACCCTAGGTTCCCTGTGGTTGCCAACAGTAGGTTGGGTAGAGCTCACTGAGACATTATGTCTCATCCCATTCCTTCTGGTGCAGGTTTACAGGTAAGTCAGAGGTCCGTGACGAAGATCTTCAGAGAGGTACTGGATGGAGTACAGTTGCTCGTTGTGTACCAGCTCAGGAGCTTGATGGATATAGTATAAGTATTGTTATAGTATTGGATTTTTGTACAGACGAGTAAACTTGTATTCAATCTTTTGTGATGTAATATTATTAATATTGAAATTTTTAAATGTATCCAGTATCAGTTTAACGCACATGCTAATATACTAGTTAAAGTTAGTATGGGTGTTACAATTGGTATCAGAGCAGGTCGATTCAGACCGTGCCATGGGTCATTTAAGATTCAATAAAAGTAGTGAAATCATTGGGTTCCAGATGTTGTTCTAAATGTTATGTCTAGTTGAGCCTGATCAACTCAGTCTAGTATATGACAGTTAGGACAAATATCCGAGAGCTGAATGTGACCAAGGAGGAATGAAGTGTTCAAAGGGTGAAGGTTAAGACGTCAGTTTTTAAGACGGAAATTGGCGAGGTATTTAATAGCAAAGGATGGTTCTCTAACGGTGAAGTAACTGAGCCAGTTAATGGCAAAGTCTCAGAATTATAAGAGGTATTTAAGAGTAAGGTCAAGTACCTTAACTGGTTGGACGCATCCTTGGGCGATGCCTTCTCTGAGGAGATGTGTAGAGTAAAGAATTATAGAATACACTGAAGAATGATTTGGAATCCTAACGGAAACCGTAATTAGGAAAGTTAAAGTGAATTGTACAATTAGAGTTTTAATTCCGGCTGCAGATGCAAAGGATTGTGATACCACACCTAGCGACTTGGACTGAGGAATGAAAAGTTAATTATTGGAAGCTCTGGACTTTCAGTAAGGATAGAGAGTGTAAGAATGGAAGGACTGGCGCACTTGACCGGATGAGATTTTGATATCTGATAGGTAAGAGACTCATTTATGGATTAAGCGAATTAATGAACAGATGGAACAGGTTACCTTCCTTTATTGTGGATCATCAAGATACTTGGTATGAGGAACGCGAGTTTATCAACAAGTGAAGGAAACCCCGGTAAGGGTATGAAGTAAAGGTTGAATTTTATGTTGTCGGATTATAGCAGACCGCTTTCAAGGATTAAGTAGGAATTAGCTAAGAACTATTTTGAGGCTCTGGCAACAGGAAGAACGTCACTTATATATATAAGTTACAGTTAAAGTATGGTTGAAGTTAAGGAGTTCTATATTCTCTTTCGATGGGCTCCTTGCATACGTATTCGGGTAAGCCGACAAAGATCACACTATGTTGGTATGTGTTAAGATGGTAGAAAATACATACTTTGGATTGTTCGAAACCATGAAGAGGGCAACGGTCGAGAAGTCAGATGGACTATTATTCAGATAACAGGATTAGAATGGAATTGTGAATACAGTAATGAGTTATAGGAAGGATCCAATGGAAAATGTTAAGTATTGAAGCTTACAGATTTATTAATCGGGTATTCGAAGAGGTGTATCACATGTTTGAATTTACAGGAGAGCTGGTAAAAGTTGAGTTCTATCCAGACGGATTATTCCCGGAGCAATCCGAGAAGTAACCAAGAGTTATGTTAGATTTATGTGGACCTAAGTGTCTTGGAAAAAGGTTGTGGATGTGAAATCCCTACGGATAAC
The DNA here is from genome assembly GCA_018208015.1 of Medicago ruthenica. NCBI lineage: Eukaryota > Viridiplantae > Streptophyta > Magnoliopsida > Fabales > Fabaceae > Medicago > Medicago ruthenica. Next base: position 29,171,474 of record CM031376.1, read on the forward strand.
TACAGGATGAGACTCGATTCATTAATCGATTAAGTATATGAAAGACGAGAGTATCCGGAAGTCATAAAATGTTTCTAGAAGTTACCACAAGTAAATAATGTATGAACTTAAGTTGTTTTAACAGGAGCATCGTTGGGCTCGTATTTAATGTTAAAGACTGTTTATAGATTTCGGTGTACTTCCGTGAAAGTAAGAACATTGCTTATGTCCGAAAGGAAATTCAAAGTCAAAGGATTGGCTAAAGAGATTTTATATGGTAATAGTGGTGTATTACTTCTATCTCAAGGTGAATTGAGAAAATCAGAGTTGCGCAGCGGAGAAGTAATCCAATCATGAGTTAACAGACAAATTAGAGCTGAAGTTTAGAAAAAAAAAAAGGATGTTTGTGAAGTCCTTGCCAGATGAATTATAGGAAAGGTATTCAGGGATTAATTCACAAGCTACAGAACATGTGTAAGTAGTGATGACTTGAACTTATCATCAGTTCTAACAGGAAATTTTAAGAGATAAGTCGAGGAATATTTCGGACCTTGAAACTCTTGAGAAATGAGAATTGAAGCAGTTTAGAAATTCAAAGGATGTGTTCTAACGCAGTGAGTACATGGCGAAGGAAGCCACAACTAAAACGGTAATTTAGCTGTTTAGCTCAGTAACTTAAAGTTAATTTGAGTAGTAAGTTTAACCAAAGAGGAATTATGCCGTGGCATACAGTTATTCCGCATCGTATCCGCGTTATGCTAGCATGTCGCATGTAACAGGCATGTAACAGGTTATGATTAGTATTATGTATACTGATCAGGCAGAGTTTATGCTACTTAGATAGTAGTGTAACATATTTTATAGTCATGTGACATGTGGGTGTAACCATGGTACGCAGTCGGTAATGTTTTAACAGGAAAGTCTTAAGCAGATCAGGTTTGTTGTTATTGAACAAATCTCAGTTGAGGAGTTCAGAAATTCTTGAACTTAATATTAATAGTTAAAGGAAGGAAATGTCTTACACAGATCAGAAGAGTACTCATAGTTTACAGTAAAAGACTACGTGAATTGAAATTATGAATTAAAGGATTCAGAGTTTAAGAGTGCTATTTTGATAACGAACAGAATAGAGTTTTCTTTTCGAAAACGGAGAATGTCCTTGGACAAAATAAGTTATAACGCCAACGGAATATAACCATAATTTATGTTATGGGATTGTGTATGTTCAAAGAATACAAGTATGAATCAAAAGTTAAGAGAGTGACCTTGGTTGACGTGGTTTTGTCTCAAGTATAAGTTGATTAAGTATGGTGTCCCATTAGTTGGACAATGACGAGGCGGCGTACTGTGTACCCGATAGGAGTGTACACGTACTCGATCATGTATAGAAGCTATGTGCTATGGATAATATTATATGATGGTATGTGAGACGGCTTATGTTACACGTCACTTGTACTAAACTTTCATAAGTTGAAATTATTGGTAAAGCAAGTATTAATTCCCATGAGTAAGGAATATCTTGATTGAAGTAAGATTGTCAGAATCATAGAGAGAAGAAAACCCTAAGACCTTTAACTACGTGTTATCGTTGATTAATTAAATGGGAGCAGGAGTGGCTCATAAGATTTCTCGAGCCTTAAGGTTTCCCGCAGTGGGAATGTGAACAATGTACATGGTTGAGATAACAGTTACATCAGGATGTCAAAGAGAAGTGAACTTGTACCATAAGTTCAGCCACCACTTTGAAATTAAATCGTGGAGGTAGTTGTAATAGACTTTATTCCCGTTTGAGAATACTTAATATCAGATGTTTTTCACTGCAAGACTAGTCTATATGAAGAATGATACGAATGTAACAGTAAAAAGGGTCGTCTTGCGAGGCGAAAGTTAAAGACAAAAGTTCTTTCGAATTAAAAGTAAAGTAATAGATTCCTCGGAAAATTGGAATAATTGAGGAAAATCAGAATGACTCGACGACTTCAGGTTAATATGGATATGTTGGTTCAGATAACCATACGCCTTAACAGATAATAATTATGTAATATACGTTAGACCTATCGGCAGGAAAGAGATTGTCTTATGTTATGATGTACAGTGATGGGAATCATGGCTAAAGAACAAGTTTTAACCAATATGGTTTAATCGAGACGCGTGACTAATTTATATGTCAGACATTAGAGTTGCCATGGAATCCCAATAAGCAAGAAGAATTGGAAATTTTCATAGTAAAGAAAGAGGTAGGAAGAATTTATTTTACAGGATTTCATAAGGATTATCTAAATTTCGAGGACGAAATTTCTTTTAAGGGGGGTAGAGTGTAATAACCCGCTCAGAGGCATCAGTTAAACGTGTTAGAAACTTCGTTTGCAAGCAATGGCAAGATTGTAATTTGAGAAGTGGCATTGTTGTAATTAAGGGGAAAAGGCTTATTGGATAAATATGGAAATTGCAAGGCTTTCTACTCATTTTTCTTTCCTTCAAAAATCTGAATTTTCCCTTCCTTTTCTCCTCATTTTCGCCCCATCCTCCCCACTACCTTCATCATCAAATCATCATCCTTTGAGCTAGCAACTTCTCCCAAAATCTTTGTAAGATAATCAAGCTTTGTTGGTGAAACTTGGAGCAAGGAAAAAGCCAAGAAATAGAAGTTGTTTGAGTAGAGATTTGGAGCTTGAGCTAGGGTTTGGACTCTTGACTTAGCAAGCAATCCTTTGAGTATGAGGTGAGCTCTTAGAGGGTTTTATAAACCCACTTGTTTTAAGCTTTTAAGTTATGGTATTATGAGCTATTTTGCTAGATTCATGCCTTAATCCCATGTTGGCTTGTAATACATGAATTGTTATGTGTTACCTTGTTCATATGTCATAGAAATCCATTCCCCTAAGTTGCTTGATGATTGGGGATGTATGGGTTAGTCTAGGAGGCAAAATTTTGTGTGCTGCTGAAGCCAAAATCGTGCTCCGATTTATGGGCATCGTGCTACGATTTTATGTCCTGTTTTTCAATGAAGTTTCGCATAAAATCGTGCTCCGATTTTCCCAAATCGTGCTCCGATATTGGCCCTCCCTCAGCATTATTTTCGTGAGCTTTGGCTTGGAAATAGGGAAGGATAAGGGATAGGCATGGCATTAGGAGATGTATACTTGTACTCCTAAGTTATATAGATATGTTTAGGGATTGGTAATGGGATTATTTATTAGTAAGTGAAGTTCCTACATTCCCATAACCATGTGCAAACTTAAGAACAATGAGAGTATGAATGATTTATCAATCATAGTTATAGGCATGTTTATAGTGTTGGATCTCCAACAATTATAGGAGGCTTATGAGAACGATAAGCCAGGTTATAGATTACAGGTTATAGATTACCGGATTGTTATAGAATCAAAGTAACAGATTATATGTTCATACGTTAAAGTTAAAGAATTAAAGATTAAAGGCATTGGCGTGCTTACACGTTTTATAGTGGCGTGCTTGCACGTTTTATAGTGGCGTGTTCATCAGACTCCGGGATTCGCCGGATGGGACTTCTCCGAGAGGGTTGTCCACACGTTTTATAGGGAGTCCGATGTTAGCCTGATATGATAGGAGTTTCACCGGTTTATAGGGAGACGTATCTCGGGGTTGCTCCACCCGGGGTGCCCTCCGTAAAATGAACTCAGATAATTGTTTGTTCAACGCTAACAGCTAACATAAAACTGCTATCGAACTGTTTATATGTTTTATGTTTTACAGTTATAGTCAAAGTTACAGTTACAGTTATAGTCACAGGAAACATACAGTTATAGTTATAGACAGTTATCAGAAAGTGATCCTAGGTCCTCCCCTCGATCACTAAGTCATAGATACAGACATGATCACAGTTATGGATTTAGGCAATTATAGTTATAGTCATAGGCCGTTATGGCAATGGTTATAGACAGTTACAACAAAGGTTATAGGCAGTTTAAGTTATAGTTACAGAAGAACTTATAGTCATAGACAGTTAAAGACTTGGCGATCATAGGAAATCCCCGAGATTGCCAAGGTAGGCATGGCGACCCTAGGTTCCCTGTGGTTGCCAACAGTAGGTTGGGTAGAGCTCACTGAGACATTATGTCTCATCCCATTCCTTCTGGTGCAGGTTTACAGGTAAGTCAGAGGTCCGTGACGAAGATCTTCAGAGAGGTACTGGATGGAGTACAGTTGCTCGTTGTGTACCAGCTCAGGAGCTTGATGGATATAGTATAAGTATTGTTATAGTATTGGATTTTTGTACAGACGAGTAAACTTGTATTCAATCTTTTGTGATGTAATATTATTAATATTGAAATTTTTAAATGTATCCAGTATCAGTTTAACGCACATGCTAATATACTAGTTAAAGTTAGTATGGGTGTTACAGTTATAGTCGAGTTTTGTAAAGACATCGTTCAAAAAGTCATAAAGGGCAAAAGAATGGAAAAACCCTTGTAACCATATAAATCCACCTGAAACAGACAATCATGTGATCATTCTGTGTTTTTTACAAGTTTATCATTAATGATGTCTGGCATTGTCGTTACAGACGTTCTGGTCAGATGAAATGGAGCAAGGAGTGAAGAAACCAAGGAGTCAGCTACTGTGAATCTCGTATCATAGGCTATGAGCCCCACATCGTGAGAGGGGGACCATTAAGTAAGGTGTTCGCCCCTATCTATCTTGTATCGCAGGCTATGAGACATGCATCACAAGAATAGAACGAGAGGTCAAGGGGATCAATTATATAGTTCTAGTATCGCGAATATGAGACTCGCATCGCGAGTCAACTTTCCATAAAACTTAGCGAAACAACCGCCTATAACTATTGGACCCCTAGGTTATTGAAAAACACAAATTCTGACGAGCATGTGAAGGCAGAAATGCCATTTCAAAAAGATTTGAGTGACCGGAGCCATTCGGAAGTCAAGGAATCATCAACTGGTGATCCTTTTCTAATGCTTCCTTATTCATATCTAGTTTGGTATGTTTAGACGCTATGAGTAACTAATCATCTCTAGGTTAGGTCACGAAAGAGGAACTTCCCTGAAATTATTTGATTATGTAACTTTAAATGATTCTATAAATTTCAATTGATTACTTTGCTACTTAATTTAATTAATATTGTTCTTAATTCTTTTTATGCGTTTATGAACGTCCATAAATCGATTTAGGTCACAATGATTATTCGCCCTAAATTTGTTGGCTTGGCCTATTTAGGCATTCAAGTATTGATTAGATTTAGACATAGACTAACGATAATTGTTACTTACTTTGACGTTCTTAAACCTTCAAAGTTATGGGCTCATCTAGGACATTTGGGAACACTAACCGTTGGCCTATATATTTTGTTCAAAAGTATTAAAATTAACTAATAAATAACAATGTACTCATAGATTGTAGTTACTCAAAGAATTCATTGAAGGAAATCTGACATGACGTAGTTATTTCTTTCTCTCTTAAGAAATTAGAACGAACCACGTTGCCAAGAGCAAACCCTCGATTTTATTACAAATAACCTAATCATAATCGCACTAATAAAGTTGAAACTAAACAATCTTTATATAGACGAACTCTTTTATAAATATTGCTACTTGTCGACACACTAATACATTTGTTAGTATAAAGGAACAAGTACTATAGTCACTGGGATCCTTAAAGAGTGAGACGTGAAAGAGGGATAAGAAGAAGAAGAAAAAATAAAATATAGTATTTTGGAAACATAAAAAATTTGTGGAGATGGAATTTTTATTTTATATTTTGTCAAGGGAAAAAAAATAGGTATGAAGTATACCTATCATGGACCCTCTATGAAGGGAACTAGCCTCAAGCACAATGTGCGGATAGGGAAGAGCCCAAAAAGAAAAACATTACTTACACGCATGACGCATGTTCTACCTATGTCGAAAAAATGTTGTAGGTACATGTTATAGGATAACTATTTTTTCACACACTATAACATTCATAATTATTAAAATAATACTCTCCAAAAAGGCATTGAAAAAGATGTAAAAGGGTAATTTTTTAACCTAGGAAAAGGGTCATAAAAGATGGCAATCGCAATCCCCAAGTATATAGTATGAACTTCTCAAGTTTTAACTGCAACTATACAGTTTTATCAATGTTTGTAAACATACACAGAACTATTCAAACGACATTGCCTTTTTAGACAATGTCAATGGAAAAGTTTAATCCTGCAGGTTGTTGAATGAAACATGTATGTACCTACCTATCATTAAAGGCATTGAAATGAAAGTGAAACATTTGATCCAATAGGGAACTTATTGGTTAACTTGAGAGACAAGACAAGAAGAAACAACTCAGACAAACCCCTAACATAGTGCATATAGCCACTACTATATTTTGGTCCCCCCACACACCCCTCCCTTGTGTCAATCATACAATCCTTTCATATGGTATGAAAAATTAAATAACTCAATAACCAATCTAGTCTCCTATAATTGTAGAATTAGAAAAACTTAGCCCCTGAAATTAACAAAATTTTGAAATTATTTCCAAAATTGAAAGAGTTTCAATCATATTACTCGAACCGAGACAATGTTAGAGACAAATTTGACGGATGGAATGGAGAAATTTTTTAATTACATGTCATTTACAAAAAATCATATCCAAGTTGTATGACGCAAACGATAAAAGGACTAAATCAGAGATTCCCTTAAAAAAACCGAATTGAACCAGAAAACTTTTTTGCTGCCTTTTTAATTGCACACATTGATATAAAAAGAACGGATTCGGGTTGCGTGCACTGTAACCTTAGGCAATCCAAATTTCAAAGCTGATTTTGATCATATTTTTTAAAACCTAAAATATCAAGCTTGAAATCTGGACTTTCCAGATGATCCAGATGTGGCTGAGTGCGTGCAGTCACGAGACTGTTTGTGACCGCACACAACCTAGATCTAAAAGGGACCATGCATCAGATGGTGGCAGATGAGTACCCTATTGTGCTAGCACTCCTCCTTTGAGACTATTAATTAAAAGGCTTAAAAACAGGTAAGCATGTAGCAATAGAGCTGTACAAGGAACCCACATAGAAGCACTATCTGTAAGTAGTGACCCCATCAAATATGCAGGTTCTTAATAATCCAACTGCTCAAAGAAAAAAGATACATTTTTTTTGTCATTATTGCACATGAAATGATACAAAAATACACAACAAATACCTGTACTTTCCTATTTCTATATACTTAAAAATATGAAATGAAATGCAAGGAGTAATTGTTTCCATAGAATTTTAAATCCATTATATATGTCCCTACCTACAAACTATGCTCCCCTAAGAGACTATATATCCATATACCATTCAAAATAATGTCTTCAGTTATGCATTATATGCAAAATATTCTGCAGTAAAATGAAAAAAAATCTTTTACTTTAAACCATCAGAGGTTAAGTCATGTTGCATGAAACTAAATCCTTAGCTGATATCCGGTTGTAACATCGGGAAGAACACCCAACTATTCACCGATTTACCTTCCTTTCCATCAACTTTCTTGTTAGTCCACCACGAGGAACCATTCGCAGACGTACCAGAAACGTCGCCTTTTCTGTTGTCGAAATTGAATTCTTTGGAAGAACTAACAGAGTTACGCTTAGGACAGCAATGTTCTCCTCCTATTGCTTTCCCTGAACACACATCACAACAACTATTGGTTTCTTTTAGTATCTTTTCTCTGTCAATAGGGTCTTTAGCTAGTATACCCTGTGAAGAACTCGACATGTTTCGAAGTAATGCTCCTGTTTTATTTGCAAGACATCGTGCAACATCTTCACCGGTTAATTCAAACGAAACTCTGTGATCGACTAACGTAGCATTAGTTTGAGATCCATGATCTGAGTTCGCAACAGATACACCCTCAGAAATTTGGTTTTGCACGTCGATGCTGTCTCGATTGGTTGGGCCAACGCCATCAGGAGTCAAAGAGCCTGAGCCTAACCTCGAGTCCTGCCCTAAACCGTCAGGTGTCGCACACCCGGAACCTAATCGCGAAGCATGTGAAACACCATCGGGTGTCAAAGATCCCGAACCAAGTCTTGAACCTTGTCCTGTACCATCTGGTGTTAAGGATCCGGAACCTATCCTTGGCATCCATCTTCGAGTGGAGAAGTGTTCGAAACCTAAGATCTTTGGTGCTTCCCCTTTGCGCAATTCAAGTGACGATCGTCTATCGGGGAAAGGGGTAGAGGTGCCAGAAGTTGAAATAACAGATCCAGGTGATACAAGTTGAGCACCAGGGCTTCCGGGATATTGTTGATAAGGCTGAAACTCGTAATTGTATAATGCAAACTTGTGGTTACTTTTACGAGCTCGGTCCAGCGAAGATGCCAACAATTGAGCAAATGGAACCTCAGGAGATGACGGTGTTGTCATCAGTACAGATTCAGGTGGAGGAGTAAAATTAGCAGTTGATGGTTCGGTCGTGAAGTTGGAAAATACCGGCGGTGAAACCAACTGTGTCTCATAGGCATATGGGCCAATGGTAAACATCGATGCAGGACCACTAGTAGAGTAAGCATTGGCAGAGAGAGAGCTGAGTGAAAGTAATCCAGCTGCCGGTGAGTGAGTAGATGATGGCGGATCTGATTGGAGAAAAGATGCAGGAGAAGACGGAGGAGCAATGAAAGGAATTACAATGGCAGTTGAAGGATTTGGTGCGGCATTAGCGACTGGAACTGTTGGTGCAACAGGTTCAGGAACAAGGACAGCATGGCCAATTCGCTTGCTAGTTTTATTATGAGATCCAAAGCAAGATGGCAGGCTAAAGCAGCTTCCCCAGCGTTTTTTCTGCAGCTAGCAAAGAAGCAATTGTAAGAAAAAGATGAAACAGAATCGAAATTCTACAACGTAATTACAGAGAAAGAAAAATGATATACTTAAAGAGTGAAGTTCATGTATTTGTAATAATTAAATGAAAACAGCCAAATATTACAAAATCTCTCTCAATGAAGCATCAAATAATTTGACATATTACTCCATTATCAATTTGGTAATTTTATCACACATATCTAAAGCGAGTCGATTATTTCAGGACACAATATTACAGGAAAGGAATACTCATTAGAATTTTATCTGCCAGAATAAGCACACATTGAATTACTCTAAAGCTCTTCATGTACTTGTAACCTTCTGAGATTTCCTATAGTATGTAATGAGAAAAGGGTGTTTTAGAAAATTAGATTCATCAACCTATCCATTTTATAGGAAAGTAGAAGAAAGGCTTAAGTTTGCCATAGCAGCACTATAGCGCAGCGGAATTTTAACAAATCGCTATGATTCTACGATACGGATTAAGTACAAAGCACTATGAAATAGTGGCTATAACAAAGTGTCATTGCATAATTTGAATAAACCGCTATTTTCTGCAATCCAAGTTTGCTATGTCTCTCAAATGTTTGATTTGATATTTTAGCTACTTACATCAAAGATATCATATTATGTAATGATGAGATGAAAACTAAGCTTCATTGCCAGCTGGAATGGGAAGGGAAATATTTCAGCATATATTTCAGACATCAATTCTTGTAAACTTACTAAATGATCTGCTATCAGACCCGACAAAAGAGATTCGCTATTGCTTACGGAAGCTTTGCAGTACAAATTTGAATGAAAACATTGCGACAACGGTTTAAATTTTAAAAAAAAACAAACTCAATTAAAATAAGAACATAATACTGTTTAAATCAAATTGTCATTTTTCGCAATTTTTCGGAATACGGTTACATCCTGTTTATCGTTTTCCCGGCCAAAAACACGCATAATAAATACAGAACATAAATTCTTGAAAGCATATCAAAGATCCCCATCATGGATAGATTGCAGTTTATTGGAAGAACTCTAAGAGGCATGTGAAGATTTAATTAAAGTGAGTCCAAAGTCATTATAATCACAATTTTTAATCTTCATTAGAACTATGTCAATAGTAAAAAAAAATCAAAACACAATGCTTAAAATTACATCCAAATTATCAAGACAATGAAACAAAATTCATAGAATCGTTATGCATCAAAATTTTAACTCAAAATCTTCTCCAAAATAAATCCTTTCTCAATTAAACTATGCACTGTGTTGAAAATAACATGCTTTGAATAGCATCACACCAAAAAACTGCAGATTAACAAAAAAATTGAATTCAACACTAAAATTAGTATTTACTAATAATAATAGAATTAAACACATCATACATAAGTGAATCAATCAAACTTCATGGAATGCACAAAACATTAAAAAAAAAATTACTATTTTAAAAATTAATAATTATATAATTCATGGTTGCTTCTATCTTTTCAGTTGCAAATTGCAATCATAGTCTTTCACTAATTATAGAAAAAAAGTACACTCAAGATCCAAATTCATAATTTTCCTTCTTTTCACACTTTTTGTAAACCAAATCAAAACAGTTAAAGAAATATTAAAAAATAAATAATAAAACATGAAAAGAAAAAAGTGATTCAAATCTTTCAACGCAAGTAAAAAAAGAAACAAACTTTCATCGGTATGAACTCAGACTTCAAGTTCGAGATCAACAATTCTTTATCAGACATTACTTATCTGACCGGACCGGTAACCATAAACTTTCTCTTAAGAATCCGAGGGTTAAAAATAAAAAAATAAAAAAGCTGAAAATAAAAAAAATAAAAAAAAAACACAAAACACAAGATCCCATGATTTTCTCTTTTTGGCACGTTGTTATCCTCGAAAACCAAAAAGAGTATCGAAAATCGAAACGAAAACGAGGAAACTGTGTCACACGTACGAGGAAATAAAAAACTGAATATTTCTAGATAGATAGATAGATAGAGAGAGAGAGAGAGAGAGAGAGAGAGAGACGAACCGGAGAGGAAGTGGGTTGGACACGTGATTCAGCGGAGACGATGGCGGTGGCGGCAGCGTTAACAGTATCGATGCTGTTGTTGTTTAGGCTACCCATGATGAAGGGTGGGGATGGTTTTTCCGGTGACCGGAGTTAGGGGGTTGACGGTGGTGGAATGAGTTTGCGGTGAGATGCAATCATGGAGAGAGAGAGAGAGAGAGAGAGAGAGAGAGAGGGAGAGAGAATGGAAAGTAATGTATATTAGAGAGAGTGTTGTTTTGTGTATGTCATGTGGTGTGGTTTTGTTTGTGTGATTGATTACTCAACATGGAAATGGAAATCGACAATGAATAGTACTTTTTTAATCCTTTCAATTTTATTTTTGTCATAGAATAAACAATCAATTTACGTTTTAACGATGATTATTTTAAAATTTTGATACATTAAGGGACTATAGTGAAAATTTATTACACATTTAATGATTAAAATGACTATTAACCCGAAATTCAACTTATAATGCAATATCGCTATAAATTGAGTAAAGCTTACGGGAACTATAAACTATCATTTTCTTGTTAATTTAGTCTCTGACCTATTAACATCAATTAAGAGGTCCTTATATTATACTCATATCCATCCGTTTGTTGCTTCAAATTGTGTCCAAATTTTTTAATGTATATATTACATTTTTTAAAAAAATATATACTTTTGTTAATAGGCTTAAATATGTAACAAGTCCCTGTAAGTTGGCGCGTTTTTGGTTTTCGTCCTTGTATCTTTTTTTGTTGCGAAACAACCCTTGTAAGTTGTTAACTTTTTACAATTGGTCCTTATCGTCATATTCCGTCAAAAAAAAGTTGTGTTGGCTAACGGAGGCACACGTGTCACATGCTGAGATGGCAAAAGACGCTTATGTGGCATGAAGGATGAATAGTGGCGTTATACGAGGGACTAAAACCAAAAACGAATTTTTACATAGGGATGATATTAAAAAAACGTAATCATCAAATTTTGAAATTTAAAAACATATCTTTCCACCTTATTCCTCTCTCTGTTCTTTCTTTCTTCTTCATTCATTCCATGTCCAGGTGCTCATAGTTGTTACAACTTCACCATTTCAGCTTAAATTCATTACATACGCAACATAAAAATACCAAGATAAAATCAACAGAACCATAAACAAGTTTGTCTTCTTTCTTGAGTGTTGCAGCTTCTTCTTCAACTTCTCATTTTTGTTTATTCCCAATTCTTTCATTACAATAGTCCAATCTTTGAGAAGCTCTTCACAATTACAATCACATGGAAGCTTATTGACATATGATTGTGATGCTTCAGTTGCTGCTATTGGACGAAAATATGGAGTATGTCCTTCAATTTCATCATCCCATATGAACAACTTACAACTACTAGCACCCTAAAACAAAATCAAACATATGCATCTTGTAATTACATTAAATTGTGCGAAAATAAATAGAAAACAAAGTATTGTAACAACAAACTCACCATAAAGGTTGGACATTTCCAATATCTCCTTTTAGGGTTGTCATGTGAATTGGAGATGAACATCCTCGCATTATTTTGTTGCAACCACATATAGGCAACTCATTTGATGATGATTGAGAAATGGAATGAGAAGACATTGTTTGAAGGAATCCTCTTAGGCGCAAACTATGAGCAGTTGGGCATGGAAGGAATGAAGAAGAAAGAAAGAACAAAGAGAGGAAGAAGGTGGAAAGATATGTTTTTAAATTTCAAAATTTGATGATTACGTTTTTTTAATATCATCCCTATGTAAAAATTCGTTTTTGGTTTTAGTCCCTCATATAACACTACTATTCATCCTTCATGCCACATAAGCGTCTTTTACCATCTCAGCATGTGACACGTGTGCCTCCGTTAGCCAACACAACTTTTTTTTGACGGAATCTGACGTTAGGGACCAATTGCAAAAAGTTAACAACTTACAAGGGTTGTTTCGCAACAAAAAAAAAGATACATGGACGAAAACCAAAAACGCCCCAACTTACAGGGACCTTTTACATATTTAAGCCTTGTTAATATTATCAGTTTGTTTTGGAATATGAAAAGGGATATTGAATGCATTTATATATAAAGGGTAATTTAGTAATAGTCACACGCATTTCAAACAAATTTACTTCAACGATCGCCTTAAGAAATTTATAATAATTTTTTTTTACATGAAGCAACTATCTCATTTCATTCAATAAAATATTTGGGATACAATTAGGTGATTCAATGAATAAGTGGAAACTATCAAGAGATGTGGCCGCCCTAGCAAGACTATAAGCGACCTCATTGTCTTGTCTCATACTAAACTCAACCTTCAAGTTTGTGAAAAGATGAAGTATTGCTTTTTTATTTTGTTTTTATAAAATAAATATCAACCCTTAAATTTAACTTTGCCACATGTCTTGCATCCAAACTCTAAATAGATTAAATAAAGAATTACCTAAATAGAGCATACCTAAACTCGTGTTGAACGAGTGTATGAAACATCAATTAGTGTAAATATCAATGTTGAAAGAAAAATAGGAGCAATGCATCATTCATCGTCTCTCTTTCTATGTGTCATGGTTCGGTTCACTTGCAGGTTATGTATAAAATGGACTAGTAAAAATATTGGTTCATCATGGACCACTTTTTTTCCACGGTTAGATTAGATCACCTATCAAACCCTTACCATGGTCCACTCATACCAAACCCTTTCTCTTTTTCAAATTTAGTTAAAGTATGCAAGAAAGTTATACTCATTTTCTCATTTTCCCACCTAAACCCAATGGTTCACCGTTCATGGTGGCAGCATCGGTGGGTTTCTTGTTCTTAGTGAGAGTAGTCTTTCGGCTTCTTGTTCTTGGTTTGTATGAGCTAGAATAACCCCAAAGTATTAGGTACCAATTGCATAAGAGGATTTATCACATTGCATAAAGATTCAAAAGCCAACATTAAGATTGGATGCTCTAAGATATTATCTCTCGGGTTTGATGAACTAAAGAGTATAACTTTTTGGATTATAGCTTAATCGTTTAACTAATTCAACTGCGATCGAAATCAATGACATATATATAATAAATAGAAAAATTATTGGATATTATCATTTATTTTTCCCTCATTTCAAATTTGATGTTAACACTAGTGAATAAAGAGCAATTTATAAAGAAACGCATATCTTATGAAAGATTCGAAACTAAAAAAAAAAATCATTTGTCCAATTTAAGCCAATTGTAGTTTACATCTTCACGTGGGATTAATGTTCTAGTAGTATCTAAATCATTTGGATCTCAATTAGCACAAAATAAAAAATTCTATCTCGAGTGCAAGTGGAAGTAGAAATGAGATTTATTTAAGAATAAATTATATAGTTGTACTAAATAATAATATTACTATTTGGTCAAAAAATAATAATATTACTAACAACAACAATAATAAATCCCCTAAAAAAAATCAATGATAACTATTATTGGGTTATGAGGAGATTTGGGATGATCCACGTTAGATGAGGCGAGTGAATTAAATACTACTCCTTCTGATTATATTTATAATCAAAAAACTATTTTTTTAGATTTATTAAATATCTAATATATTTGATATATATTATAAACGAAATACATTAAATATTCAATGAATCTAAAAACTAATTTTTTATTAATAAAAAAAAATCTTAAAACATTGCTTTTATGAATCATTTTATTCATGTGTTGCTAACTTGCGATGCAACAATCTCTTTCAACCTCTCAACTTAATAAAAAAAATTTCTTAAAACATTGCTTTTATGAATCCTTTTATATATGTGTCGCTAACTTGCTATACAACAATCTCTTTCAACCTCTCAAAAAAAAAAAAAAACAATCTCTTTCAAGTGCGAGTCTACTTTATTTATTTGGTTAAGTTTTTTCATCTACATACACTTACTTTATCATTGTAAAATTTCAACGCAAAAAGTCAAATTCTTTAATACCCACCAACTCTAATACCACATTTTGATAATGAGAGAAACAACTACACAAATAAATTCAAGATCACTCTTAATCCAAAATCTTAAACACAAAATTTATGAGCCCTCGCTACTAGAAACTATCGATTTTCCTGCGGAATTACCTGCGGATTTTGGTTCCTAGGTAATACCTTCATGGGTAATTGTTTCCTTAGGATTTTAGGATCCGCAGGAAAGGTACATCCGCAGGAAACATTCGGTCACTGTTTTCCTACCCGTTAGCATTTTCCTACAATCGTACTCGCAGGAATTTCCGCTGCAAACTACGTAGGAAAGTCTGTAGGAAACGTTAGAGAGAACAACAAATTGCAGGTAAATCCGCAAGAAATTGATTTATTTATTTAAAAAAAAATGCACTTCAATATCTGCTATTAACACCAAATATAGTGTCACACTTCAATAACTTGAACACATGCAAGTGCCTCAAATTGAAATTTTGAAAATAAACAGAAGAAGGTGTAAAATATTAGTATAAGATTCATATATGTTATCAATTTCCAAATTTTTCCAAATTGTAGACATATCTTTATGTTTTTAAACAAAATTTCTGAAATGCAAACCTTCCAAAGAGGAGATCTTCTAGCTACAGTCCAAGTTGGATGGATATCAAATAGAATAAGAAGAAAAAATCAAAATCTGTCACTAGATACATCAAAATTTCATAAATTAATAAGATTTGAGAAATGAATAATGAACATAATTCAAGCATCAGAAAAGAGCATATGTGAAACAAATTATTAATGACTAATGCAATAAATTAATAATAGATCATAGACACCATGAACCACTTGACTTAATCTGAAATGAATAAAACTCACCACATTGCTTCAAAGGAAAGCTTGTAATGTTCGAACAAGAAGGGTCTTGTACAATTCCTCTAAGGTTTTGATGATAACAAAGTATTAAAGAACAATTGGATATACTAATATTTGTTCAAGTGTGCAGGATCATAGATTGTATCCATCAAGTATTGAACATGTACTCCCTCCGTCCCAAAATATAAGCAAAAATTGGTCAACAAAAGTTAATGTATTTGGTTCAAAATTTGTACCAAATACATCAACTTATGTTGACTCATTTTTGCTTATATTTTGGGACAGAGTAGTATTAAAGCATCAGAAGTACAAGAGAAGCTCAAAAGACTATAGTAGAAGATCTAAATAAAGGTCAACCAGAAGTCAACACATTGGATCAGAAGAAAAGGACGCCTCTCAGAAGTTGAAGAGATCATCAAACTCTATGGAGATCATCTGACTCAGAAGACCTAGTCAGACACAGAAGTATCTATCAGACTTGGAAGACCTTCAGACTTCAGAAGCACTAGAGGGACCCCGACTCTATGTCAGATTTGTCGTCTTCTATAGCTTTCCACATCAAAGGATCTGAGTACAATTTTGTCTTCTTCTGACCACGTGTAGAAACAAACAAAGAACTCAAGGGCAATAAGAATAAACATATACTTCCTATTTTAGCAAATGATTTTCAAATGAATGTCTAACGGAACTATCCATATCAGGCAATGACTCAACGTCCTTGTTTTGAAGCTTCTCAATGACTCTTAATGTGTTGGCACTCTTCTCCAACGCAAAACACTTACGATCTTTCTTACCAAACTTTGTATCTTAGAAATCCTAGAGTTGTAAAAAGTCTGTTCATTTGTTCAGTTACACCAATCATTTATATATATCCGGTGTAGAACAAGTTTACTTATATTTGCTGTAAATAACTAGAAGTCTCTTGCTTGTGAAGCTTGAGCATATAAGTCTCTTGGTGAAACCTTGAGCATCAGAAGTCTCTTGCTTGTGAAGCTTGAGCATATAAGTCTCTTGGTGAAACCTTGAGCTATAAAAGTCTCTTAGGGTTGCCCTTTGAGCATTGGAAGTCTCTTGCCTTTGTGCTTGAGCATCAGAAGTCTCTTAGAGTTGTCCTTGAGCATTATAAGTCTCTTGGAGTTATCCTTAAGCATTGGAAGTCTCTTGGTAGTGACCTTGAGCAAAAAAGTCTCTTGCAAGGGTGCTTGAGTATTGGGAAGTCTCTTGGAAGAGCCCTTGAGAAATTGTAATCAGTAATGATTATAATGAAATCTCTTGGAAGTGTAAGGGGACTAGAATACTCTTGTGTTGTGGGAGGAACCATTATAAATTTCTTTGTGTCTGCTCCTTCTCTCTTTGTCTTTATCTTTGTGTTTCTGTACTTATCTGCTGTATTCAGACTCTGAGTCAGAATCTATACACCTCAGATTCTGACCAGTATTAACACCCAGTTAAAGAAACCAGAAAAAGCCAACACAATTCAACCCCCATTCTTGTGTTTTTCTCACCTTCAGTTGGTATCAGAGCATGGTCTGTGCTCTGCCATTTAACTGTGCCACAGTCAAAGATCCAGTGAGGAAAACATGTCTTCTGATAATGAACCTAGCACTTCAGGGAGAAACCACCATGCATCAGTTTACTATGATTACAATACTCTCAAGGTTGAAAGGAACATCTACTCTAAGAAAGCTCAAGTATTAAATGGGAATGCTGCTCAGTTTTCCTGGTGGAAAAGTAAGATTTACAACCACATCATGAGTATTGATGATGCGTTGTGGGATATTGTTGAAGATGGTATTGAGATTGAAGTTGATGTAGAAAGAATGGCACATGACAGAAAGAGTCTGACTGAGGCTCAGAAGAAGAACTACATAAAGCATCATAGGGTGCGTGGAATTCTTGTAGAAACTCTACCTCATTCAGAATACATGAAGATTGTCAACAAATCTACTGCCAAGACTATCTTTGAATCTTTGTGCTCTACTTATGAGGGAAACCAACAAATTAGGGAAGCTAAGGCTAACCATTTGGTAAACCGGTATGAGCTTTTTAGAATGAAGGAAGAAGAAGATATTGAAACCATGTATTCAAGGTTTCAGGTTCTTCAATCTAGTCTCCAGGTTCTGAAAAAGACCTATACTGCATCTGATCATGTTCAAAAGATTCTTAGGAGTCTTCTAGCCAGATTCAGGCCAAAGGTAACAACCATTCAGGAAGCTAGGGAGTTGGATACACTGAGTCTGGAGGATCTTATAAGCTTTGTCAAAAGTCATGAGATTGAGCTTGTTGGAGATAAATCATATGAGAAATTCAAATCTCTAGACCTGATAGTTAAGGACAAATCTATTAAAATTTTTCAGACTACTGTCAAATTAGGCAATGACTCAATGTCCTTGATTTGAAGCTTCTCAACGACTCTTAATGTGTTGGCACTCTTCTCCAACGTCTCTCAAATCTCTGCATATATAAGAAGCTGAAGACCATGAAGAATACCAACAAGACTCTACTATTTTACTGTGTCATTACTTTGTCCATATATAAGTTTAACTTATATATACTAGCATATAATTCCTTAAAAAAAAATACTAGCGTGTGAGTTTATTTATTTATAATATCCAATGATTTGTTGCCAAAGTAATAGAAGATTATTAATTTACTAAGTCAATTTTTTTTTATTAATTTACTCATAGAGAACAAATATGTCTAGTAAAATATGCGAATAATTACTCAT
This sequence comes from Medicago ruthenica, assembly GCA_018208015.1. Taxonomy (NCBI): domain Eukaryota; kingdom Viridiplantae; phylum Streptophyta; class Magnoliopsida; order Fabales; family Fabaceae; genus Medicago; species Medicago ruthenica. The sequence continues at coordinate 29,189,837 of CM031376.1, forward strand.
ATTTGTTATTTTTTGGGTTTTTTTTTTAATACTTTGTGGCTCATTTTGGATACTACTTTGTTGTCATATACCATTCATCTTAATGCTATTATTACTATAGCCAATCCACAAGAAATGAAATGCGACCCAGTTTTTATTTTTATTTTTCCTATTTATTTACACGATTTATTTTATGGATTAAATTATAGTGTCTATTTTTTTTATTCTTTTTATCACATTAAATTTGTGTATAAGGATTTTTTTTATCAGTGTATAAGGATATTTTTTGTCCTTTTAAAAACACACATTTATATTTTTACTCACTTTTTACTCACTTTTATCTTTCTTTCCTTCTACTCTCTCTCATACCAAACAACTAAAACAATCCTCTCACTTTTCACTCTTAATCTTTCCTTCAACTTTCTTTCCTTCAACTTTCTTTTATCAGCCAAACATAGTGTGAGTACTGCCGCAAAATCCTCAGAATTCCTGCGGATTATTTTCTGCATGATGACGTGTTTGAATTCAACTAAGATTTCTTCATGATTAAGATCTAGCAACAAGCTGTGTTAAGGATAAAATAATGATGATGACAACGAAGCTAGTGATTGTTTCAATGCATTCATAAAATTGACCTTTCTATTGGCAAAGATTTACCTTTTATGTCACTCAGTTAAAAAGGTACTATAAATTATGTTGCTATTATTATTATTATGAGTTGTGTGAGATACTACTCGTGATTCACTGCATAGGTTGCTCTGATCATTCACGTGACCCTCGTGATAGTAATTATGTGGTGATAGTAATTATGTGGTAAGGGCCACACATGCTACTGGTAGAACTCAATATTGGGCCAATCAGAAACGTGGATTCAGTAGACTCGTATGATCATTTGACTACATCCAGGTCGTTGGTACAAATCCGACTCTTCTAAAATGAACAATATACTTTAGAGTGTAAAACGAGCTTCATTCTAGAGGAGTTGGATATAAATAAATAATTTAGAGGAGTCGACTCCTATAAATCCGACTCCTCAAAGAAAAAATAATGAAAAGTTTAACATATGAAAAGATGATAATTTTTTTTGAAAGAATAATTTAAATTACTTTTAGAGTGAGAAGAGCGTAATTTACTCTATAATTACTAGCGTCCAGACAAGTAAGGACACTTTGTGTCTGTCTGTCCGCTCTTTTTATTTTGTTAATCCATATAAATTACAAACATTAGTTTTTATGAAATTCTGTTTAAAATTATTTTGATTTTTATTAAATTATAGGTATAGATATTTTGCACTTTGATATTGTAACAAACTATACTTATTTTTACAATGACACCAATAATATATGAAATATAATATAAATTCTTATTTTTTTTAAAATACGAACAATATATCATTTTTATTAGCTAATTTGTTTAAGGATATACTTGGTAGTGAAAAATCCACTCCAAAACTTATAGAGCGGTATTTTTTTTGTGGATTGAGTTTCTTACAGTTTCTCCCGATAACTTATCAGATCACTTAATTCAGTTTGGGAGTTTAGCTGGTATGTCGAAATCAAAGAGATCTCTCTTCACATTGATTTGGTGTGCATGTACGTGGACCATTTGGAAGGAAAGGAATAACATAATTTTTTAAAACAAAGCCTCCTCCGCCTCAAAGCTTCTAGATAATATTAAGCTTCTTTCTTTTTGGTGGTTAAAGGCAAAATCTAAACTTATTGCTTTTGATTATCATCGGTGGTGGCTTAGCCCTTTGTTGTGTGAAGGCATAGGCTGATAGTTTTCTTTCCTTGTTTTGGTTTTTGTGGTTTTGTAACTTTTTGAGCCTCTTCCTCGGTACACCTTGTGATGTGAGGGGAGTGCGGCGTGGCAGTAATATAATTCATTTTGCCTTCTTCAAAAAAAAAAATCCACTCCAAAACCATGTATTCTCTTTATATATAGTAAGATAAAATCATCTATAACAAGAGAATACTTTCATTTATGCTGATTTTTTTTTTCATTTTTAATGTCATTTAAACTATTTTATTTATTATTTTATTTTTTATAATATTATTTAAATTATCAATTAAAAAATAGTAAAATCCAAATAAAATAGGAATGGCCCTTTTTTTAATAAGTTAAACTAACCCATCAAAATTTACAACATGGAGAATCGAATCAGAGACCTTGAAGAAGAACACACTCCACAGATCCAAGCCAACACCACCAGACGATCTCAAATGGGTTAGGAATTGCCCCTTACAACATAAACAATACTAAACATTATAAAAAGTGCTTATTTTAGTCTTTTTGCCAAAAATATTTGAGCATACAATTAAGCGCAATAAAAAACATAAAGAAGCGGATAGACGAGCATGTTAGTGCATATCTATCCTCCAGTAATAGTAAATAACAATGATGGATTTTGAGCTGTTTGCCCTATTTTGTGCCAAAAACAAACACAATAACCAATTTTAATTAAAAGATATGAAGTTGTAAAAAAAATTATTAAATTAAACTAATACGTATTGCTCAAAAAAAATTACAACTAAATAATTTATTAGGCTAAAATATGCATTTCGTCCCTGTAAATATGGCTCGTTTTGCTTTTGGTCCTTGGTAAAAAAAATTTTTTAAAAACACCCTTGCAAAATTTTCTGTCTTTTAAAAAAGCCCCTGACCCCACTTAAGTGATGATATGGCATGGTTTTCGCCACGTGGCAGTTGCTGACTGTGCAACTTTTGCCACGTGGCGATGACGTGGCATGCCACATATATAAAAAAATTAAAAATTAATTTTCGGATTTGGGGGTGGGGTTTCTGCAAATTTTAACCAAAATCGAATATACAAGACACCAAATTCTGCTTCAACTCAACCACACTTCTCCCTCTCATCTCAAGAGCTTATTCTTCCTTTTATCTCCGATCCGAAGTAGAAGTTTCATGTGAATACATGATTTTTTTCTGAGTTTGTCATCTGTGTTGTTATTCATCACTGTTCTGGGTTTTCAGCTCCTTCAAACACGTTTTTAAGGCTTGAAGAAGAATAGTTCCGATTTCACCTTTACCCAAAATTTCACTCACAAAAGTTCCAACTTTAATAGACAACAATTCCGATTTTTAAGAAAATTAAGGTGAAGAAGTCAGTAAAAAGTGGTGATTTAAAAAAAGGGTATTGAAACACAGAAATCAAACCAAAATCTAGAAGTTTCTGAAACAACCATTGAAAAAGAATAGCAAGGGAAAGAGTGAATCAAGCGTGGGAGAAGGAGAGGGGTATGGCCGAGGGAAGTGTGAGGTGCGACGGTGGAGGAGGATTAAAACACTACCGATGGTGGATGTGATGATGATGCTAGCCCTGGTGGTGATTTGGGGTCGGCGAAATGGAAATAGGGGTCGACGAAATTCTCATTCACCACCATATCAGATTTGTGGATTTTTCTTCTAGCAAAACAAACAAAGACTATAAATGGTTGTTGTTGCTGGATTTTTCAATGGTGAACATTGTTAAATTTATGGGTGTTGAAGTTGGCAAGTAGATGAATTTCTAGGTGTTTAGATCTAGAAGAAGATTGGTGAGAGTGATGAATAAAACACAAACCTTTTTTATAAAACACAAACCTTTTTCTAATTTCAAAAATGCATAAAAACAATTAATAAAATCCGAAAATTAACTTTTAATTTTTTTTATATATGTGGCATGCCACGTCATCGCCACGTGGCAAAAGTTGCACAGTCAGCAACTGCCACGTGGCGAAAACCATGCCATATCATCACTTAAGTGGGGTCAGGGACTTTTTTAAAAGACAGAAAATTTTGCAAGGGTGTTTTTAAAAAAAATTTTTTACCAAGGACCAAAAGCAAAACGAGCCATATTTACAGGGACGAAATGCATATTTTAGCCAATTTATTAATGCAGTATTTCAAACTAATAAAAGAAAGGAAAATAATTTTTTGATACCCAAACTCAATCTACCACTCGAGAGAGAAAAATAGTGATGTGATAGATGTAATATGTTGATGATGTGATAGAAAAAGATAGATAGATAGAAAATCGGATGTTGAATGAGTGTAGGAAAATTAAAGGTAATCAATATAAGTGCTCAAAAATAAATAAAAAATAGGAGGGATATATTGACATCAAGAGTAACTCTGAAGAGTTACTTCACACGATAAGGATGAAGCCTCCGACGACATGAGGGAGAAGAGGATGTTGTCGGCGATGATGGTGGTGTCCATTGATGAGGATGATGGTGGGAGAGAATGGTGGTGAGGAAGACAGTGTGGGAAGACGCTGGTGATGACGACAGTGGGGGAAGGCTGTAGTGGTGAGGAGGATGGTGGCAATTAAGTGAATATTATATTTCAGTGATTATAATTTTATATATACATTTATTTTATCTCTTAATGATAAAGAGATGACATTATTTTTATTTGTCAACAATTAAAACAATATAAATTTTATGAGTTTTTGATGGTACTTGCCAATTCATTTACTAAAAAAAACAATGTAAGTTTGTTTATTTTTTTTTAAACGACAAAATTTATTAATAACAAAGTTTTTGCACAAGACGAATATAGACTGACAAGACAAAATAACAACAAGAAAAGGGCACCATATATAGGCGGAACACTCAAGAGAAAACCCATACACCTTGGACATCAAAAGACCAATAAAAACACGTTCCACTGAGGGATACCACCATAAAGAAAATACAAAATCTAACGACCAACACTGACACCAAAATCAAAGTCTAACTTCCTAACAATAACAGAAACCAAACTTGAGCCAAATCATCGACCTCCATTGCGAATGACAACCGAAACAAGATCTAAACTCCTATATCCTGCTATTCGTACCAAAATCGTCCCAAAAAAAGAACCAAACAACCTACCAAAACCCTATAACAACAACTCACATTCTCTTCCTCAGCTTAGCCCAAATAAACGACCAAAAATTGTTTATTCCAACACTCATTTGAGTTCTACCACCAATCGACCCCCTCGGTCCGCCAGAGAATGCACCAAACAAGCCCCAAAACCTGAGTCTAGAAATTGACTTCCGTTCTCGAAGCAAAAGTGATCGGTCCACCGGACTCCATAAACAAATCACTAAGGCATCACTCAAAACTTTCAGCTCACCAGAGAATACACCACAACCAGCCCAAAAACTTGACACTAGACACTAACTTCCAATCTCGAACAAAAGCGTTTGATCCACACGAATCTAGAAGATAATTCCCTTTGGAAGTCGACAGGTGGAAGGGTAGCGCAAATATAACCAGCTCGAAAAAGGGCCCAACTTGAAGACAACCCAAAATCGAAAGCAACCCAAAGTCAACCACGAACCAATGAAAAACAACGCAAAAATGGCAAGAGCTAGCGGCAGTGGAGATGGATCCAGAACGAATGTCACAGAGAGCAAACAACGAAAGAAAAACAAAACAAACCCCCAAAAATGGAACCAACCCACAAACTCGTCATCATCATCACTACAACCAACATTCACCACTACGCTCAAAATCACCATTAAAATTCAAACTCCCAACCCAACAACACCAACCACCATGACTTGTTCTACTTCGTAATTCCTCTAATAAATGAGAAAGATCAGAGGTTCGACAAACCAGATCCGGCGAAATAGACACTGAAACTCCGACATATTTTTCCTGATGAAACTCAACACAATAAGATTTGGATCCAAATCCGGATCCAAATCTACCACCACTGATGAAAGAGCATCATATGATATTTTGGACTATGTTTTTAGTTACTTTCTTTGCATTTGAAGAAAAATAAGAGTTATTTAGAGGAGTTGTCAATAAAGTAGTAAGTTATTTACTTCTAATAAATTCCGCTAATGGCTAAGTTGAACAATGATCCTTGTAGAGATGATAACTTACTACTTTATTACTTGTTTACGATTTGATGCACTTGTCAATTCGCTTCATCAAGCACTGGCACACACCACCACAAGATTCACCACGAAAACCAACACAAACACCCATGAAAAAACCTCAAAAACGACAACTAACCGCAAACAAACACCACCAAAAAACCAGCCACCGGGAGAAAACAAGGAGCCACCATCGCGAGTTGCTGCTACAACCTCTTAAAACCATTGGCGCAAAGGTCACCGTATAGCCGGAGGTGAGGTGATGTGGAGGTCGTGCCTCGTCGCACCACCACCATTGGAATCTACGTCTTAAAGAAGAGTGGTTGGATTTGAGGGAAAAGAAGGTGGCAATATGATTTTAGAGAGAAGACAAAGGATTTGGTTTAGAGAGGGAAAGATACTCCAATTTATTTATGTTATTCCTTGTACTCTTAAATTTGTTTCGTTAATTTACATTCACAATTTATGCTTGAAAAACAATATTCAATTATTTATCATATCAACTTATATAGAGTCTAAATAAACGTTATGATGCCTAAATGTACTACCATATTCTCAAAGACACTCCCTCCGTCTCAAAATAACTCAGTCATTTGCAAAAAAAATTGTCCCAAAATAATTGATCAATTTCATTTTTCAATGCAATATTAATTACTTACTTTCATCATTCTCAATTCAATATATTCTACTTTACATTTATGATAATGAAAAATGTACAAATATTTGACAAGACATTCACAACTATTTTTCCCATCTCTTTTATTTATATATATTTTTTAATATGTGTGAAATGAACAAAAACTCATTTATTATAGAAGAGAGGGAGTAACCTAAAAAAGTAGGTGGTCTTTTTGACTTTTTTTTTTTTGAGAAACTCTCCTTTGAGAACAAAACATTTTGCTAAGAAAGTTGGCATGCACGTGTGCGGATCCACTTGCATTTTGGTGAAATTGTGAATGGCTTTTCGTGGCTATTACTCCATCGTGTGTGCGAGAGAGATTGTGACATTCCCCAAACTAAAGCATCTAACTTTCTTTTATTTTTTTGGTACAAAACTTTCTCTCTTTTAAACTTGCACGGTTGGTTCACTTAACTCATTATATACATTATCCTTTTCATCCATTGATATTGATATAGATATATCAAGACCCTCTTTTATCTCTCACTCTATCCCTCTCTCACTCTTCAAGTTAACACTAACTAAAAGTAACTTTTTTGAACTCAACACCCCTTTTGAACCTTGTCTGAAATATCAAAAGGTTGAAGACTATAATTGTAGCTATAATTATTCAAAGATGAGCATGATTAACCCAAAGATACACTAGTTAACCACTAACTAAACATAAAAGATTAAAAAAGACATCGCAATATACGTCAATGTCAATGTGATTCATCTACTTTATATATGTGTGGCTCATAATATAATTAACTTTTTTTTTCCTTCAAAGTAATGATGTTTACCTAAATTACAAAGTCTAAGTTTTGAAAAGAGAAATGATATTTAAACAACTATTTTTTGACAACTTTCTCTTTTATATTTACATTGTGTTTTTATTGTTTCTCTTCATTATTTTGATTTTTGTGTCAATATCTACATTTTTTTTGTTTATCTTTATTTATCACATTAGTTGTCTCATGAATGGTTGTTCAAATAACATATCTTTTTTAAAATATCACGATGAATTTTTACGATTTTGACATACTCACCATAATATTTAATATAGACTAACGTTCTCAAAATCACATCACCCCTTTTTACGAAAGTTACTTTTTAATCTCTAAAGTATCTATTTCTTCCACTTAAATTAAAAATATTTTTTCACCTCAAGATAGGTTGTATCCATTATAAATTATTAGTTTGGTAATAGTCATTTTGGTTCTGAATATGTAACGAGTAGTCATAATAATTCTTTAATGTATTAAAATTTAAAAATAGTCTTTTATTGTGCAATTCATTAGTCAAAATAGTCTTTGATATTAAAATGTTTTATTAATATTGTCATATCAGTTCTTCAATATACTTACTTATTGTCATATCAGTCCTTATAAATGTTTACTTATTGTTGTTTCAGTCCTTATATGAAAATTATTTATAGTGAATATTGAGAGATTATTTTAGCGACAGTGGCTGTTTTGACTAACAAAATGCACAATCAGAAAGCATTTTGAAATTTTGATACATTGAAGGACTACTGTGACTACTCATTACACATTTAAGGACCTAAGCGACTATTACACCTTATTTGTTTGACTTTATAGGTTCACTTTCAATAATTATGAATAGAGGGCATGAAAATAAAATTAAAAAGGCCGCATTATTTATATTTCTTTATTCACTTAGCAAAATCATTGATTGGTGGGTCCATTGAGAGGTGGAACTACCTGATATTTGACAAGATGACCCTCATATGGGATGGTTCTGTATGGTCATGGTCCCACCAGTCAAAAGTTAAACCAACACACCACATGTTCCAATTTAACAAGTAGGTGGTGGCTCATAATTTTTATATATAACACTTGATCATGGAGATTGTTTGAAGGCCATGATTCTCCTTTATGAAATCACCCTTTGCTGTCTCTTGAGGATAAATGCACCATTCGTCACTATTTTTAAACAGAGCTTATCCCTAAAGCTATATCAACAAGCCTTTTTAATGAAAGGTCCAACCAAAGCCATTACTCATTAGTAGGATCTGGAAATTCTGTCACTATTCAAAATTTTCTTTTCTTGTATTATATGTAAAAAATCTCAATTCTCGTATTTTATATATACAATAAATTGAGTTGATACTGTGATATGCACATGAAAAATTGTATTACAGACACCTAATTATTTCTCATCATACTAAAATTATTAAACTTTTAACCTTTTTAAAATTTACATGTTTAATTTATTTCATACATGAAATCAATGATCAATTTTATTTTATCTCTTTTAGTGACTGTTATTCCTATTTCTACAGAGTCAATTTATATGACATAGTTGTTAAGAATGGAAGAAGAAGAGATATTACTTGAGGAGCGAGTAACTCAACACAGCTCTAACTAACTTGTCACATAAGCTTGAGTTCGGTTATGGCTGTTAGAGAGAGTTATGATAGAATGCAATTAGTGTATGATAACTAAGCTAGTCTTATAATAGCTTATAAATAAGTTCTTAACCATTGTAACAAACCAGTTTTTCAATAATGAATTTTCTCCCCTTTATTCTCTCCATTTCTCTCCCAGTATTACTTTCTTAATATGGTATCAGAAGCATTCTCTTGAGAGAAGGTTGTTACGATTCAGTTACGCATCCCTTCCGCCATGGATGCGTGCTTCTCAAGCTTCGTTTTTCCTTTTATCTTCCTCTAAAGATTCTCCATCTTCTTCGCTTGTTTTGCTTCACCTTTTCTTTGTGATTTCATCACTTTTCTCCTCTTGTTGATTCTTGAAACTTCATCTTTTTCTTCCTTGTTTTCTCTGCACCTTTCTATGTTTTTCTTCAACAATGGTGCGAAACAATGAAAATGCCAACAGTAATGGAGTTCAAGATCCAACACAGGATTTATCTTCACCATACTATGTTCATCCCAGTGATGGACCTCATTCAGTGTCAATCAAGCCTCAATTGAACACGTTCAATTATCAAGCTTGGGCACGTGCTATGCGTCGAGGTCTTGGTGGCAAGAACAAGTTTCAGTGTGTAGATGGAACCATTGTTCCTCCTACACATGATGATTTGAGTTTTTCTGCTTGGGAGAGATGCAACAATCTCATCCATTCTTGGATCATGAATTCAGTTTATGATTCTATTGCACATAGTATTGTCTACATTGATAACGTTTCTGATGTATGGAGAGAGTTGAAGGAGTGTTTCAGTAAAGCTGATCGCATTCGTGTATGGAAACTCAAGACTGAGATCAATAATCTGAAGCAAGGTACACATTCTGTTAATGATTACTATGCTGAATTACGATCTCTTTGGGAAGAATTTGATAGCCATAGACCTGCACCATCTTGTATTTGTCCTCAAAGATGTATTTGTGCATCTATGCGCAATATCAAAGAATTCAAACATGAGGATCAAGTAATCCAGTTCTTGAGTGGTCTGAATGATCATTTCTCTATTGTGAGGACTCAGATCCTGCTAATGGATCCTTTACCACCTATCAACAAAGTTTACTCTTTGGTGGCACAAGAAGAGAGTCATAAAGGTATTGATGTTACTGATGAAAGCAAAGCATTGATTAATGTTGTTGAGACCAAGAAACCCTATGGTAGAGGTAGAGGATTTGCTCCTCAGGGAGGGAAAAATGGTAAAGGTCCTTCATCTGTTTGCACCTTTTGTGGTAGATCTGGTCACATAATTGACATATGCTATAGAAAGCATGGTTTTCCTCCCAATTATGGTAATGGTAAGAATTCTAACTATAATGCAAACTCTGTGCAAGCTACTCAAGATCCTAATAAAAGTTGCAAAGGATCTCAAGAGATAAATTTCTCTGCTAGTTCATCACCTGCATTTACTAAAGAACAATATGACAGTATTCTTGCTTTGATTCAATCCTCCAATATTGCATCTCCTTAGTCCCTAGTGAATCAGGTGAGCACCACAGTTTCAACTGGTCCTACACCAGTTGAAGCTTCTACATCTGGTAATATTCATTGGTCATTACCTATTTCACATTGCTTAGCCTGTATTAAATCAAACTCCTGGATATTAGATTCAGGAGCCAATGACCACATTTGTTCTTGTTTAAATTGGTTCACCACATATTATTACATCAAACCTATCAATGTTAAACTCCCAACTGGTGATTTAGTAGTAACAAATATAGTAGGCACCATCAATTTGACATCACAGTTGGTTTTACATAATGTTCTGTTTCTCAAAGATTTTTCTTTTAATATGATTTCAGTGTCAAAACTGTGTTCAACATCTAAATGCACATTACAATTCTTTGATAATCATTGTGAATTGTAGGATATGACCTCTCACAAGAAGATTGGTTTGGCTGATCTCACTGAAGGATTATACAAACTTAGGCTTGAAGACAAGGTCTCAAGAGTCTTATCTGTTTCCCTTGTTGATTCCAGTACTATACCTCCCAAAGCTCTTTGGCATTATAGGCTAAGTCGCCTATCTCATTCTAGGTTGACCCTTATGAATAAACAATTTCCTTTTTTGCATTCTGATGAGACTTTAGTCTGTGATACTTGTCATTTTGCCAAGCAAAAGAAACTTCCCTTTTGTATCAGTACCAAAAGAGCTATAAATAAATTTGATGTTCTACATTTTGATATTTGGGGCCCTTTATCCATTAAATATATTCACGGTCATAGCTATTTTATGACTGTTGTTGATGATTATAGTAGATTTGTATGAATCATTTTATTAAAACCAAAATCTGAAGTTCAAAAACATGTTCAAGGTTATATTGTTTTCACAGAAAATCAATTTGATTGTAAAATAAAAATAGTAAGAAGTGACAATGGTCCTGAATTTGACTTACATCAATTTTATAATTCAAAAGGAATTTTGCATAAATAATTTTGTGTAGAAACTCCCCAGCAAAATGGGAGAGTAGAAAGAAAGCATCAACATATTCTCAATGTAGGAATAGCTCTTCTTTTTCAATCTAAGCTACCAAAAACCTTTTGGTCTTATGCTTTTGTGCATGCTACTTACATAATAAATAGAGTTTCTTCCTCTATCTTAGACAACAAGTCACCTCATCAACTTCTTTTCAATCAGGATCTTGATTTTGATAGTTTTAAAGTTTTTGGTTCTTTATGTTTTGCGTCTATCCTTTGCTCACATAGAACTAAACTTGACTCTAGAGCAAAGAAATTTCTTTTCTTAGGCTATAAAACTGGTGTCAAAGGTTATATTCTTTTTTATTTAAAAACAAGACAAATTTTCCTTTCTAGAAATGTTATCTTTTATGAACATATTTTACCATATAAAATTGATCCTACAAATCAACTATTTCATTCATCTGATCATCATCATATCTCAAATGGTTCTTCATTTTGTTCTGCTGATATTGAGCCTCATAATCATAGTCATACTTCTGACCCTTCCCCTCTCATTAATATTGATCAAGTTGACATTTCTGATATAAATCACCATCCTCCTATCAATGAACTTCCTGATCCTGTTGTTAATATTGAACTTGTACCTCCTGAACCTGACATTAGAAGGTCACAAAGAGTTAGAACCACTCCTGCTAAGCTTCAAGACTATGTTTATTCTTCCTTCACAGATCACTCAACATCATCTTCTTTAGGTAGTCTATATCCTCTGTCAAATTTTACTTCTTCTGCTAATCTTTCTTCTTCACAATCACATTTCACCTTTTCTGTCACTACACACACTGAGCCTAAGTCTTATGAAGAGGCTATGCAATCTGATCATTGGATTCAAGCAATGAATACTGAACTATTGGCTTTAGTAAGGAATGGTACATGGACACTGGTTGATCTTCCTCCTAAGATCAAACCTATAGGGAGCAAGTGGGTCTTTAAGGTCAAATATCAATTAAATGGCACTATAGAAAGATATAAAGCTAGACTGGTGGTTAAAAGTTATAATCAGCTAGAAGGTTTGGATTATTTTGAAACCTTTTCACCTGTGGCCAAGATCACAACTGTTAGAATGCTCCTTGCTTTAGCTTCAATCAACAATTGGTTTCTTCATCAGCTAGATGTCAACAATGCTTTTCTGCATGGTGACTTACATGAAGATGTGTACATGGAAATTCCACAGGGTGTTCATCCTTCAAAACAAAATCAAGTCTGCAAGCTCAATAAATCTTTATATGGTTTAAAGCAAGCTAGTAGAAAATGGTATGAAAATCTTGTCATCTTTCTTATTTATCAAGGCTATGTCCAAGCATCTGCAGATCACACCTTATTTGTTAACACTTCAAATGATACATTCACTGCTTTACTAGTATATGTTGATGATATTATCCTACCTGGAAATTCACTGACAAAGATTACAAGAATCAAAAGCATGCTTGATTCATCTTTCAAAGTCCAGGATTTGGGTAAACTTAAATATTTTCTTGGCCTTGATGTTGCATATTCCAATCTTGGCATTTCTGTCTGTCAGAGAAAGTACTGTTTGGATCTGCTTACTGATTCTGGCTTACTGGGTTCAAAACATGTCACTACTTCTATGGATCCTTCTATCAAGCTACACCATGGTGGGGGACAACCTTATGAAGACGTCTATTCATATAGTAGGCTCGTAGGTCGATTGTTATACTTAACTAACACCAAGCCAGACATTTGTTTTGTGGTTCAACAGCTCAGTCAATTCCTATATGCACCAACAAAGATACATTACAATGCTGCATGTAGAGTTATCAGATACTTGAAAGGTTGCCCTGGCAAAGGTTTGTTTTTCCCAAAGTCATCACATGTTCAGCTCTTAGGGTTTACTGATGCAGACTGGGCAGGCTATGTAGATACAAGAAGATCTATAACTGGCCTATGTTTTTTCCTTGGTTCTTCTTTAGTATCATGGCGTACCAAAATGCAAAGCACTATATCCAGATCCTCTAGTTAAGCAGAGTACATAGCACTATCAGCTACAACTTGTGAAATGCAATGGTTAATCTACTTGCTGAATGACTTCAAGATGAACAATACAAAGACCCCAGTCTTATACTGTGATAATCAAAGCGCATTACACATTGCAGCCAATCCAGTGTTTCATGAGAGAACCAAACACCTAGAGATAGATTGCCATTTTGTTAGAGACAAGGTACATCATGGAACAATGAAGCTTCTTCCTGTCTCAAGTGCAGAACAAGCAGCTGACTTCTTCACCAAGCCACTGCATCCTAAGCCTTTTCTTGCTTTACTATCCAAGCTAGACATAGTAGATATATACCAAGCACCAGCTTGTGGGGGACTGTTAAGAATGGAAAAAGAAGAGAGATTACAATCATCACTTTTAATTTATTCAGATGTGACTCTAGTACGTTGATGTTAGGAAGAATAATATCAAGAAACATACTATAAGATCAAATTGAAATATCAACTTGTAAATAATCTGAAAATAAAAATCAGTTTGGCTTATAATCCACAATTGAAATAAAACATGCGGAATTAAATTGGACAATTTTGTCGATACAATATGTGGCATGGGTTAAATATGTATTTGGGCCCTATAAAGATTCTAATTTTTTATTTTAGTCTTCTTAAAACATTTTTCTGAATTTTAGTCTTCAAAAAATTTTCAATCACTACTTTTGGTCCTTATTACTAAGTCAACTCATGTGTAGCCTTCATATTTTTGAATGAAAATTTCTAGAAATGTTTAGAACATTATAAGTAACTCTAAAAAAAAAATTAAATTTTTTTAACAAAACATGAATTAAATATGAATTTTTAAGTGCCAAAAACATAAAAAATTCATATTTTGTTAAAAAATTCTAATTTTTACGTAGAGATTATTATAATGTTCTAAACATCCATGAAAAATATCATTAAAAAATATGAAGGCTACAAAAGAGTTGACTTAAAAGTATGAATCAAAAGTGGCAATGGAAAATTTTTAAAGGACAAAAAGTCAAAGAAATTTTTAGAAGGATTAAAACAAAAAGTTGATATATTTATCAGAACCAAAACATATTTAACTATAAATTTATTATATGTTCAAAATAAAATGATAATTAGGAGGGTGGAGTAGGTGTGAGGTCCTTTATTTCTCTATTATTTTCTAAAAAAAATATTAAATACATTATTACGACTACATAGAAGAAATCCTTCACAATCTTGAAATTCTGGCTGGTTCTTATCAGGACAATAAAACAGGGCACGGTATTGCAAAAACAGAGCACAATAAAAATCCAGTTCAGAAGCAATTATAAAGTGCAGAAATATAAAAAGGCACAAGTATTTGTTAACCCAGTTCGGTGCAAATGCCACCTACGTCTGGAGGATACCAATCCAGGAAGGAAATCCACTATAGGAATTAATCCTTAAGACTCAGACACTGACCCCCAGTTCCCAGCCTAAGCAATCAACCTCCTCCTAGTCAGACTTCTACCCAACACGTTGAGTATTAGAAACTACTAACTTCCTATCCAAGTAACTACCCAGTTACAACTCAGATTCTGAACAAATTACCTAGTTTTGAAGAACACACTTCAACAAGACAAAAACTTCATTCGTACCTAAAGGCTTAGAATGAATTACAACTCAATCACACCTAAACCAACTCAGTTTGAGTGGTGTACAAATTAAACTCTAAGTTTAAACACAAAGACTCAATTTCTGATTTCTAAACTCTAAAACTCGTCAGTCTTGAACAATGGCAGCGATCTCCTTTAAATAGACTTCAGCAAGCTTTCTTAAATTTGAATTCAATCTTCTGCAAAGATATACTTCTGAATTATGAATGACTTAATCAGGATACAATTCACTTAGCATTGTATCTTTGAAAAGATTGCATCAGAAAATATGAACAACATAAACACGGGCCAAATCTTCATAAGATCTTTACTAATTTAATCAGCATTCTAGAACCCTTCATCCATAATAAATCCATGATAAATCTTGCAAAGATTCGCATAGAAATAACATGTAAAAACGCAGCTTCTGAAGAAGTCAACAAAAGTCAACTGTTGAATAGTGTGTCTGATGCACTGTAGCGCGTCTGAAGGCAATTCAGCTTCTGAAGTACTGTAGCGCGTCTGAAGCACTGTTCCAGCTTCTGAAGGGCAAAAGTGCTTCTGTACTGCTTCAAAACCGTTTTCTTGCAACTGAAGACTTGTTATACACATGGAGACGCTTCCCTTGAACACATTGCATTTGCCAAAACATGCAGCCAACATCAAAATACTCAACAATCTCCCCCTTTGGCAAATTTTTGGCTAAAATCAATGTTTCATAAAACCAAGTTCTTCAATTCAACTTAAAACTAACTCAGCAATGAAGAACTCCACAATATTAATCATAACATAGAGATAAGCAGCGGATTCAACTATATTAACTAAGAAAAACACAAAACAGCTTCAGCTTAACACAACATAACAGCTTCTGATATTCTCAACTTCTGAGATACACATAAAGTAACTTCTGAACAACTCCTGATAGTTTCTGATCATCACAAACATTCCTGAAGCTTCACAAACACACCAGTTTCAGCTCATAACTCTCCCCCTGCAACTCAGCATTCAACATTACTCCCCCTTTATTCTGAAATGCAGTAACTTCTGAGACAAGTAACTTCTGAAACTGAAAACTTCACACTCAGGTATATAACAATCATACACTCCCCCTGAGACACATACTCCCCCTCAAGTATATATTCACAGTTCTTGATGTAATGCATATGAATTCTGAGAAATTCTGTCAGCTTCTGATCAAACCAATCAAACATAATTCTGAGCAAAATGCTTAACTTCTGAACCACATGAACTCTGAACAAGATTTAGTCTGAACTCTGAACATATTATGAATAGGCACATTCTGATTCTAAATAGCTCTTGTTGTAATTCTGAACACAACTAGTCAGCTTCTGAACAAAACTAGTCAGCTTCTGAACAAAACTAGTCAGCTTCTGAAACATCTGAGTTCTGAACAAACATTTCTGAATACATTATGAATCATAACACAGGTTTTTCTCCCCCTTTTTAGCCACAAAATTATGACAAAACTCAGACTTAACATAGGGATCAAAAAACAAAATTCCATTAAATGCAGTCTCAGACTCAGACTCAGAAATACACTCAGCATTAGCAAAACTGGCAGGTACTCTATCTTCCTCACATCCAGTTTGCATTAATTGCTACAAATCTTCATGTAAACAAACACCTAACTTGCTTCTCAGATACTCAAACTGTTTAGCATCCAAAGCCTTTGTGAAAATATCAGCAATTTGATTCTCAGTATCCACATGTTCAAGTTGAACAACTTTTTCTTCCACAAGATTTCTGATAAAATGGTGTCTGATATCTATGTGTTTAGTTCTGCTGTGCTGTATGGGGTTCTTAGAAATGTTAATTGCACTGAGATTATCACAATATAGTGTCATAACACCTTGTTCCATGTTGTATTCCTCCAGCATCTGCTTCATCCAAACCAATTGTGAACAACTACTCCCAGTAGCTATGTATTCAGCTTCAGCTGTAGACAGTGACACACAGTTTTGTTTCTTGCTGAACCAAGAAATTAAGTTATTTCCTAGAAAGAAACAACCTCCTGAAGTGCTCTTCCTGTCATCTGCACTTCCAGCCCAGTCAGCATCACAAAATCCCATCAATTCAGAACTTGAACTATGTGAGTACATGATTCCATAATCACTTGTGTTGTTCACATACTTCAGAATTCTCTTCACCTGAGTCAAATGACTCATTTTAGGATCAGCTTGATATCTTGCACATACTCCAACAGCAAAGGTGATATCAGGTCTGCTTGCAGTTAGGTACAATAAGCTCCCTATCATACTTCTGTACTGGCTTTGATCTACTGAAACTCCATGTTCATCTTTAGTTAGTTTCAGATGAGTAGCAGCATGTGTCCTCTTATGACTAGCAGTTTCCATTCCAAATTTCTTCACAATGTTCTTGGCATATTTACTCTGAGAAATGAAAATTGTGTCTTCCATTTGCTTGACTTGCAGTCCAAGAAAGTATGTCAGTTCACCAACTAAGCTCATTTCAAATTCAAATTGCATCTGCTGAGCAAACAATTGAACCATCTTCTGAGACATCCCACCAAATACTATGTCATCAGCATAGATTTGAGCAATCATCAGACTCCCAGCTTCATCTTTCACAAATAAAGTCTTATCAGAACCACCTTTTCTGTATCCTTGAGTCTCAAGAAACTGAGTAAGCCTTTCATACCATGCTCTTGGTGCTTGCTTCAATCCATACAAAGCCTTCTTTAATTTGTAAATATGATCAGGAAATTTTGGATCCACCAAACCTTTAGGCTGTTCAACATAAACTTCTTCTTGCAGATAGCCATTCAGAAATGCACTCTTCACATCCATCTGAAACAATTTGAACTTGAGAATGCAGGATACTCCCAACAGTAATCTAATGGACTCTAATCTGGCCACAGGTGCAAAGGTCTCATCAAAATCAAGTCCCTCTACTTGAGAATAACCTTGAGCAACTAACCTTGCCTTGTTTCTGACCACAGTACCATTTTCATCTGTTTTATTCTTGTAAATCCATTTAGTGCCAATCACATTTAACCCTTCTGGTCTTGGAACTAGATCCCACACTTCACTCCTTTTGAATTGATTCAACTCATCTTGCATAGCCTCAATCCAAAATTCATCAGTTAGGGCTTCTTTCACTTTTTTAGGTTCAAACTTTGACACAAAACATGAATCAGTAGCAGCTGCATCTGAACTTCTGGTTTTGACTCCTTGATCCAAGCTTCCAATGATTAAGTCTCTAGGATGATCCTTCTGAACTCTAATTGATGGCCCTTTACTAGCAGGAACATGATCTGGATGAACTTTTGGTTCTTCAGACTCTGGATGATTTTCTGCTTCTGACAAATGTTCTTCTGAAGCTTCAGACTCTGGAAATACTTCAGACTCATCTCTATCTTTCTCAGCAGACAGATCATCAATTACCACATTAATGGACTCCATCACAACCTTGGTTCTGGATACATGAATCAATTATGTGTTAATTCACCTCCATGATCACTCCTTACAGATATGATATTAGAACCTTTCGCATTTTGAATCTTTTTGCAAAAGTTTTGAAATACTTTAAATGATTCATCTTTATGTTTTAAAAACAACACCCATGTAAATCTGGAAAAGTCATCAACAATAAAAAACCATATTTTTTGCCACTAAGACTTGCAGTTTGAATAGGACCAAAGAGATCAATGTGAAGAAGCTTTAAAGGTTTTTGAGTTGAAATATATTCAATTGTTTTAAAACTGCTTTTAACTTGTTTTCCTTTAATACAAGCTTCACAGATCTTATCCTTTTCAAAGTTGATCTTTGGCAAACCTCTAACTAGATCAAGTTGAGAAAGTTTAGCAATAGTTTTCATACTTATATGACCAGCTCTTTTGTGCCAAATCCACTTATCTTTTTCAAGAGACATAAAACACGATTCAGCTGGTATTTCATTTAAATCCAAAACATATAAGTTCTTTGTCCTTGATCCAAAGAAAATTAATTTTTTAGAGGAGGCTTGTCTTATTTCACATATGTTGGGTTTAAAAATAACTTCAAATCCACTATCACATAATTGACTTATGCTAAGTAGATTGTGTTTCAACCCTTGGACAAACTGAACATTCTCTATTTTGGCAGAGTTAGTTTTACCTATTGTTCCTTTACCTCTGATTTTGCCTTTGTCATTGTTTCCAAATGTGACTAGTCCTCCATCTTTACTTTCAAAGGTTAGAAAGCAATTCCTATCTCCTGTCATGTGTCTTGAACAACCACTGTCCAAGTACCATGGCTTGGTCCTTGCATTTTGAGAGAAGACCTACACTTGACATGAACAAAATCTTAGGTACCCATGTAATGTTGGGTCCTTGAGGGCTAGTCTTTCTAAGAGATCTCTTCTTATTGTAACATTCTGTTATTATATGACCAAATTTGTTACAGTAAGAGCATATCTTCTTAGCCTTCTCAGCCTTTTGTGAACTTTCTGATCTACTGAGATGAGAACGTTCTGAACTAAGATTAATTTGTTTATTTCTTTCAAAATGTTTTTTATGAAAACATGCTGAATCAAGATGCCCTAGCTTGTTACAATATGAGCATTTTATCTTCATTTTTATTTTAGTTTCACTTGGTACAAAAACAGTTTTAAGAAGATTTTTGTTTGGATCTTTAAATCCTAAACCAGGTTTTTCATTTGTTCCAGCTTGTGATCCCATAATGTTTTGAAAGGTTTCTGTGGATTTTATAAAACGTGAGAGATCATTCTTTAATCCATCAACTTCTGTTTTGAAAAGAATGTTTTCTTTTTGTACTTCAGAAGTGTTGAGTATTTTGGTGTTGGCTGCATGTTTTGGCAAATCCAATGTGTTGAATAGAAGCATCTCAATATTTAGAACAAGTCTTCAGTTGCAAGAAACTTGATTTGAAGCTGTTCAGAAGCTGAAAAATCCTTCAGAAGCTGAATGCATCTTCAGACGCACTGTAGCACTTCAGAAGCTGAAATGTGAGTCTGATGCCCGCGTTGACTTTCGTTGACTTCATCAGAAGCTGGTTTTTCTGAATTGTTTTGGTGCGAATCTTTGCGAGATATGTTAAGGTTTAATCATGGATGGTTGTTCTAAGAATGCTGATTAATTTGGAGGAGATCTTTTGAAGATTGGCTCGTATTTTATGAAGTTCATATTTCCTGAAGAAATATTTTGCAGATACATTGAAGATTTATATGTTTCCTTTTCAAGCCTTGCATAATTCAGTAACATATCTATTTTAGAAGATTTAATTCAGATTAATATTGCTTGCTGAAGATTATAAAAGGAGGAGTGCTGCTGCTATTCAAGATACGAAATTAGAGAGTTTTATATTCAGAAATTGAGTCTTACTGTGTAAGCTTTTTAGCTTTGTCTGTGCACCACTCTGTTTGAGTTGGTTTAGGTATTTTGAGTTGTAATTCATTCAAAGCTTTTAAGCAAGAATGAAATTTTTGTTTTGAAGTGTGTTCTTCAAAAACTGGGTTGTTTTGTTTCAGAAATGGGTTTAGTTCAAGGGTTGTTCAAGTGGCTAGGTTGCAGTTGCTTGAATAGGATGTTAGTGGATTCTAATACTCATGCGTGGGTAGAAGTCTGACTAGGTGGAGATTGATTGCTTGGGATAGGAACTGGGAGTCAGTGTCTGAGTCTTAAGGATTAATTCCAATAGTGGATTTCCTTCCTGGATTGGTATCCCCCAGAGTAGGAGGTGTTTACTCCGAACTGGGTTAACAAACCTGTGTGTTCTGTTTATTTCTGCACTTTTAATTTCTGCTGCATAACTGTTTTTAATTGTGCTAAGTATTTGTTCAGAACCTGTTGGTTCAGAACCTGTTGGTTCAGAACCAGTTTTATAAGAACCAATTAACTCCTAATCATTGTCCAGCCAGAAATTTCAATTGGTATCAGAGCAGACACCCTGCCTGTGTTTTGGGTGAGATCCAGAGTTATTAATGTCTGGCTTTATGGAGAGAGAAGGAGGCCCTGTCAACAGACCACCCCTACTTGATGGCACCAATTATGAGTACTGGAAATCAAGGATGTGTGCATTCCTGAAATCCATTGATAGCAGAACTTGGAAAGCTGTGATTAAAGGCTGGGATCATCCTGTGGTTTTGGACAAAGATGGTAACAAAACTGAGATTCTGAAGCCTGAAGAGGAGTGGACCAAAGCTGAAGATGATCTGTCACATGGAAACTCAAAGGCCTTGAATGCAATTTTCAATGGTGTTGACATGAACATGTTCAGACTCATCAAACAATGTACTGTGGCAAAGGATGCTTGGGAAATTCTGAAAACAACTCATGAAGGAACCTCTAAAGTGAAGATGTCCAGACTCCAGTTGCTGACCACTAAGTTTGAAAACCTGAAGATGTTGGAGGATGAAAGTATTCAGGATTTCTACATGAATGTGCTACACATGGCTAATTCCTTTGATTCTCTTGGGGAAAAGATGACAGATGAGAAGTTAGTCAGAAAAATCCTCAGGTCCCTGCCCAGAAGATTTGATATGAAGGTTACAGCCATAGAAGAAGCTCATGACATCACCACCATGAAGGTTGAGGAGCTGATTGGGTCCTTGCTCAATTTTGAGACTGCTTTCTGCAAACAGCCTGATAAGAAAGGGAAAGGAATATCTTTTGCTGTTAATTCTGAAGCTGATAATCAACAAGAGCTTGATGAAGATGAAGATGATCTATCAGAAGCACTTGTGTTAGTAGGAAAACAGTTCAAAAAGATTCTGAAACAGGTGGACAAGAAATCCAAATACAAAGGTCAGAATCTCAGACTCAACAATAATAAGCAACAATCTGAAGAGAATAGCAAACAAGCAAGAGGTGTGCAGTGCTATGAGTGTGAAGGCTATGGACATATCAAAACTGAATGTCCTAATTTTCTCAAGAAGCAGAAGAAAAGCCTTGCTGTATCTTGGTCTGATGAGGATAGCTCAGAAGGAGAGGTTGAGAGTAAGTCAGCCAAACATGTTGCTGCTCTTATGGTCTCAGAAGCTTGCTCAAAGTCTGTGCCTGTAGTCTATTCAGAGTCTGAAACTTCATCAGAAACTGAAACTTCATCAGAATCTGAAGCATGTGATGAAGAATTGATTTTTGAGGAACCAGCTGTTTCTTATGAAGAATTGTATCTCAGAAATCAAGAATTGATCAAGTTATTAGAGACTGAGAAGGAAACTGTGTATCAGCTGCAGTCTGAAAGATGTGCTCATATAGGACAGATTGATGATCTTAATGATGAAGTAACACATTTGAATTCTCAACTTGATCAGATGAAGAAGCAAGTTAGGATGATGAACTCTGGTACTGATAAGTTGGAGGAGATTCTGGATGCTCAGAAACAAGGGAAACATAAGGTTTAGGATTTGTGGATGAGAGTCTGAACCTCAAGAAGAAAAACCTTGTTAAACAATTTGTTCCTGCTTCTGAATCTTATGATTCTATGATTGGGACATCAAAGATGAGACCTCAGTTGCAATCTCAGAAGAAAGCTCAGAAGCAAGCTGAAATGCAACCTTAGAAGCAGCCTCAGAAGCAAATTCAGATGCTACCTCAGAAGCAACCCCAGAAATTTTTCAGAAACAAAAGAAGAAATCATACTTGGGTCTGTCATCATTGTGGTAAGAAGGGGCATATTAAACCTTTTTGCTTTAAACTATATGGCTATCCTGAGCACTTTAATCACAGAAGAGTGCAACCAGCTGCAACCAGGAACAATGTTCAGAAGGTGTGGAAGCCTAAAGCTCAAAATGTTGGTCTAATGGCTAATACTTCTCAGAAAGCTTCATCTACGAAAAAATGATACTTTACAGTGGCTGCTCTAGACATATGACTGGGGTTAGTAAATTCTTGGAAAATATAAGACCTTACACCAAGAAAATGTATGTTACTTTTGGTGGTGGAGCAAAAGGAGAAATTTTGGGAATTGGTGACTTGGCCTGTGATGGTTTACCAAAATTGAAGGATGTGTACTTAGTTAAAGGGCTAACTTCAAACCTGATCAGTATCAGTCAATTTTGTGATCAAGACTTGAAAGCAAATTTCAATAAGAAAGAATGTTTGGTAACTGATCAAGAGGGTAATGTTCAGATGAGGGGCTGCAAATCAGAAGATAATTGTTATATGTGGAAATCTGAGGAAGAGGACAAGATCTGTCAAATGCTTGGTCATTTACACATGAAAGTTTTGAAGAATATCAAGTCTGTGCAACCCAAAGTCAAGGCTGATGAACCAGGAATAGCAAAGAAACTGGATGATAGTGAATCTGAGGAATTTGCTGCCATCAGACTCTCTGTGCAGAAGAGAATTGATAGACTTCAGAAGAAGATTGATGAGAGGAATAAGTCTGGTCTGAATTCTTCAAATGTTTGCCTGTACAAGGACTTATAGCAATTACAGCAAGCTGGATGTGAGGAAGAAAGAGTACCTGCCAGTTTTGCTAAGGCTGAGAGTGTTCCTATGTCTAAATCTGAAAATGGGATTATTTTTGCAGATTTTTGTGCAGTTGCTTATTTGATTTATGTCCTCAATGTGAAATCAGTGCTTTGTCATAATTTTGTGGCTAAAAAGGGGGAGAAAAACTTATGTTTAAGATCATACATGAGCTGTTTAGAGTGTGTGCTGTCAGATTGTAGTGTGGTTCAGAAGTTGCATGTTTTGCTCAGAATTCATAACCAATGCAACATGAGATGTGTTGGTGATATTGAGGGGGAGTATATGTCTCAGGGGGAGTACAAGGTCATTAAATTCCTGAGTGTGATGTGTTTCAGATGTTGCAGAAGCTGGTTTATCATTTTTCACTACAGTTCAGAAGTAAGGGGGTGTTTTATGAGTTGCAGGTGGAGAGTTCAGATGCTGGAGTGGTTGTACATGTGTTTATTTAGTTGTGAAGCTTCAGGGGGAGTGTTTTAATGTGGTTGTAGTTATCCTGAAGTGATGCTGAATTTGTTCAGAAGCTGCATTGTGTGTATCAGTGTTCAGAAGCTGAAAATGATTGGTTTTTAATGTGAACATAGCTTGAATCCGCTGCTATTCTGTTTGCTATGTTATATTTTTGTGGAGTTCTTTATTGCTGAGTTAATTTTATGGGAGATTGAAGAACTTGGGTGTGTGAACATTGGTTTTAGCCAAAAATTTGCCAAAGGGGGAGATTGTTGAGTATTTTGGTGTTGGCTGCATGTTTTGGCAAATCCAATGTGTTGAATAGAAGCATCTCAATATTTAGAACAAGTATTCAGTTGCAAGAAACTTGATTTGAAGCTGTTCAGAAGCTGAAAAATCCTTCAGACGCACTGTAGCACTTCAGAAGCTGAAATGTGAGTCTGATGCCCGCGTTGACTTTCGTTTACTTCATCAGAAGCTGGTTTTTCTGAATTGTTTTGGTGCGAATCTTTGTGAGATATGTTAAGGTTTAATCATGGATGGTTGTTCTAAGAATGCTGATTAATTTGGAGGAGATCTTTTGAAGATTGGCTCGTATTTTATGAAGTTCATATTTCCTGAAGAAATCTTTTGCAGATACATTGAAGATTTATATGTTTCCTTTTCAAGCCTTGCATAATTCAGAAACATATCTATTTTAGAAGATTTAATTCAGATTAATATTGCTTGCTGAAGATTATAAAAGGAGGAGTGTTGCTGCTATTCAAGATACGAAATTAGAGAGTTTTATATTCAGAAATTGAGTCTTAGTGTGTAAGCTTTTTAGCTTTGTCTGTGCACCACTCTGTTTGAGTTGGTTTAGGTATTTTGAGTTGTAATTCATTCAAAGCTTTTAAGCAAGAATGAAATTTTTGTTTTGAAGTGTGTTCTTCAAAAACTGGGTTGTTTTGTTTCAGAACTGGGTTTAGTTCAAGGGTTGTTCAAGTGGCTGGGTTGCAGTTGCTTGAATAGGAAGTTAGTGGATTCTAATTAGGGGTGTGCAAAATATTCAGTTAACTGAACCAAACTACTAACTGAACTGCACTGAACCATATTTTAACTGAACCACTTCATACAGTTTTGAACTGAACCACTTTTTACAAACCAATTTAAATTCAGTTTAAAACCGGTTCAAAACGGGTTTATATATATGAATTGGATGATTTTTTTTTCCATCATATTCATCTTCATCAAATGTGAAAATAAACTATACCCAAGAACAGAGAAAAACAATAAAAGGTTTATACTAATTATAACTAACAAAATTTTATAACTTTGGATCTTCCATCATCGCTCGCCGGAAACAGCAGCAACGGCGGCAGATTTTCGCTTTATCCTTACTCTGACCTTGGAACAGAGTACGACTCATGCGTGAACAAAGAGTTGCAGAAGAATCTGAACCTTCTCATTCAAGCTTCGCTGGAGAACCGATTCAACGGCGGCGGATCCTCCGTCCAGACTCAATCAACTCCGCTTGATGTGTTGCAAGGTTTCCGTGGCTTGAATCTTGGAGATGGAAAGGAAAACTGTGCTGATTGGAATAGCAATAACATCAATAATAATAGAGAGAATGTGTTAGAGAGAAGTGGGTGAAGAGGGAAGAAGAGGGGAAGAAGAAAGGGAAGAAGGAAGAAGAAAGCAAAAGGGGTAAAAATTAATGCCTTTGCTAATTGTATATTCTCCATTCTTAGTTCCTATTCTTGTGGTGTGGTGTGGTTCCTGATTGTATATTCTTAAAAGATCTGAGCAGAGAAAAGAGTGAGAATGAATGCAAGGTAGAGGAATTCGAACTGTTCTTGTGATGTGGTTTGTGATCTGAGAGCGAGAACGAAAGCAAAGGAGAGGAATTCGTGTGTGTTAATTCAGAAAATGCATTTAAATTCAATTTAAATTCCTCTACCTAGGGATTATTTGGACTTTTTACCAATTTAAATTCAATTTAAATTCAGTACGAAAACCGGTTCAAAACCGGTTAAAAATAAGTAAACCGGTTTAAACTATAAACCGGTTCTGAACCGATTCTAAACTGGATTGAAACTGTTTTTAAGAATTAACCAGTTTTTATTGAAATGGATTTTATGAACTGAACCAAACCATTTATATGGTTCAGTTCAGTGCAGTTCATGAACCATGAACACCCCTAATTCAAATACTCATGCGTGGGTAGAAGTCTGACTAGGTGGAGATTGATTGCTTGGGATAGGAACTGGGAGTCAGTGTCTGAGTCTTAAGGATTAATTCCAATAGTGGATTTCCTTCCTGGATTGGTATCCCCCAGAGTAGGAGGTGTTTACTCCGAACTGGGTTAACAAACCTGTGTGTTATATTTATTTCTGCACTTTTAATTTCTGCTGCATAATTGTTTTTAATTGTGCTAAGTATTTGTTCAGAACCTGTTGGTTCAGAACCAGTTTTATAAGAACCAATTAACTCCTAATCATTGTCCAGCCAGAAATTTCAAGAAGGTTTAGATAAAATTCCTTTTTGCTTTTTATTTAGCTCTCTTTGTTGTTCAGACATCTTAAAATGAGAGTCTTGCAAGGTTTGTATGATTCTTCTAGATTCATCATATTTGATTTGAAGTTTACTTTTTCTGCTTTTAGTTCAAAAAGTTCTTTCATTAATGAGTGACATTTGTTAGTTAAAAAATTTAAGTCATATATAAGACTATCAATTTTTCTTTCAAGGTCTTTATGTAAAGAGTGAGGTTCATAGATAATTACCTCTTCATTATCTTCACATTGAGCCATCAAACACATGTTGGCTTCCTCATCTTTTGGTTCTGCTTCTTCTAGATCATCCCAGGTGATCATGGCTTTCTTTTTGAAAGGAGGTCTCCTTTGTTGCTTCTTAAGGTCAGGGTATTCATTTTTGTAGTGTCCAAGCTTGTTGCATCCAAAACAGGTGACTTGACTTTTGTCAATCTCAGTTTTGTTGGTGTTGCTGTTGGAAACTTCTTTCTGAGCTGATTCCTTCTCATCATCATTCTTTGAATTTTCTTGTAGATGAGTGCAAGTTCATCTTCAATTTCCTCTTCTTGAACTCCTTCTATTTCATCTAGTTCTTCCACATCATCTTGAGTTGTTGATGATGTTTCTTGAGAATCTTTCAAGGCAAGAGTTTTTACCTTTTTCACTGGTTTGTCTCCTTGAAGTATGACTTCATGAGCTCTCAGTGAACCAATAAGTTCCTCCAAGGTTAGAGAGTTTAGATCTTTGGCCTGAGTAATGGTTGTGACCATAGGTCTCCATATGCTTGGAATACATCTTAATATTTTCCTGATTCTATCATGAGTGGAATATATCTTTCCAAGAGATCTCATTTCATTTACTATTGTTGTGAATCTAGCATACATTTCATCAATAGTTTCATTTTCACTCATTTCAAAGATTTCAAACTTTCTGACTCCAATGTCAATTCTAGTTTCTTTGACATGAGAGGTACCTTCATGGTGTATTTTTAAAGTATCCCATACTTCTTTAGCATTTTTGCATTCATAAATTCTTTCACTTTCTTCCATGGTTAGTGAACATAATAAAAATAATCTAGCTTTAGAGTTTAGTAATACCTTAGCTTTGTCATCTGTTGACCATGCACTTTTTTCTTTTGTGGCTCCTTCTTTGTTCTTTGGAACATGGTCTCCATCTGAGATTACAGCCCACATGTCTGTATCTTGAGATCTAAGAAAAAGTTCCATCTTACCTTTCCAAAAGTAGTAGTTTGTGCCATCAAATAGTGGTGGTCTGTTTGATGATCCTCCTTCTGTAATGTACTTGACCTTTGACATACTTCTTCCTGAATCTTTTCTCTAACACTTGTGTAAGTGTTCAAACCCTTAGATCCGTGCTCTGATGCCAATTGAAGTAGATAATATAGTCACAAGAAAGGGGGGTGTCATACCCCAATTTTTAACCTAAAAATTCTTTTTTACTCGTCTTTTTGGTTCGGAATTTTTCGTCATCTCAGACGAAATTTCGGCAGAGAGGTATTTTAAAATACCTCATTTTTTTTGTTTCTTTCGGGTCCGTCTTTTGTTTTCGTTTTTTATATTTTTTTATTCTTTTAAATATTTTTATTGTTATTTAAGCTTTTTCATTATTTATTTATTTTCTTTTTCTTCATCCTTTTATTACTTGCCATTTTAAAAACCTCTGACTCAGACCTTTGGTGAGACTTTTTTTTTGTTTTAATGGTCATTTAAACTGCCATTCATTGGCCGTTTATGGTCAATGATGACAATTTGGTGTATTAGTACTAGCAGAACACGGTCCACAGTGGGGGGGGGGGGGGGGGGGGGGGGGGGAGCCAATTCAAAATTCAATCAGAACCGCAGCACATCAATCATCAGAAACAAAAACACTGCTCAAACCAAAAAAAACATCACCACGAAGCTGAACCAGTCCACAATTATCATCACAAAAACCAAAACACCTCCTCCCTAAACACAAACAAAACAGTACGGCCGCGCCACCACTCCCTCAATCCACTCACGCCCAGGGGCCACCATCAACCACCAAAAACCGTTTTAAACACCACCCCCCCATTAAATACTCACACCGCACGGCTACCTAACACTAACTCCTCTCACCCACAACCACGACCACCATCACAGAACACAGGCCCTCCTCCCTAAATCTCCCTTAAACCCACAAAACCCAAACAGCCAACAAACATAAAACTCTCAAACCAAAACAAAATCAAAAAACAAACACCAACAAGCCCAAAAACCGTAAACCATATACCCCACGACCACCACCAAACACGGCTCCCTAACACTACGCCCCTCACCCACAACCACCACCTAATCAGTACACAAGCCACAATTGTTTCCAAACCAAAATTAATCACAACCCAGCAAATCGAAACCACAAAAACCATATCTCAAAACCAAAATCAATCATCATCCATAATCAAAACCACAAACTCGCCCACCTCCACCACCACCACAATCAATCCGAACCTCCTCCCTAACCACCTACAAACCACTAACACTAATCTGAACCACCACATACCACAACCACATACAGCCACACACACGGTATAACACCCATACTAAATTATCTAGAATATTTAGCATGTGTATTAATCTGATACTGGGTACATTAAAATTTATCAATAATAATAATAAAAACATCTGAATGAGTACAAGTTGGCTCGTTAATACAGTTATCCAAATATCATGAATTACACTTTCATATACAAATATACATAATCTGACCACCTCCTGAGCTTGTCCACATCGAGCAACTGCACTCCATCCAGCGTCTTCTTGGAGAACATCATCATGAACATCTCTTGCTAACCTGAAAACCTGCACCAGAAGGATTGGGATGAGACATAATGTCTCAGTGAGCTCCGGCCCAACCTACTGTTGGCAACCACGGGGGAAACCTAGGGTCGCCGTGCCTACTCTCGGCAATCTTGGGGATACCTACGATCGCCGTCATTCTCTACATATATCGCGATCAGGGGAAAAACCTAGGATCGCTACAGGTCTTTACCTCATCTTATACCTTTCATGTACATAATCTTATGCGTAGTGATCGAGGGGAAGTCTATGATCACTTGCTGATGTCTAATGACTACTCTGTCTTAATTCTTAGCACATAGCACGTATACATATTCATATTCGTATTCATAATCATCTTTTCATATCATAAAGTTAGAAGTTAGCGTTGAACAAACATTATTATCTGAGTTCATTTTACGGAGTGCATCCGGGTGGAGTAACCCCGAAGTACATCTCCCATCATACCGGTGAAATTCCTATCATATCAGGCTAACACCGGACTCCTCTTATCTTTGTGTAGGCAACCCTCTCGGTGAAGCCCCATCCGGCATAATCCGGAGCCTGCTGGACACAACTTAACTTTGCATGTAGACAACCCTCTCGGAGAAGTCCCATCTGGCGTAACCCGGAGTCTGCTGAACATGCTTAATCTTTTAACATACGTGTGGACAATCCTCTCGGAGAAGTCCCATCCGGTGTATCCCGGAGTCTGATGAACACGTTATCATATTCTTTATCATTAAATTCTTAACTTAAGTTCATAAACATATCTATTACGTTTCATATTTCATGTGCATATCTAATGCATTCTTTGAATATTCATTCTTAAAACTTAACCTATAAATAGGCTCTTAACTTTGATCATTGGATCATTCTTATTCTCATTAATTCTTAACCTTTGTACTTAAAAGTACGTCTAATACTTGCTATAGGCTTTGCATACTTAATGCGTTTCTTAAGGGAACTAATCCCCCTATACGTAACCTATAAGAGGTTCTTAACTTAGAATATGGAATCATTCTCATCGATTCTCGTCTTATGTACTTGTAAGTGTTCCTTCCTCTACTATACTTTGTGCATAAAAATGCATCTCTTGGGGTAACATTCTCCCTATACTTAACATATGAACCTATTCCTCATGTTATATACTTAATACATTCTCTAAGGATAGATCTTATAATGCTTATTAGTGACTCTTAATCATTACATGTTGTTTCTTGTGTCTGAAGCAATATTGGATAGCCGAAATGGTGCAAGCTTTGAGAAAGAAAACCATATGGTGCTGCCACTGTGGGATCGTGACACGATTTGGAAATCGTGTCACGATTTCCTACCCAGAATTCGTGTTGGCTCCTGCCTGTAAAATCGTGGCACGGTTGTAAAATCATGACACGATTTTACCTGCAGTTGGACAGCATAGGGCAAGTTTTAAACATGTTTTCCACCATTTTTGGTCTACCCAATCATGCCCAAACATCATACAGCTTAAAGGAAAGATTTCTAATGCATATTAACAGCTTACAACATGTGATAATCAAGAATCACTCACAACATAGAATTAGAGTACTAAATTCATAACTTTGATCATAATGCTAGGAACACTTAAGCTTACTCATAGTGGGTTCTAAAACCCTAGAGAGCTCACCTCAATCATTGATTGCTTCCTTGCCAAGCTTCTACTCACCAAACCCAAGCTTGAATACACCTCTTCTCTTGATTCTTCTTATATCCTTCTCTTGCTCTAACTTTCCACACAAGCTTGCTAGCATGCACTTTCTCACATAATTTGGAATGAAGTTTGATGGGTTGATGGAGAGGGAGAGGAGGCGTGTGGTTGAGGGAGAGAGGGAGAGGAAAATGCTGATTTTGGAAGAGTGAAATGAAGATAAAGATAACAAGAAATATCTTGTTTCTTTCTTAAACAATCTCCTCTTTCCAAATATTTACTAAAATGCCATTCCACTTATTTACTAACTTGCCATGCTTGCTTCATAAGGTTCCAACACTAATAATCGATACTTATAAGCGGGATGTTACACACGGCCAAACCCACAACCAAACAACCACTACGCAAAACCGCAGCGCCTCTTTACAACCCTTCCCCTGCTACTGCACCTCTCTTTTCCTTTATTTTTATTTTTTTGTTTTATTTCTTTTTCTTGCATTTTCTTTTTATTTATTGCATTTCTCATCCTTTATTTATTCCTCATGCATTTCATCTTATTGTTCTTTGCATTCTCTTCATTTTTTTACTTTATTTTATTTTCTCAATTTTGTAGTTTTCTTTAGGTTAATTATCATGCATTTTTTTCACTTTATT
Organism: Medicago ruthenica; assembly: GCA_018208015.1. Lineage (NCBI taxonomy): Eukaryota > Viridiplantae > Streptophyta > Magnoliopsida > Fabales > Fabaceae > Medicago > Medicago ruthenica. The sequence continues at coordinate 29,221,415 of CM031376.1, forward strand.
CATTTTAATGCTTTATAATTCAGCATCTCATGCATTCTTTTACTTTATGTGACATGTTTATTTCTTTGGTTTTGCATCTCTTGCCTTTTTATTCCCTTATTTCAGCATATTTATTTTATTATATTTGCAATTTTACTTTTATTATTTATTTTGTCAATTTTATTAGAATGTACTTAGGAACAATGTAAAAATATAAATGAGAATATGCACCGACACTCGCACTTTACTTTTTCCGCTTTATGTCAAAACAAAAAATACAAAATATTAGGTTAGTTTATTTTCAAAAGGATTTCGTGGTGATCCAACGTCACCACGGAAATTCCTCGTTTTAACTTTTTGTTACGTTTAGTCTTAGTTAGTTATCATCATAAAAAAAAAACAACAAAAACATGCAAATAATCAAAAACACAAAAAATCTTTTCTTAAACAAACATTGATTTTCAATCAAGTGCCCATTTTTCTCTTTTGTTTTCTTTAAATAACCATTAATCCATTTTAATAACACTTGAATCATTTTCAAAATTAAAAAAACACAAACCAATCCCATTTTGCCACTTGGCCTTTATTTTATCTTTAAAACTTTTTTAAAAAACTAATAAAAAATACAAAACAAATCAACCGTCATTTTTACCCCGAACTACGAGGTTTTGATCCCTCACGGGTACGTAGGCAAAAGACTTTGTCCTTCCAAATCATAAAAATAAAAAAAAAACATTTCCTTTTCTCACTACTTAATTCTGTCTCTTAAAAAATAAGCAAGTTATAGCCAAAATAAATAAATAAAATCAAGAGGTTCTCGTAGAGTACTACGAACGTTTAGGGTGCTAACACCTTCCCTAAACGTAACTAACCCCCGAACCCTAAATCTTTTAAAATGTGGTAATTTAGAACTTTTTTCCACTCTTATTTTGAAAAATTAAAAGTTCAGTCGTGAAATAAAATTAGTGAGTCAACGCTAATCAATAGCTTGATCTCCGAAAATCACCGCGACAGGGGGGGTTTGAATTGTGACCCTTTTTAAAATTTAATCATGTACTTAAAAATACTTCTCAAGTTGATACTTGGAAGAATAAAGTTAAACAGACTTCAGAACGTTCTGAAGTATTAGTTGTAGAATAAAATATTTAAGTTAAGTATTGTGTGTTTGTGTGTGTGTGTGTGTTGTGTATGCAGTAATGTAAAGAGTATAGAGAGAGAAGAAGGACACACAAAATTTTATAGTGGTTCACCCAATATGGGTTAGTCCACTCCTCACAATCTGTGAGAGTTTTCCACTATGATGCTTGAGATACCCTCTCAAATCCTGCACCTTACAATCTTGTTCACTTGGAACGGTTACAAACTGTATTCTCTAAGCCTCAGCAGGCTCTCAACTTTCTGTACTAAGTCACACCAGACTTTGCACTATGTTACTCAACCTAGACTTTGATACCCTTAAAACTAGATGAAATTTGCTCTTTTACAATTGATTGGATATTTGAAGGAATGAGATTGAGATGAAGACAATCAGAAGAGAGGGGGGGAGAGAAGATGATTATCTTTGAAAAGATAATTTGAGATTGATTCACACTCTTGGAGATTTTAATAATCTTTAGAGTTTGATTGTGAAATCAATTTGCTATGAAGCTTTTAAACTCTTTTGTAAGATGTTTAATTATGCTTTTAAGCTGTGTGTTTTGAATGAAAGCCTTCAATCCCTTTTATAGAGCTTCTTTACTTCTTGTAGCCGTTAGGAGGTATCAAATGGTCTTATGCCACGTGTCCTAGTGACTTAGCAACTTTTGGTTGAGAGTCTTGTACTTCAGAATGTTCCTGGGTCCATCAGAATATTTCAGAATGTTCATACATTCATCAGTTATGAACTTCAGAATGTTCCTGTGTTCATATGGATGAATGCCAGATGAATTTCTAGGTGATTCCTATGAATGTCACATGAAGATCTGGGTTGTTGATGAACTTTTGTTATGCGTGCATACTTCATAATGTTCCTGAGCCAAAAGCTTTGCAGATCTGTCTTGGATTGTGTGCAGGAGAGAGGAAAGTGGAACTGTCACTTCATGCCCATGCTTTAGGGGATTTTGCTGGTCTTGTACAGTACCAAATCCATAGGTGTCGAAATCTCATGGATTATGACTTTGAGATTGCTATCTTGCTTTTGCTTTACTTTGCCAACCACTTTGCTGTGCTGTCAGAATTAAAACATGTGCTGTATTGAACTTTCTGAACTTCAGAATGTTATTTTATTTTACTTAAGATGATTTGTAAGGCTTCCATTTGATGTAATCAAATCCTAATAGTAAAACATTAATGAAGTGCAGTATGTACAACATCTAGGATGATATTCCAAGAGGAATATTCCTAATGTTTTGTACTTCAATTGTTCATAAGTCTTCAATGAACAATGAATATGCTTTTTGCCTTTATTCCAAATAGATGCCATAACTTCTTGATTTATCCAAGTTATTGTACTTTTCTGGGCATCTCATTTATGTCACGTGAGCCTTGAATGTTCATGAATTTCTGGGCATCTCATTTATGTCACGTGACTTGAATGTTCATGAATTTCTGGGCTTGTTTTTTTTTTATATCCATAAGAACAACCTTATGACCAAGCTTCTGAACTTTGATCAAGCTTCTGAACTATGTTCCAGCTTCTGAACGATGTCACAGCTCTGAACTAATGTCCAACCTTCTGAACTCTTGTTTAACTTTCTGAAACTCTGACAGAGTTCTTTCTTCTTAATGATCTTTGATTCCTTGTATCTTGGTATGGTTCATACTTTGTTCCTGTCTTAATTAAACACTCAGGAACACAAATTAAATACCAAGGAACTAATCAAAGTCCATTAATCCTTATAATCATTTAAGGTTTGTTATCTTTAAAATCAATTAGGGATTTTGCCTCAACAGAACAATCAAAGGGCATGGGTCCACTTTGTAAATTTGCACCACGAATTAGTCGAGATCTGCGATCCATCTGGATTTGGGGTTGTTCATGCAGCGTCGTCTTCTCCCACTTTCCATCTTGTATTCCCATATTCCCCCTCTTGAGTATGTGTGAGAAGGTTGAAAAACCTTTCCCTCCTTCCCCTCCATCTTCTTGTACAGCAGATTTAGCATTAAATGTCTAATATTTTGTTGTAATAAGCATTATGCTAATGTAATGTTTTATGAAATTATTGATCAAATAGTAAAATATGTTCAATTCTTGATAATTTGTATCATGTCTCTTTAAATTATGTTCTTTTTTGTCATTTTTTCAGTTATGCCATTTTATAATTTATGCCACTGTTTTGATTAAACTGGTTGAACACGGCTTAAATTATATAATCCAAATAGACCAAAATGAAGTTCAGATTATATAATACGAATATCATTTTGGGAAATTTGGGGGGGTTCCGTGAGAAGAGAAAAGGGTGGGAAAAGAAACAGCCGCGTTATATTTGTTTAGCAACTTTGGACTACATGTTAACTTTGTAGCTCAATCCTTGGAAGAGAAAAAACAAGAGGGAAAAAAGCAAGACTATTACTTTTTCCAACCCTACCCATTTCTCCGCGCGCCCTATTTTTTTTTTGGCGAAAATGCTCATGTGATTTTGGATTTTATAATCCGAATTGAGTTTTTCCTTTGTTATGGGGGTTGGAAAAAGAGTTTTTTTCAACCAATTTGGATTTTATAATCCGAAAACCTAAAAAAATATGGCGCGTTCCTTTTTTTTTTCTCTTCGGATTATAGAATCCGAACACCCTAAACACCCTTATTCAGGGGAAAAACAGTTTGGATTATATAATCCGAATTGTATTAGCATAAATTTTGAGCCTGTCTGTAACATAGATAGCCAATTTAAGGATCATATGAATATTCCTAACTTTCATCCTTATGTTTTAGGTCATTGTTAGTTGTTCTTAGTCAAAAATATGTTTTTTGGGCTACTTGATTAGATTGCTTCGAAACTTACCCAGAAAATCTGAAAAAAATCAAGTATCAAGTATCAAGACTCTCTTAAAAGGGACTTCTTATGGGACTCTGTCCCTTAAAATCCAAATTGCATCATTTAGACCCGTTTTTTATTTTTTATTTTAATTTTCATATTCTCAGAAAAATCCGAAAAAATTTTGCATTAGCTTTATTTGATTTTTAGAATTTTTTGGTAGTATTTTTATATATTTTTTTTGACATGTTTTATCATTTTTTTACTTTATTTTTTTGTTGTTTTTAAAAGCGAAATTTACAACTGCTGAAATGGAAGAGATTTTAATTGCTGCTTTGTATGAGCATATTTCAGATTATATAATCCGAACACATCCAAACTGTGTTCAGATTATATAATCCGAAATTGAATGGGCATTTTTGATAGGGTGGGAAAAGTAATAGTCGAAAAGCAAAAACTATTGTCCACCAAAAAATGCAAAAGCCCAAACGCTTGTTGTATTACATTGGAGATTGCTTTGTGCTAACTTGGTCCGACTAATGCTTTGTCTTAGATGATTGCTCAATAAACCCCTCAAAATTGCTCATCCTATTAAATCGTAGTTTATGATCGACATTTTTTAGCTTAAAAAGCCGACACATGCTTGTTTTCGCGAAATTTTGAGCAATTTCAGGTGCCTATTGAGCAATAACCTTTGCCTTAAGGTGATTGCTCATCCGTCTTATATCTTCAAAATTGTCAAATTACACTATGTGAAGCTAACTTCCCAACTTCCAATAATGTTTTTCAGGGGGTTGGATGAAAAATTACATTACCTTAAATACATACTTTCAGGCATTGCCCGGTTGAATTATGTTTCATTTTGACAAAAATAAAATACAAGTGATAGGACAATGCTCTCTACTATTCTCTTTTCAATCCAATCAAAACAAAATATTCTCTTATAAACTCTCACTTAGTATTTAAATTATTGTGGGACTAATTGGTGAGTTTATAGTCACCATGGAGTAAAATTTATGTGGGACTCATTTAGGGACGAATGGAAGATAGAAATGGGGGCAGTTTTCCAACTATTTTTTCTATATACAAAATTACAAAATATTTTTTTTTTGAGATTAGGAAATATGTTTCTCCTCTAATAAATTTTCTGGAACAACTTGTTCCCAGTATTTTTTCCTTCTTTCGTTTCACTCTTTTGGTGTTTGGATACGGGTGGCATAGGATATGGTTCTAGTCTCTTTTTCTAGGCAAAACACAAGATATTTAATTTCAAAAAAATTAAGGTGGATATAATAATCTTTAATTTGCTTCTGCCCTTAATTGCAACATGTGTAGACAGAAAATTATCTTTCTCAAATTGCTCTTCCGAAACATAGGAGGAATTAATATTTAGAGGTGTTTGCCGGTTGGATTTTAAGGGGATTTTGGAGGTTAAGTCTATATTTTTACTATATTAGTATTAGTATTTGGATTTATACTAAGCACAGAAGTTAATTATGTTATTGACTAATCAATATGTCAATTGAACATAAAATAATAGTTGTCATTGACCACAAGTTNGATGCTTCCAAAACATAAATAATAAAAAGGCTTAATTGCAATTTTCCCCCTATATTTTGTCAATTGTGCGATTTTGCACCCCATCCTTTTTTTTGAGCGATTTTGCACCCTATCATTTACCCCATTTCTGATTTTGTAGCCCCTCATGTGTTTTTTTGCACCCTATCGCAAAGCGAAGTCAAGGCGAAGGCAAAAAAAACACACGAGGGGGCTACAAAATCAGAAAGGGGGTAAATGATAGGGTGCAAAATCGCTCAAAAAAAAGGATGGGGGTGCAAAATCGCACAATTGGCAAAATATAGAGGGGAAAAGTGCAATTAAGCCTAATAAAAACTCCAAAGTAATTTAAACTTCTTATTATCACATCAAATACATTGTTGATGAGAATTATATAATATGTAATGATCCTAAATAGAGAAAACCATGTCATCAAATGAAGCTAGCAAATTGTCATAGCTGTAAAGACACGTGGGCAAGTATTGGATGAAGGGTGTACATCAAGGAGTGAACAAAGCATATATATATATATATATATATATATATATATATATATATATATATATATAAGGGAAAGAAAGCATTGAAAGAAGGCATTGAATATGTAATTGAAATTCTGTTTCTCTTTCTCCTTTCTATGATAGTTCTTATTCTCCTTTCGCCTTTATCTTGCTTTAACTTTCAATGTCACTTCTATCATGTACTTAATTTCCTTTGTGTTGCTTGGTTCTCTGTAATAGAATTTTGGAAACCCATACATAATATCTCTTGTTGCTCGGATAGAATTATTTTTTATTTTTTTACCTCTTATTATCACATTAGATTGATTGTTATTATGCATTGTGTAATATCGCGTGTTGCTTGTTAGATATTTTTATTAATTTTTGGTGTTAACCCTCCGGTCCTCGTCAAAAAAAAAGTCTTGGTAATTCGGAGTTCAGTTAGGAGATAAGTAATGTCTGGTCAAGAGTTGTTCAACCAAGAATCTAACTGAGGTTCTCATTAACAATTCGTCACTGGTAGAGTTCATTAACCACTTTAGCCTAATTGAATGATTTGTTGCTCCGTTACAATATAATAGATCCAAAAATATAAATTAAAAAAACAAATACTGCTACTAATGTAATTACCCCTTAATGAACAATATGTGAATTTATGCATGATAAAGTCATATATTGTGAACATTTTGAAGAGATTTTCGTTAACTCTTTTTGCTCTTTGCAAACGAGACAACAATAGGAAATTGTTTACGTTGAAATATAAAAGGAATTCTCGGATCACATGGAGTCAAAGGCAGTCTCGAGATTTAAACATTTTGTCAAATATTTCTTCATGATATGACATTTTCCTCGAGTACATAATTCTCCATATGGGTAATTATAAAGCGTGTATTATTGCACAATCCTGATGGTTGATCAATATTTCTCAATTACATTATTGAAAAACCAATATTGAGATTTAACTCATGGATAAACAATAAAATATGGAATTAAAGTTCAATCAGTAAAATATAAAATTTATGTTCAATTGGTTAAAATATATATATAATGACAATATTAACTTTGTTTTTGGCTCCAAAAGTTATTTAAGAGGGTTATTTTTTTTTTATATATAAGATAGTGGAAAAAATAAGTAATTTAAGTTCAATGAGGAAAATAGGAAATTTAGGTTCTCCTTGTTAAAATAGATAAAAAGTTACAATATTAACCCTGTATTTGGCTACAAAGGTTGTTTAAAAAATTTAACAACATTTATATATAAGTATAAGATGTGTAAGATAATTTTTTCAAATATGAAAAAAAGGCAAAAAAAAAAAAAAAGAAATTTGTAACAATTTTTTGACTCCAAAAATTTGCTTAAGAGACTTAAGAACTTTTATATGTAAGATATTTAAATTTTATTTTTCTTTTAATGACAAATGTTAGCAGTTATATTAATTTTTTGGGTTAGTTATTGAAATTGACTCTACAATATACGCGAAGAATGAAAAATGACCCTATAAAAATAAAAACACATTCTACCCTTGTAACTTGAAATTCTTCCTATTTTTGATCCTGTAATTTACACAAATTTCATAAAAGTGACATAGAGGTTGAATTTTTTCATGATTTTTTGCACGCATGTTTATGACATTAAAATTTGGCTTTCCACAAAAAATTAGAATTTTCCCATAAGAGAAGGATCAATTAGGAGTTTTCATTCCCCATAATTATTAATTCCTTAAATAGTTCATAAGTAATTCGTCTCTCGTTTAAAACTTCAAAATTTTATGGTGAAGGTTCTTATAATGTTCTAACCATGCCTACATAATTTAGAGAACGGATTTTGACTCGTGAGAATATGCTTAATCGTAACAAAATTGCAATTTTGCATGTTTTTGTTGAAAAATCAAAATAAATTGAGGCGTCTTAGAAATGCTATGAAACTTCACATATCCTTTCTATGTATTTTTATATATGTCTTTGCAAATAATCAGCTCAAAACTCAATTTCTAGGTCGAGGTTTTTGTTGTTTTGTTTTTTGAGATTTTGACGCTTTCAAAATTCATAATTAATTTGACACTTGTTGTAAAATTCTATTTTTTTTTTAAGAAAAGCCATATTTTAACGTCCTAAAAATGCAAGCAAAAAATCATGATAAAATTCAACCTCTAAGTCACTTTTATGGACTTCGCGTATATTGAAGGGTTAAAAATATGAAGAATCTCAAATTACATGAAAAAAATATGCGTTTTTTTATTTTTAAATAGTCATTTTCCGGACTTCGTGTATATTACATGGTCAATTTGAATAATTAGCACTTAATTTTTTCTTCTTCATTCAGGTCTCAAATTACATAAAATTTAAGTTGTTATTTTAAGTTAATTGTTATTTTGAGTTAATTGTTGAAATAACTCTTGTAATATACGTGAAATTTGGAAATAGCCTTGTAAAAAAACACAGATTCTACCCTTATAATTTGAGATTCTTCTTGTATTGATCATTCGACATCCCAATCATACAGAAGACACTGAAATGGCAGCAACAACGTGGCAAGATTCTCTATCACATCAGTGCCTCCTATATGAATGGGCTGCTGAATGACCAAAATGGAAATATAATCAAATTACATAGATAGAATATGTATTTTTTTTTATGATGACTATTTCCAAACTTCATGTATATTAGACTGTTTGGCTCGAAAGAGACGTTATGCTTGTTGCTGTTGCAAGAAGTTGTTGGTTCTTGGATTCGTTCCGTGTGGACGGTTGGTCCATACACCGCACTTTAGACATTCACTAGTGTTGTTTGTATTTTTCAGTATCACATAATTGGGTTGACATACACTTTGTGTGGATTTACTAGGTTACGTTTATGTCCCCCCCACCCCACAATTTTTTTTTTTTGTATTTCTTTTTTCCTTTTTTAATAATATATATGACCACATAACAAGGACTTGAATCTACAAGACATCCCAACTTAGTTGGAATGTCTTATATTCTTTTTTGTGTCATTGTACTCTTGATTTATAAAAAATAAAATAATCTTTTTTAAATATGGAATATATAATCTTAATCCTCCAAATCACTATCCTCCAAAAACTTCTAAGAACTAACTCATAAACGGGTAGCACTTGTGTGACATTGTGGTGCCAATGTCATGTAACATTGGCCAACCACAATGTGACAAGTGACTTTCTTCTTTCTCTTTCATAAGTATTTTTTTGTTTTTGTTATTTTTTAAGTGAAGTGTGACACATGATACATTGTGGTTGGCAAATGTCACATGACATTGCCACCACAATGTCACCCAAGTGGCTTCCCTCATAAACACTCCCTTAGTAAACTTTATTCGAGAGATTTGAACAACTCTTTGTAGCATAATTATTCTAGAAACCAAAATCTCATAAGAGATTTTTAATTTCGTTGTCTTGTCCTTATGTAATTCTGCGTACATATTAAGATGATTCAAAAAATGATTGCAGGCATCAACAAGACGAATATGCAATGTCCCTAACATATTGAAGGTTTGTGCAGTAGTGAGCCTACCATATTTACAGCACACAAATTGTTAATTACTCAATAAACCCTCAAATTGCTCATGATCGGCATTTTTTGTGCGTAAACCCCAATGAATCGTAACTCTCAATGATAATTTATCGGAAAATATGAGCAATGTGGGCTTATAGACCAATCAACAAACTAGTTTTCTTGTATTTTAATTTTTAATGGAGTAAACAACTCTTTTCGAAGAGAATTTTCCCTCTTACCCCATGAATTTAATAAATCCAAATTTATCCATGACATTTATTCAAAACAAAACACCTCCCATGAAAACTCAAACTGTGCGATTATTTTTGTTGATGAGAAAAGTCTAAATTTGAGTTTGCCAATACAAAAACTTGAGAACTTTTGTATCATGGTAAAGTAAAATTTTAAATCATCCTATATAATTTTTTGGCTTAAATATGTCATTGATCCATGCACTTTCACCACATTTTGACATTGGTCCCTCACATTTTTTTTGTTTGACATTGGTCCCTGCACTTTTTAAACCATTTGTCATTGGTCCTTCTGTTAAGTTCAAGTTAAAAAAAAAAGCAAAAATAACGATGTGTCACGTGCACCAATCATTCCACGCCACGTGGCAAACTAAAAGACAAAAAATATTCTAACTTTTTTATTATTATTTTATTCATTATTTTTTTAATTAAAAATATCATTAGACCATGCACTTTCAACAATTTTTTTTGAACAAGCCAAAATGAGATATATTACAAACAACTGAGTATCCTTAATAGCACAAGGTGTGCCAATAAGGACCTCAAAAGTATACAAGCGATCAAGTCACAAAGAAAGCAAAAATACAAAAAATTAGCCGATGCCCAGACAAACAAACGGGTTCAACCACCACATATGAAAATTTATACGAATATTAATATTAGTAGTCTTCATCCACCAAAAAGAATGTAGCTTCACTTTATCTAGCAACTGATGGATATGGCTTTCGATGTTCTTAAATATTCGGTTGTTCCTTTCATTCCACAAAACCCAAACGCAACAAAGCCAAACAAGCTGCAAAAAGGAACAACGAGCTCTCAAACCACTTGAAGAATAAGTAAACTGAATAGCATGCTCTTGAAGATGAGACGGATCAGCCGTAGAAATGCCAAGCCAAGACCGTGCAAGGCCCACTGAGAAGCGAAGCAAGGACAAAACAAAAACAGATGCTGAGTAGTCTCTAACCCTCCACACCCAGTCACACATAACTGATTATCGTGAGAAATAATGTCGCACGCCATCATATTATCCTTCGTCGGTAACCTGTTTCGAAGGAATCTCCAGGCCAAAATTGAAACCTTCAAGGAAACCTGTTTATGCCAAATAAAATCTGTAATAACATCAGAGCTTGAGGCCTCCTAGCTAGTGAGCATCTTGTACACACCCCTGACCGAGTAACCGCCAATAGGATCAAGCCGCCACTGTATTGGTCCCTGCATTTTGGTATTGGTTCCTCAACCTTATTTTTACAAAAAAAAACTTTTAATGATATTTTTTTTATTATTTTGTTCATTACTTTTATTGAGAATAGTTATAAAAAAATAAAATAAATCGTTTTAAAAAACAATTTTTAAATAAAATAAAATAATTATTTTGTTAAAAAAAGATTATTTTATTTTAAAAATCAAACTTTACAGCCTAGGTTTGGAACAAAACAATGAACCAAATAATTACTGTCACACAAAACACAAACACCCTGCTAAGGAACTAAGGTTTCTCTAATAAAATTGTTCAAAGGGTACAATATTTCTACAATAATGAGACAATAAAATGGAAATAAAAATCCTTCTTTATTTTTATGTTTTTTTGACAAAAACAAAACGATATTCATTCATTCAAATTGAGAGTACATCAGATACAATAACATGTTCAACATCGCTAAAAACGTAAAGGGTGAATCTGCGAACAAACTCACAGCACCCAAGTTAATAGGATATAACGGCAAAATGCCTACAAATAATATGATAAATTCTAAGTCACCGAATTACCCATGCTTCCGGATCTGCAACATCGACGCCCAAATCATTGATTGAATTTGTAATTGACCGAAGTTGATCTTTCAATAGGAACCAAACGAACACCGCAACAAGACGCGAAATCAAACGCCGCACAAGACGACGAACAACACAACCCCGCACACAGACGATGAAATCACAAAAAAACATAAAATGAAAAACTTGATATCTGTGAAAACCACTTATTTAAATTGAAAGAAAGGGGAAAAAGATGCAGAGGGGGTGATTCTAGGTCAAAAATTGACCTAAAACCACCCATCCTCGATGAATGAAGGAGAAATAAAAATTAGAGAGAATGTGGAGTTTCTCTCACTAAAAAATTAGGATGGGCTAACCTTATGTTAGAAATCTTGTTTGTTGGGAAGAGGCTGCTGCACTTGAAATCTGAAAAGTTTAATGGTTATGCACGTAAAACTCAAAGCGTATGGACCAATTTGCTTTAACCTTGAGAGTGATCCGGTAACATTTGTAGAGGCTCTAAAGTCTCAAGATTCAGTCTTTTGGAAAGAAGCTATCCAAGAAGAAATGGATTCAATTATGGGTAATAAAACTTGGAAAGTGGTAGATCTTCCACCCGGATCCAAACTAATAGGTTGTAACTGGATCTTTAAAAGAAAAATGAAAGTGGATGGTACCATTGATAAATTCAAGGCTAGACTAATTGCTAAAAGATTGTTAGAAATATTGTTTGTTGGGAAGAAGCTGCTGCACTTGAAATCTAAAAAGTTTAATGGTTATGCACGTAAAACTCAAAGCGTGTGGGGTTGACACACTAACCTTTAGGTTAGATTCGCCCCCACCAATAACTGTATATTGGATGCAATAGGAATGACCAGCGAATCCCCTTTAGGATACTATGAGTTCCTTGATGTGTATTGCACAATCACACCAAGCGTATCTCTTAACATTATTTTACAAATTTATGTTCTAGCAATTCACTCATGCATTGGAGAATTGATGGATGATTTAGAGTAAGAGAATGAGGGAGAATTATGCTATTAATGTAGCAAAATTCGTGTGTTTACTGACGCCCAAATGCCAAGCATTTATAGTGCATCATATGACCCTTCACATGAGAGAAAGCACCCCTTTGCCAAAGGTTATGATCATATACATTAGATTTTTGACTTGAATCAATGCTATGGTTCATTATCTATCAGTAAATAATAATGTATTCCCATGAAGAGTTACACCTTTTGGAACCCAAAGCAATGAAAAGTTACAACTTTTGGTTCTAAAGTGATTCCATTATTTTGGAAATCACCAACAATCCCCCACCATTTTCAAAATACTAAATCTCAGAAATCCGGAAATTCCTTGCATTCAGATTATGGTATCTCACGATTTGAACCATTACTTAGTAAGTTAAGTTTTCGCTCATTTCCAAATAGTATGGTAGGCAAGCTTTGAACCAACTATTCATTAGAACAAGTGTGCATAACTTACACATAGAATCTTGGTACCGTTTAAAGAGAATTGTAAAATGACACATTAAGAAGGCCTTATGTCATATATCCATTTTCATGAGAACTTAAGAGTCATGCCCTTGAACTCCGTGAAGCGGCCAAACTTCATTCCCACATATGTAGACTATATCAGGAATGTCCCATAAGTATGCATTCCATCAATATATGTTATATGTCCATTAAGAGAAAAATCTCATCCTACCCTTTTTAATGTTATGGTACAAGTACTTTTAACCTTGAGATGTATCTATTGTCAAATACTACAATTACTCTAATAGTATACATTTACCATTGTACCCAAGACTTGATGCTACTCAAGTGTGGGTTGAGTTTCCACTATTGGAAATCAATTAGATATGGGCTTGAGTCCCATCCCCAATGATGTCTTCAACACCATATCCCTTTTCAGACCTTTCGTCAAAGGATTTGCAAGATTCTTCTCTGTTCTTACGAACATGATGGATATTACTCCATTAGAAATTAAGTCTCTTACATAGCTATGTCTTAAACCAATATGCCTTGATTTTCCATTATAATCTTGGCTATAAGCTTTTGATAGTGTGGATTGACTATGGCAATGTATGGATACTGGCGCCATTGGCTTTAGCCAAACTGGTATCTCATACAATAAATTTTTTAGTCATTCTGCCTCTTTACTTCCTGCAGCGAATGTAATAAATTCTGCTGCCATGGTGGAGTCGGCAATGCATGTCTGTTTCTTTGAACCCCAAGAAACTGCACCTCCACTAAGGTTGAAGATCCATCCACTTGTGGAAGCATGATCTTCAACATATGTTACCCAACTAGCATTTGTGTATCCTTCCAAAACAGAAGGGTCTCCACTATATGTTAAACAATAATTCATTGTTCCTTTCAAGTATTTTAATACTCGTTTCACAGCGTACCGGTGTTCTTTACTTGGATTGCTAGTATACCGACTTAACCTTCCAACAACATATGCTATGTCAGGTCTAGTACAAGTCATATCATACATCAAGCATCCGATTACTTTAGCATATTCAAGTTGTGCCACCTAACAACCTTTGTTTGGTTGCAAATTGACACTTTGGTCTAATGGGGTAGAAACCGGTTTGCAATCTAAATGATTAAATTTCTGAAGCACCTTTTCTATGTAATGAGATTGGGATAAACCAATATGGTTACCATCTCTTATGATTTTAATTCCTAAAATCACATCAGCTTCTCCTAAATCTTTCATATCAAAATTCTTGGATAAGAAAACTTTAGTTTCTTCTACCTCATTTATACTTGTACCAAAGATCAACTTGTCATCTACATATAAGCAAATCATGACACCTTTTCTATTTTGGAATTTGCTGTAAATACACTTGTCAGATTCATTTATAATGTATCCGTTGGCTAACACAACTTGGTCAAATTATTGGTGCCATTGTTTGGGTGCTTGTTTCAACCCATATAAAGACTTAGTTAATTTACACACTTTATCTTCTTGACCTTTGATCACAAACCCTTCCGGTTGTTTCATATATACCTCTTCATCCAACTCTCCATTTAGGAAAGCAGTTTTAACATCCATTTGATGGATTACAAACTTATGGATGGATGCTAGTGCAATTAGCACTCTGATTGATGCAATTCTTGCAACAGGTGCATATGTATCAAAATAATCAATGCATTCTTTTTGTGCTGCATCATTGAGAAATAGATGAACAAATTTTTTCTATTTATTTATGACCATGGTGAAAGGTACACAATTATTTTATATTGATATATGATATGGTTGATGTTCTAAATGCATGCATATTATTTAACATCAGGTGTTAGATTTATATATGGGTGATTCATAAGTTATTAGAGCATGTGAATTTCGTTGAGTGCATATATTTGGTTTATAGTAATGTATGCAATTTTCATTGTGGTTTTTCGCATGAAAACTGTCATGGTGTCATGAATAAATTTCATTGAGAACTTCTCTAGTCAATATATACTGGAATATGTCATATTAAATGAATTTGTTTTACATTAAATTTGATAGATTCACGTATGCATGAATTAAAAACTCTTTAAATATGTGGGTTTTAATAAACATTAAAATGTTTGGTGATAGTGCATGCTGGTGAAAAATTTGGTGTTTATTTTCTTCATGAGTATTTGATCACCATAATATGTTTAGTTTGCATTTAATTAATTGCTTATACAAAAATAATAATTTGTGTGTGTTTAATTAATTTGCTGTTATTAGAATTATGTTTGAAATCTTTTTGTTATGTATTGAAGTGCCGCAATTTAAGATGAAACATTGTGTTGGTTCAATGGTAAGTAGCCATGGATTGTTCTTTGAGTGCACCGATTCAATACAATGGTTACAATTTTGTGAAAGTTGTTTTTTCTATTTAAAAAAAAATTAGAATTTGAAAAAGTTTTGAAACAATGTAAAAATTGGTCAACAATTGTGTTGGTTCATGATAAGTCAATATTGAATCAAGTTTTGATCAACAATCGTGTTGGTTCATGATAGGTCACAATTAGACCATGTTTTGAACATTTTGATTTTACTATTTTGAATTTGGATTTGATAATTTCCAGGCTTAAAAATTGTACCCATACAATGATTATTGTTTTATTCATTTGAATTAGTGTATGTGCTTTGGTCAAGAATATCAATGGTTGCTTTAATGATATTATTTGCTTTGTGTAAGAAATTATTATCATTAATATTGCGTTGATATTATATGTGCATGATAATATGAAAGTAATTGTTAATTTTTTTTTATCTTGATATTACAAATAACATGGGTGTATTATGGATTATCTAAAGGATATTGGGGTGAAGCAATGCTAACAACATGTTACATCCTCAATATGGTTCTAAACAAAAGGAACAAAATAACCTCATATGAACTTTGGAAACAAAGGAAGCCCAATCTTAATTATTTAAAAGTTTGGGGTTGTAGAGCAATTGTGAAAGTGCCTGAACCAAAAAGAAAGAAATTGGGTGAAAGAGGAATTGAATGTGTATTCTTAGGCAATGCAGAAAATAGCAAAGCATACAGATTCTTGGTTATTGAATCGAATGACTCATATTATGTTAATACAGTAATCGAGTCAAGAGATGCAATTTTTCAAGAAGATAGATTTAACTCAATTTCTTATCCCAAGGATATTGTTCATTCTAATGTACAAAATTTAGAAAACAATGAATTTAATGCAGATACATTTGATGGTTCAGAACTTAGAAGAAGTAAGATGATCCAGAAAGAGAAAGATTTTGGATCCGACTTCTTCATGTTTCTTGTAGAAGGAACAGGTAAATCCATAAATAGTTATGGACCAATTTGCTTTAACCTTGAGAATGATCCAGTAACATTTGTAGAGGCTCTAAAGTCTCAAGATTCAGTCCATTGGAAAGAAGTTATCCAAGAAGAAATGGATTCAATTATGGGTAATAAAACTTGGAAAGTGGTAGATCTTCCACCCGGATCCAAACTAATAGGTTGTAAATTGATCTTTAAAAGAAAAATGAAAGTGGATGGTACCATTGATAAATTCAAGGCTAGACTAGTTGCTAAAAGATTTAGGTTCGATTCGCCCCCACCAATAACTGTATAGTGGATGTAATAAGAATGACCAGCGAACCTCATTCAAGATACTATGAGTTCCTTGATGTGTATTGCACAATCACACCAAACGTATCTCTTAATAGTATTTTACAAATTTATGGTTCCAGCAATTCACTCATGCATTAGAGAATTGATGGATGATTTAGAGTAAGAGAATGAGGGAGAATTATGCTGTTAATGTAGCCAAATTCGTGTGTTTACTGATGCCCAAATGCCAAGCATTTATAGTGCATCATATGACCCTTCACATGAGAGAAAGCACCCCTTTGCCAAAGGTTATGATCATATACATCATATTTTTGACTTGAATCAATGCTATGGTTCATTATCTATGAGTAAATAATAATGTTCCAATGTATATGAATGATTCCCATGAAGAGTTACAACTTTTGGAACCCAAAGCAATGAAGAGTTACAACTTTTGGTTCTAAAGTGATTCCATTATTTTGGAAATCACCAACACATTACCAGTGTAGGAACTTATATCAAGTATGAGACATACAAAAAATTATAATCCTAGCAGTAGATACATTTAGGCTACCACACGTCTGAATGGATGACTGACCAGAAAGAAAGGTTGCTAGAAGATTTATAAGTGGTAGCAGAGATACTCTTCCCATAAGGAGCACCAAGAGTGGATATTACACCTGATACGATCCCTTGAAAAGATACCACCGGGAATGTTACCAAGAGGCAAAATCACTTTTACTCCACCCCATCTACAACCATAGGCGAAACCACTGCCATGAAATGAAGCTCATCCAGCTTCACCAAAGTACAAAAGTGTTCCTTCTACACAAACAAAGGGTATGGAAACCATTATCGCAACAATGGACCACATTCAAAAGGAGGAAAGAATGGACATAGGAAACATTTTCTTCTACCTATTAAGTGATGGAGGCCTCATCATACAACAATACGAATAGTCGATAGTGGCCTATGACCACTTAGCAAAAGGTATACTATGTTACCCATTGGAAATTTCAAGTAAATATGTGAAAAGTGTAAGAAGGAAACAAGTGGAGACACACATGAAAGAAGGAAACAAAAGAAAAATGCAAGTATAAGCAAGTGAAAAAGAGTCCCTATTTATAGCTAGGGATTATCCTGAAAAGTAACAACGTCAAGTGTCGAAAAAAGTAAAAGAAAGGGTTAAAGAAGTAAATTCCAGCTAGAATTTCCATTAATGAGAAAACGATCAAACATCAAAGGAGGAAAATAAATAGTTAACAATTAATTGCGAAGATCAACTCAATACAAAAAAGGTGGTCGTCACAATAAACCTAGCACCGACCACATAGAAAAAATGCTAACGACAAAAGGAAAGCAAAAATTACAACTAAATGGGAGAGGGAGCCGAGCGCACTAAGAATTTCCAAGTGGGGCAGAAGTCAGAATGACCGAGAGCTGCCCGGATGCCAGGGGGACAACGTTCCCATCCTTTATCTTATGAGAAGGAAGGGCTTGATCTTGATCTATCTTGATAAGGGGATGGAAATATTCCACTTGCACCAAAGCATTTTCAAAGGACTCATCAACTACCACAAAAGTCTCACCGATCATGGACAGAAAATCCTCCTTCAGTTTCTCCTTCTCGTCCTTAGAGGCCCTATTTTCACCTTTCTCAAAGCCTTCTTCTTCATTGCAAGGGTTAGATTAAGCTCTTCCAGAGATTTTGGCTGCGCTTCCACAATTTGTTGACTGATGACAATCTATTGTATCATATTAGGAGTCATTTTGTATTCTTTATAGTAAGTTTTCATATGTTTTAGCCGAGTTTTGTAATAAATAAACGAAAGGATCATAAAAGGAGAGAAATACTTGCAAGACCTTGAAACCAAGTCAACTGGCCCAAATTAAACAATTATGTGATTGTGATATGCTTTTTACAAGATATGTCAAGTGATCTCTTGTAGTATAGTCACTACAATTTTTCGATGAGGATAAATAGGGACAAGAAATGAAGAATAACAAGGAGACCAGTTCTATTATGCACATTGTGTGGAATAAGTTGCGCATTGTGGAACATTAAAGCAAAGCATTTGGGATTGCCATTGCCACATGTGCGTCATGCGCTAAGGATTGCACGTCGCACACAACCAGTAGCGGAGCCAGTAATTCGATTAGTGGAGGCACCATATATATAAATTGTAGCATTAAATATATATTACATTTCATTTTTGAAAGCAAAAATATACATCACAATTGTTCTCTACAATTTACATTTTTTGAAAATATTGCATTATTTTCTCATTTTCAATCTCAATATAAACATTTCATTTTTTAAAGCCAAAATATTGCATGATTCTCTAAAAAAATCCCTCTATATATAAATAACTAAACAATCATTTAACCTTTGATCTTCCATGCGATTTCACAACTCATTCTTGATAATCTTCATATCAGAGAAAGTTCTTTCAGCTATTGCAGTTGCCACATATAGTATCAAATATAAGTCCAAAAGTAAGTATTCCAACACATGATGATTCCTACTCCATCTAAGATTGTTGAATAATCAAATAAGCTATCAAAAATAACTAAGGTCCACCTTTTAAACTAAGGTGAAGACCCCTAAGTTTCTTCATAAAGCTCCACTCAATAATGATACAGTAGAATTTCTAAAATGGACATGGACATTTTTTTTCTTCCCATTTTGTTGCATAACATATGAAACTAGTATTTAGGGCATTGGAATATAAAGGTAATTGCACAACCATTTTAAGGATCTTCAACAAAACCAACACAAGTTTATTATAGGGGTTTGACAAACAAAATCAAAATATTTGTGCAGGCAGGAGCCTACACAAGTTTGTGTGTGGCTCCGCCACTGCACACATCCATTCCTGAAATTATGGATCTCGAATATTTTAGATAGGAGTGCAATTAATTATTTGTTTTTGATATACATATATAAATAATAAAAAAATAATACTAACAATATATATATGATATCTTTTTATAATAATATACTAGTAACATACACGTGTCTTCGCACGGGTACCCGTTGGTCGGGGATGATTTATACTGTAAAAACTTGAATATATGATATTTGTATATAAAAATTTCATTTGAGTATATGTTAGGTTCTTTAAATTGTTAAAAAAATGTTTTAATGTTAATATATATTTAAATTATTTAATATTACAATTAAAGAAAAATATGAAATCAAACTTATAATTTGGTTAATGTTTTGTCATATTTTTTGTTTAGAAATTTGATCCCTTATTTTTATGTCTATGAAATCAAAATTTTGATATGGGTTTTTTGTTTATCATTG
The DNA here is from genome assembly GCA_018208015.1 of Medicago ruthenica. Lineage (NCBI taxonomy): Eukaryota > Viridiplantae > Streptophyta > Magnoliopsida > Fabales > Fabaceae > Medicago > Medicago ruthenica. The sequence continues at coordinate 29,241,303 of CM031376.1, forward strand.
ACAAAACTTACTCCCTTTTTGTTTATAAAAATTAATTATAAATAACAATTTTTGGTATGGTTGTTTTTGCATTTGTCATTGAGAAATGTTCCTGTCAAAGTTTTATATTTAATCATTATATTAATTTGTCTATAATATTATTATGACATGTAAAAAAAACAATATAAACATAGAAATATTAGATTATTGCCAAGATGTTCATGTTTAAGTCTACATAAACATAAGATTACAACTTAAGGATAATAGCTAAGTTATATTATCTAGATTTAAAATTTAACAACTTTGATAACATTTGATGTTGCCTTGTTTAGAAAATTCATCCTAAGAGTATCATTATCCACAAATCCATTAAGTTCAACAAAGTATTTCCAATCTAATCCAAATTTTGTTGTTATCTTATCTTCCCATGATCTTCCTATAGATATCACATGAAACGTCGGTGCCTTGAGGTCCATACAACAGCACTCTAGTAACAAACCCGTGCCGACGCACGGGTATAGTAAAATTTTGCTGTTTGAAAAATTTAAAAATTTGTCTATAATCCTTGTGAATTTGTTTATAATACTTTAATGTTCTTAAATTGAAATCATGGTCTATGAGAGCCCAGGTAAACAATAAGGTTTCAAAAATTGCTATTGCCACATTAAACAAAGCTAAAACACACCAAAAAATTACATTTTTACCCCAGCGGCAGTTAACTACCGCTGGCTCATCCCATCGGCAACTAGTTGCCGCCGCGTTTGAATCTATCGGTAGTTAACTGCCGTTGCGTTCTTGATATGACCTAGTCCTATATTGTTCCATCAACTCCACTTTCCTACTTCCTCTTCAATCTAAACACCTAAATCCAATTTTTTTCCACAATCCTTGTCCAAAATCATTGAAGCAGCAATACTAGAAGGTTTCAACACACTTTTGACGTTAAGAAATGTGTAATGCATCATTTAATCCGTTTTTTTTTGCTGATTTTTCTGTCAATTTTCGTAAAACCCTGACATGGGGCTATCGGCACTTAACTGCCGCTGTATGGGACCATCAGTATCTAACTGACGATGGCAGCGACAGCTAGTTGCCGATGGAAAACTAAAAAAAAACAGGCTTACTACCTAATTTTTTGAATTTTTTGGTTTATTTTTTATTTTTTTTAGGTTTAATTAATTTTGATATTGATGTTATTGCAATTGTAAGTTATTTATTCATAGTTATTTGTTGTTTATTCATAGTTATGGATGAAAATACGAATGTTGATCCGGTCGAGACAAAACCTATTTTTGTCGATAATTCCGAAAATGTCATACCGCCTAAGGTTGACTCCGGTGTTGTCCCTCTTGAGGCCAACGAAATTGACACGACTCATTTTTTTTTCAAGAGAAGTTAAATGGAAAGATAGATATGACTTGCTTAATTGGGTACGTCGTCAAGCAAATAGGGCGGGATTTACAATTGTTATATGTAGATCCAATTTGATCAATCCAATGTTGCAACTGATTTGTGAAAGGAGTGACGACCACAAAGTGCCGAAAAAAGATTGAAGCATGATGCAACGAGTTCAAGAAAATGTGGGTGTAAGTTCATGGTTCGTGGATATCTTAGTAGGGAAACAAATGATTGGAGATTGAACATTCTTAATGGAGTTCACAACCATGAGATGGAGCCAAGTTTAGAAGGACACATGCTTGCGGGTAGATTAAGGGAGGATGACAAGAAGATTGTACGTGACTTGACCTAGAGTTTGGTGCTACCAAAAAATATTTTGATAAATTTGAAGACAAAAAGACAAGATTGCATGACAAATATCAAGCAAGTCTACAATGAACGTCAAAAAATATTCAAGTCAAACAGAGGTAACAACTGATATGCAGTATCTAATCTCAAAGTTGGAGGAGCACAACTATGTCTATTTCACCAGAACATAAAGTGAGAATACTACTATTCAAGACATATTTTGGGCTCATCCAACATCTGTAAAGTTGTTTAACAGTTTTCCAACAGTTTTGGTTATGGACTCCACCTATAAAACCAACATGTACAGAATGTCATTGTTTGAGATAGTTGGGGTCACCTCGACCGATTTGACGTATTCTGTTGGTTTTGGATTTTTGACATCTGAGAAAGAGGATAATTTTACTTGGGTTTTATAGATGTTGGTCAAACTTCTTAACTCAAAGATTAATATGCCTTCAGTGGTTGTGACTGACAGAGATACGGTTTTGATGAATGCGGTAGCAACTGTTCTCCTTGAAACTAGTGCAATACTTTGTTATTTTCATGTTGGTAAAAATGTTAGAGCAAAGTGCAGCACTGACTGTAGAGTGAAACCGAAGGATGGGAAAGATGTGAAGCCAAGCGACATAGTTAACAAGGTAATGAGAGCATGGGATGTTGTTGTTGAATCAACTACGCAAGAATTATATGCAAGTGCGTTAATGGAATTCAAAAATGTTTGTAAAGATTTTCCAAAGTTTCTTACTTATGTCGAGAGCACCGTATTGGATGTTGTGAAGGAGAAAATAGTGAGGGCATGGACAGACCGTGTCTTGTATCTTGGCTGCAGAACCACCAACCAAGTTGAGGGGACTCATGGTAAACTGAATAAATATTTGAGCAATAGTGTAGTTGATTTTGATACTTGTTGGGAGAAAATAAATGATATGTTGGTGATCTATTTAACTGAGATACAAACATCATTTGAGAGGAGTTGTATTGTATTGGAACATAGATACAAAGACGTCATTTTGTACTCTGGGTTGGCTGGTTATGTGTCTAGGACTGCTTTGAACTTTATTTTTGATGAAGAAAGACATTCCAAGGAAACTTTGTACATCGACAAAGAAATTTGCGGTTGTTTGATAAGGACATCGTATGGGCTACCTTGTGCATGCACTATTGCTGTGAAAATCCGTGACAACATGCCTGTTCGATTGGATGAGATACACTGTCATTGGCAAATGTTATGTATGGGTGAAGAAAGTAATGAAGATGATTTTTTGTCGAGGAGGAGTGGAATGGTATTCAAGAACGTCTCAAGAAAGTTCCTTATCAAATCAAACTAGAAATCAAAGAGGTTTTGCGTCAGTTGGCATTTCCAGAATCCACAATGGTTTCTCTTCCTCCAAGAAAAGTATCAACCAAGGGAGTGCCGAAAAAAGTGAGGTGTAAAACAAATGAGGCATCGACAAGTCGAATCCATTCTTATTAGGAGCGTGTTGATTCCCAATTTCTGGATAGTCAATCGTCGCAAACTATGTCATCATTTCCTAAAAGAAACGGTGCTCGTATTGACAAATCATCACGTTCCCCACTTCCACCACCTACTCGGTTTCCTAAGCTTAGCCCGGTTCCAAAGCCTACTCCAGTTCATGGTGTGTTTGATGTTTTGAGCCCTATTGACTATATGCCAAAATTCATGGTTCCATTTATTGAAAAAATTGTGGATTTTAAAGGCGATGGGAATTGTGGTTTTCAGACTATTTCTTGGGTTTCAACGAAGAAAGTCATGTCATGGTTCGTAGACATCTTATTTCAAGAGGTGAAAGATCATAGAAATGATTATGTGCGGGAATTTGCGAGTGAAGATCGTTTTAACTACATCTTAAATGGCTTGCATCCTCCCTCAAATAGTGGTGGTATTGCACCTGTAGATAAGTGGTTGACTTTTCCGGACATGGGTCACATCGTTGCAAATTATTACAATAGATTTGTAGTGGAGTTGACAAATCACAAAATCGGAACTTTGGAATCCTTTTTCCCACTTAGAGGGGTGCCACCGCTTAAGCAAAAAAACCCCATCATGTGCCTAGGCTTAATTCACAATCATTTTGTTCTTGTTTTTTTGAAAGATGGTTGTCCACTACCTTCATCATCTACGGAGTGGAACATACACAAGAGTGAAGAGGCATCGACTTGGGAATTTGAGTATTTGGATCAACAAGCTAGGTGTCGAGACCTCATGAACATTGAAAAAAGAGAGAATCCGCTTCCACCAAAAAAGGAGTCAAACCAAGCCAATCCAATTTTGTGTGACACTCCTGAAAAAGCAAAGCAAGAATTTCAAGTTATTGTAGAAGATGAAGATAATTCAAATTCACTTGACGCGATATGATTAATTTTTTGTTTTTGTCGGTGTTCATCCTTTTTTTTTTTGTCGATATTACACCGACATATTTTTTGTGGTAGATATTGTAACGCCAATTTTTTGTGGCCAATATATAACTAACATATTAATATGTATAAATTTATGACTTTTATGTGGTGGAATATGCACCTACTTTGTTATTGGTTATAATGTTTCCGCATTTGATATATATATATATATATATATATATATATATATATATATATGTTATTACGTTTCATTTAATTTTATTCTGATGTTTGATATTTCATAAACTTTTGTGAAGTTAAACATGTCTGAGGTTGGACAAATTGAAGCTCATGTCCGGTACTATGCTTTCAAAAAAGACAATTAAGGTTTCTCTAACTCCGACCGACACTATGGATAAGTTGAAGGCACAACTTAACAATTATTTTCTCCATGTTGGTGAAAATCATCATACATGTTATGTATTTGCTTAGATGTCAATTTATGACCTGGGGGCAGATAAAGATGAAGACATGTGGAAAACGGTTTATTGGCCTCGGCTTATTCGTGACGTAGTGACGTTGAATTTATGTTTAGGCATATGGTTGAAAATAATATATTATATCTTTGCGTTCGTTCCAACTGTATGTGCAACAAATGTCGGTAGAGATTTCATGTAATATTACGTAATGTGTTGTTGAATTTCAAACACTATTTATGTTTTTGTTGAATTTCAAACATTCATGTAATTTTAACGAAATGTCGAATTGATTTTATTTTGGTCAATTGTGAAAGATTATGTATTGTTCTTGCTTATGAATGATTATAATTGATGTATGATTTGTACTGCCTCTGGAATTGTCGTTTTGGATTACAGGTAATAAACAGGCCGAAAAATGGCTTGCTTGCAAAAATAGCAGGTTCTGCTCTGCATAATTGCCCGCAGCGGCAGTTAACTGCCGATGCACCATCCCAGCGGCACTTAACTGCCGACGGGGTAAAAACGTCAATTTCTAGTGTGTTTTACCTTTGTTTGACGTGGGAAAAACAATGTTCTAAGGTTTCTTGGCTTTGGAAAAGTCAAAGACGATGGTCCTCTTGGCCCAACTGCCAAAAGAGAAAAAAAAGTGTTTCAAAATTACACTCATTGTTCCATAACTTAATTTTAGATTAATATTCTTTTTTATCTTTTTTTTTACACCAATTTTGTCCTTTTGAACGTTTACATATGAATTTTCAAGCATTAAATTTAAAATTCATATGAAAAATGATTGAAAGACCAAAGATTTGAATATTTCGAGCTTATATCAAAATAAAACCACATATTTAAATCTTGAATTGGAAATTGATCAAAATAAAGAATATGATGTGAAAAAAGCGACAATAGTTTGGTATCAATTTAAGCGAGAAAAGTACAGCAAAGGAGAGGATCGCTTTGGTAATATAAAGGGACGAGCAACACATAGAAAGGAATGACGGGAAGGGAGAACGAGAAGGAGGTGAAGCATGAGGAGAAAAAAAGGAATTTAGGAGCTATGTCAATATTGTTTATTATCTTTTTGGTTCTAGTTTCTTTTCAATATTGTTAATTATCTTTTGTTATGAGTAACTAGTTTTCCTTGATTAAGTTATATAGATGAACTTCTTTCTATCTATTTGAACCATGTAATCCGGTTGAGTATTCTTTATGCAATTGATTTCATAGTATTATCCGGTTATTACTTGTTCTAATGTTTTTATACGTTTACGAATGTTCATAAATCGATGTATGTGTTGGATGACTATTAACCCTAGCTTTTGATACATGATCTAGGATAATTGTTCAATCTGTATAATAGATTTAGAAATATTATATTACTGCCTTTGTGACAATGTTTTATCGTACGATCAATCATTCAATTATCATGAACTCGCCTAAGACATTAGGAGGTTGTGATCCACGAAGAGGGTTATGAGCCATGACATTGGTCATAACTATTTTGTTAAAACATCGTAATACTAATGAATCAATTGTCGTAATTTAGGCACGATTACCAAATAGTGAAGAAAAAGGGATTCAAAAATGACATAATAGACATCTTCCCTAACTTTATCCTTACTTTATTTTATTGCAAACAAAACTTATGCCTTGTGCATTCCCTCCAATTCAACACATCTTAAGTATAATTGATTTGTCGAATTGAAATTGAAAAAATATTTGTGGAGACGAAATTATTGAAAACACAAGAAAGAAGAGATTTATACTTTTTAAGAATTTAAATACATGACTATTGAGGCAAAATTATTATACATAGTTTCTTAACATGTTTGCATTCTCCTTTTTATAAATTGTTATGTAATTGCTCATTTGGTCGATGATTGAGATAAAACTTTAATCGTATTCCAAACAAGCAATGTATATCTACATTGGTCTCATTGAACAAATTCACATGTAGCTTGTAATCTAAATGAAGATGGCAAAAGTAATGATAAAAACTTATTCAAGATGAACTCAAGACTTAGAACCAATTAGTGATATGTTAAGGCTTTTATTTAAGCATTAAAAACCATAGTTACTAAATTTTCAAGGGAAATTAAGATGAACTCACTCATTTGAAATAGTTGGCTGCTCTGTAGGCTCTGAGGTTTCTTACATCTTGAAAAAACCGATCAGGAGATAACTACCGATAGAAAAATAAATCGATCAGAATATATATCTCTACAAATTTGTGCTATCGAGAGATATATTCTGATAAATGAGTGAATAGGCAAAAACCCTCCCGAATTGTTTCCCATCATCAAAATACAGACTATCCCCCACTTTATCACCACTCCCGGCCACAAATTTTAGCGGCATGAAGTGCAAAGCTTTGGCTTTGAAGTCATTACATGCTATGAAAACTAGCTATTACATTTTAAAATTATTGTTTTGAGTAAAAATGCAGCTATTTTGATTAGTTGATCTATAGGTACACCCACATGTTAACTGTCCAGCTATGTTTTCAATAAATTTACTACTTATTCAATGTTTGTAAACCTAATTGATCTTTATTTTCATAGCTTACTCCTTTGCTTAGTCATTTGGATTTTGCCTACATTTCATGCTTGCACTCATGAATCCGAGTTTCCTGTTGCAAATGGAAGAGAATCATATCCCTTTTCACTGGATGTCCCAAGAAACACATTGTTCTTGTTTGCCAATAGAACTTCCACCCCTGCAAAGGCTATATCCAAGTCAATTGTAAGAAAATATGTTGTTACTTACTTTTGTGGGATTCTAACATTGCAGCCATGTTGTTGGTTTTTTACTTTTAATAGTTTTAAATTTGAGGGGTATTTATACATGTTTTAAATTTAAGGGGGTATTTGCGTGTAAGTTATAAATTTGAGGGGGTATTTGTTACATAAAGTTTAAATTTGAGGAGGGTATATGCACGTAACTGTTAAATTTTAGGGGGGTATTTGTCTAATTTTATAATCACATATATTTTAGGCAAAAAAAAAGCAATTTTTTTTTAAAAAAAATCAATTACCCCTTGTGATGTGGCGTAACCTTCGGTTCACGTGGAGGTACTGTAACACCTATATAGAGATTGCCTAGGATCTCATACGAGTGTTAAAATTTCGTACTGGATACATTAAATACAATACAGAAAGTTTACATTTCAGTAATACATAACTTGAGTCCTCAATACAAACTGAATCCAATACAACATAGTCTTGATAATTTACATCATTTACATCAGCTGAAACAAATATACATAAATAAGAAGTCAGCACGATCAATCAAAAGCTTTCTCTTTACCTTTACGTCGTGCTTCCTGTGAACCTGCACCAGAAGGAAAGGGATGAGACATGACGTCTCAGTGAGCTCCGGCCCTACCTACTGTTGGCAACCACGGGGAAAACCTAGGGTCGCCGTGCCTACTCTTGGCAATCTTGGGGATTTCTACGATCGCCGTCATTCTTTACATATTTTGCGACCAGGGGAAAATTAGGATCGCTGCATGTCTTTATCTTATGCATTTCATATTCTATCCTTAATCTTAAACTTATACTTAGTGATCTTGGGGACATCCTATGATCACTTCTTTTCTTTGCTGACTATTGTCATGCTCTCATAATGATTTCATAAGTATTAATGTACATCATTCTTAATTATAAAGTTAGTAGTCAGCGTTGAACAAACAATAAGTATCTGAGTTCATTTTACGGAGTGCATCCGGGTGGAGTAACCCCGAAGTACATCTTCATTCTTACTGGTGAAATTCCTATCATATCAGGCTAACACCGGACTCCTCTTTCTTTTGTGTGGCTGCCCTCGCGAGCGGTAACTTCACCGTTCCAGCTGCCATTTAAGGCGGTAACTTCATCGGAACCCCCTGTATTCTAACTAGCGAGACTACAGGAGTCACATTAACTTTTCTTGACTAAGATGCGTAGCTACCCTCACGAGCGGTAACTTCACCATTCCAGCATAAACCGGAACCCCCTGTATACTAACTAACGAGCCTACAGGAGACACATCTAGTCCTTATGTAATTTAATTCTCTTTCTTTAAGTAAATATTCTTAAAGGTTTAACCTATAAAAGGTCCTTAACTTAGAGTATTAGTTCACTCTCATTAATTCTCATTCTTTAAAAAATAATAAATCTTGAATAATTAACCTATAAAAGGTTCTTGTCTTTGAATATTGAGTCATTCTTAAGGATGAAATTTAGAACAAAACATCCATAGCTTAAACAACCTATATTCTTGCATCTCTAATGTTTTGCCAAGTCCTTATTCATCCATTCCTTAAATGTTGAGCAACCTTCCGGATATGTCAAGAATGGTGTTTTTCTTGGAAATTAAAGCTTTCATTGAAAACAGTTACTAAAAGCCTCGCCGAACGCGTATACAGCCCACAGAACGAACCAGAACAGACCTGGAAGGTCTGTCTGATTTCGCTGGGCGAAATCCATTTCGCCAATGGCGAAGTGAGGCAGGGAAAAATGCTGGAAATCGCTGTAATCTCGCCCCGAGCTCGCCGGGCGAAATTGACAGTTCAGAACCAGTTCAAAACGTGATTTTCCACCATTTTTGACATATCTAAGCATACCCAGGTAGCATAATAGTATAAGAAATGAATTTCTAATGCAAATTGATAGTTTAAAACATGATTTATCAAGGAATTGGCAAGCAAATGAGATTAGGGTACTAATTCTAAACTTAGCTCAAATTGTAAAATTACACTCAAACTTACTCAAAGCGGGTTCTAAAACCCTGTGGAGCTCACCTTAAACCTCAATTGGTGCTTGCTAAATTCTGAACTCCAACGTCCTAGCTTCAATCTAACACTCCTCTTGATTCTTCCTTGTTTCTCTTCTTTTTCTCTTGTTCTAAACTTCCAAACCAAGCTTGTTTTGCATAAATTTCACAAGATTGAGGATGAAGGCTTGATGGGTGGTGGCAAGGGTGCTTAGGGCGTGTGTTAGAGGGAGAGGGGTGAGGGAATTCTGATTTGTGAGAGTGAAGGGAGAGTAGAAATATGAAAGAAAATATCTTGTTCCTTTTTAAATATTCCTCCATTCGCACACAATTACCAAAATGTCATTGCTTGCTCAACAATCTTTTAAACTTTGATAACAGTTACTTATAAGCGGGATATTACAGGTACCACATGTACAATTAACTGTCACGTCATAGGGTTTAACGACCAAAACAAATGGATGGAGAAATTGACTAACGTTTGACAATTTTAGAAAAGTTTTTGAAGTTTCTTAAAAGTCGGGAGGTTTTTTTATGAAAGTTACAATTTTGGGGTTTCTTGCCTATTCACTCTTCGATAAATTGAAGAGATTTTGAACAAATACAAAAAGCCTATAGACCAACCTTTTATGAAATATGTCCAATGGCATAGTAGTAAGTTTATGAACGTGTAAAGTCGACCCTTATCTCTTAAACTAAAAAAGAGTATCGATACACTTCAATTTGCGAGTGTACCTTAGAAGTTGCATTGTTAAAACATGTCCAATGGCCTAGTAGTAAGTTTAACGAACATGTGAAGTGGACCCTTATCTCTCTTATACAAAAAAAGTAGGCCCCTTATCTTAAAATTCTCTCCTACCAAGCATCAAACGCATCCACCGATCGATTTGGTATCGTTTGAAAACTAATTTACTCCACCGTCTTCTCTATTCTATCGTCCATAAACTGTTATTTTTGAACCAACCCATATGATGGAAATTAAATCTGCACACTTTTTTGACCTATGGCTGTTCCCTACCGTTAGTGTGCTTAAATAATCCCTCCTTAGCAAGCAAACAGTTGATATTTTTTTTCTTTCTGATAGATACCTTTGTCTTCAACATAGGAGTATTTATTAACCTTTTATAATTCTCTTCGTAATTAAACTATGTTGGAGAGTCGGATGACACAGAAGAAATGACGGGTTCAAATGTTCCGGGATCACTAAGCGACTCAGATGTCATATCTCCACCTAAAACCTTAAACATTAGGTATATGTACATTCTATCTTATATATCCAACATTTTTTCATTCATACACAATGTAGGACATAATCACTCACAGGTTTAACCACTCACACTTGAAACCCGACAATCTCCCCCACAAGTGTGAGTTCCCACATCCTATAATAGGATCTAACACAGGATCCACTCCCTCTCCCCTACCAAGCCGAACCAAGACTCTGAAACCACTTGTTGGAAAACAGGGGGACACGGGAGAAACAACGGCTCAAATTCTCCAGAACCACCTGGAGACTCAAACGCTACATCTCCACCCAAAATCTAAAACCTTAAGACATTATGTATGTGTCTCCCCTCTCTTATATATCAAACAAACTACTCTTAATTTTAATAAAATGAGTTGATAAGTGTGGCCTATTTTGGCTAACAATGTTCATCATTGTTGTCAAAATCCTGACTTAAACCCTAAAATTCAGGATTTTGAGACTTTATTCACTTTCAACGACTCAAATCCATAGCAGAATCTCAAAATAGGCAAAATCTTGTTAAGATCGCATCAAAATCACACAAAATCGCAGGCTTTTAAAGGGGTCTAAAGGATTTTGTCCTTTTTTTTAGTCATTTATGTATAAGTATTTTGCGGACTTTAAACTGAGATATTTATGAATATATATACAATTTATGACATATATTTAGCATTATTTTTGTTTTGGTTAAATCCATCAATTTTGATTGCGATTTTACGATTTCTTATATCGATTCTACAAAATTAGTTGAGTAAAATCTTTTGATTTTGATTGCGATTTTCGATTTTGCTCTTCCCTTTTGACCTGAAGCAAAATCCCGATTTTGACAACCTTGATGCTCATATTGTTAGTTGAATATTTTCAGCAAATCTAAATCTAAAATTCTTTTGTGTGTGTGTGAGTTTTGAGTAGTACTTTCCACTTTATCTACAGAAAAACAAAATCCACAAGTATTTCATATTTTTATCGATTTCAAATAATCTAGGGGCAAAATTCACATACATTAAATGCCGATAAGAGAGGTATTTGCAAATTCAAACATGCATCCTAACACATAAAATAACCCTGCAGCGTCTTACTTCTTAACTAAGTGCACTTATTATTATTTTTTAAGAATCAAGTGCCCTTAAGTCACATAGCATTCTGTTATAGAAACAGAACAGCCAGAACACAGAACCATTGTGTTCCAAATCAAAAGTTGCGAATTTTCTCCCTCAAAGCATAAATTTGATCAAACTCAACCAAATCAACATCAATTTCTACTTCAATCACAAGTAAGTGTTCTCTAACCTTTTGCATTGGTTTTTTTTTTTTGGTTTAATTGTTAGATATTTTTGGAGAAATTTCACAATTTTAGGATTTTGGGGTTTGATTTGCATGTTAGTTTTTAAGATTGTTAATGATGAACTAAGTTAGGAATTGTAGTTTAGATGTTGTTTAGAGTAAGTTTGACTCAAATGTGATAGTTTATAGTAGAAAATCGGACAATGAACTTATAGTGTTAATGTTGCACTCTAGGTGTTTGATAAAATGTTTCAAAGATTTTTTATTTATTTTTTTGCAATGTTAATGATGAAATTAGTTAGAAATTGAATTGTTAATGTTGATTATAGTAAGTTTGAGTGCAATGTGGTAGTTTAGAGATTGAAATGACACAATGTCGTAGTTTACGTACAATGTGAATTGTTATTGTTGATTAGTTAGAAATGACACAATGTCCTCATGACATAGAGTGCACGGGCTGAAAAGGCGGCTGCGCGCCCTCCTGTTCGAAGGAGACAGGGCGTTAGGAGCAGTAGTAGTGAGGATGTGGAGGAGAAGTCGTCATGGGCGGGTGCGTCCTATGTAGTAGACCCCACACAGCAGCACCAGCAGCCTCAGACACAGTATGAGCAGCTTTAGCCTCTGCATTAGGAGGGTGAGGCCAACACGAGGCTCAGGAGGAGGCCGGAACGGAGGAATTTCCTGGGGGGCCTACTGACATGTCGCTTCTACCGAATTTCAGTAGACACGTGACATGCAGACTTTGGAGCGACACCACAGTAAGTTTAATTGTTTAATTTTACTTAATTACGCGTCAATTACATTAAGGCGTTTTTGTTGTTCTTGGTTGGCGTCACCATTTTCGCCAACAAGAACAGTAAAAACGTTAATCTGTTATGACTGACTATGCTGCAGAACTTGGACTGTTGGAACAAAATGTGTTTAACAAGTCTCTTATGAATTAAGGGGAGATTGTTGAAACATTTATGTGTAAACATATCTCTCTTTATGGTTTTGATGATAACAAAGTATTAAAGAGAAAATTGGTTATTTGCTAATGCTTTGTTCAAGTGTTTTCAGAACCATGTGCTTTATGATTATTTATTAAGAATGGTTATGGAAGAACAAGCTTAGAGCAAGGAAGGAAAGCTAAGAAGCAATGTTGCAAAGCTAGAAGGAAACTGGGTCTGAAGAAGTGCTCCTGAAGTAGTGGTACTGAACTGAGATCTTCTGAAGTGGTCCTGAAGTGGTACTCCTGAAGTGCAGCTTCTGAGTCTGAAGGCAGCTTCTGATGTCTGGGTGCTTCTGAAGAAAGTCAACGCAGAGTCAACGTCTGAAGCCAGCTTCTGATCCGTACAAAGCAGCTTCTGATGCACTGTTCACGCAGAAGCTTCTGAAGTCTGATGTGGCAAGGAAAGCAACTGATACTGTGCGCATTTAATGCCTGCAATGTCAGAACATCTCTCTGCAATTGGTTGTCTCCTTGACTCAAACATTCCCCAGCTTTTAAGGAAAAGGAATTTGAATAGTGCGTGCTACTCTGTTTTATGTTCAGTTTTAGCACACAACTTTCAGCTGGTATAGCCTCTCCTTTGCAACGGCTCTTTCCTAACTTTATGGGCAATCTTCAACAGCTATTTTCTCTCTATAAAAGGAAGATGATTTTGAAGAGAAAATGCCAAGACTCTGTACAGAAACACAAGCTGCAAAACCTGAACTGCAATACTCTGTTTTAGTTTTCTGTCACAAATTAACTTAAGAATTCTTACAATTGTTTATCTTAGAATTTCTTAAGTGTTAGAGTCTCAACTGTGTTGTATTAAGAAGAACACCTCTGATATTTGATCAAGTGTTCAACCCAAACTTATTTCTTTGTAATTCAGTTTGGTCCTTAAGTCTCAGTCTGAATACTGAGCAATTGTAACCTCATTCCTTTGTGGTCTGAGCTGTTAGTCACATTCCTGTGTGGTCTGTGCAGGGAGTCTTATTCCTTTGTGGTCTAAGCAACTGGAAGTCTCTTGACTTAGTGTCTTGAGCATTGGAAGTCTCTTGACTTAGTGTCTTGAGCATTAGAAGTCTCTTGACTGTGTGTCTTGAGCAGGGAAGTCTCTTGACTTAGTGTCTTGAGCATTAGAAGTCTCTTACTAGGTGTTTGAGCATTGAAGTCTCTTTCCTTTGTGGTCTGAGCAATTGTAATCAGTTTGATTATAGTTAAATCTCTTGTTAGTAACAAGGGGACTGGACTACTTCCAACTTGTGGAAGGAACCAGTATAAAAACATTGTGTGTTCTCTCTTCCCTTCTCTATTTACTTTTTATAACCGCTGCATAACTCTGAGAAATAGTTCAGAACTGATTCATATCAGTTTCTGAACTTGACTTAAGTTTTTGAGAAGAAAAAGAACCAAGTTTTTGAGTCACACACAATTCAACCCCCCCTTTCAATAATACAGCCACATTATTGGAATTGATGATTCATTATGGGATATTATTGAAGATGGAATCTCCATACCAGTTGATGAAGAAGGAGTGGCTTTGAACAGAAGAAGTCTCACTGATGCTGAAAGAAAGATATACAGAAAGCATCATCATGTGAGAGGTATCATTGTGGATTCTTTGCCTCACAGTGAATACCTGAAGCTGAGTGACAAATCTACTGCAAAAGCCATCTTTACCTCTTTATGTTCTAATTATGAGGGGAACAAGAAGGTCAGAGAAGCAAAGGCCAACATTCTGGTTCAGCAGTATGAAATGTTCAGGATGCAGGAGGATGAAAACATTGAGACTATGTTCTCAAGGTTTCAGACTCTAGTGTCTGGACTTCAGATTCTGAAGAAAAGTTACAATATTGCTGATCATGTGAACAAGATCCTCAGAAGCTTGCCATCTATATGGAGACCTAAGGTGACTGCTATTGAGGAAGCTAAAGACTTAAATACTCTAAGTATTGAAGATCTTATAAGTTCCCTCAAGGTGCATGAACTAGGACTCAATAAAGATGAACCAGTTAGAAATTCTGAGTCTGTAGCACTTAAATCCAAAGGGAAACCTTCAATAGCTCTAAAAGCTTCAGAATCTGATGAAGAATTTCTGAGGAAAGTTCTGAAGAAGATTCAGAAGCTGAAGAGCTAGAAAAGCTTTCCAAAAGAATTAAGTTCTTGCTGCAAAGACAAAAGAAATCATCTAACAGGAGTAGCAGCTTCAAAGAATCTAGTTCCAAGAAGGATGAACAAAAGGACTGCTCAAACTGCAAGAAAACTGGTCATCTCAAATCTGAATGTCCTGAGTTTCAGAAGTACAAATCCAGAAAGAACAGTTCAAGATCAGGCAAAGAGAGATTAAGAAAAAGCCTTATGGCCACTTGGATTGATCTTGATCAAGAATCAAATTCTGAAGATGAAAATGAAGAAGAAGCTAACCTAGGTTTGGTAGCATTATTATCATCTGATGAGGAATCTGGATCAGAATCTGACAAGGAAAATGAAACTGAATCCAATTTGAACTTGGTTGCAAATGTATGTTTTGATACAGAATCAGATTCAGATTCAGACTTTGAAAATGAGGTATTTTCTGAACTCACTAGATCTGATCTTATTGATACAGTTAAGGAACTTATGAACAACCTTAGAAGCAAGTTAAATAAATTTAAATCTTTGAAAAAGAAAAATAACTTGCTGGCTGATGAGAACCTTAAACTTCAGAATCATATCAATGAAATTGATAAAGAAGTTAAGGAACTCAGAGGAATAGTTCATAAGAAGCCTGAAAAAATTCCAAATGATCATGAAATTGCTCTTCAGAATTTTATCATAACTGGAATCAACAGAAGCAAGATTGCTTCTATGATTTATAATATCAGCAAAAACAAAGGAGAAGGAATTGGTTTTAAAAATGATTCATTAATTTTTTCAAAAGAAACAAACCTTCCATCTTGTTCTGAAGATAATATAAAAGGCTCTAAAGTATGTTTTTTGCCTGCTTCTGAAAGTTCTGAGATAATGAAGTTAACAGAAACTGAGACTGCTAAGTCTGAGGCTCTAAACTGCTCAGAGTCTGAAGCTGCTGAGCCTAAGGGAAAGATGATGGCAAATATTAAAACTTTGCCAAAGTCTAAGCCAAAAGGTCCTAAGCCTAAGACTATGAGAAAATCAGACTCTAAACCTGAAAATGTTCAGAGTCTGAAGAGTTCAGAAGCTGAAACAAGTAAGTCTCAGAGTCTGAAAAATCCAAACTCAGATTTTACTAAGACTGTGTTTATAAAACCTTCAAGGAATAATAAACCAGCTCATTCAAAATATTTTCAATCTCAGAATGTCAGGCAAAGCAAACATAAGAAAGCCAATCAGTCATCTGTTTCTGTTTGCATTAAGAAAGGTCAAACTGAAGCTTGCCTTGTGTCAGGAGCTGACAAAACTGAGGTTCTTAAGAAAACAGAACCAAAGTCTTCAAAGATTCAGACTCTAAAGAAATCAGAACCAAAGACCTTTAAGTCTCAGGTTCTGAAGAAATCTGGGTCAAGACCTTTGAAAACTCAGGTTCTGAAGAACTCAGTGTCTGATACTAAGACTCATTTAGAATTAAAGGATTCACATCCAAGATTTCTGAACAAGTTTGAGTATTATAACTCCAGACATAAAGTGCAACGTAAACCTTTCAGAACTAACCCAAGAGGACCCATATGGGTACCTAGGTCAGAGATTATTTCTGTTGCAGATATGATCAAATGCCAAAGAAAAGGTGAAGTCCTAGTGCCTGGACAATGGCTGCTGGCACTGCAGAACAGAAAACAAGTCTATGTTCCAAACCCTGACCATGAAAGAGGGAGGAAATGTGGAATCTGGAGGAAACCACAAAGACTTGATCACTGGTACTGAGTTTCAGCTCTCAGAGGACACTTCAGAACCTGCACCAGAACCTGAGTCTGAAGAATGTCCAAATAGCTTAAAAGAGCTTCTCAGAAGTTGATACTTCTCCTAAAGCATATCAAGAACATTGCTGGAACAAAAATGGGTGTTCAGCAACAAATGAACAAAGAGAAGTAGATCAGAAGCTCTACTGAGGTATGCTTAGTTCTCAGTTATACTTAATAAATTCTACATGAATTGGGAAACTATCAGATTCATGAAATCAGCATAATCTTCTTTGTGATAACATTGCTGTAATCTGTTTGTCTGAAAATTCCAATTCACATTCAAGAATCAAGCATTTTTGAACTTAAACTTCATTTTATTAAGAGATTTTGTTCAGAAAAATAGATTTAAATTTACTAAAAATCTGAACAATGCATTTCATCTCTTTGGAAAATATGCTTGAATCTGAATGAAAACTAAGATTCTGAGTTCATCAGAAGCTAAAACTTAACAGACACTATCTTTGAGAAGTCTGCAGAAAGTTCAGCTTCTGAAGACATCAGAGTCTGAGTTTCAGAACCTGGATTTTCTGACTCCTGAATCTGATAATTATCTAACTTTTGGTCAGAATCTGATAAGTATAACTATGGGCAATGATGATTAAAGCTTTGAAAGTTTATACTCTAATCCTCCCAAAGTCATCAACTTAAAAATGTGATTTTCTGATCTGATATTAAATGCTAAAATTGCTTAACAAACAATTTTCAGTTAGTATCAGTCTGTATTCAAAAACTGTTTAAGCACAGACACATTTTTTTTAAATGCTCAAAGTGTTTCAGACATGTTCAGCTTCTAGAACTTATTTTATCTTGATATCAGTACTGAAATGCTAATTTGGTATCAGACTCTGAGTTAAATCTTCATTTTTTTGAAATCAGGTTCTGATACAAGTTCAGTAGTACTAAAACTGTATTTTGGTATCAGACTCTGAGATAAAATGCTCAATTGGTATCAAGCTCTGATATAACCTATCAGTTGGTCTATGATCTGAACTATTTTGCTTTAAAAATGAGTTAGACCTGCTCTGATCTGAACTATTTTCTTTAAACCAGCTCAGATTTGCTATGATACCTTCTTGCAATAATTGCTCTGATACCTTCTTGCATATTCTGCTCTAATACTGAACACTTTTGGTTGCTTTGTTCTGATACTGAACCATTTGTACTGAACAAGTCATGTCTGAACACAGAATGACCTGATCAGAAGCTCTAAACCTTTTTCTGCTTCTGAACAGCATTCTATTTTTAATGCAAGTCATATACTCATTGAAAGTCAAGTATGCTCTGATACTCATCTTTGCTGCTTGATTATCCATATGATTGCATAAATATCTCACAAACTTTTGTTCAACCCCCTCCTATATGCTCTGAACCTGCTCTGATACATGCTTTCAAACTCTTTTAAATCTCTTTTCTGCTCTGATACAGATGTTTTCAAACTCCTTTGACAAAAGGGGGAGAAATTTTCTGTGTTGGGGGAGTAAGTAAAACTTTTTCTTGATGACAAAAGGGGGAGAAAGTAAAACAAGTATTAAAGCACCTGAGCTAAAATATAAGTTAAAATATAAGTTAAAATTATGTCAGTATATTAACTTATGAAAGGGGAGTAAAAGGTATTAAAGCCTAAGGTTCTTGTGTGAACTATTGAACAATTCAACCCTCCCTACATAAGTTAAGCTCTGATACAATTCTGACTGAATTTAACTTATGAGAACAGATTTTAACTCTTAGCCTCTGAAGTGAAATTCTGGCTCTGATACATTTCTGTGAGATACATTACTCTTAGTGAGTAAATTGAATTTAAAATAACTTGGATAAGACTCAGGGAGCTTACAAAACTCATCCTGTGGATTATCAGACTTAGGGGGAGAGCTTACAAACCTCAGAACCTGAAGTCAACAAGTCATTTTGAATTCTGAGTGTAAATTTCACTATACTGTTTTAAGTTAAGCTTAATTAACATGGATAAGAATCAGGGGGAGCTTACAAACCTAACCTTGAGGATTGTCAGACCTAGGGGGAGCTTACAAACCTCTTCTGAAGTCAGATTGTTAATTAAACTTAACAACAATTCTGAAATTTTCACATTTGTGTTTTTAACTGAACTTAATTAACTTGGATCAAACTCAGGGGGAGCTTTCAAACCTCACACCCTGTAGTTAACTCGATAATTAAGTTAACAACAATTTTCTGATTTAATACTTATGTTTGTCATCATCAAAAAGGGGGAGATTGTTGGAACAAAATGTGTTTAACAAGTCTCTTATGAATTAAGGGGAGATTGTTGAAACATTTATGTGTAAACATATATCTCTTTATGGTTTTGATGATAACAAAGTATTAAAGAGAAAATTGGTTATTTGCTAATGCTTTGTTCAAGTGTTTTCAGAACCATGTGTGTAATATCCCGCTTAACACTTGGATATTTATCAGTATTGAGACGATGCATCAGAGATAATTTAAATGGACGCAATGGCAAGGTTGTAATTAAGAAGTGGCATAGTTGTAATTTTGGAGAAGTTGATAATTGGATAAATATGAATATTTATCAAGTTTCTACTCATTTTTCTTTATCACCAAAATTAGAATTTTTGCTCTCCCTTTCTTCTCATTTTCGCCCCTCCTTCTCCATTCACTACCATCATCAATCATCATCCTTTGAGCTAGCAAACTTCTCCCAAAATCTTTGTAAGATAATCAAGCTTTTGTTGGAGAGATTTGGAGCAAGAAGAAGTAATAGAAAGCCAAGGAATAGAAGTGGTTTTGAGTAGAAACTTTGGGTTTGAAGCTAGGGTTTGATCTTCTCAACTTAGCAAGCAATCCTTTGAGTTTGAGGTGAGCTCTTAGAGGGTTTTAGAAACCCACCTTGTTTAAGTTTGAAAGTTATAGTATTAAGAGCTATTTTGATAATTTCATGCCTAAATCCCTTGTTGGTTTGTGTATATATGAATTAGTATGTGATGAGTTGATCATATGTCATAGAAATCCATTCCCATAAGTTGTTTGATGATTGGGTATGTTTGGGTTAACCTAGGAAGTGAAATTATGAGTGCTGCTGAAGCCAAAATCGTGCTCCGATTTATAGGCATCGTGCTACGATTTTATGTCCTGTTTTTCAATGAAGTTTCGCATAAAATCGTGCTCCGATTTTCCCAAATCGTGCTACGATATTGGCCTCCCTGAGCATTATTTTTCGTGAGCTTTGGCTTGGAAATAGGGAAGGATAAGGGATAGGCATGGCATTAGGAGATGTATACTTGCACTCCTAAGTTTTATAGATGTGTTTAGGGATTGGTAATGGGATTATTTATTTGTAAGTGAAGTCCCTACATTCCCATAACTTGTGCAAACCTTAGGATAATGAAAGTATGAATGAATTACTCATCATAGTTATAGACAAGTTAATAGAGTTGGATCTCCAACAATTATAAGAGGCTTATGAGAACGATAAGCCAAGGTTATAGATTACAGGTTATAGATTATAGGTTATAGATTACAGTATTGTTACAGAATCAAAGTAATAGATTATATGTTCATACGTTAAAGTTAAAGAATTAAAGATCACAGATATTGGCGTGCTTGCACGTTTCACAGTCATAGGGCGTGTTCATCAGACTCCGGGATTCGCCGGATGGGACTTCTCCGAGAGGGTTGTCCACACGTTTCATAGGGAGTCCGGTGATAGCCTGATATGATAGGAGTTTCACCGGTTCATAGGGAGCTGTCCTCGGGGTTACTCCACCCGGGCCGCACTCCGTAAAATGAACTCAGATAATTGTTTGTTCAACGCTAACAGCTAACATAAAACTGCTATCGAACTGTTTAGATGTTTTATGTTTTATAGTTATAGTTAAAGTTACAGTTACAGTTATAGTCACAGGAAACATACAGTTATAGTTATAGTCAGTTATCAGAAAGTGATCCTAGGACTTCCCCTCGATCACTAAGTCATAGATACGGACATGATCACAGTTATGGATTTAGGCTATTATAGTTATAGACATAGGCCGTTAAGGCAATGGTCATAGACAGTTACAACAAAGGTTATAGGCAGCTTATATTATAGCTACAGGAGGTCTTATAGTCATAGGCAGTTAAAGACTTGGCGATCCTAGGAAATCCCCGAGATTGCCAAGGTAGGCATGGCGACCCTAGGTTCCCTGTGGTTGCCAACAGTAGGTTGGGTAGAGCTCACTGAGACATTATGTCTCATCCCATTCCTTCTGGTGCAGGTTTACAGGTTAGTCAGAGGTTCGAGACGAAGATCTTCATAAAGGTACTGGATGGAGTGCTTTTACTCGTGGTGTACAAGCTCAGAAGCTTTATGGACATTTGTAAAAGTATTGTAACAGTATTGGATTATTGTACAAACGAGTAAACGTGTATTTATTCTGTTGTGATGTAATATTATTATTGAAATTTTTAAATGTATCCAGTATCAGTTTAACGCACATGCTAATATACTAGTTAAAGTTAGTATGGGTGTTACAATTGGTATCAGAGCAGGTCGATTCAGACCGTGCCATGGGTCATTAAAGATTCAATAAAAGTAGTGGAATCATTGGGTTCCAGATGTTGTTCTAAATGTCATGTCTAGTTGAGCCTGATCAACTCAGTCTAGTATATGACAGTTAGGACAAATATCCGAGAGCTGAATGTGACCAAGGAGGAAAGAAGTGTTTAAAGGGTGAAGGTTAAGACGTCAGATTCTAAGACGAATTTGGCAAAGTGTTTTGTGTCAAAGGGTGGTTCTCAAACAGTGAAGTAACTGAGCTAGTTAACGGCAAAGTTTCAGGAATATAAGAGGTATTAAAGAGTAAGGTCAGGTACCTTAACTAGTTGGACGCATCATTGAACGATGCCTTCTCCGAGGAGACATGAACAGTAAAGAACTATGGAAATACTTTAAGGAATGTTTTGGAATCTCAACGGGAATCGCAATTGGAAAGTTAAGGTGGAATAGAGTTTTATTCCGGATACAGAGGTAAAGAATTACGGTACCAAACCCAGCGACTTGGACTAAGGAATGAACAGTTAATTATTGAAAACTCTGGGCTTCCAGTGAGGACATAGTGTGTAAGATGGAAAGACTTGCGCACTTGGAACGGATGAGATTTTGATATCCGATATGTAAGAGATTTATTTATGTATTAAGCGAAATATTGAATGGATGAAATAAATTACTTTCCTTTATTGTGGGTCATCAAGATACTTGTTATGAGGAACGCGAGTTTAGCAACAAGTGAAGGAAACCCCGGTAAGGGTATGAAGTAAAGGTTGAATTTTACGTTGTCGGATTATAGCAGACCGCTTTCGAGGATTAAATAGGAATTAGCTAAGAATTATTTTGAGGCTCTGGCAACAGGAAGAACGTCACTTATATATAAGTTACAGTTAAAGTATGGTTGAAGTTAAGGAGTTCTATATTCTCTTTCGATGGGCTCCTTGCATACGTATTCGGGTAAGCCGACAAAGATCATCCTATGTTGGTATGTGTTAAGATGGTAGAAAATACATACTTTGGATTGTTCGAACCCATGAAGAGGGCAACGGTCGAGAAGTCAGATAGACTATTATTTAGATAACAGGAATGGAATTGTGAATACAGTAATAAGTTATAGGAAGGACCCAATGGAAAATGTTAAGTATTGAAGCTTACAGATTTATTAATCGGGTATTCGAAGAGGTGCATCACATGTTTGAATTTACAGGAGAACCGGTAAAAGTTGAGTTTTATCCAGACGGATTATTCCCGGAGCAATCCGAGAAGTAACCAGGAGTTATGTTAGAGTTATGTGGACCTAAGTGTCTTGGAAAAAGGTTGTGGATGTGAAATCCCTACGGATAATTACAGGATGAGACTCGATTCATTAATCGATTAAGTATATGAAAGACGAGGATTTCCGGAAGTCATAGAATGTTTCTAGAAGTTACCACAAGTAAATAATGTATGAGCTTAAGTTGTTTTAATAGGAGCATCATTGTGCTCGAATTCATTGTTAAAGATTGTCTACAGGGTTCGGTGTATTTCGTGGAAGTAAGAATTTTGTTTATGTTCGAAAGGAAACGCAAAGTCAGATGACGATCAATCAGTAAGTTGAACAGGTGGATTAAACCACGAGAGAAATTATATGTAAGATGGTTGTGTATGGTAACTACAAAGTTATAAAATTAAAAGATTGGCCAAAGAGATTTTAGATGGTAATAGTGGTGTGTTACTTCCATCCCAAGGTTAATTGTTTAAATCAGAGTTGCGCAGCGGAGAAGTAATCCAATTATGAGTTAATAGACAAATCAAAGCTGAAGTTTAGAAAAAAAAAGATGTTTGTGAAGTCCTTGTCAGAGGAACTACAGGAAAGGTAATCAGAGATTAATTCTCAAGTTACAAAATATGTGTAAGTAGTGATGATTTGAACTTATCATCAGTTCTAACAGGAAATTTTAATAGATAAGTCGAGGAATGTTTCAGACCCTGAAACTCGTGATATAAGGGAATCGAAACAGTTTGATAACTTTAAAGGATGTGTTTATAGCAAAGTAAGTACATAGCGAAGGAGGTCACATTTCATACGGTGTTTTAGCTGCTTAGCTCAGTAACTTAAAGTTAACTTGGATAGTAAGTTTAACCAAAGAGGAATTATGCCGTGGCATACAGTTATTCCGCATCGTATCCGTGTTATGCTAGCATGTCGTATGTAACAGGCATGTAACAGGTTATGATTAGTATTATGTATACTGATTAGGCAGAGTTATGCTACTTAGACAGTAGTGTAACATATTCATAGTCGTGTGACATGTATCGGTAACCGTGGTACGCAGACGGTAATGTTTTAACAGGAAAGTCTTAAGCAGATCAGGTTTGTTGTTATTGAACAAATCTCAGTTGAGGAGTTCAGAAATTCTTGAACTTAATATTAATAGTTAAAGGAAGGAAATGTTTTACACGGATCAGAGGATTTCTCATAGTTTACAGTAAAAGACTACGTGAATTGAAGTTGTGAATTAAAGGATTCAGAGTTTAAGAGTGCTATTTTGATAGCGAACAGAATAGAGTTTTCTTTTCGAAAACGGAGAATGTCCTTGGAGGAAATAAGTTATAACACCAACGGAATGTAACCATAACTTACGTTATGAGATTGTGAATGTTCAAAGAATACAAGTATGAATCAAAAGTTAAGAGAGTGACCTTGGTTGACGTGGTTTTGTCTCAAGTATAAGTTGATTAAGTATGGTGTCCCATTAGTTGGACAATGACGATGCGGCGGACTGTGTAACCGATAGGAGTGTACACGTACTCGATCATGTATAGAAGCGATGTGCTATGGATAATATCATATGATGGTATGAGAGACGGCTTATGCTACACGTCACTTGTACTAAACTTTCATAAGTTGAAATTATTGGTAAAGCAAGTATTAATTCTCATGAGTAAGGAATATTTTAATTGAAGTAAGATTGTCAGAATCATAGAAAGAAGAAAGCCCTAAGATCTTTAGCTACGTGTTATCGTTGATTAATTAAATTGGAGCAGGAGTGGCTCATAAGATTTCTCGAGCTTTAAGGATTACTGCAGTGGGAATGTGAACAACGGTCATGGTTGTGATAATAGTTACATCAGGATGTCAGATAGAAAGGAATTTGTACCAAAAGTACGGCCACCTCCTTGTATTTGAATCGTGAAAGTACTTGCAATGGACTTTATTTCCGTTTGAGAATGTTTAATATCAGATGCTTTGCAGTGTAAGACTAGTCTATATGAAGAATGATACGAATGTAACAGTAACAGGTCGTCTTGCGAGACGAAAGTTAAAGACAAAAGTTCTTTGAACTAAACGTAATGTAATAGATCCCTCGGAAAGTTGGAATAATTGAGGAAAAACAGAATGACACGACGACTTCAGGGTAATATGGATATGTTGGTTCAGATAACCATACGCCTTAATAGATAATAGTTATGTAATATACGTTAGACCTTTCGGCAGGAAAGAGATTGTCGTATGTTTTGATGTACGGTGATGGGAATCATGGCTAAAGAACAAGTATTAACCAATATGGTTTAATCGAGACGCGTGACTAATCTACGTGTTAGACATTAGAGTTGCCATGGAATTCCAAGGAGCATAAAGAATTGGAAACTTTAATAGTAGAGAAAAAGGTAGAGAGGATTTATCTTTTTAGGATCTTCGAAGGATTTTCTAAATTTCGAGGACGAAATTTCTTTTAAGGGGGGTAGAGTGTAATATCCCGCTTAACACTTGGATATTTATCAGTATTGAGACGATGCATCAGAGATAATTTAAATGGACGCAATGGCAAGGTTGTAATTAAGAAGTGGCATAGTTGTAATTTTGGAGAAGTTGATAATTGGATAAATATGAATATTTATCAAGTTTCTACTCATTTTTCTTTATCACCAAAATTAGAATTTTTGCTCTCCCTTTCTTCTCATTTTCGCCCCTCCTTCTCCATTCACTACCATCATCAATCATCATCCTTTGAGCTAGCAAACTTCTCCCAAAATCTTTGTAAGATAATCAAGCTTTTGTTGGAGAGATTTGGAGCAAGAAGAAGTAATAGAAAGCCAAGGAATAGAAGTGGTTTTGAGTAGAAACTTTGGGTTTGAAGCTAGGGTTTGATCTTCTCAACTTAGCAAGCAATCCTTTGAGTTTGAGGTGAGCTCTTAGAGGGTTTTAGAAACCCACCTTGTTTAAGTTTGAAAGTTATAGTATTAAGAGCTATTTTGATAATTTCATGCCTAAATCCCTTGTTGGTTTGTGTATATATGAATCAGTATGTGATGAGTTGATCATATGTCATAGAAATCCATTCCCATAAGTTGTTTGATGATTGGGTATGTTTGGGTTAACCTAGGAAGTGAAATTATGAGTGCTGCTGAAGCCAAAATCGTGCTCTGATTTATAGGCATCGTGCTACGATTTTATGTCCTGTTTTTCAATGAAGTTTCGCATAAAATCGTGCTCCGATTTTCCCAAATCGTGCTACGATATTGGCCTCCCTGAGCATTATTTTTCGTGAGCTTTGGCTTGGAAATAGGGAAGGATAAGGGATAGGCATGGCATTAGGAGATGTATACTTGCACTCCTAAGTTTTATAGATGTGTTTAGGGATTGGTAATGGGATTATTTATTTGTAAGTGAAGTCCCTACATTCCCATAACTTGTGCAAACCTTAGGATAATGAAAGTATGAATGAATTACTCATCATAGTTATAGACAAGTTAATAGAGTTGGATCTCCAACAATTATAAGAGGCTTATGAGAACGATAAGCCAAGGTTATAGATTACAGGTTATAGATTATAGGTTATAGATTACAGTATTGTTACAGAATCAAAGTAATAGATTATATGTTCATACGTTAAAGTTAAAGAATTAAAGATCACAGATATTGGCGTGCTTGCACGTTTCACAGTCATAGGGCGTGTTCATCAGACTCCGGGATTCGCCGGATGGGACTTCTCCGAGAGGGTTGTCCACACGTTTCATAGGGAGTCCGGTGATAGCCTGATATGATAGGAGTTTCACCGGATCATAGGGAGCTGTCCTCGGGGTTACTCCACCCGGGCCGCACTCCGTAAAATGAACTCAGATAATTGTTTGTTCAACGCTAACAGCTAACATAAAACTGCTATCGAACTGTTTAGATGTTTTATGTTTTATAGTTATAGTTAAAGTTACAGTTACAGTTATAGTCACAGGAAACATACAGTTATAGTTATAGTCAGTTATCAGAAAGTGATCCTAGGACTTCCCCTCGATCACTAAGTCATAGATACGGACATGATCACAGTTATGGATTTAGGCTATTATAGTTATAGACATAGGCCGTTAAGGCAATGGTCATAGACAGTTACAACAAAGGTTATAGGCAGCTTATATTATAGCTACAGGAGGTCTTATAGTCATAGGCAGTTAAAGACTTGGCGATCCTAGGAAATCCCCGAGATTGCCAAGGTAGGCATGGCGACCCTAGGTTCCCTGTGGTTGCCAACAGTAGGTTGGGTAGAGCTCACTGAGACATTATGTCTCATCCCATTCCTTCTGGTGCAGGTTTACAGGTTAGTCAGAGGTTCGAGACGAAGATCTTCATAAAGGTACTGGATGGAGTGCTTTTACTCGTGGTGTACCAGCTCAGAAGCTTTATGGACATTTGTAAAAGTATTGTAACAGTATTGGATTATTGTACAAACGAGTAAACGTGTATTTATTCTGTTGTGATGTAATATTATTATTGAAATTTTTAAATGTATCCAGTATCAGTTTAACGCACATGCTAATATACTAGTTAAAGTTAGTATGGGTGTTACAATGTGCTTTATGATTATTTATTAAGAATGGTTATGGAAGAACAAGCTTAGAGCAAGGAAGGAAAGCTAAGAAGCAATGTTGCAAAGCTAGAAGGAAACTGGGTCTGAAGAAGTGCTCCTGAAGAAGTGCTCCTGAAGTAGTGGTACTGAACTGAGAGCTTCTGAAGTGGTCCTGAAGTGGTACTCCTGAAGTGCAGCTTCTGAGTCTGAAGGCAGCTTCTGATGTCTGGGTGCTTCTGAAAAAAGTCAACGCAGAGTCAACGTCTGAAGCCAGCTTCTGATCCGTACAAAGCAGCTTCTGATGCACTGTTCACGCAGAAGCTTCTGAAGTCTGATGTGGCAAGGAAAGCAACTGATACTGTGCGCATTTAATGCCTGCAATGTCAGAACATCTCTCTGCAATTGGTTGTCTCCTTGACTCAAACATTCCCCAGCTTTTAAGGAAAAGGAATTTGAATAGTGCGTGCTACTCTGTTTTATGTTCAGTTTTAGCACACAACTTTCAGCTGGTATAGCCTCTCCTTTGCAACGGCTCTTTCCTAACTTTATGGGCAATCTTCAACAGCTATTTTCTCTCTATAAAAGGAAGATGATTTTGAAGAGAAAATGCCAAGACTCTGTACAGAAACACAAGCTGCAAAACCTGAACTGCAATACTCTGTTTTAGTTTTCTGTCACAAATTAACTTAAGAATTCTTACAATTGTTTATCTTAGAATTTCTTAAGTGTTAGAGTCTCAACTGTGTTGTATTAAGAAGAACACCTCTGATATTTGATCAAGTGTTCAACCCAAACTTATTTCTTTGTAATTCAGTTTGGTCCTTAAGTCTCAGTCTGAATACTGAGCAATTGTAACCTCATTCCTTTGTGGTCTGAGCTGTTAGTCACATTCCTGTGTGGTCTGTGCAGGGAGTCTTATTCCTTTGTGGTCTAAGCAACTGGAAGTCTCTTGACTTAGTGTCTTGAGCATTGGAAGTCTCTTGACTTAGTGTCTTGAGCATTAGAAGTCTCTTGACTGTGTGTCTTGAGCAGGGAAGTCTCTTGACTTAGTGTCTTGAGCATTAGAAGTCTCTTACTAGGTGTTTGAGCATTGAAGTCTCTTTCCTTTGTGGTCTGAGCAATTGTAATCAGTTTGATTATAGTTAAATCTCTTGTTAGTAACAAGGGGACTGGACTACTTCCAACTTGTGGAAGAAACCAGTATAAAAACATTGTGTGTTCTCTCTTCCCTTCTCTATTTACTTTTTATAACCGCTGCATAACTCTGAGAAATAGTTCAGAACTGATTCATATCAGATTCTGAACTTGACTTAAGTTTTTGAGAAGAAAAAGAACCAAGTTTTTGAGTCACACACAATTCAACCCCCCCCCCCCCCCTTTCTTGTGTGTGTTTTTCTCACCTTCATGGACACGGTGCACGAGTTATCCTGGGGCGGGATGACACTTGCTTTTCTCTACTCTCAGTTTTCTCTTGCTATAGACCGCCATTGGCGGTTACATGTCTCTACTTGAGGTAATATTTGTTTTTCTTTTCTATAGCATATTATAAATGACTTATGATATTATTGTGTCTCTTTGTGTTTGTAGGCATGAATTTTGGAGCACTTCCTGAAGCTCTATCCGAGGAATCTTGTTGCGGACTACAATCATATATTTGGTGGATATGGATGTAATATATTTACACTTGCGCTTTTGTTTTTTTTTTTATGGCATTTTGCGTAATTTTTGGTTTTATTATGCGTAT
The DNA here is from genome assembly GCA_018208015.1 of Medicago ruthenica. Classification (NCBI taxonomy): domain Eukaryota; kingdom Viridiplantae; phylum Streptophyta; class Magnoliopsida; order Fabales; family Fabaceae; genus Medicago; species Medicago ruthenica. Next base: position 29,270,101 of record CM031376.1, read on the forward strand.
TTTAATTATGAACGAATGAATGATTGAATGAATGATGAAAACAGGGATGAAAATGGATGTATGTATGAATGCATGAATGATTGAAAACAGGGAACATAAGCAATTCTGTTGTTCTGTTTGCTGACACAAACAAAACATGAATTGTACCACATATTTAGGGAGAATGTAATGTAACGTAACACTTTGTTTATTTGAATGGAGATGAAATTAAAACTAAATAAATTTGTCGTATTCTATTAATTTTGGAATTTATTACGCGTACTTGTGTATTTTTAGTTATGATTTACTTTGGATTATGAATGAATTGTTGTTATTGTTGTTTCTAAGACATGATATACTTTTAAAAAATGAACATAACATATTGTACGTTTGAGGTATTAAAAAAATAACATCTTTGTGAAAAATTGATGAAATTTTAACTTACCTAAAACCAATGAGTTAACTCACGTTGGCTTTGTACATACGTGACTTAACTCACGTTGGCTCAACGTGACTTAAGTCACGTTGGAGGTAGTTTAGACAGATCACGTGAGAGTGAGCAATTCCCTTTAGAAGATGAGCAATTTTCTCATATGTATTTTTTTTTTTTTTTTTGCAAAATACAAAAGTAAGCAAATCAGGTATAGTTTTCTTATCTTGATACCGACTTTGTTCAAAATAAGTTGCATAATTTTGTATATATGTTTCTCTCTCTGTTTTTTTTTTTTTAAATAAATATGTTTCTCTTTTGTATTAGAAATGGAATAAAACATTATGATAAATTATTTGATATCTTTACCAGATTTTTTCTATTATTTCTGGTTTTTATTATTTGTATTTTTATTACTTACAAAGGCTAAGTACGACATCACCGAAGGTATATTAAAAGTAAAAATATTTGGAAGAATCATACATAATAGTACTTTGTCTTGTAAATACAGGATCCTCTTAAGATTTTTCTTTATTCCTTTTAATAAGATCAATTTCAAATGTACAAATGCATTAACCAAAAAAAAATGCATTAATTTTTTTTTATTATCAATGTAGCCTTAATTCTTGTCAAAAAATCAATGTAGCCTTAATTATATTACATCTTTTTATGGAATATGTAGTAAATACTATGAAAAAAAAAGTATTTTTCTCTTGAAATGTAAATTTGTAAAACAATACCAATTTTTAACAAACTAAATATTACTACAAACTTAATGAAGGTGCACTCTATTATTAAGATAAACTATGAAATTGTCGATAACATATCCAAACAATATTACCAAGTTCAATTTCAATCAAAGCATACAACCACCAAATACAAAACCCTATCAAGCAACAAACAACATTATATCAAATATACCTTAACATCATAATATTTTTGAAGAATAATCAAGCTAGTAGGATGAATCCCTTCAACAATATAAACGGTAGAACTTCCAAATTCTCTCAATACCCAACTTTTATTGCACAAATTCTTGGTAGTTTAAATTATACTTCCATAAGAAATTCCTTATCTTGTTCCAACCTTCCCATAGCCTCAGGCTCCAATGTTAATTCAACATCAATGCTCCTCCCTCCACTCTTCCCTGGATACATATAAATCATTCCATCAAATTTGTTGTTGGTCCCACTTCTCACAATCTCTGGCTTCCCCCACCCAAAATCAATGTCATAAACCTTAAACCTAGGTGAACTTCCAACTGCAACACAATTCACACCAGCATCTTTGAATTGAAAAATCTTGGGTGCACTCTCCCACTCTTTGTTACGTTCATCAATAGCTTTAGCATCATGGCCTTCAATTACCTTTTGGATCAAAGAAGCACCAAATTGTGGTGGGTGGGCCGCCAAAAGCCCAGCAGCCGTGACGGTGAATATAGCCTGAATTAGGTTTCCAAAGTATGCCTCCGGCATTGGTGGGTTCACTCGTTTTCTGCAATCTGCAAAAACTGTGAACACTGTGTAGTCTTCGGGTTTTAGGTCACGTGCAAGGCTCACGTGGCGCCAAATATGAGTGGAGAGAGCCTGAAATGTTGAGAATGGTTTTGAACCGTCGGATGGAAGGGTTTGGTTGACTGTTGACTTGATTTTGTCGATGGCTGACTCAGAAAATTTGAAGATTTTTTCCCTAAGTATGGGTCTTGCCTCACCGTTGACTGATGGTGGCGGGCCTTCGGGTTCTACCTTTGCCTCACCATTGACTGATGGTGACGGGCCTTTGGGCTCAGGTAGGGAGAGGTCAAGCTTCACGCGTGTGTTTCGTGCCTTGGTTCGTTCCAAGAATGGTTGGGCTGTTGTGGAGGGTCCACCACTGCATATCTCGGCCCATGAAGTCATAAAGTGCCACGTGGATGTTCCATCAAGGACAGCATGGTTAAAAGCCAAGCCCATTGCGAGCCCATCTTTGAGCTTTGTTAGCTGGAAAAGTCAAGATTGCAACTAAGTCATAAATCACGAGAAAAGAAGAAATCATAAAAATAAGGAAAGAAGAAATCATGACATGTGAAAGTGGGTCCTATGGAGAATGTGGAGACTCTCCCAATAACATTGATTAGCTATTTAACTAGTTCGTTTGTCGTTGAAATTGCCAACCATGTACACTTTTGTCCTTATAATCAAACATAATGCTGTTAATTATTTATAGGAAAATCTTAACTTGTGCTTTCAGGACACTCTTAAAGACCTTTAAATGATATATTTTTAGGAAAATATGTATAATCAATATATTGAAAATCAAAATATTTGACTTTTTTATAAAATAATTTATTCTTTTGGAATTCTTAAAGAGTGTCCCAGGAACGGTCGTTAACAAGACCGTTATTTATATTGAAAAATTTGGTTTCTTACACTATTATATTACATTATGTATTCTTCAGCAAATTATGTTACTTTTCTTAATTTCTTGAAATGAAAAGAATGCCTCTTATTTTAGATAAGCATGTTGCCTAAAAAATAAATATGAGACATGCATACTTGGATGTACTGCTGTGTTGTTATTCTTAATGTAAGTTATTTGATGTGTGGTTGATCTAAGATACCCGATTTTTTTTTTTTTTTATCATTAGGAGTTGAAGTAGTATCTCAAAGTTTACAACACTCACACTGTGCACCAATAACTTGCACGAGACTGAGGCATAGATACCCATATTTGATAATGCCTTAGATCAAGTTCTTAGTTGGTGTTTCTACCCTTAAGTTAATCTAGATGTTATTCTTTTTGGCGTTAATCTCCAATTCTTAAGGTAAATGAGCCTTATTAATCTGGAGTTCGGTTGAAAAATAACTAAAGTCTACCAAAATATTGCTCAATGTAGAAAAATAGATGTTAATCTAAATATTAGGTAAAAAAAGAGTATTCTACTGAATTCCATTTTTGAAATACACTAATTGTAATTTGGCAAACTGTACAATTATATATCAAACTTTTACTCCAATAGTTTTTTGAGCTCTTCGTATCATTTGTCCTATTTCATGACATTATTGGTCAAAAAATAACAAAAACAGGACATAGGAAAACAGAGTGAATCTCTCTATTTGTGGAAATTATATATGGGAAGTAGAGTATAGTACGTGTTGTTTCAAAATCATCTTTTCAATTATAATTTTTTTTTTTAAATTAAGTATCATCTACGCGCAAATGTAAAACTAATTCCTGAGTCGGATATGAATACTAGGGGTGGAAATAAGCTATACCGAGCTAGGTTTTGCAAGACCTAAGTCTGGCCTACCAAATTTTTTAAGGCCTAAGTCTGGCCTGCAACCTGTCATAGGCTTACTTTTGAGAAAAAAATGACTAGGCTAGGTCGTAGGCCCCTGTAGGCCGGTCTGACTTATTCCCATCCTAATGAATACAATTAGTTTAATATTTATCATTTTTATTTTTTGAGCCACTGAAACCAAATGAACACAATTATTTTAATCATTTCTTAGGCTACAATGAGTTTAATTATAATCAACAGTCATAATAACCAAAACCTTGCATTGATCTAGTACTAAGACAGAAGATTTAACGAACTTAATAATTTATAGATCAAATGACATTATTTACTCTTAATAAACAAATGACTTTATTTTGTAGTTGAAGAAAATTAAATCCTCTATAAGGTAGATTGGCATTTATCATTGACAGAAAAATTGAGCGACGCACACTTGGGACGTATTGATGTGTTTTTTTATCTTATCTTTTTTATCGGTTGAGATTTATGACTCATTTATGAACTGCAACTAATTTTTCTGTGGAATTTAAATTATATTTTTTGGGTACAAGATTTACAACTGATTAAACAACCATTAATGTAAGTTATTTAATGTGTGGTTGATATTTTTTTGACTCAATGTGTGGGTTGGCTGATCTTTTCCTTGAGTGGATTGATCTAAAATACTTAGAATACTTGGGATCTTGATTTATGAAAACCGGGTATTCTCCACGCATAAACGGGTATTCTCCACACATAAACGTGAAAACTAATTTCTTGAATCTTTCGGAATTTAAATTGCCGTCAAATTTTCTCTAAAAATTTTAACGCATTTGTATGTTCAAGACTGTATTCAAAACTACAATTTTGGTTAAGACAGAAGAGATTTGTGCTATCTCATCTAAACGCTTTGAGTTTAAATAATACCTCCTCTAAAATAAAAATATAAGCAAAAGTGAAAGTTGGAAAATCAATATATATGGTTAAAAAATTAATCCACATACATCAACTTTTCAACTATTATATTTATTATTTGTCAAAAAAAAACTATTAATTATATTTATTTATATTTCATTAGAGAGGGAGTATGTAGGATCTGATAATGCTTAGATCAAGTTCTATGTTTGTGTTTCTCAACTTAAGTACAAAAATTAGATAACCTAAGGTAAATATAATGTAAAAAAAGAGTAATTTGGCAAATACCATAGTCAACATACTTTTACTCCAATTGTTACTTGGGCTTTTTTAAACAAAAATGTATTTGTTCTTCATCTATTTTTTTAATTCTTTTTAACAAGTTCTTCATCTCATCTGTCCTATTCAATGATATTCTATTATTGGCAAATAGGAAAAATAAAAAATAAAACATGACAAAGGAAAACATAGAAAATCTCTATATATGTGGAAGTTATATATGGGATTAGCCATCCATAAAACTCCTTTAAATTAAATCTGATACAAATTAGATAAATGTATCCCTTATTTTTTGGTTTTTACTCTTCTATGATTTTTCTTAACAACCACATTTAGACCGTATTTGACATTTAGAGAGAACTCTAGGACTTTTATGACTTTGACTCTTTAACCAAACTATGAGGCTAATAATTCTTTTGGTATGGACCAAACTATGATCTCTCAACCCACATATTAACCGTAAATGTAAATTTTCATCTTAGCATTATCATCTTTACAACTTTGCACATTTGCATTAACAAGTTGTATGTTGACCCTTTAGGCTATGATTTCAAATATTCAAAAGAGTGACATTATTTAGCAAGAGACAAACTATGAGAAAATAAAAACTATAAAAAAAAATATGCAAACTAAAAAAAATTAATTACATAAAAATATTAAATCAAAACCTTTTTGTAGGAATCACCTAGTAGTATATTTCAATTTAAAAATGACTAAAGAAGAACATAAATTAATTCAACAATAAATTTCACATTTTAAGAAATTACGTAAATTACCTGAACAGCCAACAAGGGTCTATGCATGCCTTCCAAATTCAAGACTCCACTATAAGGAATCAATTCCTTCAAAATGGCACTACTTTCAGCAACAGTTAGATCTTCAACACCAATCTCATCAGCAACAGCTTCAACAACTTCAACACCAAGCATGTCATCATCATATTCAACAAAAAACACACCCTCTTCATCTTTACCTAATTTACCAGCTAGTTGATGAAACTCCTTCAAAACTACCCTAAGCCCATTTTTTAGTTTCTCAACATTTTCTTCAAAGTTACCTCCTTTGTAAAAAATTAACTTTTGGTTGTAGTAAAAAGCTAAGTAAGGTAGATCAAATGTGACCAATTGATACTCTTTTTTCCCAATTTTTTCATCTGGTTTCACATAGCTTTTGCTAGTGATTTTCACATTTAGAGATTCTTCTTTCTTGACCGCTTCACTTGACATTTTGTTGAATGAAATTTTAAGTAGTTTTTCTTGGAATTTGTTTGATTTGTGTGTGAGATGTGATTTTTGGGGATTCTTATAGAAAAGTGTTGTTGGCATGCATTTATGGAATTCATGGAAGCGGTTGTGACCAATTAATAGCCCTTACTATGTTAGTTTGGTTGGAGGTAATTATAGTTGCGGCAATTGTTTGGTCAAAATAACAAAGACTTTAGCCTAGTGAGAAAGTATGCTAAGTCCATAACTTATGGAGAATTTGTACAAAATTGTTCTTTAGTAGAAATTCCTTGATCATTATTATATCTTCTCATATTGAAACTATTATTTCGTTAAGTTAGAAACTTCAGCATTAAAATCCGATGGTATACTCTCTCTGTCTCACAATTGTAGTTTGAGATTGTATACATTTCTTTAGAAAGTCCTTTAGTGTACTAATTTGTATGATAAAATCATGATTCGTTTACTATAATATACATGTTTTCCTCGTCTCAAAATAATCGAATCATTTGATCATATCACATATATTAAGAAAACTCTATAAGTAAAAGAGAGAGAGAGAGAGAAAAAAATGGTTTTAAATGTTTTTGTCAAGTATTGGTGAATTCACCATTATAGTAAGTATTGATGAAATTAGTATTAGTTAGAGTGTATAATTGAAAAAAAGTAATTAATATTGTATTGAAAAGTGAAACGAATCATTCATTTTGCAACAATTGTTTTTTACGAATGGGGTCACTTATTGTAGGATAGAGGGAGTAATATTTAACAAAGTAATTAGGTGAGTTGATATATGGTCTTTTTTGTTTTATTTTTCTTGCCAAGAACTGTAATTAGGTTCATTTTCGCTAGTAGGTGCCTCAATGTATCCTCACAGCTGCTATAAATCTACTCTTTGAATCAACAACCGGATATAATTTTTTTTAACAGAGTTGGATTGTGTTCTAAATGGATGACTACAGAAATCGAACCTAGATTCTTTTTTTTAAAGAGATATACTATGAGCTTTACCATATTGATTATAAATAGGCCAAATTTCTATGTAGATCTTTAAGTTTGACAAAAATATCAGGTTAATCTTTTAAGTTTTTTAAGTTTAAAATTGGTCCCTTAAGTCTTTAATAGTTTGCACCAATACCTTTTTTGGTGTAACACCGTTACCCTTTTATTTTTTTGCTTTGAGGGTAAAAATGTTATGGTTTGAAAAAAAAATGTCAAGGTTTTGAAAGGTGAGAAAGGAAAAAAAAGGAAATGAATGTGTGGTTGTACAAAATCAACATAATCTTGTAAAACATAATCCCTTAAAATCCATTAAAAAAAGGCTATGATGAAGATGTATCTTTTTTCATTATTTTTTTTCATTTGGGTTTATTTTTTTTTTTTGTGGGCTGAATGTGATGATGATTGAGAGGTTGAAGATATGGGTTGGAGATGATGATTTTTAATTTCTGATTTTTAGTTTTATTTGACATTTTTATTTTTAATAAAATTAATTAAAAAAATTGATAATTTGCTGAGTTTGACTAGCCACGACAGTGCTTAACGGCCACATCACCATTGTTTAACCAAGTTACACAGAAAAAAGTAACGGGGCAAACTGTTAAAGACATAAATGTCTAATTTAAAACTTAAAAAATTTATAGGACTAAGCGGTATTTTTGTCAAACTTAAAGGACCCATAGTGGTATTTTGCCTTGTAAATATATGTATATTAGTTGAAAAAGTAAATTTTCAACTATTGCTGCATGTTTAAGGCTTGTGTTATGTCATCTGCTTCAGCTCAGGTTCGTTGGGAACACCCTCAACATGGGCGTCTCAAATGCAATATAGATGTATCTTTTTGAGGTCAGTTGGACATAACAGGTATTGACATGTCTTTACGAGACGAGGAAGGGGATTTTGTTTTGGCAAGAACCATGTTTTTACTCCTATGTGAAGCGTGGACGTTGGTGAAACTCTAGGTTTGTTTCATGCATTATAATGGGTAAGTGATATGCAATTTCACCATGTTATAACTGCTTCAAAGAATATTTTTGAAAACAACAACCGGGTAGTTGATACGGCGTTTGGCCATGTTGACTTCGTGCTCGATTAAAAAACAACAATTGACGCTTTTCACAACAATCGGGTAGTTCACGCGGCACTTGGCCATGTTATAGTTGCTTCAAAGAATATTTTTGACTCTCATTTTACAAACTCTCGGGTTAAGTTTAATAGACGAAGCGCATATTAGGTTACTCACGCTCTCGTAGGGGTAACTATATTATCATCTAGTCCCGACACTTATTTTGATGTGCCTTCTTCTATTGACACTTTTATTATTGATGAAATTCTATAAGCATCTTTCTTTCAAAAAAAGATAAAAAAATACGATTACATTGCTTAACGAAATGACAAATATTTATGTCGTATTTCTTTTTATGTATAAGTAACTTATATTTGTCATGTATTTTCATAAAAGAGAAAAATATATAGCAAAGAGACATGAGAGAGGGGGATTATATATATATATATATATATATATATATATATATATATATATATATATATATATATATATATATTTCTCTCAATCTTTGAATCGGGTTGGTATTGGTGTGTATTCGAGATGATGAAGGTCGTTATGTTTTAGCCAAAACTGAATGGCTGACTCCACTCCTTGATGTGGATTTGGGAGAGGCTTTAGGTTTATTATCAGCTTTGTATTGGGTTCGTGATTTACAGCTGGGTATTGTGGACTTTGAGCTTGATTCCAAAACTGTGGTGGATAGTATTTATGGCCGTAAATGTGGCGTCTCTAATTTTAGCGCAGTGATCAATGATTGTAGACGTCTGTTAGCTTCTGATTTAGTAACCTCAGATGTTAGGTTTATTCGTAGACAAGCCAACGAAGTCGCTCATAGTTTTGCTAGGGTGGCTTTACGTCATGCTAGTTTCCATATTCATATTAAGATTCCATCTTGTATCTCTACTATTATTTTAAATGAAATGCAATAAATTTCTTCTTGTCAAAATATATATATATATATATATATATATATATATATATATATATAAATACTCCCTATATTAACAAATCCCATATATATATATATATATATATATATATATATATATATATATATATATATATATATATATATATATATATATATATATATATATATATATATTAGGAGCAAGTTTGAGTATATTAATGTTGCTACTTAGATATATTACATATATTGTCATAGACAGGTGGGAAATTAATAAAAATCTGAATGTCATAGACAGATGCGAAATTAATAAAAATCGGTAATTCCATAACAGAATGGACGGCCCTAGATATAAAAGTTTCAAATCTTGAGAGTCCAAACCAATTTTAAGTCTAAGGTGGACCATTAACATTGAAGCAAGCAATAGGTTTGAAAAATGTTTTATGGCATTACATTGTCGTGTTGAAGTAATCAAAAAAGACACTCGAAGGTTGTGATTCGTGTCAATTTAAGAAAATATTCAAGGTATTTTTTTATAAAAATTTATACTATTTTATTTTTCGCGAAATTGAAAGTGTTATTGCATCATTATATGATTTAATGACAAACAAATTTAAATGTTATAAGTAGGATTAACTTCTGTCAAAAAACCAATTTAAACCATCTTCTTAGTTAATATTGAATGATAATGTTAATGACAATGGTTTGTTTATATCTTAGGTGTGTTACTTCATATAAGTAGGATATAATGGGGAGTTGTGTTGTGATATAATCAGGGTATAAGGTTGTGAAAGCCTTGGAGGCGACATTGATAGAAAGCTCTTGCATTAAGGGTGTGTTTCGATGGAGGGTTTAGGAGGAGAAGAATGTGAGTGTTTAAACATGTTATATAAACAATTATATAATACTTCAATCACACTTCATTTATTTAAAAAAAAAAACATGTTATATAGTCCGTGATTTAAAAAAGAAAAATAAATCATCTCCTCACTTCCCCCCATAAACCTTCAATCTAAACACACCCTAAAGTGGGAAATTGTTGTCAAATACTATGTTATTTTCAATAAGGTTATCCCTCTACTTTTCCTTTCATATACTCAGATCGAATAGCATTGAAATTCCCACAAACACACCAATGAGATCGCTCATGGTTGGACATGATACCACTAAAACACCGGCCACAAAGACTCTTTCCCCACATCACAAGGCCATACAAATTTGCAATAAAGAAATGAGAATCAGTGTTGACAAACCGCCTATGAATAACAAGCAGATGCTCAAAACTTATAGTTAAGACCATTTCAACCTCCGACCTATCCTACATTTACCGTTAGGAAAAGCAGAATTAGAGAGGAAAATTAGTGACAGAAAAAATAAAATTTCTCACAAATTCCTTGGTCACAAAATTTAATGACAGAATTAGAGAGATATTTCACGTTTTCTCTCTCTAAATTTTCCTTACTAATTTTTGTTTTTTAGTAGTGATTGTTAAAACTCCTCCTGAGACCTCCACCGATGAATGATAAGAATACCCAAAAGTATCCGAGCCCCAAATAGAATTACATAACAAAAGTCATCAATAACTTCCAGCTTCGTTTCTGAATACACAACACAAGGGACTTCATATCCCATACCAACTTATTTGGACTATATTATCTCGTATTTAGTTTAACTTATTTACTATATTTATGTTTGGGGTCAAGGGTTTCATAGTACCCTTATCTATTGTTCATAGAGCAATCTAGTTCAATAAAATTACGATGGTCTTCAACGCAGATTCAAAATATGGCATAATTAAGTAACATAAAAAATATTCAAAAGAATCATGTCAAATATAAGATTTATTTTTGTTCTTATGTTTTTTTTGTACAAAAGAGGGCAAAACCCGAAGAGAAAGAAAACTAAGGAATTAAACGGACGTTCCTAGGCATGCAAGCCCCGGAAATATCATCAAACAAAAAGACTCTGAAGCTCACTAGGGGGAGTCTCCAAAATATGAAAATATAGAAAATCCATCGAAATGCTGAAATTAGCAAGCCAATCTGCACTTCTGTTGCCTTCACGCCAAGTATGGGTAATTTTGACAGTCCAACTCAAACTCAAAAGCTTTCTAATTCTCCTGACCAATAGGAGTCGTTCCGCTAAAATTGCAATTTTCAGTAATCATGTCGACCAAGATCTTTGAGTCACTCTCCACTATAAGCTGAGTGGTGTTCTCCCTCCACGCCATGTCCAAACCTAGGTACATGCCCCACATTTCAGCATGAAAAGCATCACACATTCCAATCTTCTTGAAGTAGCCTTTGATCCATCTGCCATCAGAGTCCCGAAGAAGCCCTCCACACCCTGCAAGAGTACCAGATCCCTTCCAAGCACCATCACAATTAAGCTTAACCCAACCAATCGGAGGTCGCATCCAACCAATGTATATAGTTTCCTTTTGATGAGGACTTTTATTCACCAGCTTCGTATTGTCTTCTATCTCTCTAATAAACTTTTGAATTACCAGTGTTGGATTGCTTGGTCTTTGAAATCCTATTTCAAAAATAGATTTGTTTCGCCAATTCCACAAATACCAGCATGATGTCATGAAAGTAGTCTGCCAAGTAGCAGGATTATCTCCAATCCCTTTTTTGTTAAGGTTGTTAAAAATCCAATCCCTGTAATCAAAAGAGAAGAAATTAGTTATATAATTAGACGGAACAAGTTTGAGTCATACCTGAGTGGCGTGCACACAATCACGAAGGACATGAATGACTGTTTCATCCTCTCTCGCACAACAAGGACAAGTAGGGGAGATACCAACCCCCCACTTGCTACGACGATAATTGGTAAGGATCCTTCCATGAGCGGCAAACCAAATAAATGTTTGGATACGATGGGGACCCTTCCAGCTCCATAAGGTCTTCCAATCACCTCCCACAACCAAAGAGGTCTCTTGCTGCAAATTGTAAGCACTTTGGACAATAAACTGAAGAGTGTTAGTCCTACCCCATCCTACAGTATCTGGACCATCGAAATCAGAAGGGGTTGGGAGGGCTAAAATCTGGTTAACAATGTCCATAGGCAAGTTATCCATCAAAAAATTTAGGTCCCAGTCACCAGAAGTATTCAGAACATCCCTAACTGAAATAGTAGTATCCACATATGATTGAGTAGCAGAAGAGAATAGATAAGTATTACTCGAGACCCACTTATCGAGCCAAAAGTTAGTACTTCTCCCATCCCCAAGTTTCCAAATAACATGACGCTTAAAATCAATCCAAATTCCTACAATCGCTTTCCACAGGGGAGAGTCATAAGGTTGGGAGCTAATAGTGTTATTAAGATCATTATTTCTACCATACTTACTGTAAAGAACTCTACACCAAAGCTTATCTGGTTGCTTGATAAGATTCCATAGCATCTTCATAAGGAATGCCTCGTTCATATGATGAGGCCGCTTGATACCAAGACCACCATGCATCTTAGGAAGACAACGAACATCCCATCTCACCAAATGAGCTTTACGACCCTGATCTGAGTCGCCCCACACAAAACCTCTTTGAATTTTTTCAATCTCATAACATATAGTTTTAGGGATCTTAGCATACTGCATGTGATAGTAAGGAATGGAGCTGATGACAGATTTTGAGAGGGTGATTCTACCTGCCAAGCTTAAACATTGTTGCTTCCAACCACTTAACTTGTTTTGAATTTTGTTAATAATATGATTGAAATGACCTCTTGAAGTTCTACCTGGTGCTATATTCGCCCCAAGATATGTACCCAAACTGTTAACCTGATGAAACCCCGTATGTTGAATAATATCTTCCCGAAGTTGGTTGTCAACATTCTTGGAAAAATACACCTGAGTTTTTTGTCTATTAATTTTTTGCCCAGAAGATTGGCAGAACATATCAAGGCAATGTAAAACACAATGAGCCTGTTCAATTGAGGCCTCTGCAAAAAGAAGAAGATCATCAGCAAAAAGTAAATGAGAAATCATGGGACCATACCTGCCAGAACGCATAGGTTTCCATTAATCAGCTTCCACCTGATCACCTATAATATGGGAGAGCCTTTCCATCCAAATGACAAATAAATAACGGGAAAGAGGATCCCCTTGTCTAATACCTCTAGATGGATAAAAAGATTCAGTTTTATCGCCATTCCAAATTATTTTATAAGACGGAGTAGATATACATTGGTGTATGATCTTGATAATCTTAGGGGGAAACTTACACTTCTTTAGACACTCCTCCTCAAAATTCCAATTAAGACGATCATAAGCTTTTTCTAAGTCAATTTTGATAGACATGAACGCCTTATTACCTTTCATTTTGGACATAGAAATGCACCATCTCTTGAGCTACAATAATATTATGATGGATGCTACGACCCGGAATAAAACTAGATTGATAAGGGGAAATGATATTATCAAGCAAAGGCTTAATCCTGTTAACAATAACTTTAGAAATTATTTTATAAATAACATTGCACAAAGAAATAGGTCTAAATTGAGAAACAAAATATGGTTTATCAACTTTCGGTATCATAACAACCAATGTATTATTAATAGAAGAGATAAGAGAGGGATTTATCCAAACCTGACTAACAAAATTAAATAAAGAGCCTGCATTGGTATCCCAACATTTTTGAAAAAACAGAGCAGGGTATCCATCCTCTCCAGGTGCTTTGAGCGGACCCATATCAAATAAAGCTTTTTTGCACTCCATAAAATTAATATTAGCACTCAAATGGTCATGATGAGTCTCAACGGTGTTAGGGTGCGTATTCCAAGACAATATTGAATCACGAATAATGATATCTTCTTTGAATAAATTCTCATAAAAATTGATCATCAATCCAATTTCCATTGTTATCGCGAAGAGTTAATATTTTATTCCTCCTCCTTCTAACAATGGTTTTGGAATGATAATATTTAGTGATGGGGACCGTAACACTAAATATTATCTGATGGGGACCGCAACACTAAATTTTTGTTCTTATGTTATAGATACGAAATTTTCTCTTGTTTAAGATGTTTAAATCTCTTACTATTTGGAGAAATCTATTATTGGTGCATATGAGGGTTTTATTTAAGTTCGTTTAAGTTGTTTTTTAATATTTTCCAATGTTTATGGGAAAGAGCTTACTAGATAGACATCGTAGGGGTGACTGTATTTACTTTTTAAATTGCATTGTTATCATTTATTTATATTGTATTTTTTTTACCATCTTTTGGAAAAAAAATGGTAAATCTCTTTCGAAAAGAATGTAAACCAATAAACACGTAGATCTTTTACTTTAATATATTTAGTAAGTGAAACTTTCTTTCTAATCTCGTTTCTTTTCCATTCATCGTGGGGAGGGTAGTTTTGAGTCATCTTTTATCTCTAAATTATCTATTTTGCATCGATGTTTTCTCATTTTAATTAAATAAGTGTTATGTAGATTTGACTTTTCTAGTTGCGAGTTTGTCGTTCAAGTGTGGCGTCATGTTTTGTTTATTATTTTGTGCGGCGTAGTTTAACATTTTTCGACTTGTTGCGTATTTTTCGTTTGAATTGACATATTAACGTTGGCTCATTGCATAATTATCAACGATGATTTAGTCATCAACGCTACAAATGAGAGATATTAGTTTTATGATTATTTTAATTTTATCCTATATATATATACACACACACTAGTTTTTATGTGAGAGTATTTTAGCAACATGCATCTTTAGGTGTATTTAGCCACTTTTTAGTTATCACTTGCTAAAATACTCCTTCTAAAAAATAAGTGGGTGTATTCTAGCAAATGCCTATAGGAGTTACTAACATACACCCACTTATTTTTTAGAAGGTGTGTTATAGCAACATACACCTCAAGGTGTGTATATATATATATATATATATATATATATAGACACACACTCCAACTTCCTTATATATATATATATATATATATATATATATATATATATATACACTCCAACATGTAATTAAATAAATAAATAAAATACTCCATCTGTTTTTGTTTCTTAGCAATTAGGACAAGTTAGCCCCCACACCCCATTTTACTTATATTAAAGAAAGTTATAATAAAATCGATGAGTACATTGTGTGACTATTATTAAATTATCTTTATATATGGATGCTGTTAACAATGTACTTATAAAAAAAACTATTTAAGTCACTTTTGTCAAAAAAAAAATTTATTTTAAGTCACTTAAAATTAAAGGAGAGTTTGGTCGATTTCACTTTATTTTTTAATAAAAAACAAACAACCTTAACAAAAAAAGATGGGATATATTTTTAACACCATTTTTTCGTAAGATTTCTCAACACACGTCCCTTGTAGATTCAGTCGTTCAACATGAGATTCTATCCCGAACATCATATATGCCATTATGTCCTTGATTTATTTGCTCCCACAAATAGCTCCCAAAAGCATTTTCACATTCCAGTAAAAAAATGCATTTTCACACCATAACAATTTGATGAATGAAGTGCGATTGTTGATAATCTGATATACATATATGCCTAGTTTATGCTTTTGCTATTTTCAACTACACTAGGACCAATGGCATCAATGAGTAAAAAAAGAGACAAACCAATGACATTGAAAAAAGAAGTTGTGTAAATGTTTCTCATATAAAATAAAATAAAATAAAAGTTTTTTTTTAAGTAGCCAATAGATATTGTTCATGTTGGAACACTAGTTGAATTTGAGTGAAAGTTAGAAAGAATAAACACATATCCATTAGAAAAGAACTAGTGTTGGTATGAATTGAAAAATGTCCCACATTGGATAGGACATACCCACTAGTAGTGTTTATATAAGTGGCATTACTAAAAACTCTCAATTTTCATGCGGAATTACCTACGGAATCTGATGAAAAATCCGCAGGAAATCTATTTCCTGCGGATTTTGCCAAGGATTAGCACTCTCAGGTAATACCTTCGTGGGTAATTGTTTCCTGATGATTTTAGAAACCGCAGCAAACTTTCCTACGGAAATTTCCGCAGCAAAAGCGAATAATATCCGCATGAAATATTTTGGTCAGAGTAGGAGAAGTTCCCCTGCCCGTGAATATTTCCTGCGAACATACCACAACTAATTCTGCAGCAAAGTTGTTTCCGCAGGTAAATCCTCACGAAACTGAACCAATCAGCAGAAAAAAACCGCAGGAAAGTTACTGGATCTGTAAAAATTGGCGTAATTGCATGTTTAGTCCCTTATGTTTATTTTAGGTTTCAAGTTGGTCCCTTATGTTCTAAACGTTTCAAGTTGGTCCAAAACGTTTATTTTAGGTTTCATGTTGGTCCCTTTTGTTTCAAATGTTTTCAAGTTGGTCCCTTTTGTTTGCTATGTTAGCGTAAGTTGGTCTCTTTTAAGTTGACTTTTTACACTTAAAAGTAGGAGTTTCTATTAAAATTTGATCTCCAATTATGTTCACACTCAGATTCAAATTGGAATTGCATGGAAAACGACGAGAATACCTCCTAGATACACTGTTTGGACCAACTTGAAACGTTTAAAACAAAATGGACCAACTTGAAACCTAAAATAAACATAAGGGACCAAACATGCAATTAAGCCGTAAAAATTTCATTTATTTTCTATTAATGAATGCCAAAAGCCATATTAAAAGTCATTTTTAATTATTTGTTTGATAAACAAGTTTATTAGAAACTATATTGAGTCAAATTTGGGACATAACATATGCTTTTTTTAAAAAAACATAAGAGGTAAAAGATCCAAAAATAGCATGCACTCAAAAAAAAACAATGGCAATAAAACTTGTTCATTGTAACAAAAATATTAGTCATAAAATACAGCAAGTCTCCATCAATATGAAGGTGCAAAATATGCATTACAAACATTTCAATAAACACTAAAATATGACAAAACACTCCAGTTATATTAGGGAACAAGATTCATGTTATAGAAGAAACTACAATTCTACTCTTAGTCTTGCAGCCTTGTAGTTGCCATGTCTTCTACTTTTCTGCCAATTGTTTCTTAAGCCTTGTAGTTTCCTCCTTCAACTTTGACTCAATCTACAAAACCATATGATTGATCAAACACAAAAAATACTAGGAGAAATATTCAATTATGTAAGATAACTATATCTCATATTCTACCATGTGAATACTATTTAGAGAGGCTGAGATCTTCTAAATAAAGTTCTAGCTTAGAACAAAAAAGTACAATTCATAACCATACAACTAATAATACACATATTTTCGACAATAACAACAAACTTATGGAGCAAATTACTTCATATGCTAATATATGTGAAAAAAGGCAATTGTATATTAGCCTTGTCTAGATAGTTTTTCGTGCTAATCTTCTATCATCCATTTCTGTATATCTGCATAAGTTCTTTTTTCATCTAACGTCCAAAATCAAACATTGTTAGAGGGCTTACAGTTGCACATACATTCTAGGCCTTACAGCTCACATACTCAATTGTATCAATTCCTACATTTTGATCCCTAATTCACATTTATTGCTTAACCCATTGATTGAGATCTGAAATTAAACCAGAAAAAGAGAGGACACAAAGAGTCCAATAGAGAAACATACTAAAATTTGAGACTCACATTTACTAGTTATCAATACGATAACTATTGTTATCTTCATCAACATCTTCAACAAAATCATCGTTATCTTCATCGACTTCTTCAACAAAATCATTGTTGTCATCTTCATCAATGTGCTTATTTGATTCACTATTGGGGTTTGAAACATGGGAAGAAGATCCAACAAATCCCAAAGGTTTCATAATGACAACAAGTTTTTATTAGTATTGATCATCTACTTTTCTTGCCGTTGCATTTGTTGCCTCATCTGCAACTTCTCTTGTTCTTGTCTTTGCAACGATGCATTTAAAACATGCACTTGGCTTCTCAAAAATTCAACCTCTTCTGAATTAGAAGGTATATTTGTTTGTTGATTTGAAGATGGAATCAAGGTTTTTGATATGGATCCAAGACCAAATATTCTCCCTTTTTTTTATAACAGAATCTACCCATATATCCAAATCAGTTGGCATGTCATAGGTTGGTTGACTGTCAACTTCATCCTCTCCTAGACTAAATGTGGAATTCTGAGTAGATAAGTCAATCTGTCTTTGTTCAAATTTGTCCTAAAAGAAAATAAAAGAAGAAGTTCAATGCATAAAAAATAAAAGAAGAAGACAAAAGAACTGCACCTATCAAAACCTTGATAGTGACAGTTCACAGTATAGGACAAAACCTACGTGGATTCTGGGTCCCTCATAACTTACTCAAGTCTGAGGGTAATCCAAGTCTGAGATGTCTGCTTCTGAGTCTAATGACCATCACAGAGTCTGTTGAGTTGCCTCTCCAGAATCTGCGTGGTACCCGTCTTTTTTAGGACGTTGACTTTTGCTTGACCTTCCTTTGGTCTTCCACCATAATCTTCTTAACTTCTCTTGGTCCTTCTGATGCTCTTCATATGTTCATCCTTGATAGATAGATTATTTCTTGATTCTACACACTTGAACATATGTTAGTATTCCAATTGTTCTTCAATACTTTGTTATCATCAAAACCTTAGAGGAATTGTCCAAGAAACTTCTTGTTCCAACAGAGAGCTCCTCAGTCTTAACATGTTTTTGGTTGATCAGAATGTGATTCCTTTGTATTTTTACATGTTCTCATAATCTGATTTTTTAGACAGCCAATTCATGACTTTTGACTGCGTCACTTTTTGCTTTTCTATGTTCCGTTTATTTTCCTCTTTCTCATGCAGGCCGACATGATTCATGCAACCACTAGAAAGTCTTTGATACCAATGGTCCAGGGGATGGTTGAGGAAGGATCTACGTATATTTTGGAAAGGTTTATGGTCGCTCTTAATGATGTAGAGTTCAAGCTCACTCCTCATAAGTTCAAGCTTAATGTGATGGGTACTACAAAATTCACCAACTGTGATGCTGCTGATATTCCTCTCAATAGTTTTGTTTTTGTCCCAATCAAAACTGTTTTGGATTCAACTTCTGAATATAATATACTTGGTATGCTTTACTTTAATCCACCAGCTATTTAAACATAGATTCCCTTCTATGGGACAAATATCATCTTCAATGGTGGTTTAGCAGAAGTGGAGGATTATAAGAATCTGTAATACACATTTTTCTCTTCACAGATATAAAAATAAGTGATAAATGTATTGTTTTAATTGTTTTTTTATTGATGTCATGCATAACATGTTCTTAGATTAATGGACGGTGCTAAAGTTGAGTTGACACAAGGTATCAGTCTGATATCAGGTCCTATTTCCGTATCTAATGATTTAATGCAAACAAAAAGGAAGACAATAGAGGACTTGATAGAGGCTAATGAGGTTTATGCAATTGTCTATGTTGTTTACTAAAATCATATTTCTTATTTGGTTGCTCGACATCTCTTAACTAACTGTTTTTGTAATTTTAGAAATGCACTGGTACGGTTTTGGAGACAATCTGTGAGATTGACGGTGGTATCAAATGGTACTATCGTGCATGTACTAGATGTGCATCAACTATAAGTATTGTTGACGAGAAAATGTTTTGTCGGAAATGCAATTCAGAGAGACCAGTTATTCCAAGGTGAATTAGTAACAACTATTTTTTATAATTTCAAACTGAATTTTTTTCCAAAAACAGAACCACTCACAATAGTTATTCCTTTACTTATTTAGGTTCAAAGTTCACGTCATTGTCATAGACGAATCTGAAGGTGAGAAAAACACACACACAAGAAGGGGGGGTTGAATTGTGTGACTCTAAAAACTTGTGTAGTACCCTAATTTTGTCCTAAACATTTTAAAACAAAAAATCAAAAAGATCAAAGAGGGAGAAAAAAGTCAAAGTCAACAAAAGTCAACAGAAAAGTCAACATTTCAAAAATGCTGACTTCGCACTACGAAGCTCACTTCGCACTGCGAAGTCTGCGATTTTTCTGCAGATTTTTGATGCTTTTGATTTAATTCCAGTTTTTGTTGCATATCATTTCCATATTTATTTTAATCAGCATTCATGGCTATTTGGGCCAAGCAAAACCAGAATTGAAGGACTTGCCATTAATGCCAAGGTTGGAAGCTTTTTCTTCCAACCTAGCATGTGACAAGCAAGTGGGCTTGCCCTTGGGCAGCTCTTGTCCCTCCCATGTGACCTGTTAACCACCCCAAGGTTGCCAGCCACCTGCTTGATGACTTTCCTCCTGCTTGCTCCCCCAAAACCAGTCAAACTAGCTGGATTTTCTCACTTGAAAAGCCATGAGTGCCTACCCTGTTTTTGCAGCAGCTTTTCACCCCTCACACCAGCCATAGATAGCCTTTTTCATCCCTCAATCTCTGCACATTACAGTGCACGTTTTTATTGATCAACCATTGGGATTGCAAGGATTGATCCCCAAGCTTGGCCATTTGCAATTCAGCCATGTTTCTCATCATTACCTTCTAGAATTAGTTGATTTTGTGGCTGAAATCAGTCAAAGACTTAACCCTTGGCACAAGGCAGGGTTGCCTCTATCCATTAGCATTAAATGCAAAGCCAAATAGCCTGAGTTTAGCCCACAAATCAGCTAGGTTCTAGGATTTTTTCATCATTACTTGAGATTGCATTTTGGCCTATAAATAGAAACCCAAGGCAAAGGAAAATGCAGCATTGCATAGCATAAGATAGAGCAGAAAATAGAGCATTAAGAGAGCAAAGAAACACTACTCATTTCAGCCAAACAACCAGAGAAAAACCAATACAACACAAAGCTTTACCAAGCTCAAAGTTCATCACCAATATCAAAAACCTTTGTGAAAACCTTCAACCAATTCAAATCCATTGCAGCTGGAGCTTTGCTAAGGAGTTCTGTAAGTTTCTAAGCCTTTGTATTGCATTTTCATTTGTGTTTGCATAGCAATTTTGGTTTAAAACTTTTGGTTCTACAAAAACCCCTTTTGAATTTCAAAGAAATCCCAAGGTTTTTCAAAACACCAAAACTGGTTTGTCCAGCCTTTTTCATCCTAAAAACTCAAAGCTTTTCCCTCACCTAAAAGGTCCTGAGTGTGTTCAGAAGTTGTTTCTGAACAAAAGTTCAGAAACAGCTTCTGAACTCAAAAATTCGCATGCTTCGCAGTGCGAAGTCATGGTCGCAGTGCGACCATGACAGAACTCAGAATCTGAGTTTAGGTGTCAAAATGACCATTTTTTGAGGTTCTAGCCCAAGAGCTCAGAACCTAAGAGTTTTTAAACCCATGTTTTTCAAACCATAACAAGGATTTTGCACAATTTTGACAAATTCGCAAGTTCGTATGACATTTTGTGGATAACTTGCAAAACAAGTTATGTTCTCAAACTTTCAAAACAACATGAACAAATCAGCTATGTTTATCATTCCAATCAAAACTTGAACAATAAATATTGTTCATGATGTTCAAAACTCAAACATGAACATACGCCAAATACGTTCGCTTTTCGCAAAATGAGCCGAACTTGGGCGCTTTCTAGCAAAATTGCTAAATCTTTCCAATTTGGGTTTTCAAACCAAATGTTTTGATATACCTTGGGATTTCTAAAAGAATTCTACCCAAAAACTCGAATGAAAAAGGGATGGTGTGACGTATGTCTCTCCATTGCCCCGATTGTACGAATGCGTGACGTATGTCTCGTCGTTCGGACAATCGTCATTCCATTTTCAAATGTATATAACCCTAACCAAACCAAATCTTGGCCCCTTGCAGTCAATCCGAACCTTTTGGTCCCCCGTGGCCAATAGATTCGATCCCTCGACTTATTTAAGTCACTCGGTCAATGTTCGACTCGTCCGAGTCCATTGTACCTGTTCTTGATCTCAGTGGATCAATTGAACAATCGCCCGACTCGTTGGAGTCCACTCGGTCAATGATTGACTTGTATGAGTCCATTGCACCTCTCTTGGTCCCATAGCGACCAATTCGAACCCTTTTACCCTAACGGACGTACCTTTTAACAATTCTAGTGCGATTCGTGAACAAACGCTTAATAAGTCTCCCAAGCGCGAGCATACAAGCTACGTTTTAATCGCAAGAATTCGGTTAAAACATCGTCCATTTAAAATTAACCAACACATGTACGTTTTTTCTACCAAAGAACTACGTACGCTTTGAATTCTCCGACTACCGGGAGATACGTAGGAGCAAGATCGACATCTTGTCAAGCGCAATAATAAAAAACTTTTTTTTTCTTTTCTTTCGTTTGTTTTTATCTCTTTTTTCCCCCCTTTATTATATTTTGACATAAATAAGCATGCACGCAAAACATTTAAAAACAATTTAAGCTTTAGCCAAATAGAAGGTTCCCGTTGAGTACAACGGACGTGAGGGGTGCTAATACCTTCCCCTTGCGTAATCGACTCCCGAACCCGACAATGGTTGCGATGACCATCCTTTCCTCATCGTCAAAGGGTTTTATTATCGTTTCCCTTTAAACATAAAAAAAAAAAACTTAAGGGTTTATCAACGTTCCCTTTACACAAAAACTTTGGTGGCGGCTTCACAAAGGCCCTCCGAGCGTTTACGAACGACCTCGGAGGATTTGCGCGTCTTTTTCTCAGGAAAAAAACGAGGTGCGCACAGCTGGCGACTTCACTGGGGACCCTTTTCCCACTAGCGAGTCAAGCCTAACCTATTTGGCTTTTAAGCCAATTGTTTTTATTTTCTTTGCGTACCATGCTTATTATTTTATTCATACATGTCATATTTATGTTTTATGTTTATATTTGCTTTATTTTGCTTTATATTCATATCATATATATATCAAATGCGGGGGTTACTTGAGTGATGTTACTCCACATTGTTCGGGTTAATGCCGGACGTGTGAGGCTCTCTACCCGAGCTTGAGAAAAAAACTAAGTTAGAAGGAGGTTGTGTGCGGAAGCCCGCGTTGACGTATGTCCGTGAGGTAGGATGCCCAACCTCGCTTAGATGAGATTTTCACATGGAATTAATTGAAGTCATGTCGACGTATGTCCATAGACAACCCTAATTCCATGTGAGGTCTATGACTCTAAGGACCTCTTCTTAGGAGATTTCACCATTTAGAGCCTACATGTGAGGATGGGGGAAATTCCGAACCTCCACATATTATCCATTCGCATTCACTCATGTTTGTTACATTATGTGTTATTTTATCAGGGGCAATCAACCCTTATTTGTTTATTACTTTTTTTTATATGCATAATCATAATTGGGGATAGGAATGGCCAATGTGTTGAGGGATAGCAAATTTTCAAAAAAAATTCGAATACTTCGCAGTGCGAAGGTACTTCGCAGTGCGAAGTACGCGAATTTTGTCAGCCCAGCTGACCCTTCATTTACTCCCTCTCAACCACCCATTTCCACTATCTTTTTATTTATTATTTTTCCAACCGTTTTTCTTCTTTCTTTTAACTCTTAAGAAAAAAAAATAGTTTTTGCCATAACTTCAAAAAGAAAAAAAGCTCTAAAATTTGAAAAAAAGAGGGGCATACCCATTTTGTTAAATCTTTTTTTTTTCTTCATTCAAACTGTGTTATTCCCTTCAGAACCAGCAACAAGGTATGATTTCCTTCCCTTTTTCTCTGTTCTTCCCTGATTCGCATTACCATTATTTGGGTTTTTAGGGTTTTTTAATTTTGAAGTTTCCTTTTTTTGAGTTTAAGTTGGTAATAAGCTGCATTTAGGCCCTAGTTTGCTATATTAAGTTGGGATTTAGCAAGCATGCATCATGGGTATCTGCAACAGGCCTGTTTCTTTCAAATTCCAAGTTGTTTTTGTTGAAACCCCATTTACGAAAATTGAAAGAAGGAGAACTGTTAAAAAGTTCCTTTTGATACCCAGTCATTGATTCTGAGGTCGCTTAGTTGCATGCATTGTATGTTAGAAGTTTAAGCCAAGAGATGTAGGTTCAGATTTCTGGGTCTTTGCTGTCATGGTCGCAGAGCAAAGTTCAACTTCGCACTGCGACCTTTTTCTGGGCAGCCCAGAAATTTTCAAACACCTTCGCACTGCGAACCTATCTTCGCAGTGCGACTGTAGCAGGAACAGAACCTGTGTTTTTCCCATTTTTTCCTTTCAAATCCATTTGTTTCACCTCATATCACCTATAATCCTACTAACTTTGCCCTTTTTCCTTGCAGATGGCACCAAGACCAGTAGGAAAACGCTCGAGGGGTGAGGCGTCCGGATCTAGACCCCAAGGGGGTTTCGACGTCTCTCGCTTCCTAAGTCTTCGGAACCAAGAGAGATACGAAGAGCTTCTTGGCAGGACCTTCTGGCCCGAGAGGCAGTTTATTATAAGCGAGAGGGGCACCTGGAGAGAGTTGGCCCGGTTGATAAACCACCGCCGGTGGGGAGTTTTGGTAAACCCTCCCCTTAACCTCAACTACGACATAATCCGGGAATTCTACGCAAATGCCATTCCCGTGGATCCAGAGGGGGAGTTTACATATCAGACCATGGTACGTGGTCGGATCATTAGATTCGATTGCGACGCCATCAACACCTATCTCCAAAACCCCTTCCAATTGGAAAATGATGAGCTTTGTGCTTTCCATAAGCACCAAAACCGTGGTAATTGGAACCACGATCTCTACGCTCAGACCATTTTCCAATCCGGAAAGGGCTATGAGCTCAATGCGGCGGGGCAGCCCACCAAGGCCCTCAGGGGCAACCTCACCACCTACGCCCAAGTCATTTTCCATCTTATTGTCCACAACATAAAACCCAAAAGCCATACCTCCACCACCACCATGGACGTGACCCCCCTAATCTACTATTTCCTCACCGGTAAGCAAGTAGATGTGGCCAGGGCAATCTGCCAAGAGATTAAAATAGTGGTCGAGAGTGGCATCAAGCCACCGACCAAGAAGATGTGCCCACTTGCTTTCCCGGGTCTTATCATGGGACTCTGCCGGGACTCCCGAGTAGCCATCCCTCCCCAGGTGTCCGAAACCATTAAGAACCCCATTACGGACGAGTATATCTCCAGACACTGCACAGGGAGGAGAGCGGCGAGGGCACAGCAGCCACGGCCTAGACCTCCACCAGCATCAGGGGATCATCATACCTGCACTTTCATATTGGAGAAGAATGCCTCCACTCATCGATACATGACTATGATGCATGATTCCATGTATCGCCTTCAGAGGCAGCTGGGTAGGCCGACAGATCCCGATGATCAGATACCGACACCCCAGATGTTTGCAGCTCATGGTCGTTGGCCCGGGGATAGGCCGGAGTATGCAGAGGCTGGAGGCAGTGGTACAGCGGCCGGAGGCCAGGGAGGGGATGATGAGGATGATGAGGACGAGGAGGATGAGGATGAGGAGACCGAGGATGATGAGGCTTTCACTCCTTGAGTGACCCCTTTTTTATTTATTTATGCTTTCTCATATTTTGTTGTTTATGTTTATGTCATTTTTCTCGTACACTCTTTAGAGGTTTCTTTTGTTTGGTACTTTGTAGCTATATTGGTTCTCTTGCTTTATTATTCGAGTACTTTTTGCTTTTATTACCTAGCTTTTGCATCATAATCATGCCTACTTATTTTTAATATGTGTGAATGTTGAAATTTTTTGTTATCTATCATTGGTAATGTGTGAAGTAAAATTATCACAAGAAAGGGGGGGGGGTTTGAATTGTGATGTAATTAAAAAATTACCTATTAAAAAAAACTTAACAACAAAACTTGGTGAGTAATATTTGGTTAGTCAAAAATATTTAAATGTGTGTGCAAGTTAATACTGAATTTAAAGAGATAAGGAAGAGAAATCACACACAAAAATTTATCCTGGTTCACCCAACGTGGGCTAGTCCAGTCCCCACAATTCTTGTGAGATTTTCCACTAGGTAGTTGAGTTATGACTTAATCTCAACTCCTTCTTTTCTTTTAGATCTTCTTGATCTATACAACAATCTCTTTCAACCGTTACGGGTTTAGACACTTGCTGTTACGAGCAAGCTTTTACAAACTTTGTGCCTTCTGCACAATATCAATTTCTTTACAAATGAATGTTGATTTGAAAAGTATTAATCTTCTTTATAAGAAGTAATACGAAAATGAGTAGCTTTCTCAAACTTTAGATTTTGTTCTTGATTGATTGCAACTTGATATGAAAGAGGTTGTAAATGAAGTTTGCCTTTTGTTTCTTCCTCGAAAAGTTGTGTGTTATGCTTGCTGCAGTCTTCTATTTATAGGAGAAAGGAATGCCATCTTATCTTTCCTCAAACTTGGAGACCAAGGCTTTAAGTGAAACAAGAGATGAGATTGATTTCTGCAGAGATCGATCTCTGGCTGGAGCCTTGTTCCTTTTGTCACGTGGAGTGTGAGCTTTGTACAGCTCATTGCTTTTTCATTTGTTGCTGTATTATTTAACTTGAACCCAAAGAAAAGGAGCTTTTGTACTAGGTAGTAGCTTTCCTTTGTCATGTAGTGAAATGTCCATAAAGAATAACCAAAGGATCATAGAATTATATGGTACCACTTTTGTCATAAGCTTTTGATGTGTTGTCAAAATTTTAATGGCCTTTCCTTATGCTTTGTTGGCCGAGTTCTTTTTGTACATGGAGATGAATATGTTCTTTTTGTTCACATCCTTATTGAAATAAATCCTTGCCATGACATATTTAATTCCTTCAATATCTATTGCTTCCTTAAATGTGACAATATTAATTCTTGCATGGCCTTGTGCGTTTTTGCTCAAAATATTCCAACACTCTTGAGACCATAGTTGAGATCAATCTCTCCCAACATGACTTTATGCTTCCCTGATAATCATATAATGTTTCATACCTTTTGGCTTAAAATAAAACACTCAAGAGCACAAGTTAAATAACAATTAATATCAGAATTAATAAAACTTAATTTAATATGTTTGTTATCTTTAAAACTCAATTAGGGATTTTTGATTTAATCTCAACAATCTCCCCCTTTTTGAAGATGACAAACTATATGAATTAAGGTTTTATTATAAAATTCTGATGTGTTTTAATAAACTTAACAGCACAGTGAATTTGTCAATAAGCTCCCCCTGAATTCAAGCATTTAATTTCTATAAGCTCCCCCTCAATTTATAAAACTTTAAATAATAAGAGGAGAAATATGCAAGGATTTGTTTGAACCAAAATATCATTCATTCCAAAAGCTGTTGTACATCAGGATGATCATTTGTCATTACATATTCATGGTTCAACAAAAAAAAAACTTAGAAATTAAAAAACATAGCAGAATTCAGAAAAAAAGAAACATAAACAGCAGCAAGAATTTTAAGGGCCACAGATAGATTCCAATTCATTTCTCCCCCTTTGTCAAGTTCAAAAAGAAGGGGATGGCCAAAAGCTGACAGAGTGGCGCAATACTAAGGCTTGGAAGCAGGGTTGGATGAAGAGGCACCAAAGGTTGGTTTTGGAGGTTGAACACCGAACCTGGGACAGAAGTCAGTGATAAGCCAATCACGCAGATTTGCCATATCAAGAACAAGGAAGTTCTGCATATTGTAGACAAGATCTAGCTTATCCAAGATAGGTTTCAGAGAATCATTCAAAGCAGCAGTGGAGTATGTTGGTGGTGCATGAGTGGTATTATGAGATGCAGCAGAGTGAGGTTGTGGAGGTGGGGATTGACCAAAGCTTTCAAAGGTTGCAAAGTGGGATGGTAGAGACGGAATTGAGAAGTCACTAAAGGTGTTACCAAAATAAGTTTTGACTGGAGCAGGGTGAGTAAAGGATGGACTGGGAGACTTAAATAAAGCATCCAAAAAACTTGAGCTAAAGACAGGAGGAGGGCTACTCATTGGTTGACCGAAAAGAGGTAACACAACAGTAGGTTCACAAGAGGTATTGCGAGGAATCACCCTTGCAGCTTGTTCGAAACTGGTGTTTCCAGGGATATGGGATAGAAAGGGAGAATTAAGGTCAAATTGCATGACAGAGTTGGAGGCTTGATTTTGACTTTCAGGCTCATGAGGTGGATGCACAGAGGTAGGAGGGACAGGGACAGAGTCAGTTTTCTCTGGAAAAATGGCATTGATAAGATCTTCCAAGGGTGCCTTTTCCTTTTCTTGTTCCATGGTCTTCTTATTTGTTTCAGCCTGATCAGGAGGATTGTTTGGTTTTGGAAGGTCAGTAGAGGGGGTAATCTTCATGTGAGCAACGTTTCGTGGCAGAAATTCTGAACACACAGTGTCAAAGTGTTCATTTGCGAGGTTGATATCAAATTTCTTGAAAACAAGGGTTAACAGCATTCCATATGGCACACAGGATTTTGGTTTTTTGAGATTAGCCGCATGAATCATATGTTGAATGATGATGTAGGGCAGATTAATTGCAAGTCCATGATACAGATGGTACATTACCAGGATATCAGTCTCAGACACTTTGTGCTTACTCCCTTTGCGAGGGGTGATACAGAATTGACACAAGTTGTGCAGAAGTTTGTATTCCTTTCTGAGGTTAGCGGATGTAAGATCATCATCTGACTCATATTTGACAAACATCTCTCGGATGAGAGTGAATCTGGACATAACCGCAGCAGTATATCCTGTCCTTCCATAGCATTTAGGTCCTTCTTGAGGAAGGTCAAGGATGGAGGCTAAGTTTTCAGCTGACAGTTGAATCACCTTGTCTTGGATTTTAGAAACAATCAGACTTTTATCTGGATAGGTTTCAGCCAGGAAGTAGAAATTGCGAACAACTTCAGGGTAATGGGTTTCCTTAATCTGAAAAAAATTTTCCCAACCAAGAGGTTGTACAAACTTGAGGAGATCAATACCTTCTTGCAGCAATTTTTCGAAGTTATACACCCTTCCCACGCCGATTGGTCGTAGAGCCCATTTTTGATTAAAGGTACGATCAAGTGAAGGGTCATGCAAGGGAATTCGCAGATTCTGTTTTGGAGGTTTGGAGCAATGTTTGAGAGGTTTCTTCTTCTGGACAGATGCCTTAAAATTCCCTTTGACTTTCTTGACTTTCTCAGCATTGTTTTCAGCGAGGACTGGAGTTTTCTTCATGTTTTTGAGAGGACGTTCGTCATCGGAGTCTAGATCGACGAACCACACATCGTCATTTTTCTTGGGATTTTTGGAAGAAAGTCTCATGGATTTGCGAGTGGGTCTTTTAAGGGTTTCAGATGATTTAGCTTGTCTGGGTTTGTGGGTGCGAGTGTATGTTTTGAGTGGTGCTGAGGTCGTTTGACTCTTTGGAGGAGAATAGGAGATAGGGTCGATTTCTGAGTTAGGGTTTGGGGAGGTGTTGAGTGGCGACGGTGGTGGTGGAGGAGAAGACGAACGGTTTGGAGAGGGAGAACAAGAGATGGAAAAATCAGAATGATTTCCTTTTGTTCTAGCCATTTTCGAGTGTTGATGAAGAAGTGAATCTGGGTTTTGCTTTTATAATCAAGAATGAGGATTTCTGGGTTATTCTTGGTGAAGGAACCGGTTTTGGAGAGAAAGAGAAAGGAGTGAATAGTAGATGAAGAGATGGATAGGTGGTGTAGATTAGGTTCAGACCTTTCATTGTACCTATGGCCGAAAATTTCTTGGAAACAAGGAATGGGATGTTTGTATTGTACTTGAGAATGGCAAAAGTAATGATGAGAATCATTAACCAGGAGTTTTATCATAAATTCATCAGTTGGAATTTAGAGAGTTTGGAGAAGAAGAGTTTCACACGTGAGAGAAGAGAAAAAAAGAATTGAAAATTCTGACTGGGTCCCAAAAAAAATATTTTGAAAAGTCAACAAAAGAGAATTAAAGATGTTTTTTAATAATATTTAATTTTTCTTTAATGAAATTAAATCTTTCTTCCACAAGAGGTTTTGTAAAAATGTCAGCTAGTTGATTTTCAGTATCAACAAATTGAAGTTCTATTTCCTTTTTATTTACATGGTCACGAATAAAGTGATGTTTAATTTCTATGTGTTTTGATCTTGAATGCTGAATGGGATTTTTTGACAAATTTATAGCACTGGTATTATCACATAAAATTTTAATATTTGCGTACCTGAGTGAGTAATCTTCTAATTGATTTCTAATCCATAATACCTGTGAGCAGCAGTTTGCGGCAGATATATATTCAGCTTCTGTAGTTGATAAGGCTATAGTGCTTTGTTTTCTGCAGCACCAACTGATTAATGCTTCACCGAGAAATTGACATGTACCACTTGTGCTTTTTCTTTCTATCTTATCTCCGGCATAATCAGCATCACAATATGCCAAAAGATTGAAGTGAGAGCCCTTTTTGTACCAGAGACCTGAGTCAGCTGTGCCAACAAGATATCTAAAAATTCTTTTGACAGCTGTATGATGTGATTCTTTAGGAGCTGTTTGAAATCTGGCACATAACCCTACTGCAAAGACAATGTCAGGTCTACTTGCAGTTAGGTATAGCAATGATCCTATCATTCCTCTGTATGCCTTTTCTGGAAATGGAGTTCCATTTTCATCTTTGTCTAAACTGGATGATGGATGTATAGGAGTTGTCATGATTTTTGCTTCATTCATATTGTATTTCTTGAGAAGATCTTTAACATATTTTTCTTGAGAGATAAAAATGCCATCCTTGTGTTGTTTGATTTGTAAACCTAGAAAGAATCTAAGTTCACCCATCATACTCATTTCAAATTCGCTTTGCATAAGATTTGAAAAATCTTCACATAATTTTTCATTTGTTGCTCCAAAGATAATATCATCAACATATACTTGAACAATAAGCAAATCATTTTTATCTATTTTTCGAAAGAGTGTGGTATCAATTTTTCCTCTAGAAAAACCATTTTGTAATAAAAATGTGCTTAATCTTTCATACCAGGCTCTTGGGGCTTGTTTAAGTCCATATAGAGCTTTGGTTAGTTTAAACACATGTCTTGGGTTTTTTGAATCTTCAAACCCAGGGGGTTGATGAACATAAACTTCTTCATTTAAAAAACAATTTAAAAAGGCACTTTTTACGTCCATTTGAAAAAGTTTTATGCAGTTATGAGATGCATATGCAAGTAAAATTCTTATGGCTTCCAATCTTGCTACTGGAGCATACGTTTCATCATAATCAATCCCTTCTTGTTGATTATATCCTTGTGCAACTAGTCTTGCCTTGTTTCTAGTCACTTTTCCTTCTTCATCTAATTTGTTTCTAAATACCCATCTAGTACCAATAATGGATTGATTTTGAGGCTCAGGTACTAAGGTCCAGACTTGGTTTTTCTCAAACTGAAGTAATTCTTCTTTCATAGCTTCAACCCATGACTGATCAGTGATTGCATCTTTTATGGATTTAGGTTCAATTTGTGAGATCATTGCCATATCATTGTTTTGAAATGATCTTCTTGTTCTTATTCCATCTGTTGTTTCTCCAATGATTTGATCTTGTGGATGATAGTCAACTATTCTCCATGATCTTGGAGGACTTTGAGGTGGTTCTTCATTCAAGGATGTTTGGATTGAGTTTTCAGGATTTGAGTTATTTTGAATTTCATCTTCTTCCTCCTCAATGATTTTTCTTTGATTTTCTAGTTCCTCAAATTCGTCAAACTTTATATGCATGCTTTCTTCCAGAATTCTTGTTCTTAGATTGTAAACTCTATAGGCCTTTGATGTAGATGAGTATCCTAAGAATATTGCCTTGTCTGATTTTGAATCAAACTTTCCTAGAACATCTTTGTTGTTCAAAATGTAGCAATAGCATCCAAAAATGTGAAAATATGAAATGTTTGGCTTTATTCCTTTCCAGAGTTCATACGGGGTTTTGTTTAAAATTTTTCTTATTGAAACTCTATTCAAGATATAACAAGAAGTATTTATGGCTTCTGCCCAAAAATATTTTTCAACGTTTGATTCATTTAAAATAGTTCTTGCCATTTCTTGTAAAGTTCTATTTTTTCTTTCTACAACACCATTTTGCTGAGGTGTTCTAGGACAAGAAAAATTATGAGATATCCCATTTTCATTGAAGAAGTGTTCAAAAGAAGAGTTTTCAAATTCTCCCCCATGGTCACTTCTTACAGAAATGATATTGGTTTCTTTCTCATTTTGAACTTGTTTACAAAAGGTTTTGAAGGCTTCAAAAGAATCGTATTTGTGTTTTAGAAATAAAACCCAAGTGAATCTGGAGAAATCATCAACGATGACAAAGCCATATCTTTTTCCACCAAGACTTTCTATTGAGATAGGTCCAAATAAGTCTATGTGTAATAATTCAAGGGGTCTTTTCGTTGAAATAAAATCTTTTGAATGAAAACTACTTTTAACTTGTTTTCCCTTGATACATGCTTCACATATCTTATCTTTCTCAAAATTAATCTTAGGAAGTCCTCTTACTAGATCAAGTTTTGATATTTTAGAAATGGTTTCCATGCTTACATGTCCAGCCCTTTTGTGCCAAATCCATTTGTCTTTTTCAAGAGACATGAAACAGGATTCAACAGGAAGTTCATCTAAGTATAAAATATAAACATTTTTGTTTCTTGATCCTGAAAATAAGATCTTTCCTGAAGATTTTTGTCTTACTTCGCATGTGTGAGGTTTGAATGTTACTTCAAAACCACTGTCACACAATTGACTGATGCTAATTAAATTGTGTTTCAAATCTTCTACATATTGAACATTTTCAATTTTTGCCGAATTTAACTTACCAATAATACCTTTACCTTTAATTCGAGCTTGTTCATTGTTACCAAAAGTTACTAAGCCTCCTTCTTTTTCAATGAAGGAGAGAAAGCTTTGTTTATCTCCAGTCATATGTCTTGAGCATCCACTGTCCAAGTACCAGGGCCTTTTCTTGACTGTCATGAGACATTCCTGCAGTAGACGTTAGTAGTGTTTTGGGTACCCATATTTTTTTGGGTCCTTGATGGTTAGTGTTAAAAGATCCTTTTTTATGAAATTTGATGAATTTTGTTCTAGAAATGACTCTTTTAATTTGAGAGGCTTGCTCTTTTTTCTTTTTAAAACTAAATTTTTCAAGATGTCCATATTTTTCACAATATGCACATTTATATCTTTCATTTTTTTTAATTTTTTCAGGAATAAAGAAATTTTTATATAGTTTCTGTTTATGATTTGTTTTGAAACCAATACCAGCTTTATCAAAAACACTCACTTGTGATCCCATGATTTTTTGAAAAGATTCAGTGGATTTTACAAAGTTTGTAATGTCATTTTTTAATTGATGAACATTTTTCTTTAAAACGTTGTTTTCTTCTTTAGTGTTTTCTTCTTCAAAAATTTCCTTTGGTTGAGAGTTTCGAATTGTTTTGAGAAGATTTTTATTTATTTGTTCCAAACTTTCTTTTTCATTTTTGAGTTGAATATTTTCCATTCTTAGTTTTTCACAGGTTTGTTCAAGAATTTGAGAGTTGTAGAAAAGATTATCAAAAAGATGTTCAGCTATTTCACAAGATGAGCAAGGTTCAAGATTTACCTCTTTATTATCTGAATCTGCCATTAGGCATAGGTTTGCTTGATCATCTTCATTTGTTTGTTCTTCTGGATCATCCCACGTGGTTAAGAAGGATTTTTGATTTGATTGGTAGTTGTTTGATTTTCTTTTGTTTAGTGGACATTCAGATTTGTAATGTCCCAATTTGTAGCATCCATAACAAACAACTTGACTTTTGTCAACTTCTATTTTCGAGCTCTCTTTTCTTGATGGAAACTTTCTTTTGTATTGATCTTTTCTTTGTATCATTCTTTGAAGTTTGCGAGTAAGAAGAATAATTTGATCTTCATTGTCTTCTTCATCAATTTCTTGTTGTTGATTTTCGAGATTTATTTCATCTTCTTGAGATTCTTGATTTGTTTTGAAGGCAATCATTTTGTTTTTGTTTGAGGATTTGTCCTCTTGCAGAAGTACTTCATGAGCTTTTAGAGATCCAATTAGATCTTCTAATCTGAGTTTTGTCAGATCTTTTGCTTCTGTTATGGCAGTTACAATGTGTCTCCAAGATTTTGGAAGACATCTTAGAATTTTTCTTACTCTCTCATGAGTAGTAAAATTCTTTTCAAGAGAACGTAATTCATTCATAATGACAGTGAACCTTCCATACATTTCATCTATGGTTTCGGTCTCTTTCATTTCGAATAGTTCAAATTTGCGCACACCAATGTCAATTCTTGTTTCTTTGACGTGACTGGTACCTTCATGGTGAGTTTTCAACGTGTCCCAAATTTCTTTGGCAGTTTTGCATTCTTGTACTCTATCGTATTCTTCCCTGCTTAAAGCCATGGTTAGAAATAATTTAGTTTTAAAATTTAATAGGATACGTTTACCTTCCTCTTCTGACCAGTCTTCTTGTTTTTTGACATTTAGATCTTCATCATATGGAATGTAGTTTCCATTTTCTACGACAGACCACATATGGTTGTCTTGTGATTGTAGAAATAGTTCCATTTTTCCTTTCCAAAAGTAGTAGTCAGTTCCTTCAAAGAGAGGTGGTCTAGTTGAAGATCCCCCTTCAGACATGAATTTTACTTTAGACATTTTTTGTTGGATCTTTTCCTCGTACACTGTTGAGTGCTTAAACCTTAGAGGCAAGCTCTGATGCCAATTGAAGTAAAATTATCACAAGAAAGGGGGGGTTTGAATTGTGATGTAATTAAAAAATTACCTATTTAAAAAAACTTAACAACAAAACTTGGTGAGTAATATTTGGTTAGTCAAAAATATTTAAATGTGTGTGCAAGTTAATACTGAATTTAAAGAGATAAGGAAGAGAAATCACACACAAAAATTTATCCTGGTTCACCCAACGTGGGCTAGTCCAGTCCCCACAATTCTTGTGAGATTTTCCACTAGGTAGTTGAGTTATGACTTAATCTCAACTCCTTCTTTTCTTTTAGATCTTCTTGATCTATACAACAATCTCTTTCAACCGTTACGGGTTTAGACACTTGCTGTTACGAGCAAGCTTTTACAAACTTTGTGCCTTCTGCACAATATCAATTTCTTTACAAATGAATGTTGATTTGAAAAGTATTAATCTTCTTTATAAGAAGTAATACGAAAATGAGTAATTTTCTCAAACTTTAGATTTTGTTCTTGATTGATTGCAACTTGATATGAAAGAGGTTGTAAATGAAGTTTGCCTTTTGTTTCTTCCTCGAAAAGTTGTGTGTTATGCTTGCTGCAGTCTTCTATTTATAGGAGAAAGGAATGCCATCTTATCTTTCCTCAAACTTGGAGACCAAGGCTTTAAGTGAAACAAGAGATGAGATTGATTTCTGCAGAGATCGATCTCTGGCTGGAGCCTTGTTCCTTTTGTCACGTGGAGTGTGAGCTTTGTACAGCTCATTGCTTTTTCATTTGTTGCTGTATTATTTAACTTGAACCCAAAGAAAAGGAGCTTTTGTACTAGGTAGTAGCTTTCCTTTGTCATGTAGTGAAATGTCCATAAAGAATAACCAAAGGATCATAGAATTATATGGTACCACTTTTGTCATAAGCTTTTGATGTGTTGTCAAAATTTTAATGGCCTTTCCTTATGCTTTGTTGGCTGAGTTCTTTTTGTACATGGAGAAGAATATGTTCTTTTTGTTCACATGCTTATTGAAATAAATCCTTGCCATGACATATTTAATTCCTTCAATATCTATTGCTTCCTTAAATGTGACAATATTAATTCTTGCATGGCCTTGTGCGTTTTTGCTCAAAATATTCCAACACTCTTGAGACCATAGTTGAGATCAATCTCTCCCAACATGACTTTATGCTTCCTTGATAATCATATAATGTTTCATACCATTTGGCTTAAAATAAAACACTCAAGAGCACAAGTTAAATAACAATTAATATCAGAATTAATAAAACTTAATTTAATATGTTTGTTATCTTTAAAACTCAATTAGGGATTTTTGATTTAATCTCAACAATCTCCCCCTTTTTGAAGATGACAAACTATATGAATTAAGGTTTTATTATAAAATTCTGATGTGTTTTAATAAACTTAACAGCACAGTGAATTTGTCAATAAGCTCCCCCTGAATTCAAGCATTTAATTTCTATAAGCTCCCCCTCAATTTATAAAACTTTAAATAATAAGAGGAGAAATATGCAAGGGTTTGTTTGAACCAAAATATCATTCATTCCAAAAGCTGTTGTACATCAGGATGATCATTTGTCATTACATATTCATGGTTCAACAAAAAAAAAAACTTAGAAATTAAAAAACATAGCAGAATTCAGAAAAAAAGAAACATAAACAGCAGCAAGAATTTTAAGGGCCACAGATAGATTCCAATTCATTTCTCCCCCTTTGTCAAGTTCAAAAAGAAGGGGATGGCCAAAAGCTGACAGAGTGGCGCAATACTAAGGCTTGGAAGCAGGGTTGGATGAAGAGGCACCAAAGGTTGGTTTTGGAGGTTGAACACCGAACCTGGGACAGAAGTCAGTGATAAGCCAATCACGCAGATTTGCCATATCAAGAACAAGGAAGTTCTGCATATTGTAGACAAGATCTAGCTTATCCAAGATAGGTTTCAGAGAATCATTCAAAGCAGCAGTGGAGTATGTTGGTGGTGCATGAGTGGTATTATGAGATGCAGCAGAGTGAGGTTGTGGAGGTGGGGATTGACCAAAGCTTTCAAAGGTTGCAAAGTGGGATGGTAGAGACGGAATTGAGAAGTCACTAAAGGTGTTACCAAAATAAGTTTTGACTGGAGCAGGGTGAGTAAAGGATGGACTGGGAGACTTAAATAAAGCATCCAAAAAACTTGAGCTAAAGACAGGAGGAGGGCTACTCATTGGTTGACCGAAAAGAGGTGACACAACAGTAGGTTCACAAGAGGTATTGCGAGGAATCACCCTTGCAGCTTGTTCGAAACTGGTGTTTCCAGGGATATGGGATAGAAAGGGAGAATTAAGGTCAAATTGCATGACAGAGTTGGAGGCTTGATTTTGACTTTCAGGCTCATGAGGTGGATGCACAGAGGTAGGAGGGACAGGGACAGAGTCAGTTTTCTCTGGAAAAATGGCATTGATAAGATCTTCCAAGGGTGCCTTTTCCTTTTCTTGTTCCATGGTCTTCTTATTTGTTTCAGCCTGATCAGGAGGATTGTTTGGTTTTGGAAGGTCAGTAGAGGGGGTAATCTTCATGTGAGCAACGTTTCGTGGCAGAAATTCTGAACACACAGTGTCAAAGTGTTCATTTGCGAGGTTGATATCAAATTTCTTGAAAACAAGGGTTAACAGCATTCCATATGGCACACAGGATTTTGGTTTTTTGAGATTAGCCGCATGAATCATATGTTGAATGATGATGTAGGGCAGATTAATTGCAAGTCCATGATACAGATGGTACATTACCAGGATATCAGTCTCAGACACTTTGTGCTTACTCCCTTTGCGAGGGGTGATACAGAATTGACACAAGTTGTGCAGAAGTTTGTATTCCTTTCTGAGGTTAGCGGATGTAAGATCATCATCTGACTCATATTTGACAAACATCTCTCGGATGAGAGTGAATCTGGACATAACCGCAGCAGTATATCCTGTCCTTCCATAGCATTTAGGTCCTTCTTGAGGAAGGTCAAGGATGGAGGCTAAGTTTTCAGCTGACAGTTGAATCACCTTGTCTTGGATTTTAGAAACAATCAGACTTTTATCTGGATAGGTTTCAGCCAGGAAGTAGAAATTGCGAACAACTTCAGGGTAATGGGTTTCCTTAATCTGAAAAAAATTTTCCCAACCAAGAGGTTGTACAAACTTGAGGAGATCAATACCTTCTTGCAGCAATTTTTCGAAGTTATACACCCTTCCCACGCCGATTGGTCGTAGAGCCCATTTTTGATTAAAGGTACGATCAAGTGAAGGGTCATGCAAGGGAATTCGCAGATTCTGTTTTGGAGGTTTGGAGCAATGTTTGAGAGGTTTCTTCTTCTGGACAGATGCCTTAAAATTCCCTTTGACTTTCTTGACTTTCTCAGCATTGTTTTCAGCGAGGACTGGAGTTTTCTTCATGTTTTTGAGAGGACGTTCGTCATCGGAGTCTAGATCGACGAACCACACATCGTCATTTTTCTTGGGATTTTTGGAAGAAAGTCTCATGGATTTGCGAGTGGGTCTTTTAAGGGTTTCAGATGATTTAGCTTGTCTGGGTTTGTGGGTGCGAGTGTATGTTTTGAGTGGTGCTGAGGTCGTTTGACTCTTTGGAGGAGAATAGGAGATAGGGTCGATTTCTGAGTTAGGGTTTGGGAAGGTGTTGAGTGGCGACGGTGGTGGTGGAGGAGAAGACGAACGGTTTGGAGAGGGAGAACAAGAGATGGAAAAATCAGAATGATTTCCTTTTGTTCTAGCCATTTTCGAGTGTTGATGAAGAAGTGAATCTGGGTTTTGCTTTTATAATCAAGAATGAGGATTTCTGGGTTATTCTTGGTGAAGGAACCGGTTTTGGAGAGAAAGAGAAAGGAGTGAATAGTAGATGAAGAGATGGATAGGTGGTGTAGATTAGGTTCAGACCTTTCATTGTACCTATGGCCGAAAATTTCTTGGAAACAAGGAATGGGATGTTTGTATTGTACTTGAGAATGGCAAAAGTAATGATGAGAATCATTAACCAGGAGTTTTATCATAAATTCATCAGTTGGAATTTAGAGAGTTTGGAGAAGAAGAGTTTCACACGTGAGAGAAGAGAAAAAAAGAATTGAAAATTCTGACTGGGTCCCAAAAAAAATATTTTGAAAAGTCAACAAAAGAGAATTAAAGATGTTTTTTAATAATATTTAATTTTTCTTTAATGAAATTAAATCTTTCTTCCACAAAAGGTTTTGTAAAAATGTCAGCTAGTTGATTTTCAGTATCAACAAATTGAAGTTCTATTTCCTTTTTATTTACATGGTCACGAATAAAGTGATGTTTAATTTCTATGTGTTTTGATCTTGAATGCTGAATGGGATTTTTTGACAAATTTATAGCACTGGTATTATCACATAAAATTTTAATATTTGCGTACCTGAGTGAGTAATCTTCTAATTGATTTCTAATCCATAATACCTGTGAGCAGCAGTTTGCGGCAGATATATATTCAGCTTCTGTAGTTGATAAGGCTATAGTGCTTTGTTTTCTGCAGCACCAACTGATTAATGCTTCACCGAGAAATTGACATGTACCACTTGTGCTTTTTCTTTCTATCTTATCTCCGGCATAATCAGCATCACAATATGCCAAAAGATTGAAGTGAGAGCCCTTTTTGTACCAGAGACCTGAGTCAGCTGTGCCAACAAGATATCTAAAAATTCTTTTGACAGCTGTATGATGTGATTCTTTAGGAGCTGTTTGAAATCTGGCACATAACCCTACTGCAAAGACAATGTCAGGTCTACTTGCAGTTAGGTATAGCAATGATCCTATCATTCCTCTGTATGCCTTTTCTGGA
Source organism: Medicago ruthenica (assembly GCA_018208015.1). Taxonomy (NCBI): domain Eukaryota; kingdom Viridiplantae; phylum Streptophyta; class Magnoliopsida; order Fabales; family Fabaceae; genus Medicago; species Medicago ruthenica. The sequence goes on from CM031376.1 coordinate 29,309,513, forward strand.
AATGGAGTTCCATTTTCATCTTTGTCTAAACTGGATGATGGATGTATAGGAGTTGTCATGATTTTTGCTTCATTCATATTGTATTTCTTGAGAAGATCTTTAACATATTTTTCTTGAGAGATAAAAATGCCATCCTTGTGTTGTTTGATTTGTAAACCTAGAAAGAATCTAAGTTCACCCATCATACTCATTTCAAATTCGCTTTGCATAAGATTTGAAAAATCTTCACATAATTTTTCATTTGTTGCTCCAAAGATAATATCATCAACATATACTTGAACAATAAGCAAATCATTTTTATCTATTTTTCGAAAGAGTGTGGTATCAATTTTTCCTCTAGAAAAACCATTTTGTAATAAAAATGTGCTTAATCTTTCATACCAGGCTCTTGGGGCTTGTTTAAGTCCATATAGAGCTTTGGTTAGTTTAAACACATGTCTTGGGTTTTTTGAATCTTCAAACCCAGGGGGTTGATGAACATAAACTTCTTCATTTAAAAAACAATTTAAAAAGGCACTTTTTACGTCCATTTGAAAAAGTTTTATGCAGTTATGAGATGCATATGCAAGTAAAATTCTTATGGCTTCCAATCTTGCTACTGGAGCATACGTTTCATCATAATCAATCCCTTCTTGTTGATTATATCCTTGTGCAACTAGTCTTGCCTTGTTTCTAGTCACTTTTCCTTCTTCATCTAATTTGTTTCTAAATACCCATCTAGTACCAATAATGGATTGATTTTGAGGCTCAGGTACTAAGGTCCAGACTTGGTTTTTCTCAAACTGAAGTAATTCTTCTTTCATAGCTTCAACCCATGACTGATCAGTGATTGCATCTTTTATGGATTTAGGTTCAATTTGTGAGATCATTGCCATATCATTGTTTTGAAATGATCTTCTTGTTCTTATTCCATCTGTTGTTTCTCCAATGATTTGATCTTGTGGATGATAGTCAACTATTCTCCATGATCTTGGAGGACTTTGAGGTGGTTCTTCATTCAAGGATGTTTGGATTGAGTTTTCAGGATTTGAGTTATTTTGAATTTCATCTTCTTCCTCCTCAATGATTTTTCTTTGATTTTCTAGTTCCTCAAATTCGTCAAACTTTATATGCATGCTTTCTTCCAGAATTCTTGTTCTTAGATTGTAAACTCTATAGGCCTTTGATGTAGATGAGTATCCTAAGAATATTGCCTTGTCTGATTTTGAATCAAACTTTCCTAGAACATCTTTGTTGTTCAAAATGTAGCAATAGCATCCAAAAATGTGAAAATATGAAATGTTTGGCTTTATTCCTTTCCAGAGTTCATACGGGGTTTTGTTTAAAATTTTTCTTATTGAAACTCTATTCAAGATATAACAAGAAGTATTTATGGCTTCTGCCCAAAAATATTTTTCAACGTTTGATTCATTTAAAATAGTTCTTGCCATTTCTTGTAAAGTTCTATTTTTTCTTTCTACAACACCATTTTGCTGAGGTGTTCTAGGACAAGAAAAATTATGAGATATCCCATTTTCATTGAAGAAGTGTTCAAAAGAAGAGTTTTCAAATTCTCCCCCATGGTCACTTCTTACAGAAATGATATTGGTTTCTTTCTCATTTTGAACTTGTTTACAAAAGGTTTTGAAGGCTTCAAAAGAATCGTATTTGTGTTTTAGAAATAAAACCCAAGTGAATCTGGAGAAATCATCAACGATGACAAAGCCATATCTTTTTCCACCAAGACTTTCTATTGAGATAGGTCCAAATAAGTCTATGTGTAATAATTCAAGGGGTCTTTTCGTTGAAATAAAATCTTTTGAATGAAAACTACTTTTAACTTGTTTTCCCTTGATACATGCTTCACATATCTTATCTTTCTCAAAATTAATCTTAGGAAGTCCTCTTACTAGATCAAGTTTTGATATTTTAGAAATGGTTTCCATGCTTACATGTCCAGCCCTTTTGTGCCAAATCCATTTGTCTTTTTCAAGAGACATGAAACAGGATTCAACAGGAAGTTCATCTAAGTATAAAATATAAACATTTTTGTTTCTTGATCCTGAAAATAAGATCTTTCCTGAAGATTTTTGTCTTACTTCGCATGTGTGAGGTTTGAATGTTACTTCAAAACCACTGTCACACAATTGACTGATGCTAATTAAATTGTGTTTCAAATCTTCTACATATTGAACATTTTCAATTTTTGCCGAATTTAACTTACCAATAATACCTTTACCTTTAATTCGAGCTTGTTCATTGTTACCAAAAGTTACTAAGCCTCCTTCTTTTTCAATGAAGGAGAGAAAGCTTTGTTTATCTCCAGTCATATGTCTTGAGCATCCACTGTCCAAGTACCAGGGCCTTTTCTTGACTGTCATGAGACATTCCTGCAGTAGACGTTAGTAGTGTTTTGGGTACCCATATTTTTTTGGGTCCTTGATGGTTAGTGTTAAAAGATCCTTTTTTATGAAATTTGATGAATTTTGTTCTAGAAATGACTCTTTTAATTTGAGAGGCTTGCTCTTTTTTCTTTTTAAAACTAAATTTTTCAAGATGTCCATATTTTTCACAATATGCACATTTATATCTTTCATTTTTTTTAATTTTTTCAGGAATAAAGAAATTTTTATATAGTTTCTGTTTATGATTTGTTTTGAAACCAATACCAGCTTTATCAAAAACACTCACTTGTGATCCCATGATTTTTTGAAAAGTTTCAGTGGATTTTACAAAGTTTGTAATGTCATTTTTTAATTGATGAACATTTTTCTTTAAAACGTTGTTTTCTTCTTTAGTGTTTTCTTCTTCAAAAATTTCCTTTGGTTGAGAGTTTCGAATTGTTTTGAGAAGATTTTTATTTATTTGTTCCAAACTTTCTTTTTCATTTTTGAGTTGAATATTTTCCATTCTTAGTTTTTCACAGGTTTGTTCAAGAATTTGAGAGTTGTAGAAAAGATTATCAAAAAGATGTTCAGCTTTTTCACAAGATGAGCAAGGTTCAAGATTTACCTCTTTATTATCTGAATCTGCCATTAGGCATAGGTTTGCTTGATCATCTTCATTTGTTTGTTCTTCTGGATCATCCCACGTGGTTAAGAAGGATTTTTGATTTGATTGGTAGTTGTTTGATTTTCTTTTGTTTAGTGGACATTCAGATTTGTAATGTCCCAATTTGTAGCATCCATAACAAACAACTTGACTTTTGTCAACTTCTATTTTCGAGCTCTCTTTTCTTGATGGAAACTTTCTTTTGTATTGATCTTTTCTTTGTATCATTCTTTGAAGTTTGCGAGTAAGAAGAATAATTTGATCTTCATTGTCTTCTTCATCAATTTCTTGTTGTTGATTTTCGAGATTTATTTCATCTTCTTGAGATTCTTGATTTGTTTTGAAGGCAATCATTTTGTTTTTGTTTGAGGATTTGTCCTCTTGCAGAAGTACTTCATGAGCTTTTAGAGATCCAATTAGATCTTCTAATCTGAGTTTTGTCAGATCTTTTGCTTCTGTTATGGCAGTTACAATGTGTCTCCAAGATTTTGGAAGACATCTTAGAATTTTTCTTACTCTCTCATGAGTAGTAAAATTCTTTTCAAGAGAACGTAATTCATTCATAATGACAGTGAACCTTCCATACATTTCATCTATGGTTTCGGTCTCTTTCATTTCGAATAGTTCAAATTTGCGCACACCAATGTCAATTCTTGTTTCTTTGACGTGACTGGTACCTTCATGGTGAGTTTTCAACGTGTCCCAAATTTCTTTGGCAGTTTTGCATTCTTGTACTCTATCGTATTCTTCCCTGCTTAAAGCCATGGTTAGAAATAATTTAGTTTTAAAATTTAATAGGATACGTTTACCTTCCTCTTCTGACCAGTCTTCTTGTTTTTTGACATTTAGATCTTCATCATATGGAATGTAGTTTCCATTTTCTACGACAGACCACATATGGTTGTCTTGTGATTGTAGAAATAGTTCCATTTTTCCTTTCCAAAAGTAGTAGTCAGTTCCTTCAAAGAGAGGTGGTCTAGTTGAAGATCCCCCTTCAGACATGAATTTTACTTTAGACATTTTTTGTTGGATCTTTTCCTCGTACACTGTTGAGTGCTTAAACCTTAGAGGCAAGCTCTGATGCCAATTGAAGTAAAATTATCACAAGAAAGGGGGGGTTTGAATTGTGATGTAATTAAAAAATTACCTATTTAAAAAAACTTAACAACAAAACTTGGTGAGTAATATTTGGTTAGTCAAAAATATTTAAATGTGTGTGCAAGTTAATACTGAATTTAAAGAGATAAGGAAGAGAAATCACACACAAAAATTTATCCTGGTTCACCCAACGTGGGCTAGTCCAGTCCCCACAATTCTTGTGAGATTTTCCACTAGGTAGTTGAGTTATGACTTAATCTCAACTCCTTCTTTTCTTTTAGATCTTCTTGATCTATACAACAATCTCTTTCAACCGTTACGGGTTTAGACACTTGCTGTTACGAGCAAGCTTTTACAAACTTTGTGCCTTCTGCACAATATCAATTTCTTTACAAATGAATGTTGATTTGAAAAGTATTAATCTTCTTTATAAGAAGTAATACGAAAATGAGTAATTTTCTCAAACTTTAGATTTTGTTCTTGATTGATTGCAACTTGATATGAAAGAGGTTGTAAATGAAGTTTGCCTTTTGTTTCTTCCTCGAAAAGTTGTGTGTTATGCTTGCTGCAGTCTTCTATTTATAGGAGAAAGGAATGCCATCTTATCTTTCCTCAAACTTGGAGACCAAGGCTTTAAGTGAAACAAGAGATGAGATTGATTTCTGCAGAGATCGATCTCTGGCTGGAGCCTTGTTCCTTTTGTCACGTGGAGTGTGAGCTTTGTACAGCTCATTGCTTTTTCATTTGTTGCTGTATTATTTAACTTGAACCCAAAGAAAAGGAGCTTTTGTACTAGGTAGTAGCTTTCCTTTGTCATGTAGTGAAATGTCCATAAAGAATAACCAAAGGATCATAGAATTATATGGTACCACTTTTGTCATAAGCTTTTGATGTGTTGTCAAAATTTTAATGGCCTTTCCTTATGCTTTGTTGGCTGAGTTCTTTTTGTACATGGAGATGAATATGTTCTTTTTGTTCACATGCTTATTGAAATAAATCCTTGCCATGACATATTTAATTCCTTCAATATCTATTGCTTCCTTAAATGTGACAATATTAATTCTTGCATGGCCTTGTGCGTTTTTGCTCAAAATATTCCAACACTCTTGAGACCATAGTTGAGATCAATCTCTCCCAACATGACTTTATGCTTCCTTGATAATCATATAATGTTTCATACCTTTTGGCTTAAAATAAAACACTCAAGAGCACAAGTTAAATAACAATTAATATCAGAATTAATAAAACTTAATTTAATATGTTTGTTATCTTTAAAACTCAATTAGGGATTTTTGATTTAATCTCAACAATGTGAATTCGACAAAACTTTCTGCAACGGATTAAGCCAAAGTTTTTAACCATAGACGAATGGTAGTGATAAATGTGATTAATTTTCGCAAAGCTAAAATGCATGTTTCCTATTCTTTCCCTGATTAAAATTTGAAAGGAGAATGTATATTCCATACCAAATTATACCATACAATTCAAGTTATTTAATATGTTTGTTCTATGAACCATTTAGAACCAGCCAGATGTGAGGAATCCCCAAAGTTATCATAATACATATGCAGGAGATCGACATTTTTGTTTAGCTCGATCTTTTTATGTTAAATCTGAATTTTGTTTTTTAATTACATAAAAGTATTGACATGATCAAGGCATTTGTTTGAAAACGAGAGAAAACAATCAACCACAAACAGCCCACCCTGTGAGAAGTGAGTACTTGTTAAACCCCTTCGAGCCTAACAAATCAGAATTTTTAACTATGAACTGCCAACTTTCATAAGCTCAACTGCTTAATGAGATTGCCGGAGTTTGTAAAAAAAAAATATTTTCAGTTCATAGTTAAAACATCACTGAATTCTGATAATTTCCTTTCGATTTCTGAACCTTTAAAACATCATGATTAGTGTCCCTTGCCAAAAGAGGAGGGAACATTCAATTAGGGTATCGTACTGAAACAAGTTGGGAAAAAGGGGAGGGTTGTGAAAGTCAAGCAACGTTGAATTTCTTAATTGATCTTGACGACCAAAGAAAAAAAAAAGGGAAAGAAAAGCAAAGAAAACCAAGAAAAAGAAAAGAGAAAAGAGAAAAGAAGACCGATAAAATCCAAGAGTTGTCGAGATCAAGGAGAAAAGCATTTGTGAATCACCAAAATTGTGATTTGAACAAAGAAAGGGGTAAGTTAGAAAGAATGTTCCCTCTTGCTTGGCCATTTGAATTCAATTTCCCCACATATGACATTTCTTTTGTAGCCCAGCCAAATTACAACCCTTAAAGACCTTTTGATCAATGCTTTCATGTTTTTAAGAAACAATAATTGGATGGACATATAACTCGATCGGAATGTTAGCAAAATTGCCGGATGAGTGTTCATAACCCCTCACATTAATATTCAATTTGTTCATTTACTTAAATGAGTGATAGGTTGGTTCATTGATAAACATGTTATTAATTTGAACTGTACGATATGATTTTTTGTGTGGTATTTATTTCGACTTTTTCAGTACAATCTCGGAATAATAGGGGGCATAAAATTGCGTGCGCAAATTTCATATGAATCCTCCAAAATCAAAAAGCCCGACCTCGCTCGGCAACCAAAATCAAAAAGCCCAACCACGCTTAGTACTCTCCCTACAATTTACAAAGGGCCCAATCGGCATCAGCGATCCCAAGCACCTTTGGGGCAGGACACCTTCCCATTAACAAATTTCTCGCCAAGCAAAGTCTTTTACTCTTGTTAAAAGAATTCCATTTATGATAGTATATATTTCCAAAAAAAATTTACGTAGAATCTTTCATATTTTCAAATAAATAAAAACAAGCACATTTTCTCTGAATTGTGAGTACTTAAAAAAAACGTGCATCAAAATCTATCCATAGAGCAGATAAGCCTCGCAGGCCAAGCATGGTTAATTGCTAAAGGGATTTCTGGTCACCGGTGAATCAGAAAGGAATATCCCCGTCAAATCAAGAGCCTGAAGGAACAATTCAAGCGAGGATGACCAACCAGAGCACAAGCATCCCCAGCAGAACCATCAGTTATGCTCCTCAACAGTTTAGCACGATTTACTCAGCGGATTAACAATCCCCATGAGGTATTTATTCCTTATCAATTATCGCGGTCTTACCCCGTCCATATTTAAATGTATCCCCTGAGAGTTTATCCCTGCAAGGATTACCGAATGTTTATACCGGTCCACTTTTTACCTTGCCGGTCTAATCTCGTCTTATCAAGTTTATCAGTCGTATAAGAGGAGCAAATTTCCCCAGTAAGCACCCTAAACATCCAAACACCAAACAAGGCTGGATATCGATCATGCTTCCAAAATGATCCCTATATCCCCATGAGCCAAACCTCATTGACACCCCCAGGGAGTCTCAACCCCAAACAAAAAGTCCAATCATCATTGGCAGACAAACACAAATCCCCAGGACAAGCCCGAACTACACTGGTTTTGATCCCATTCGGGTATGTAGGCAAAGGGCCTTGTCCTTCCAAACCAACCAAACAACAAAACAAAAAAAGAGAGAGTCCAATCGTCATTGGCACAACCACAACCAAGACCGACTTTGCTCGGCACCCAACCAGCATCCCTCATATCATGCATAGCATAATTCATGCATCATGTCATTTTCATTCATGCATGCATATACAAATCATTCATACACATGCATTTCATTTCATAAATCATGCATCCTCAACAAGGATTCTCCAGTGAGTATCACATATTCACCAACATCCATCAACAGTCAAGTAAGTGTTCCCCAGTGAATCTCCTTCACTAACTGTCCCCAATTTCCCAGAAGGAATCTTTGTTTGAGTCCATCTCATATCATATTGCATTGCATATCACTGCATATCATACTACATAACATGCATCATACAATCATGTTTTCCGGTTCAACCAGGGGCACCTATTTAGGGTAAGACCACAGCTCGTTAGGAATCGACCTTCAGTGAAAGCGGCTGAATAAGATTACCTAGCTTAGGTATCGACCTCTAGTGAAAGCGCCTAGATAAGATCACCTCCCCCAGTGTATCGACCTTCAGTGTTAGCGGCTGAATAAGATCACAGCTCGTTAGGAATCGACCTTCAGTGAAAGCGGCTGAATAAGATTACCTAGCTTAGGTATCGACCTCTAGTGAAAGCGCCTAGATAAGATCACCTCCCCCAGTGTATCGACCTTCAGTGTTAGCGGCTGAATAAGATCACAGCTCGTTAGGAATCGACCTTCAGTGAAAGCGGCTGAATAAGATTACCTAGCTTAGGTATCGACCTCTAGTGAAAGCGCCTAGATAAGATCACCTCCCCCAATGTATCGACCTTCAGTGTTAGCGGCTGAATAAGATCACAGCTCGTTAGGAATCGACCTTCAGTGAAAGCGGCTGAATAAGATTACCTAGCTTAGGTATCGACCTCTAGTGAAAGCGCCTAGATAAGATCACTTCCCTCAGTGTATCGACCTCTAGTGTAAGCGGCTAGATAAGATCACACCCATCCTCAGGAATCTACCTTCAGTGTAAGCGGCTGGATACGATTACCTTCATCCCCCAGTGGATCTACCTCCAGTGTTAGCGGTTGGATACGATCAACCTTTTCAAACCATTGCATTTGCATTCCGCGAAGGACAAAATTCGGGTCCTTCTTTTTACTTAATTGATCTTCGCAAAGAGTTCATGAGATGCCCTCGGCACTCACGCACTCTATGCGAAGACACAATTAAGTAGGGGCAGCTGTAGTACCCTAATTTTGTCCTAAGCATTTTAAAACAAAAAATCAAAAAAAATCAAAGAGGGAGAAAAAAGTCAAAGTCAACAGAAAAGTCAACATTTCAAAAATGCTGACTTCGCACTGCGAAGCTCACTTCGCACTGCGAAGTCTGCGATTTTCTGCAGATTTTTGATGTTTTTGATTTAATTCCAGTTTTTGTTGCATATCATTTCCATATTTATTTTAATCAGCATTCATGGCTATTTGGGCCAAGCAAAACCAGAATTGAAGGACTTGCCATTAATGCCAAGGTTGGAAGCTTTTTCTTCCAACCTAGCATGTGACAAGCAAGTGGGCTTGCCCTTGGGCAGCTCTTGTCCCTCCCATGTGACCTGTTAACCACCCCAAGGTTGCCAGCCACCTGCTTGATGACTTTCCTCCTGCTTGCTCCCCCAAAACCAGTCAAACTAGCTGGATTTTCTCACTTGAAAAGCCATGAGTGCCTACCCTGTTTTTGCAGCAGCTTTTCACCCCTCACACCAGCCATAGATAGCCTTTTTCATCCCTCAATCTCTGCACATTACAGTGCACGTTTTTATTGATCAACCATTGGGATTGCAAGGATTGATCCCCAAGCTTGGCCATTTGCAATTCAGCCATGTTTCTCATCATTACCTTCTAGAATTAGTTGATTTTGTGGCTGAAATCAGTCAAAGACTTAACCCTTGGCACAAGGCAGGGTTGCCTCTATCCATTAGCATTAAATGCAAAGCCAAATAGCCTGAGTTTAGCCCACAAATCAGCTAGGTTCTAGGATTTTTTCATCATTACTTGAGATTGCATTTTGGCCTATAAATAGAGACCCAAGGCAAAGGAAAATGCAGCATTGCATAGCATAAGATAGAGCAGAAAATAGAGCATTAAGAGAGCAAAGAAACACTACTCATTTCAGCCAAACAACCAGAGAAAAACCAATCCAACACAAAGCTTTACCAAGCTCAAAGTTCATCACCAATATCAAAAACCTTTGTGAAAACCTTCAACCAATTCAAATCCATTGCAGCTGGAGCTTTGCTAAGGAGTTATGTAAGTTTCTAAGCCTTTGTATTGCATTTTCATTTGTGTTTGCATAGCAATTTTGGTTCAAAACTTTTGGTTCTACAAAAACCCCTTTTGAATTTCAAAGAAATCCCAAGGTTTTTCAAAACACCAAAACTGGTTTGTCCAGCCTTTTTCATCCTAAAAACTCAAAGCTTTTCACTCACCTAAAAGGTCCTGAGTGTGTTCAGAAGTTGTTTCTGAACAAAAGTTCAGAAACAGCTTCTGAACTCAAAAATTCGCATGCTTCGCAGTGCGAAGTCATGGTCGCAGTGCGACCATGACAGAACTCAGAATCTGAGTTTAGGTGTCAAAATGACCATTTTTTGAGGTTCTAGCCCAAGAGCTCAGAACCTAAGAGTTTTTAAACCCATGTTTTTCAAACCATAACAAGGATTTTGCACAATTTTGACAAATTCGCAAGTTCGTATGACATTTTGTGGATAACTTGCAAAACAAGTTATGTTCTCAAACTTTCAAAACAACATGAACAAATCAGCTATGTTCATCATTCCAATCAAAACTTAAACAATAAATATTGTTCATGATGTTCAAAACTCAAACATGAACATACGCCAAATACGTTCGCTTTTCGCAAAATGAGCCGAACTTGGGCGCTTTCTAGCAAAATTGCTAAATCTTTCCAATTTGGGTTTTCAAACCAAATGTTTTGATATACCTTGGGATTTCTAAAAGAATTCTACCCAAAAACTCGAATGAAAAAGGGATGGTGTGACGTATGTCTCTCCATTGCCCCGATTGTACGAATGCGTGACGTATGTCTCGTCGTTCGGACAATCGTCATTCCATTTTCAAATGTATACAACCCTAACCAAACCAAATCTTGGCCCCTTGCGGTCAATCCGAACCTTTTGGTCCCCCGTGGCCAATAGATTCGATCCCTCGACTTATTTAAGTCACTCGGTCAATGTTCGACTCGTCCGAGTCCATTGTACCTGTTCTTGATCTCAGTGGATCAATTGAACAATCGCCCGACTCGTTGGAGTCCACTCGGTCAATGATTGACTTGTATGAGTCCATTGCACCTCTCTTGGTCCCATAGCGACCAATTCGAACCCTTTTACCCTAACGGACGTACCTTTTAACAATTCTAGTGCGATTCGTGAACAAACGCTTAATAAGTCTCCCAAGCGCGAGCATACAAGCTACGTTTTAATCGCAAGAATTCGGTTAAAACATCGTCCATTTAAAATTAACCAACACATGTACGTTTTTTCTACCAAAGAACTACGTACGCTTTGAATTCTCCGACTACCGGGAGATACGTAGGAGCAAGATCGACATCTTGTCAAGCGCAATAATAAAAAACTTTTTTTTTCTTTTCTTTCGTTTGTTTTTATCTCTTTTTTCCCCCCTTTATTATATTTTGACATAAATAAGCATGCACGCAAAACATTTAAAAACAATTTAAGCTTTAGCCAAATAGAAGGTTCCCGTTGAGTACAACGGACGTGAGGGGTGCTAATACCTTCCCCTTGCGTAATCGACTCCCGAACCCGACAATGGTTGCGATGACCATCCTTTCCTCATCGTCAAAGGGTTTTATTATCGTTTCCCTTTAAACATAAAAAAAAAACTTAAGGGTTTATCAACGTTCCCTTTACACAAAAACTTTGGTGGCGGCTTCACAAAGGCCCTCCGAGCGTTTACGAACGACCTCGGAGGATTTGCGCGTCTTTTTCTCAGGAAAAAAACGAGGTGCGCACAACTTGTTCTTTTCTTTTTCAAGGATTTAGCACAAGTTCAGAACCAGGTTCTGAACTGTTATCAGAATGTATGCAGCGGATTAAACAAGTTAAAGAGGTAAGGGAAGAGAAACACAGCAAATTATACAGGTTCCTTCTCAATGTGAGAAGTAGTCATGTCCCCTTGTATCCAACAAGAGAGTTCACTATAATCTGAAGATTACACAATGCTCAACCACAAAGGAAGAGACTTCCAGTTGCTCAATCACAAAGAAAGAGGCTTCTATGCTCAACCACCAAGGAAGAGGCTTCCAATGCTCAAGTCACTAAGAAAAGAGACTTCCCAATGCTCAAGTCACAAAGACAAGAGACTTCTGACTCAGACCACAAAGGAATGAGGTTACAAATGCTTAGTATACAGACTAAGACTTTAGGGACCAAACTGGTTTACAAGTAAAATAGTTTGGAATGAACACTTGATCAAATATCAGAGGTGTTCTCTAAATACAACACAGGTTAAGACTCTTAACCTTAAGAAATTCTAAGTTACAAGGACTAAAGAATTTCTAAGAGTTTTTATGAACTTGACAGTTTTTGACAGAAAACAGAGTGCAGGTTCAGCAATACGTTTCAAAGAGTCTTCAACATTTTTCTTCTTCAAATCTTCCTCCTTTTATAGATAAAAATAGAGCTGTTGAAGATTTGCTTGAATTGAGGAAATTAGCCGTTGCAATTGGACTAGGTTACTGCAATTGTGTGCTGCACTTTATCTGTCAGAACAGGGCAGGTGCCATTTTTGAATTGGCCCACCTTAAAAACTGGAGAATGTTTGGGTCAGGGAGACAACTGTTCCATTGAGTTGTTCTGACACATCCAGGCATTAAATGCGCACAGTACTGGTCAAAATCCACGCCACATCAGCTTCAGAAGCTTCTCAGTGAACAGTGATCAGAAGCTGCTTCAGTTGTACGGATCAGAAGCTGGCTTCAGGAGTTGACTGTTGTGTTGACTTCTTCAGAGGCACCCAGTCTTCAGAAGCTGCCTTCAGACCCAGAAGCTGCACTTCAGGAGCACCACTTCAGGATCACTTCAGAAGCTTCACTTCAGGAGCACTTCTTCAGGACCAGTTTTCCTTTAGCTTTGCAACCATGCTTCTTGGCTTTCCTTCTTGCTCTTTAGCTTATTCTTCATAACCATTATCAATCAATACTTTATTAAGCATGTGGTTCTGAAATACCTGAACAGAGCATTAGCAAATAACCAATTTTCTCTTTAATACTTTGTTATCATCAAAACCATAAAGAGAGATATGTTTACACATAAATGTTTTAACAATCTCCCCCTTACTTCATAAGAGACTTGTTAAACACATTTTGTTCCAACAATCTCCCCCTTTTTGATGATGACAAACATAAGTATTAAAACAGAAAATTGTTGTTAACTTAATTAACAAGTTAACTGCAGGGTGTGAGGTTTGTAAGCTCCCCCTGAGTTTGATCCAAGTTACTTAAGTTCAGTTAAGAACATAAGTGTGAAAATTTCAGAATTGTTGTTAAGTTTTAATTAACAATCTGACTTCAGGAGAGGTTTGTAAGCTCCCCCTAGGTCTGACAATCCTCAAGGTTAGGTTTGTAAGCTCCCCTTGATTCTTATCCATGTTAATTAATCTTAACTTAAAACAATATAGTGAAATTTACACTCAGAATTTAAAATGACTTGTTGACTTCAGGTTCTGAGGTTTGTAATCTCTCCCCCTAAGCCTGATAATCCACAGGATGAGTTTTGTAAGCTCCCTGAGTCTTATCCAAGTTATTTTAAATTCAATTTACTCACTAAGAGTAATGTATATCTCACAGAATATATCAGAGCCAGAATTTCACTTCAGAGGCTAAGAATAAAAATTGTTCTCATAAGTTAAATTTAGTCAGAATTGTATCAGAGCTTGACTGATCAGTATCAGAGCTAGCTTAACAATTGTATCAGAGCTTAACTCTAACAAATGTATCAGAGCTTAATAAGCTTATCTTCTGACAATTTTAACTTATTTTTGAGCTCAGGTGCTTTAATACTTGTTTTTTACTTTCTCCCCCTTTTGTCATCAACAAAAAGTCTTACTTTCTCCCCTCAACACAGAAGATTTCTCCCCCTTTTTCAAGAGAGTTTGAAAATAACTGGATCAGAGCAGAAAGAATTTTGAAAGAGTTTGAAAGCATGCATCAAAGCAGTTCAATTTCCCCCTTTTTAAAAGAGTTAGAAAGCAGTTCTGACTCAAGTTTGAAAATATTTCAAAAGGATACAGAATTTGGGGGGGGGGGGGGGTTGAACCAACCAAGATTGTGAGATATTTATGCAATCATATGGATAATCAAGCAGCAAAGATGAGTATCAGAGCATACTTGACTTACAAGGAGTATATGACTTGCATTTAAAATAGAATGCTGGTCAGAAGCAGAAAAGGTTTAGAGCTCCTGATCAGGTCATTCTGTGTTCAGACATGACTTGTTCACTATAAATTGGTTCAGTATCAGAGCAAAACATCTCAAGAGGGTATCAGAGCAAATCTTGCAAGAAAGTATCAGAGCAATTCTGGGCTATTTTAAAAAAAAATCAGAGCTAGATACCAATTGAGGATGTTGTCTCAGAGTCTGATATCAAAAGACAGTGTTAAGACTGCTGAACTGATATCAGAACCTGATACCAAATGAAGGTTTATCTCAGAGTCTGATACCAGCTTAAAAGGTTTTAATTCAGAGTCTGATACCAAATAAAACATTTCTAAAGACTGAACATAGTCTGATACACTGGCTTTTAAAATGTGTCTGTGCTAAACATTTTGAAAACAAACTGATACCAACTTGAAAATTGTTTGTTAAGCAATTGTAACATTGAGTATCAGAGCAGAAAATCACATTTTTACTTGATGACTTTGGGAGGATTAGAGTATAAACTTTCAAAGCTTTAATCATCATTGCCCATAGCTATACTTATCAGATTCTGACCAACATTAGATTTTTATCAGATTCAGAAGTCAGAAAATCCAGGTTCTGATCCTTCAGACTCTGAAGTTTTTCAGGCTTAACTTTAGTCAAACTCTCAGAAGATGAGTGTTTGATAAGTCTTAGCTTATGATAAACTCAGAATCAAGGAATTCATTCAGATTCAAGCACATTTTCAAGAGATAAAATGCATGTTCAGATTCTTTTTAATAAAATTGAATCTATCTTCTGTTAGGGGTTTTGTGAATATGTCAGCCCATTGATGATCAGTATCAATGAATTGAATATCTAAAACACCCTTCTGAACATAATCTCTTATAAAATGATGTTTTATTTCTATGTGCTTGGCTCTAGAATGCAGAATTGGATTTTTAGACAGACATATAGCAGCAGTATTATCACAATAAATAGGAATATTGTCTGCATGAATCTGATAATCCTCTAATTGATGTTTCATCCAGAGCAGTTGTGTGCTACAACTTGCAGCTGAGATGTATTCTGCTTCTGCTGTTCACAAAGCAATGGTTGCTTGTCTCTTGCTGGCCCAGGATATCAGATTCTCACCAAGAAACTGACAGTTTCCACTGGTGGATTTTCTTTCAATCCTGTCCCCAGCATAGTCAACATCACAGAATCCAACTAGCTTATAATTTAGAGATTTCTTATACAGAAGTCCCAAATTAGTTGTTCCTTTCAGATACCTGAAGATTCTCTTGACAGCAGTCATATGAGATTCTCTAGGATCTGATTGGAATCTAGCACACAGACATACACTAAATAAAATATCTGGCCTAGAAGCAGTTAAGTATAGGAGAGAACCTATCATACCTCTGTACAGCTTCTGATCTACTTTGGTGCCATTGTCCTCTTTGCTTAATGTGCAGGTAGGATGCATTGGTGTTGTCATCAGCTTGCAATCATCCAGCTGGAACTTCTTCAGAAGCTCCTTGGTGTATTTTGACTGATGAACATAAACACCTTCTTTGCATTGGTTGATTTGAATTCCCAAGAAGAATTTCAGCTCACCCATCATGCTCATTTCAAATTCATCCTGCATTAACTTAGAAAATTCCTTGCAAAGGGAGGCATTAGTAGAACCAAATATGATATCATCAACATAGATTTGTACAATTAAGATTTCTTTCTTAACAGTTTTTCTAAAGAGTGTATTGTCAACTTGACCTCTTACAAAACCATTTTTAATTAAGATGTTGCTCAGCCTTTCATACCAAGCTCTGGGAGCTTGTTTCAGACCATACAAAGACTTCTTAAGTTTAAAAACATAATTTGGATATTTTACATCTTCAAAACCAGGAGGTTGTTTAACATACACTTCTTCAGAAATTACACCATTTAAGAAAGCACTCTTAACATCCATTTGATATAAGATGATATCATGATTAATAGCATAAGAAAGAAGTAACCTGATTGCTTCCAGTCTTGCTACTGGAGCAAATGTTTCAGTGTAGTCTATTCCTTCTTGCTGGCTGTACCCTTGAGCTACTAATCTAGCCTTGTTTCTGATCACTTCTCCTTGTTCATTGAGCTTGTTCCTGAACACCCATTTTGTTCCAATGATGTTCTTCTGATCAGGTTTTTCAACAAGATCCCATACATCATTTCTTTGAAATTGGTTCAGCTCTTCTTGCATTGCTACAATCCAACCATCATCAGCAAGTGCTTCATCAGCAGTTGTGGGCTCAATCATGGATAGCAGGCCAAGCATGGACTCATTCTGAGTGAATGCTGATCTTGTCTTCCTTGGACTGTTCTTGTTTCCAATGATTAACTCCTCAGGATGTGAAGACTTGTACTTGAATGAGGTTCTGGGTGGATTAGCTTCTGAAGGGCCACCAGGGATTTGTTCAGAACCATGCTGGTCTTGATTAGCATCAGGAGTAGTGTCATTGCTAGAGAGTTTCTCAGAGTCTTCATTGTTTTCAGCTTCTGAACCTTCATAAGAACCTGAACTGGGTTCAGCTTTTGAAGGCTCTTCTGAGATTCTGACATCTGCAAAATTCTCAACCAGCTCTGGTATTTCACTATCAGGCTTCTTATCATCAAACCTAATGTGTATAGCTTCTTCAACAACATGTGTTTCAGAATTATACACTCTGTATGCCTTAGATCTCTCTGAGTAACCTAAAAAGGTACCCTTTTGAGCTTTGGCATCAAATTTCTTTAGGTAGACCTTATTGTTTAGTATGTAACATGTACAACCAAACTGATGAAAATAAGAAATACTTGGTTTTCTTCCTTTAAATAATTCATATGAAGTTTTATTCAGAATGGGTCTGATATAGATCCTGTTCTGAATATAACATGTTGTGTTTACAGCTTCTGCCCAAAAGTACTTAGCAATTTTAGACTCATGGATCATGGTTCTGGCCATCTCTTGTAAAGACCTGTTCTTTCTCTCTACAACTCCATTTTGTTGTGGAGTTCTAGGAGATGAGAACTCATGAAAAATTCCATGATCTTCACAAAAGTTTTCAAAAGGTTCATTTTCAAATTCACCACCATGATCACTTCTGATTTTCAAAATTTTCAAATCAGTTTCTGTTTGTACTTGTTTGCAGAATTTGAAGAACACATCATATGTTTCATTTTTGGTTCTGAGGAATTTAACCCAAGTCCACCTACTATAATCATCAACAATAACAAGTCCATACTTCTTCCCATTGATTGAAGCTGTTCCAACAGGACCAAACAAATCAATGTGAAGGAGTTCTAGAGGTTTAGAGGTGGAAACAATGTTCTTTGGTTTGAAAGAAGTTTTAGAGAACTTTCCAATTTGGCATGCTGAACACAGAGCATCTGAGTGATAATCAATCTGGGGCAAGCCTCTGACCAGCTGTAACTTGCTAAGTTTAAAGATGAGTCTCCAGTTAGCATGTCCCAGCCTTTTGTGCCAGACCCATTTCTCATCACTCACAGACAGAAGGCAAACTACCTTCTGCTGAACCAAATCAGAAAAGTTTATTTTGTAAACATTGTTTTTCCTACAGCCTCTGAACACTACAGACTTATTTTCAGTGTTGATTACAGTGCAAGTGTTCTTATTAAACAAGACTTCATAATTACTATCACATAATTGACTTATGCTAAGTAAATTATGTCTAAGTCCATCTACCAGCCAAACATTATCAATGTACAGGGAAGAATTACCTATCTTACCAGTACCAATGATCTTTCCTTTCTGACTTCCTCCAAATCCCACAGTTCCTCCCTCTTTCAGAGTCAGGGTTTGGAACATAGACTTGTCCCCTGTCATATGATGCGAGCATCCACTGTCCAGGTACCAGGACCTTTCCTTTTCTTTGGATGACAAGCATATCTGCAATTGAAATAATCTCAGACTTAGGTACCCAGATTTTCATGGGTCCTTTGGGGTTAGTCCTGAAAGGTTTTGGCTTTTTGAACTTGTGTCTGAAGTTATGATGTTCAGACTTGTTCTGATATTCAGGATATGAATCCTTATATCTTGAATAAGTCTGAGTTTCAGAACCTGAGGTCTTCAGAACCTTAGTTCTCAAAGGTTTGGACTCAGACTTCTTCAGAACCTGAGACTTGAAAGTCTTTGGTTCTGATTTGTTTAAGGTTTTCCTCAGACAGCAAGTTTGTTTGATTTTTCAAAGACTTAATTTCTTTTAACTTGCTTTTAAGATGACTCATAAGATCATTAACTGTTTCAATTAAATCAGATCTAGAGAGTTCAGAATATACCTCATCTTCTTCATCAGAATCTGAACATGATTCTGCATCAGAAGATGCAATTGCCATCAGGGCTAGGTTTGCTTCTTCTTCATCAGATTCTGACTCATTATCCAGATCATCCCATGTTGCCATGAGACTCTTCTTAAGCTTATTTCTGAAGCTGCTGGACTTTGAGCTGGACTTCTTTGCTTTTTCCTTTGATTTTTCCTTCTGAAGATCAGGACAATCAGCAATGAAGTGGCCAGGCTTTTTGCAGTTGTAGCAGCTTTCCTTCTGGATATCCCTCTTTGAACCAGAACCAGATCCTCTGAAGTTACTGCTTCTGTTAGAGAACTTTTTCTTTCTATTCATCAGATACTGAAGTCTTTTAGAAATCATTGCAAGCTCATCAGCATCTGAATCTTCATCAGAATTTCCCTCAGGAAACTCTTCTTCAGATTCAATAGCTTTCAAAGCTTTAGCAGGTTTTCTTTTAGACTTCAGAGCTAATGTTTATGGCTCTCTAACAGACTCATCCTCATTGAGTCCTAGTTCATGCACCTTGAGGGAGCTTATCAGATCCTCAATACTTAAAGTATTCAGATCCTTAGCTTCCTCAATGGCAGTCACTTTAGGTCTCCATTTAGATGGCAGACTTCTAAGGATTTTATTCACATGGTCAGCTGTGGTATAACTCTTCTTCAGAATCTGAAGTCCAGAAACCAGAGTCTGAAATCTTGAGAACATAGTCTCAATATTTTCATCCTCTTTCATTCTGAATAGTTCATATTGCTGAACAAGAATATTTGCCTTAGCTTCTCTAACTTTCTGATTACCTTCATAGTTAAAGCAGAGGGATGTGAATATTACCTTTGCAGTGGACTTGTCACTCAGCTTCTGGTACTCAGTGTGAGGCAATGAGTCCACAATGATACCTCTGACATGATGATGCTTCCTATAGATCTTTCTTTCTGCATCACTCAGAGTTCTTCTGTTGACAGCAACACCTTCTTCATCTACAGGTATTGAGATTCCATCTTCAATAATGTCCCATAGAGTATCATCAATCCCAATAATGTGACTATACATTTTACTTTTCCACCAAGAGAATTTTTCTGGGTCACTAGTAAACATAGGAGGTTTATTGTGTGACCTAGACTTCTTTTCTTCAGTACTATAGTCATATTGTACATTTCTTTGATTTCTGGGAGATGGTGGATTTCTGGGAGAGGGTGTGGGTGAATCACTAGTTGAGGCCATGTTTTTCTCAGGATCCTACTGACACACTGTTAAGTGTTAATATCATAACCGGAGCTCTGATACCAACTGAAGGTGAGAAAAACACACACACAAGAAGGGGGGGTTGAATTGTGTGACTCTAAAAACTTGTTCTTTTCTTTTCCAAGGATTTAGCACAAGTTCAGAACCAGGTTCTGAACTGTTATCAGAATGTATGCAGCGGATTAAACAAGTTAAAGAGGTAAGGGAAGAGAAACACAGCAAATTATACAGGTTCCTTCTCAATGTGAGAAGTAGTCCTGTCCCCTTGTATCCAACAAGAGAGTTCACTATAATCTGAAGATTACACAATGCTCAACCACAATGGAAGAAACTTCCAGTTGCTCAATCACAAAGAAAGAGGCTTCTATGCTCAACCACCAAGGAAGAGGCTTCCAATGCTCAAGTCACTAAGACAAGAGACTTCCCAATGCTCAAGTCACAAAGACAAGAGACTTCTGACTCAGACCACAAAGGAATGAGGTTAAAAATGATTAGTATACAGACTAAGACTTTAGGGACCAAACTGGTTTACAAGTAAAATAGTTTGGAATGAACACTTGATCAAATATCAGAGGTGTTCTCTAAATACAACACAGGTTAAGACTCTTAACCTTAAGAAATTCTAAGTTACAAGGACTAAAGAATTTCTAAGAGTTTTTATGAACTTGACAGTTTTTGACAGAAAACAGAGTGCAGGTTCAGCAATACGTTTCAAAGAGTCTTCAACATTTTTCTTCTTCAAATCTTCCTCCTTTTATAGATAAAAATAGAGCTGTTGAAGATTTGCTTGAATTGAGGAAATTAGCCGTTGCAATTGGACTAGGTTACTGCAATTGTGTGCTGCACTTTATCTGTCAGAACAGGGCAGGTGCCATTTTTGAATTGGCCCACCTTAAAAACTGGAGAATGTTTGGGTCAGGGAGACAACTGTTCCATTGAGTTGTTCTGACACATCCAGGCATTAAATGCGCACAGTACTGGTCAAAATCCATGCCACATCAGCTTCAGAAGCTTCTCAGTGAACAGTGATCAGAAGCTGCTTCAGTTGTACGGATCAGAAGCTGGCTTCAGGAGTTGACTGTTGTGTTGACTTCTTCAGAGGCACCTAGTCTTCAGAAGCTGCCTTCAGACCCAGAAGCTGCACTTCAGGAGCACCACTTCAGGATCACTTCAGAAGCTTCACTTCAGGAGCACTTCTTCAGGAGCACTTCTTCAGGACCAGTTTTCCTTTAGCTTTGCAACCATGCTTCTTGGCTTTCCTTCTTGCTCTTTAGCTTGTTCTTCATAACCATTATCAATCAATACTTTATTAAGCATGTGGTTCTGAAATACCTGAACAAAGCATTAGCAAATAACCAATTTTCTCTTTAATACTTTGTTATCATCAAAACCATAAAGAGAGATATGTTTACACATAAATGTTTTAACAATCTCCCCCTTACTTCATAAGAGACTTGTTAAACACATTTTGTTCCAACAGAATCAAGCTCTACAACATTTGGGTTGTTTGATTGAGTAAAAAATCAATTTATTGGCAGAAGAGTTCACGATATGATTGATCAACAAAACAATATTGATGATGTGTGTCTTGATATTCAGCCAACTATTTTAACAATTGTTTTTAAGAGAAAGTCCTAATGTTTCTTTTTGTGTAGGAACAGAATTCTGCTGGGTATCTAGTGGATCTTAATATTTTCCTAGAGAAACAAATGTTGTTCAAAGTAGAGGTTGGTGATGGAAATATAAACAATAACTGGAGAAGTTATGCTGTGAAAAAAGCTACTGATGATATTGAGGTTATCAACCAAATCATAACCCTTCACCGTATCAAGGTAAACCTAAGCATGTAAATTCAGTATGCGTTACTTTACATGGATGTCAATATCGTAATATATTTGTGACTAAAATTTTGGTGTGCTTATATAACGAGGAGAAGGAGGCTGATTACAACAGATCTGTGAGTGACTTGGGAGAGGATTATGTAAGCAGGAGGAGGAGGAGGAGGCTTATTGGGGTACAACAAATTATGTAAGGAGGTTATTTGCAACATTGTTGGCATCATGTCAGTTGACTAGACCAGAGGTTGTTTGGGAAAAAACATGGCAATATTTATCTGCTGACATAATGTATAAACAACAACGTATACTAGGTTTTCAAGGTAATTATATTATGATTTATAATAATTATTTACTTTATTGACGTAAATTGTCTATTATAGGACTTCAATATTTTGTTTCAAAATATAGTTGAGTTTTGAATTTTTGCAGATTTGATATTGTTTGATGATCAATTGAAGATCTATGCATTGGCTCATATTGAAATCTTTCTGCAAAACAACGGCAAAAGTTTATCTGATTATCCAACAATGCCTAAGGCAGACACATCCTTGATTGGTGACACTAAAAACAGACTGATATACGATGAGCTTAATTATAACCAAACATATTTGGCCCAAGAGAATTCACGGTTAATGTTAACAATGACTTTTGAGGAGAGAAAAATTTATGACAAAATTATCTCAAGGGTTAATGAAAATAAACTAGGTTTATTCTTTCTCTATGGTTATGGGGGAACAGGGAAGACATTTATTTGGAGAGCCATGTCGGCTGCGTTGCGATCAAAAGGTAAAATTGTTTTGACAGTTGCATCGAGTGGAATTGTTGCATTACTTATACCTGGAGGGAGGACTGCATATTCAAGGTTTGCTTTACCCATAATTGTTGATGAATCTTCAACATGTACAATGGCGCCAAATTTTCCTTTAGGTCGTTTAATAGCTAAGGCAAAACTAATCATATGGGACGAAACACCAACGATGCATATACATTGCTTTGAAGCTGTTGATCGGTCTTTTAGAGGTGTTCTCAAGGTTTATGATGAAAGAAATGCTAACATCCCTTTCGGTGGAAAAGTTTTCGTTTTAGGTGGGGCCTTCGACAAATTCTATCGGTTATACCAAAAGGAACTGGACATGAAGTTATGCATGCTACAATCAATTCATCGAAACTTTGGGATTTTGTTGAAGTTTTGTCATTGACGAAAAACATGAGGTTGTTACATGGTGCTACAAGTTCAGATGTTGAAGAAAGGAAGTTGTTTTCTGCTTGGGTTTTAGGTATTGGTGATGGAAGTATAGGAGAAAGGAATGACGTAGATATAGTGCTTGATATTCCGCCTGATTTGCTTATTCCCAGCAAAGGAGATTCTCTAGCATCTATTGTCCAAAGAACATATCCAAACCTTATACAAAACATGAATGATATATCTTTCTTTCAAGACAGGGTTATTAACACCTAAAAATATCATTGTTGATCTCATTAATAATTATGTGTTGGATTTGCTTTTTGGAGAAGATAAGACATATTTGACCTATAATTCACCAATCTCAAGTAATTTAAATGGTGGTACAGTAGATGAAGTCCATACTCCAGAGTTTTTGAACACAATCACTGCTTCAGGTCTTCCTAACCACAAGATAAGGTTGAAAGTCAGAATACCAATTATGCTACTAAGAAACATAGATCAGTCAGCAGGGCTATGTAATGGCACTCGATTGGTGATTACGAGGACGGGAAAATACGTCGTCGAAGGAAAAGTTATATCAGGAAGTAACATTGGTGATAAGGTTTATGAAATTCTGGCAAGTCTGAGTCTGAACCCGTAAAACAGAGTATGAAAGCAAGAGTTCAGAAACAGAAAAAAAATGAACAGAAAATAAAAGGAACACAGTAATTTGTTAACCCAGCTCGGTGCAAACTTCACCTACGTCTGGAGGATACCAATCCAGGAAGGAAATCCACTAAGTAGTATCAATTCAAAGACTCAAGACACAGCCCCTGTTCCCAGCCTTATCACTTAATCACTACCCGTATAGACTTCTACCTAGGAACTCCTAGATATAAGAACCCACTTACTTCCTAATCAAGCAATCACAGTCCCAGTGATTGTAAACTCTAAACAATTATGAAGACACTCTTCAAAACAGAAAAACAGTCACTTGTGCTTAAAAGCTTTAAGTGATTACAACTGAAAAACAACCAACTCTAACAATTGAGTGGTGCACAGAAACAACAGAGCAACAACTCACAGACTCAAAACACTAAGACTCTTTTAATTCTTGAGATGAGTAAGTTCTTCAATAGCAAAGCCTTCTATTTATAATCTTCAGCTGCTCATAAAATTCTTAACAAATCTTCAAAGATATGATCTTAGAATTCTTTTAGAAGCAAATAGAAGCTCTCATATTATTCAGAAATATATTTTCCAAAAGATTACTTTGAAAATATATTTACGAATAACTAAAACAAATCTTCAGAACAAATCTTGTGTGAAAACAAATCTTGTACAAATCTTGCGCAACAGTCTTCTAGAAACAAAGCTTGAATAAATCTTCAACAAATCAAATCCAAGGCGCAAAGATTAAATGCAGAAAACAAGCTTCTGAAATGCAGCTTCTAAAAGTCAACAAAAGTCAACGTCTGAAGGCAGCTTCTGAAGGTCAACAGAAGTCAACGTCTGAACAGTGCGTCTGATGACCTGTTCAGCTTCTGATGAACAGTGCGTCTGAAGACCTTCGCAGAGCGCAATGGCTTCGCAGAGCGAAGTTATCAGCTTCTGAAGTACTGTAGCTTCTGACCCAGCTTCTGAAGATGCACAAATAAACTTCTGAAGACGCATTGCTTGCACATTTTGATTTTACCAAACATGTAGCTAACCTTCAAATATCCAACAGTTTACATACCTAGAATGTCTTTGACACCATCTAATACAAGAATTCCTTTCAAATTTTAGACGGAGACAATTTCCTTTGATTGTGTCGTTTGCAATGACCATTAATAAAAGTCAAATACAGTCACTTAAACATGTTGTAATATATCTTCCAACACCAATATTTTCACATGGTCAATTATATGTTGCAATTTCAAGAGTGACCTCAAGAAAAGGTTTGAAGATACTGATAACTAATGAAGATGGTATCGTTACATCAAATGTGGTTTATAGAGAAGTTTTTAGAAATGTCTAATAATTTAATTCTACTTTTAGAATTTAAATGTTTTTGTTGTTTCTGTTTCTCACTGGCTATAAGTTCTATAAGAACAACAACATAAATATTTTCATGAATAGTGAATCACGATATAGTATTAGATATTGCACCGGACCCAACTCGTGCGTCGCACGGGTGTAGGTCTAATAACAATAATACTAATACATTAATATATTAAAAATCGGGGTGTCACATAGTTTCTTATATTCCCAAGGAGGGGAATTTAGTAGCTGACACGCTGGCAAAAAAATGGGCAAAATTTGCCTATTTTTTCCTCTCATTGGTGGAGCTCTACTCCACTTTTTATTTCCCCTTTTCTAGTTAGAGATTCAGCTGGGTTACCTAATTACAGAACTTGATGTATTGTATTTGATTGTCAAGGGTTCAAGTCCTCTCCTGTTACTTTTATGAATTTGTTGCTTGATAAAAAAAATAATAATAAAATAAAATCTATCACAGCGTTCAAACATTGTCTTGAATTATTCTTGAAGCATCCACTCACTTATACAGCATATTCCAGAAACGTTACGTTAAAATTCTTGTCCCTTTCAGCTTTAATTCTTTTTATCTTCTTTATTAAAAACGACGCGTTTTTTGTCATTGGTAAAATTGAACCTTCTTGCTTCAACTTATAGGCATCGAATCTAAATCACTTCATAAGAGGGAGAAGAATATAAATTTTAGTCACTGGAATTAACTAATCACCTTTCTAATGCTTTAGTAATTCTAATGTTATTTCATCAATTTCTCATTATAATTCAACAAAATAAAATTTAAACTATGGACTTAGGTGAATATATATGTGAACCAACACAAATCACGTACAAGCACATCATTAATTAGGTGAATGGTACTAACCGAATGAACCCCACAATATTTGCGTAGAACATTTTTTTTAACACTTACTTTTTTATTGGATGAAACCAATGTAGATCTCTTAATTTTATATGGGACACATTTCTATAATGCAGTACCCACATGAATTTTATCCAACAAAGAAATGAATGTCAAAAAGAGTGTTAAAAAGAGAATGTACGTAACACTCCTAAATGGAACATAAAAAATATCAACACCATTGTTAAATATATGAATTTCATACTAAATAAGTAGAAATAGCACAAATGACCATTTTATTGCTGTAAATTATACTGGATATAAAGAAAAATTCAATGAAAATGACGTGAATTTGATCTCATTCATATTAACTTTTTCGCATATAATTTAGAATTTGTGAAAAGAAAAACTACAAAAATGGCAGAAAATCCAACAAATGCAAGGTTTAATCAGAGAAATCAGACAACATATGCAAATTTTACACACAATTTAATTAATCTTCAAAGTCTAAGCTTTTTTTCTTTTCCTTTAGAAATGGCAGAAAACACACTTTTTCCAAAGTTTTCATTCTTTAGAAATCATCACCATCATAACCACCATCATCATCATCATAACCAAGATCATCTTCAACTTTATCAGCTGCATCATCTGCAATCTTATCCTCAAGATACTCAGCACCTTCAACAAGTGCAACTCCACCTAAAACCCCAGCAACTGCACCCACAGCCAATCCTGTCCCCATCCCACCAAACTTACTTTTCTTCTTTTCCTCCACTTGTCCATACCCATAGCTACTCCCTTGTCCATATGATGACCCGTACCCTGGCTCATACCCGGTAGTCTGTGGCCCCGCATTATAAGGATAACCACCAGGTGGCGCAGTTTGAGGTCCTGCATTATAAGGATACCCTCCAGGTGGCGCTGCAGAATAACCATAATTCTGCGGCGGTGCACCATAAGGGTTTCCATATGCAGGAGCAGGGGGATTATAATTATAATCCCTGGATGACGCCTGAGGTGGAGGGACACCATAAGGAGGAGCGTAATACTCACCCGACGCACGATAACCAAGCTCTCTAATTATTACTTTAACATCAACTTTCCCTTGCGGTCTTCCTGATGGTCTTTTCAATGTCAGGGATCGGCTGACACGTTCGCCGATCCCAACATCATCAAGAATTTCAACTAATTTAAGTCGAGCCGAGCCGATGAGTGGCTTGGTGTCTGGCTCTGAGCCAGCGTGAACGATGTCGATATAAAGAGTAAGATCTTCAATTGGTTGTGGTGGTAAAGGGATTATGAGAGTTTGGTCCCAATTGGCTTCTGTGTCTCCGTTTTCATCAACTTTGGTTGAGAATTTGTTCTTTGGATCAATCCATACGACGCCGTATGGTTTGTTTGAGCCGTTGCGCCAGTTCACGTTCTTGAGATTGTAAGCTGATGAAAGTTTCACTTCAGCTTCGTAGCGTGATGCCATGTTAATTTTTTGATGTTTGTGCTGAGTTTATGAATGTGATTATGTGATGAAACTTTGGTGTCTAAAATTGGTTTTATAGGTGAAGAGTAAGAGTGGAGATTGATTTGTTTTAGTCCAAAGTTTTATGTTTAATCACAAAGTTGCCATTTAACCAACTTGGATGACTTTTCGTTGGTGCACAGCCAAACCATCGAATCAAATTTCACCTAAGCAAATAAATCAACTAATAAAAAATTCATTAACTCTTCCTTAAAAAAAATAAAAAATTCATTAACTCTTCTTAAAAAAAAATTCATTAACTCATTAATTTTTTTTAACAAGCCAAAATGTAATATATTAATCACCAAAAGAAAACAAAGGCGCTGATAAAAAGAAAACAAAGCAATGCAATTAACCAACGTTCAAATAGTCAGTCAAATGGGCGTTGCCACCAACCAGCAAAATCAAGAGATACAAATGCACTATTATGCTTCAGCCACCACAAAGACACATATTTTTTCATATCGAACAACTGTGATATCGATTTATCCTTTTAGTTAAAGACCCTGTCATTACTTTCTTGCTAAATAGCACACACTAATAAACCAAATTAAGTGTAAAAATGATCTTCACGCTGTCGAAGCATTTGTCAAAATAGCTTAACTCATTAATTTATGTCTCAAAGTGGAGTGAAGATGACTATGTGAGTGAATGAATTTTAATTATATATAAGCATTGTTAGCTCCTCACTATTATTTTGCGTATGTTTAGACGATATTGTTTTTTTTTCCCTAAAAAAAAAAGACAACATTGATTTTTTAAATGATTTTATTAATTTTAGTTTTGAAAATTAAAGAATATGAGGTCTTTTTCGTGAAGCAATGTTTTTTTATTATTATTTTTGTTGAAGCTTAAGGTGATTATTTTGGTAACCTTATTTTTGCCCTCCGTCTCATTTTCGGTGTACTCTGGTTTGAGTTTTGTACAATTTGTAAATTAAGAGTAATAATATTTAAATAACCAAAAGTCATGCATCCATTTAAAATCTTACTTTCTCTCTATTTTTTCTTATTATCACAACATCAAAGTATAAAATCAATCATATCATTCTATTTACCTTCCTTAAAAAAAAATCACTCTATTTTTATTTTTTTTATTCTTTATTAAATAGATATTACTGAATTTTATACATCCATTTAACATCTTATTTTATCTCTATTTCTTTCTTATTATCACATCATCAAATTATAAAATCAATCACATCACTCTATATTTCTCTTTTTTTATTATTTGTTTCAAGGTGTACATCTATAGAATGGACACAAAAACATTTCACTAGTTTATTCGTTGCAAGTAAACATGGTGGTTTATAGGTCTATATCATATCATAACCCCCACAATATCAATATTATGTTAAATATTTTCTTGTTCAGTATATCCATGAAATTCGATGATTCCCAAATAATATACAATTTCAAAATACATATAATGAGAATTCACTAAAAAATAAAACAAATAAGCAATGGTAATTCAATTGTTGACTAGTGAGTACACCTTTCTAGACAATTGATTTTTGTGGAGGGTGGTTCAGTCAACTTGATCAGGCTTGTTTGGTTTCAATCCTAACTGGGGAAAAGAACATCTTGGGTGGGGAATAAAATGCAAGTAGTAGCTTGGGGGTTAAGAATATGACATTATTCGATATGTAAGATAAATTAATATAATAATTCTTTTGAATAAAATAAAATTTAATAATTACTACCTTTTAAGAAAACCAATCACATCATACAATACTTTAGTAATTAGTTATTTCTTTCAGATTTGTTTGATTATAATACGTACGCCATCTTCTAATTATTTTTATTATAGTTTAATCCGAATATTTTAGAAATTAGGTTCTTTGATTTATAAAGAATGTTAAAAAAATTAAGTTTTAGTGTCATATTTTTTCTTCTAATTTTATCCTTCACTCAAACCTTTTTTCTACCATTATATCCTTCTATTTTATCTTTTTTTCTTTAAACTGAATTTTTTTTATATGAAAGTATAGATATTTTATAAATTTGATTATTTAATAAAAACAAAAAAGGACTAAATTGTAAATAAAATAGTGTATACACATGGTAAAATTGAAAAGAAAAAATCACGTTAAAAGTTTATATTTCCTTAATATAGATAGATATAGATTATCTGTTTTGTAAAATGTTAATTATACATTTCACTTATACTAAAAAAATTAATGGCAAAATATTATATATAGATAAAACAAAAATGCACAAAAGCTCGAGAGTACCATAAGTAAACACCAACAAAAACACCACAAAACACTTAAACCCAACCCATCCTATAAAAGAACAAAACACACCAACCTCAACGAGCCAAAACAACGGCAATAATAACTAAATTGGGAACTATCGGTCCTAATAGAAAACATGTTTTGCCACCCTCTCATAATAGGAGTAGGGATTGAATTTTGTCACCCATTTTCTCAACATCTATTGGAATATTTTTTTAAAAAAAAAATAAAAAAGAAGATCATTCCGGAATTTCCAAATAGACCACACATAAACTTCTCCCTCCCCAAAAGAACACTAAATCCCTAAAAAATGGTAAACAAATCAATTGAAAGGACTTGCTCAAAACAATGTCTAGATCGGAATCAAGCTGGTAGAGGGATATAACCGCGATTGAGAGAGGTGCAAGTTTAGGTGATGGGAGTTGTTTTGAAGAGAATTTAGTGCGGGTTGTAGGTTATGGGACCAATACATTTTTTTGGTTGGATCTGTGGCCGGAGGGTGGAGTGTAAGGGATAGGTTTAGAAGGTTGTATGATTTATCTGAAACCAAGGAGGTGAAGGTGGCTGAGATGTGTTCTTGTTATTAATTTTTTTTTGTAGCAGGAGCGTGTGGAAGATAAGTGGGACTTGAGGCTCATTCCCGATAGAGGGTACACAGTCAGAGGGGTCTATCATTCAATGTCATTTGTAATTCAAATTGAATGGTTGGTCTTATGTGTCATTAAATGGAATAAAGAGGCTTCTTTGAAGGTTTCATTATTTGTTTGGCGGTGGTTTCACAATTGTTTGCCTACAAAAGACAATATGGTGCTTCATGGAATTATTCTGTAATCAACAAACCAAAACCTCACTACTCAACATATATTGAGGCTTTGGTCCCGTAACAACTTTTTATTGAGTCGTATCAGACCTAACACAGTTCTAATCAAACCGTCAATCCCCACCTTATCGTGCCTCAAAGTCCAAACCAAACCCTCCATGCCACTTGAACCTTCCAAACTTGTCATGTCCCATGCTTTCCGGTCATATCGCTTTCTAACGTCACCTGCACATACCATACCATCCACCCCCTACATACCCCCTATAACACCCTGAACCCCGAGACTAGTATTTAAATAATAAATCATTCAATTAATCAAAACTCAAGGTGTTGCTATTCGTCAAACATCTCATACTAAATCCTCAAGAATAAAAATTTCATCAAATATATAACAGATCACAGCGGAAACAAGAATTTTCAACAATATAATCTCGGGTCACATCATAAAATCTCAAAATATAAATAATATCAACAGCTTGATCATACAGATCCATCAACATCAAATTCAACAGAAAATAAGACAACCCCCAAAATCCTAGATCAGAGCATCTAATCTAGACTCCTCAAAGCAAGAAAATGAGCAGGCATCACGCCATCCTCAGCATACTCACAACCAAAGCTAGTCCTCAACCTGCACGTCTACACCACGAGGATGCAGGCGACCAAAAAGCCACTGGAGGGTAAGATATACGTTCAACATAAAGGGATTATAAACACATGTAAGTTCAGGCAACACAACATCATCATATAAGCATACATCATATTAAGCCTGGTTATAATCATACAACATTCATAACGTATTTACAATCAATTGAGAGCCTAGTTACATCAATATTTTAAAACAAGGTTCAAAAAGCATACATAGCATATTCTCATCAACAAATAATCGTCAAGTTAAATACATGTCAATCACATCTCATCAACATCACCAGTCATACATGAAATTCCTGGCAGATAACTGATTCTGAACTAAAAACAGAGTATGAAAGCTAACAGTTCAGAAGCAGAAAATAAAGTGCAGAAAGATAAAGAACACAATGAGTTTGTTAACCCAGTTCGGTGCAAACTTCACCTACTTTGGGGGATACCACTCCAGGAAGGAAATCTACTAAGTAGAATTAATTCTAAGACTCAACAACCTTTGTTCTTCGTCTTATCACTTAATCTCTACCCTTCTAGACTTCTACCCAGAACCCACTTACTTCCTAACCAAGCAATCACAGCCCAGTGATTGTAAACTTAACAAAACAAACAAATTGAAGACACTCTTCAACAGAACAAAAACATCACTTGTGCTTAAAAGCTTTAAGTGATTTACAACTAAAAACACCGAAACCAACCCAGATGAGTGGTGTACAAACAAAGCCTATGAAGGTGAGAAAAACAAACACACAAGAAGGGGGGGTTGAATTGTGTGACTCTAAAAACTTGTTCCTTTTCTTTTTAAAGCTTAAGGTTCAGTTCAGAAGCTGATATGATCAGTTCTGAACAGATATCAGAAGTTGAATGCAGCGGATTAAACAAGTTAAGGAGTAAGGGAAAAGAGAAGACACAGCAAATTATACAGGTTCCTTCTCAATGTGAGAAGTAGTCCTGTCCCCTTGTGTCCAACAAGAGAGTTTCACTATAATCAAGTTCTGATTACAATTGCTCAATCACTAAGAAAGAGACTTCCAGCTGCTCAATCACAAAGAAAGAGACTTCTATGCTCAACCACCAAGGAAGAGGCTTCCAATGCTCAAGTCACTAAGACAAGAGACTTCTCAATGCTCAAGTCACTAAGACAAGAGGCTTCTGACTCAGACCACTAAGGAGTGAGGTTACAATTTGCTTAGTATTCAGACTAAGACTTTAGGGACCAAACTGGTTTACAAGTAAAGAAGTTTGGGATGAACACTTGATCAAATATCAGAGGTGTTCTCTAAATACAACACAGGTTAAGACTCTTAACCTATAGAAATTCTAAGTTACAAAGACTGAAGAATTTCTAAGAGTTTTGAACTATGACAGTTTTTACACAGAAAACAGGGCAAAGTTTCAGCAATGTGTTTCAAAGAGTCTTCAACATTTTCTTCTTCAAATCTCCCTCCTTTTATAGATGAAAATAGAGCTGTTGGAGATTTGCTGGAATTCAGGAAGTTAGCCGTTGCAATTGGACTAGGTTGCTGCAAATGTGTGCTGCACTTTTTCTTGTCAGAACAGGGCAGGTGTTATTTTTGAATTGGCCTACCATAAAAACTGGAGAATGTTTGGGTCAGGGAGACAACTGTTCCATTGAGTTGTTCTGACACCTCCAGGCATTAAATGCGCACAGTACTGATCAGAATCCATGCCACATCAACTTCAGAAGCTTCTCACTGAACAGTGATCAGAAGCTCTCTCTCTGTACGGATCAGAAGCTGACTTAGTTGTACGGATCAGAGGCTGGCTTCAGGAGTTGACTTGCGTTGACTTCTTCAGAGGCACCCAGACTTCAGAAGCTGCACTTCTTCAGGACCTCTTCAGAAGCTCTTACTTCAGGAGCACTTCTTCAGGACCAGTTTCTTCTTGGCCTTGCAACCTTGCTTCTTGGCTTTCCTTCTTGCTCTTTAGCTTGTTCTTCATAACCATTATCAATCAATACTTATTAAGCATGTGGTTCTGAAACACTTGAACAAAGCATTAGCATATAACCAATTTTCTCTTTAATACATTGTTATCATCAAAACCATAAAGAGAGATATGTTTACACATAAATGTTTCAACAATCTCCCCTTTATTTTACAAGAGACTTGTTAAACACATTTTGTTCCAACAATCTCCCCCTTTTTGATGATGACAAACATAAGTATTAAAGCAGAAAATTGTTGTTAACTTAATTAACAAGTTAACTACAGGGTGTGAGGTTTGTAAGCTCCCCCTGAGTCTGATCCAAGTTAATTAAGTTCAGTTAAGAACACAAATGTGAAAATTTCAGAATAGTTGTTAAGTGTAATTAACAATCTGACTTCAGGAGAGGTTTGTAAGCTCCCCTTAGGTCTGACAATCTTCAAGGTTAGGTTTGTAAGCTCCCCTTGATTCTTATCCATGTTAATTAACCTTAATTTAAAACAATATGGTGAAATTTACACTCAGAATTCAAAATGACTTGTTGACTTCAGGTTCTGAGGTTTGTAAGCTCTCCCCCTAAGTCTGATAATCCACAGGATGAGTTTTGTAAGCTCCCTGAGTCTTATCCAAGTTATTTTAAATTCTTTTTACTCACTAAGAGTTATATATCTCACAGAATATATCAGAGCTAGAATTTTACTTCAAAGCAGTTCTCATAAGTTAAATGTATCAGAGCTAGTCAGAAATGTATCAGAGCTTAACTTAGCTTAACTGATCAGTATCAGAGCTAGCTTAACAATTGTATCAGAACTTAATCCTAACAATTGTATCAGAGCTTTAATAGGCTTAGCTTCTGACAATTTTAACTTATTTGAGCTCAGGTGCTTTAATACTTGTTTTACTTTTCTCCCCCTTTTGTCATCAACAAAAAGTGCAACTTTCTCCCCTTAAGACAGAAAAAAAAATTTCTCCCCCTTTGTCAAGAGAGTTTGAAAATATCTGAATCAGAGCAGAAAAGGATTTGAAAAGAGTTTGAAAGCAGGTATCAAAGCAGTTCAGTATCCCTCTTTTTGAAAGATTTTGAAAGCAGTTCTGACATTAAGTTTGAAAGGATTTCAAAAGGATTCAGAATTTGGGAGGGGTTGAACTAACCAAAATTGTGAGATATTTTGTGCAATCATATGGATAACCAAGTAGCAAGGATAATTATCAGAGCCTACTTGATTTACAATGAGTATATGACTTGCAATAAAAATAGAATGCTGTTCAGAAGCAGAAAAAGTTTGGAGCTTCTGATCAGGTCATTCTGTGTTCAGACATTACTTGTTCAGTTATAAATTGTTCAGTATCAGAGCAAAACAACTCAAGAGGTGTTCAGTATCAGAGCAATTCTGATCTTGCTTTAAAGAAGTATATCAGAATCTGATACCAGTTGAGGATTTATTTCAGAGTCTGATACCAGCTAAAGGTTTTAACTCAGAGTCTGATACCAAATAAAAACATTTCAGAATTGATACCAAGATAAAAAGAGTTTTTGAAACTGAACATGTCTGGAACACTGAGGGCTTTTAAAATGTGTCTGTGCTAAACATTTTGAAAATAAACTGATATCAACTGAAAATTGTTTGTTAGGCAATTTTAACAATGAGTATTAGAGCATAAAAACACATTTTTACTTGATGACTTTGGGAGGATTATAGTATAAACTTTCAAAGCTTTAATCATCATTGCCCATAACTATACTTATCAGATTCTGACCAACATTAGAATTTTATCAGATTCAGAAGTCAGAAAAATCCAGGTACTGATCCTTCAGACTCTGAGGTTTTTCAGGCTTAACTTTAGTCAGACTCTCAGAAGGTGAGTGTTTGATAAGTCTTAGCTTATGATAAACTCAGAATCAAGGAATACATTCAGATTTAAGCACATTTTTCATGAGACAAAATGCATGTTCAGATTCTTTTTAATAAAATTGAATCTTTCTTCTGTTAGGGGTTTTGTGAATATATCAGCCCATTGATGATCAGTATCAATGAATTGAATATCCAAAACACCCTTCTGAACATAATCTCTTATAAAATGATGTTTTATTTCTATGTGCTTGGCTCTAGAATGCAGAATTGGATTTTTAGACAGACATATAGCAGCAGTATTATCACAGTAAATTGGAATATTATCTGCATGAATCTGATAATCCTCTAATTGATGTTTCATCCAGAGCAGTTGTGTACTACAACTTGCAGCTGAGATGTACTCTGCTTCTGCTGTTGACAAAGCAATTGTTGCTTGTCTCTTGCTAGCCCAGGATATCAGATTCTCACCAAGAAACTGACAGTTTCCACTGGTGGACTTTCTTTCAATCCTGTCCCCAGCATAGTCAGCATCACAGAATCCAACTAGCTTATAATTTAGAGATTTCTTATACAGAAGTCCCAAATTAGTTGTTCCTTTCAGATACCTGAAGATTCTCTTGACAGCAGTCATATGAGATTCTCTAGGATCTGATTGGAATCTAGCACACAGACATACACTAAATAAAATATCTGGCCTAGAAGCAGTTAAGTATAGAAGAGAACCTATCATACCTCTGTACAGCTTCTGATCTACCTTAGTGCCATTGTCCTCTTTGCTTAAAGTGCAGGTGGGATGCATTGGTGTTGTCATTAGCTTGCAATCATCCAACTGGAACTTCTTCAGAAGCTCCTTGGTGTATTTTGACTGATGAACATAAACACCCTCTTTGCATTGGTTGATTTGAATTCCCAAGAAGAATTTCAGCTCACCCATCATGCTCATTTCAAATTCATCCTGCATTAACTTAGAAAATTCCTTGCAAAGGGAGGCATTAGTAGAACCAAATATGATATCATCAACATAGATTTGTACAATTAAGATTTCTTTCTTAACAGTTTTTCTAAAGAGTGTATTGTCAACTTGACCTCTTACAAAACCATTTTGAGTTAAGAAGTTGCTTAGTCTTTCATACCAAGCTCTGGGAGCTTGTTTCAGACCATACAAGGACTTCTTAAGTTTAAAAACATGGTTTGGATATTTTACATCTTCAAAACCAGGAGGTTGTTTGACATACACTTCTTCAGAAATCACACCATTTAAGAAAGCACTCTTAACATCCATTTGATACAAGATGATATCATGATTAATAGCATAAGAAAGAAGTAACCTGATTGCTTCCAGTCTTGCTACTGGAGCAAAAGTTTCAGTGTAGTCTATTCCTTCTTGCTGGCTGTACCCTTGAGCTACTAATCTAGCCTTGTTTCTGATCACTTCTCCTTGTTCATTGAGCTTGTTCCTGAACACCCATTTTGTTCCAATGATGTTCTTCTGATCAGGTCTTGCCACAAGATCCCATACATCATTCCTTTGGAACTGGTTCAGCTCTTCTTGCATTGCTACAATCCAACCATCATCAGCAAGTGCTTCATCAGCAGTTGTGGGTTCAATCATTGATAATAAGCCAAGCATGGACTCATTCTGAGTGAATGCTCTCTTGTCTTCCTTGGACTGTTCTTGTTTCCAATGATTAACTCCTCAGGATGTGAAGACTTGTACTTGAATGAGGTTCTGGGTGGATTAGCTTCTGAAGGGCCATCAGGGTTTTGATCAGAACCATGCTGATCTTGATTAGCATCAGGAGTAGTGTCATTGCTGGAGAGTTTCTCAGAGTCTTCATTGTTTTCAGCTTCTGAACCTTCATCAGAACCTGAACTGGGTTCAGCTTCTGAAGGTTCTTCTGAGATTCTGACATCTGCAAAACTCTCAACCAGCTCTGGTATTTCACTACCAGGCTTCTTATCATCAAACCTAATGTGTATAGCTTCTTCAACAACATGTGTTTCAGAATTATACACTCTGTATGCCTTAGATCTCTCTGAGTATCCTAAGAAGGTACCCTTTTGAGCTTTGGCATCAAATTTCTTTAGGTAGACCTTATTGTTCAGTATGTAACAAGTACAACCAAACTGATGAAAATAAGAAATACTTGGTTTTCTTCCTTTAAATAATTCATATGAAGTTTTATTCAAAATTGGTCTGATATAGATCCTGTTCTGAATATAACATGCTGTGTTTACAGCTTCTGCCCAAAAGTACTTAGCAATTTTTGACTCATGGATCATGGTTCTGGCCATCTCTTGTAAAGACCTGTTCTTTCTCTCTACAACTCCATTTTGTTGTGGAGTTCTAGGAGATGAGAACTCATGGAAAATTCCATGATCTTCACAAAAGTTTTCAAAAGGTTCATTTTCAAATTCACCACCATGATCACTTCTGATTTTCAAAATTTTCAAATCAGTTTCTGTTTGTACTTGTTTGCAGAATTTGAAGAACACATCATATGTTTCATTTTTGGTTCTGAGGAATTTAACCCAAGTCCACCTACTATAATCATCAACAATCACAAGTCCATACTTCTTCCCATTGATTGAAGCAGTTCCAACAGGACCAAACAAATCAATGTGAAGGAGTTCTAGAGGTTTAGAGGTGGAAACAATGTTCTTTGGTTTAAAAGAAGTTTTAGAAAACTTTCCAATTTGGCATGCACTGCACAGTGCATCTGAGTGATAATCAATTTGGGGCAAGCCTCTGACCAGCTGTAACTTGCTAAGCTTGGAGATGAGTCTCCAGTTAGCATGTCCCAGCCTTTTGTGCCAGACCCATTTCTCATCACTCACAGACAGAAGGCAAACTACCTTCTGCTGAACCAATTCAGAAAAATTAATTTTATAAACATTGTTTTTCCTGCTGCCTCTGAACACTACAGACTTGTCTTTGCTACTGATTACAGTGCAAGTGTTCTTATTGAACAGGACTTCA
The DNA here is from genome assembly GCA_018208015.1 of Medicago ruthenica. NCBI lineage: Eukaryota > Viridiplantae > Streptophyta > Magnoliopsida > Fabales > Fabaceae > Medicago > Medicago ruthenica. The sequence goes on from CM031376.1 coordinate 29,347,005, forward strand.
TAATTACTATCACATAATTGACTTATGCTAAGTAAATTATGTCTAAGTCCATCTACCAGCCAAACATTATCAATGTACAGGGAAGAATTACCTATCTTACCAGTACCAATGATCTTTCCTTTCTGACTTCCTCCAAATCCCACAGTTCCTCCCTCTTTCAGAGTCAGGGTTTGGAACATAGACTTGTCCCCTGTCATATGATGCGAGCATCCACTGTCCAGGTACCAGGACCTTTCCTTTTCTTTGGATGACAAGCATATCTGCAATTGAAATAATTTCAGACCTAGGTACCCAGATTTTCATGGGTCCTTTGGGGTTAGTCTTGAAAGGTTTTGGCTCCTTGTGTCTGAAGTTATGATATTCAGACTTGTTCTGATACTTTGGATATGAATCCTTGTATTTAGAATAAGTCTGAGTTTCAGAACCTGAGTGCTTCTGAACCTGAGTTCTCAAAGGTTTGGACTCAGACTTCTTCAGAACCTGAGACTTGAAAGTCTTTGGTTCTGATTTGTTCAGAGTCTGACCTTTAGAGTACTTTGGTTCTGATCTCTTCAGAATTCTAACTCTGTTTACTTCAGGCACAAGGTAAGCTTCATTTTTGCCTTTCTTAAAACAGTTTGAGGCAGAAAACTGATTGGTTTGCTTTGGCTTGCTTTGCCTAACATTCTGAGATTGAAAATGTTTTACATTGACTGGTTTATCAGATTTTGAAGTTTTAATAAACCCAGTCTTAGAAAAATTTGAATCAGATTTATTCAGATTCTGAGACTTACTAGTTCCAGGTTCTGAACACTTCAGATTCTGAACAGGTTTAAGTTCAGAGTCTGATTTCCTCTTACTCTTAGGCTTAGGACCTTTTGGCTTAGATTTAGGCAAGGTTTTAACAGTTGCCTTTATCTTTTCCTTAGGTTCAGAAGCTTCAGAGTCTGAGTTGTTCAGAACTTCTGACTTAGTCTCAGATTCTGATACTTTCAATTTCTCAGAATTATCAGAAGCAGGCACAAAGCAAATACCATTGCCTTTTAAAACATTTTCAGAACATGAAGGTGAGTTTAAATCATTTGAAGGTTTGAATAAATCATAGCCAATTCCTTCACCTTTGTTTCTGATCATATTATACATCATGGAGGCAATTTTTGTTCTATTGAATCCAGTTAACATGAAATCCTGAAGAGCTATTTCCTGATCATTAGGAACCTCTTCAGATTTCTTATGAGCCTCTTTTCTGAGTTCCTCAACTTCCTCATCATATTCAAAAATTTGATTCTGAAGTTTAAGGTTCTCCTCAGACAGCAAGTTTGTTTGATTTTTCAAAATTTTAATTTCTTTTAACTTGCTCTTAAGATGACTCATAAGATCATTAACTGTTTCAATTAAATAGATCTAGAGAGTTCAGAATATACCTCATCTTCTTCATCAGAATCTGAGCATGATTCTGCATCAGAAGATGCAATTGCCATCAGGGCCAAGTTTGCTTCTTCCTCATCAGATTCTGACTCATTATCCAGATCATCCCATGTTGCCATGAGACTCTTTTTGAGCTTATTTCTGAAGTTGCTGGACTTTGAGCTGGACTTCTTTGCTTTTTCCTTTGATTTTTCCTTCTGAAGATCAGGACAATCAGCAATGAAGTGGCCAGGCTTTTTGCAGTTGTAGCAGCTTTCCTTCTGTATATCCCTCTTTGAACCAGAGCCAGATCCTCTGAAGTTACTGCTTCTGTTAGAGAACTTTTTCTTTCTGTTCATCAGATACTGAAGTCTTTTAGAAATCATTGCAAGCTCATCAGCATCTGAATCTTCATCAGAATTTCCCTCAGGAAACTCTTCTTCAGATTCAATAGCTTTCAGAGCTTTAGCAGGTTTTCTTTTAGACTTCAGAGCTAATGTTTTTGGCTCTCTAACAGGCTCATCCTCATTGAGTCCCAGTTCATGCACTTTGAGGGAGCTTATAAGATCTTCAATACTTAAAGTATTCAGATCCTTAGCTTCCTCAATGGCAGTCACTTTTGGTCTCCATTTGGATGGCAGACTTCTAAGGATCTTATTCACATGGTCAGCTGTGGTATAACTCTTCTTCAGAATCTGAAGTCCAGAAACCAGAGTCTGAAATCTTGAGAACATAGTCTCAATATTTTCATCCTCTTTCATTCTGAACAATTCATATTGCTGAACAAGTATGTTTGCCTTAGCTTCTCTAACTTTCTGGTTACCTTCATAGTTAGAGCAGAGGGATGTGAATATTGCCTTTGCAGTGGACTTGTCACTCAGCTTCTGATACTCAGTGTGAGGCAATGAGTCCACAATGATTCCTCTGACATGATGATGCTTCCTATAGATCTTTCTTTCAGCATCACTCAGAGATCTTCTGTTGACAGCAACACCTTCTTCATCTACAGGTATTGAGATTCCATCTTCAATAATATCCCATAGAGTATCATCAATCCCAATAATGTGACTATACATTTTACTCTTCCACCAAGAGAATTTTTCTGGGTCACCAGTAAACATAGGAGGTTTATTGTGTGACCTAGACTTCTTTTCTTCAGTACTATAGTCATATTGTACATTTCTTTGATTTCTGGGAGATGGTGGAGGTGACTCACTTGTTGGGGCCATGTTTTTCTCAGGATCCTACTGACACACTGTTAAGTGTTAATATCAGAACCGGAGCTCTGATACCAACTGAAGGTGAGAAAAACAAACACACAAGAAGGGGGGGTTGAATTGTGTGACTCTAAAAACTTGTTCCTTTTCTTTTTAAAGCTTAAGGTTCAGTTCAGAAGCTGATATGATCAGTTCTGAACAGATATCAGAAGTTGAATGCAGCGGATTAAACAAGTTAAGGAGTAAGGGAAAAGAGAAGACACAGCAAATTATACAGGTTCCTTCTCAATGTGAGAAGTAGTCCTGTCCCCTTGTGTCCAACAAGAGAGTTTCACTATAATCAAGTTCTGATTACAATTGCTCAATCACTAAGAAAGAGACTTCCAGCTGCTCAATCACAAAGAATGAGACTTCTATGCTCAACCACCAAGGAAGAGGCTTCCAATGCTCAAGTCACTAAGACAAGAGACTTCTCAATGCTCAAGTCACTAAGACAAGAGGCTTCTGACTCAGACCACTAAGGAGTGAGGTTACAATTTGCTTAGTATTCAGACTAAGACTTTAGGGACCAAACTGGTTTACAAGTAAAGAAGTTTGGGATGAACACTTGATCAAATATCAGAGGTGTTCTCTAAATACAACACAGGTTAAGACTCTTAACCTATAGAAATTCTAAGTTACAAAGACTGAAGAATTTCTAAGAGTTTTGAACTATGACAGTTTTTACACAGAAAACAGGGCAAAGTTTCAGCAATGTGTTTCAAAGAGTCTTCAACATTTTCTTCTTCAAATCTCCCTCCTTTTATAGATGAAAATAGAGCTGTTGGAGATTTGCTGGAATTCAGGAAGTTAGCCGTTGCAATTGGACTAGGTTGCTGCAAATGTGTGCTGCACTTTTTCTTGTCAGAACAGGGCAGGTGTTATTTTTGAATTGGCCTACCATAAAAACTGGAGAATGTTTGGGTCAGGGAGACAACTGTTCCATTGAGTTGTTCTGACACCTCCAGGCATTAAATGCGCACAGTACTGATCAGAATCCATGCCACATCAACTTCAGAAGCTTCTCACTGAACAGTGATCAGAAGCTCTCTCTCTGTACGGATCAGAAGCTGACTTAGTTGTACGGATCAGAGGCTGGCTTCAGGAGTTGACTTGCGTTGACTTCTTCAGAGGCACCCAGACTTCAGAAGCTGCACTTCTTCAGGACCTCTTCAGAAGCTCTTACTTCAGGAGCACTTCTTCAGGACCAGTTTCTTCTTGGCCTTGCAACCTTGCTTCTTGGCTTTCCTTCTTGCTCTTTAGCTTGTTCTTCATAACCATTATCAATCAATACTTATTAAGCATGTGGTTCTGAAACACTTGAACAAAGCATTAGCATATAACCAATTTTCTCTTTAATACATTGTTATCATCAAAACCATAAAGAGAGATATGTTTACACATAAATGTTTCAACAATCTCCCCTTTATTTTACAAGAGACTTGTTAAACACATTTTGTTCCAACAGCCTAAGCTTACACAGACACAAAAATTCTAAAACAAATTTATGGTTTTTGACACATGAAATCTCCAATAGCAATGCCCTCTTTAAATAGTCTTCAGCAGCAACATAATTCTGAACACAATCTTCAAAGATATACTCCCAGAATTATTTTAGAAGCAAATAGAAGCTCACATAAAATTCACAAATATATTTTTCAAAGATTTCCTTGAAAATATATTCACAAATAATTGAATCAAATCTTCAGAACATATCTTGCGCGAAAATAATTCCTTCTAGAAATGAAGCTTGGATAAATCTTCAATTAAATCTTCAAAAGATACTATTCTGAAATACTTTGAAGCTCAAAAAGAAAACAAATAATTCTGAATCAAATCAAGCAAAGATCCCTTTGCAATATATTCATTCATAAAACACGAAGCCAATCTTCATAAGATCTTCACCAAAAAATATTTAGCCTTCTGGAAACTTTAGCATGAATAAAACTTCAGAAAATCTCCAAGAGATACGCACAGAATTAATCCAAAAGAATGCAGAAAACCAGCTTCTGAAATCAGCTTCTGAAGTTCAGCTTCTGAAGGTCAACGCTGGTCAACGTCTGAACAGTGCGACTGAAGTACTGTTCAACTTCTGAAGGACCAAAAAGACATCTGAGGACGCTTGCTTGCACATTTTGATTTTACCAAACAATGAAGCCAACCTTTAAATAACCAACAATCTCCCCCTTTCGCAAATTTTTGGCTAAAATCAAATGCTTCATAACCACAAGTCCTTCATACATCACAAGTTAATTAACCATGAAGAACTCCACATAATGTATCAGAGTCAGCAGTGGATTAACAACAAAGTAACACACACAAACTTCAAAATACTCCCCCTGCAACACACAACATCAGTTTCTGAGGAACAACTCTTCTCCCCCTGAAACACAGCACTCAGCTTCTGATAAGAAGCCCACAAACTCAGGAACACTCCCCCTGAACAAACAGATCAGCAATCACCAATCACACATACTTCTCCCCCTTTTTAGCCAAACAACTTTGACAAAGCACCAGCAAAACATCAGGAGAAGAAACACAACTCAGAACACACATAACCCAGCATATCACACTTGCAAAGATTAGAACCACAAAGAATCCACCCAGCAGAAGAACAACCAAAACAAAAACTGTAGAGAACAGCACAACTGCAGACCAGAAACACAAGCAGAAATTCACAACAGACACAAACTAGCCAGTCTTCAGACTCAGCATCAGAAAATACTTAGTCTTCATTAGACACAATCATCAGATGCTGCTCAATTAATATGTGCCTCAGGCACATTCAGAACCTTCTTCCCAGCTATCTTCTTCTCAAAATCAGCAACTCTTTTCTGAACACAGGACATAACATCTTCAGACTCACAAGAAACTAAAGCCTTCTGATCAGGAATAGGAACCAGAACTTTGCTCCAAACTTTTGAAGGTCCAGCACCAGAACTCATCTGTGCTACAGGAATAGGCTTGTTGTCATCAGCAATAGCCTTTCCTTTCCCTTTGTTCAGCCTCTGAGCAACACCATCACACTTTGGTCTCCATTCTTTCTTGATTTTGCTTTTATTCACAGCTGGTTCAGTTTTTCTGTGTTGAAAATGCTCGGGATAACCATGCAACTTGTAACAAAAAGGTTTAATGTGACCCTTTTTACCACAATGATGACAAACCCAAGGATGAGAAACTTTCTTGTTTTTAGAATCCTGAGGTTTGTTCTTAGGTTTCCTCATCAGTGGAACATGAGTATTAGCAGCAGGTATAAACCTCTTAGCAGGTTTTTGGTGTTTGATGTTCAGATTCTAATCAACAAATCCAATGCCATGTGGTTTTTCTTGATTCTGATTCTCCAGAATCTCTTCCAGCACATCAGTAGCAGAGTTCAACATTCTAACTTCCTTTTTCATCTGATCAAGTTGAGAATTCAGTTGAGTTACCTCATCTTTGAGATCTGAAATCTGTGCTAGATGATCACTTCTTTCAGCATATAATTGACTGATAGTCTTTTTCTGATTTACCAGCTGCTTGCACACTTCTTCAAATTTAACATGCCACTTCTTGCAAACAACAGCAGGATCTTTATAAGACAATTCTCCATGTGACTTCTTAACATCAGTATTGGTAACAAGGCCAATGCTTTTTACTTTCTTTTCCATTCTGCCAGAAAATAACTCCCTGGAGCTCACCCAAAAACAAGCAGGGTGCCTGCTCTGATGCCAATTGAAATTCCTGGCAGGTAACTGGTTCTGAACTAAAAACAGAGTACGAAAGCTAACAGTTCAGAAGCAGAAAATAAAGTGCAGAAAGATAAAGAACACAATGAGTTTGTTAACCCAGTTCGGTGCAAACTTCACCTACTCTGGGGGATACCAATCCAGGAAGGAAATCTACTAAGTAGAATTAATTCAAAGACTCAACAACCCCTGTTCTTCGTCTTATCACTTAATCTCTACCCTTCTAGACTTCTACCCAGGAAACCACCTAGGTATAAGAACTCACTTACTTCCTAACCAAGCAATCACAGCCCTCACAAATTACTAAAAATGCCCTCACAACCAACAAAGGAGATTGTCGGCGTGGTTTTCCTAATGAAACCCTAGGATGGGCGCCTCTCTCTACCTCTCTTGATCATCTTTGAAAATATATTACTTTTAATATCTATTTTTGGGGAGCTTCTACTTCTCTCTGTATATCCACAAATTGAAAAATTTGAGCATCTTTATCCTATAAAATAATAAATAAATGACCATTTCTTAACCCTTAAAAAATGATCATTTCTTAATATTAAACTATTCATCGACTTTTGTATTTAATGAAAAATCATAAAAAAACCACTTTGTTGAGTCTTTTGGTGTTGGCTGCATTTTTTGGCAAAACCAAAGTATTGGATAGTAGCTTCTCCATGATTAGAACATTTCTTCAGTTGGAAGTTTTCTCATTTGAAGCTGTTCAGTAGCTGAAATTTACATCAGAAGCTGAATGCTCATCAGAAGCACTGTAGCACTTCAGAAGCTGAATTCAGGTTCTGATGCCAGCGTTGACTTATGTTGACTTCATCAGAAGCTGGTTATTTTCAAGGTGTTTCTATGCGAATCTTTGCAAGATTTATTGAAGATTTATCCACGCATATGGCTTCTAGAATGTTGATTTATTTGGAGAAGATTTTATTGAAGATTTGGTTCAAAGATATGAAAATCGTATTTTCTGTTTTAAATCTTTCAAAGATACAAAACAGTTTTATTTGTTACATTATTGGTTCAATCTTATTTCAGTAACAAATCAAATCAGAAAGATTAGGTTGTTATTTTATTCTGCAAGACTGAAGGCTATAAATAGAGGAGGGCTGCTGCTATTCAAGCCACGGATTTATAGAGTTTAAGATCAGAAAATTGAGTCTTAGTATTTTAAGCTTTTAGCTTTATTGTGCACCACTCAGTTTGAGTTGGTTTAGAGTTTTATAGAGTTGTAATTCATTCTAAGCCTTTAGGTACGAATGAAGTTTTGTCTTTGAAGGTGTATTCAAAAACAGGGGAGTTTTTGTGTTCAGAACTGGGTTAAGTTCAAAGGGTAGTTCAAGTAGCTGGGTTGCAGTTGCTTGAATAGGAAGTTAGAGGTTTTCTAATACTCAACGTGTTGGGTAGAATTCAAGACTAGGAGGAAGTTAATTGCTTAGGCTGGGAACTGGGAGTCAGTGTCTTGAGTCATAAGGATTAATTCCTATAGTGGAATTCCTTCCTGGATTGGTATCCCCCAGAGTAGGAGGTGTTTACTCCGAACTGGGTTAACAAACCTTGTGTGTTCTTTTTCTTTCCTGCACTTTATTTTGCTGCTTGTGTTGTGTTTGTTTGTGCTCTGTTTTAAGCAATTTAGTGTGCCCTGCATATTGTTCAGAACCTGTTGGTTCAGAACCTGGTTACTCTGTCACATTGCCTGGCCAGAATTTCAATTGGCATCAGAGCAGGCACCCTGCCTGTATTTTGGGTGAGATCCAGAGGAGTTTATTTCTGGCTAGCATGGATAGAGAAGGAGGCTATGTCAATAGACCACCCCTACTAGATGGCACAAACTATGAGTATTGGAAGTCAAGGATGTGTGCTTTTCTAAAGTCTATTGACAGCAGGACTTGGAAAGCTGTGATAAAAGGCTGGGATCATCCTGTGTATACAGACAAAGATGGTAATAAGACTGAAATTTTGAAGCCTGAGGAGGAATGGACCAAAGCTGAAGATGATCTGTCTCTGGGAAATTCAAAAGCTTTGAATGCTATCTTTAATGGTGTTGATCAGAACATGTTCAGACTCATCAAACAATGTACTGTGGCTAAGGATGCTTGGGAAATTCTGAAGACCACTCATGAAGGAACTTCTAAGGTAAAGATGTCCAGATTGCAGCTGCTGACCACCAAATTTGAAAACCTGAAGATGAAGGAAGATGAATCCATTCAGGATTTTTACATGAATGTGCTAGATATGGCAAATTCCTTTGATTCTCTTGGGGAGAAGATGTCTGATGAGAAGCTAGTGAGAAAAATCCTCAGGTCCCTGCCCAGAAGGTTTGACATGAAGGTTACAGCAATTGAAGAGGCTCATGATATCACCACTATGAAGCTTGAGGAACTGATTGGGTCTTTGCTCAATTTTGAGACTGCATTCTGCAAACAGCCTGATAAGAAAGGGAAAGGAATAGCATTTGCAGTTAATTCAGGAGCTGATGATCAACCTGAGTCTGATGAGGAGGATAATGACTTATCAGAAGCTCTAGTGTTGCTGGGAAAACAATTCAACAAGATTCTGAAGAATGTTAACAAAAAGGCCAAAGCCAAAGGTCAGAATTTCAGATTCAATAAAAAGCAACAAACTGATGAGAAGAAGATCAAGTCTGAGGAGAAAAGTAATCAAGCTAAAGGTGTGCAGTGCTATGAATGTGAGGGTTATGGACACATCAAATCTGAATGTCCTACTTTCCTCAAGAAACAAAAGAAGAGCCTAGCTGTTGCATGGTCTGATGATGGTTCTGAAGATGATGATGTCAGTGAATCTGATATGTGTGATACTGGTCTGGTAGTGAGGTCAGGAGATATCTTGAAGAAGGAAGCTGTTTTAGAGTCTGAGACTTTTTCAGAGTCTGACTCAGAGTCTGAAGGCTCATCTGTGTCTGAAGCTGCTAAAACCTCATATGATGAACTAGCTGACAACTATAGGAAGCTGTATACCAGAAGTGCTGAGGTTTGCAAACAAGTTCTGGATCAGAAGGAGACTATTTTTCAACTGGAGGCTGAAAAAGGAGAACTTCTTGTGCAGAATTCAGATTTGAAAGAAGAAGTGAACCAGTTAAATTCCCAACTTGAACATATGAAAAAGCAGGTTAGAATGATGAATACTGCTACTAATGTGTTGGATGAAATTTTGGGTGCACAGCAACAAGGAAAAACTGGATTAGGCTTTGATGATCAGACTCAGAATCCCAAACAGAAGATTCGTGTTAAAGAATTTGTTCCTGCCACTAAAACTGATAATCCTGTGATTGGGACATCCCAGATGAGACCTCAAAAACAATCCCAGAAACAAGTTCAGATGCAAGGTCAGAAGAGACCTCAGATGCTACCTCAGAAGCAACCCCAGAAATCTTTCAGAAACAGAAGGAGGAGGAATCATCCATGGGTCTGTCATCATTGTGGAAAGAGAGGGCATATCAAACCATTCTGCTTTAAATTATATGGTTACCCTGAACACTTTCAATTTAGAAGAGTGCAACCAGCTGCACCCAGACACAGTGTTCAGAAGGTGTGGAAACCTAAGGTTCAGAATGTAGGCCTTATAGCTCATACTTCTTTGAGAGCCACTTCAAAAGAAGATTGGTATTTTGATAGTGGGTGTTCAAGGCACATGACTGGTGTGAAGAAGCTGCTGAGCAATATCAGATCTTACTCCAGAAGCTATGTAACATTTGGAGATGGTGTAAAAGGTCAGATTCTGGGTATTGGTGATTTGATCAGAGAAGGTTTGCCCAGACTTAATGATGTACTACTGGTGGAAGGATTAACTTCAAATCTGATCAGCATTAGCCAACTTTGTGATCAAGACTTAAAGGTTAATTTCAACAAGCAAGAGTGCATTGTTACTGATCAGAAAGATGAGAGTCAGATGAGGGGCTGCAGATCTAAAGATAATTGTTACTTATGGGTCTCTGAAGAAGAAAGAAGTCTGACTTCTTGTCTTATGAGTTCAGAAGAAGAAGTCAAACTCTGGCACCAGAAACTGGGACATTTGCACTTGAAAGGCATGAAGAAAATCCTAAGTACTGAAGCTATCAGAGGTGTGCCTAATCTGAAGATCAATGAGGACAGTGTTTGTGGTGATTGTCAGATTGGTAAACAAACAAGAAAGTCTCATCCCAGATTAGTTCACCAGGTAACTACCAAAGTACTAGAACTTGTTCATATGGATTTAATGGGGCCTATGCAAGTAGAAAGTATTGGAGGAAAGAGGTATGCTTTTGTAATGGTAGATGACTACTCAAGATTCACATGGATCAACTTTGTTAGAGAGAAGTCTGATACTTTTGAAGTGTTTAAAGACTTATGCACTCAATTACAAAGAGAGAAGGACTGTGGGATTGTCAGAATCAGAAGTGATCATGGCAAAGAATTTGAAAACAAGAGCTTTTCAGAATTCTGTGCTTCTGAAGGTATAAAACATGAGTTTTCTGCACCTATCACACCTCAGCAAAATGGTGTAGTTGAGAGGAAGAACAGGACGTTAGCAGAATGTGCAAGGGTTATGCTGCATGCTAAGAAGCTGCCATATATGTTTTGGGCTGAAGCAATGAACACAGCATGTTACATACACAACAGAGTCACTTTAAAGAAGGGTACTGCATCAACTCTGTATGAATTATGGAAAGGAAGAAAGCCAACTGTGAAGTATTTCCATGTTTTTGGGAGCAGATGCTATATCTTGGCTGACAGAGAGAATAGAAGAAAACTGGATCCTAAGTCTGATGAGGGCATATTCCTGGGTTATTCAGTAAACAGCAGAGCTTATAGGGTGTTTAATTCCAGAACCAAGGTTGTGATGGAGTCCATAAATGTGGTTATTGATGATTTGTCTGCTGAGAATGAGCCTGAAGTTGTTCCATAGTCTGAAGCCTCAGAAGAACAAACTTCAGAAGCTGAAAAGCATTCAGAGTCTGAAGAAGCAGAAGATCAACTAGATCAAGTTCCAAATGGTAAAGGGCCATCTATTAGAATTCAGAAAGATCATCCTAAAGAGCTTATCATTGGAAGTTTGGATCAAGGGGTCAGAACCAGGAGATCAGAACCAGCTGCTACTGATTCATGTTTTGTGTCAAAGGTTGAGCCTAAAAATGTGAAAGAAGCCCTAACTGATGAATTTTGGATTGAAGCAATGCAAGATGAGTTGAATCAATTCAAAAGGAGTGAAGTATGGGATTTGGTTCCAAGACCTGAAGGGCTGAATGTGATTGGCACTAAGTGGATATACAAGAATAAAACAGATGAGAATGGTACTGTGGTCAGAAATAAGGCAAGGTTGGTTGCTCAGGGTTATACTCAAGTTGAGGGACTTGATTTTGATGAGACCTTTGCACCTGTGGCCAGACTAGAGTCCATAAGATTACTGTTGGGTGTCTCCTGCATTCTCAAGTTCAAGCTATTTCAGATGGATGTGAAGAGTGCATTTCTGAATGGATATCTGCAAGAAGAAGTGTATGTTGAACAGCCTAAAGGTTTTGTGGATCCTAAATTTCCAGATCATGTTTACAAACTGAAGAAAGCTTTATATGGATTGAAACAAGCACCAAGAGCATGGTATGACAGGCTAACTCAGTTTCTTGTGGCTCAAGGTTACAGAAAAGGAGGTTCTGATAAGACTTTGTTTGTGAAAGATGAAAATGGGAGTCTGATGATTGCTCAGATTTATGTGGATGATATAGTGTTTGGAGGGATGTCTCAGAAGATGGTCAAACTGTTTGTTCAGCAAATGCAATCAGAATTTGAAATGAGTTTGGTTGGTGAGCTGACATATTTTCTTGGGTTACAAGTCAAACAAATGGAAGATACAATCTTCATTTCTCAAAGTAAGTATGCCAAGAACATAGTGAAGAAATTTGGTTTGGAATCTGCTGCTCACAAGAGGACACCAGCTGCTACTCACCTGAAGTTAACTAAGGATGAACATGGAGTTTCAGTAGACCAAAGTCAGTACAGAAGCATGATTGGGAGCCTATTGTATTTAACTGCAAGCAGGCCTGATATCACATTTGCTGTTGGAGTATGTGCAAGATATCAAGCTGATCCTAAGATGAGTCATCTGACTCAAGTGAAGAGGATTCTGAAGTATGTGAATAGCACAAGTGACTATGGAATCATGTATTCTCATAGTTCAAGTTCTGAATTGATGGGATTTTGTGATGCTGACTGGGCTGGTAGTGCTGATGACAGAAAGAGCACTTCAGGAGGTTGTTTCTTCTTAGGGAATAACTTGATTTCATGGTTCAGCAAGAAACAAAACTGTGTATCATTGTCAACTGCTGAGGCTGAGTATATTGCTGCTGGGAGTAGTTGCTCACAACTGGTATGGATGAAACAAATGCTGGAAGAATACAACATTGAACAGGGAACCATGACCCTATTTTGTGATAATCTGAGTGCTATTAATATCTCTAAGAACCCTATTCAACACAGCAGAACTAAACACATAGATATCAGACATCATTTTATCAGAAACCTTGTGGAGGACAAGATTGTTCAGCTGGAACATGTAGCTACTGAAGAACAAGTTGCTGACATTTTCACAAAGGCCTTGGATGCTAAGCAGTTTGAAAACTTAAGGAGCAAGTTAGGTGTGTGTTTACATGAAGACTTATAGCAATTAATGCAAACTGGATGTGAGGAAGATAGAGTACCTGCCAGTTGTGCTTATGCTGAGTGTGATCCTGTGTCTGAATCTGATAGCTTTTCCAGGATCTGTGTTACTTGTTTTGATTTTATTCCCTATATGAAGACTATGTTTTGTCAGAATTTTGTGGCTAAAAAGGGGGAGAAAGTCTTATGTAATGTGTTGGCTCTGATACCAAAAGTCTTATGCAAAGTGTTGCTGCTCAGAAGTTCAAATTTCAGATGTTCAGTTTTCAGTATTGTTCAGAAGTTGTGTGTGAAGCTCAGTATTCAGAACCAATGCAACCAGAGCTGTCAAGATGTTATTGAGGGGGAGTATGTGTCTCAGGGGGAGTACAAGATTGTTATGATCCTGAGTGTTTGTGGTCCTGAAGAACAAATGTGTTCAGCTCCTGAAGTGTTGGCTCTGATATGCTCTGATACCATAAATTCAGAAGTAAGGGGGAGTTTGATGTATGCTGAGTGTATGCTGAGTTGCAGGGGGAGTGTGTGTGATGATCAGGAGTTGATCAGTAGCTCTGATACCTTGGAGTAGCTCTGATACCTTGTTTGTGATGATCAAGAGTTGATCAGTAGGTTATGTGTGCTTCAGTAGCTGATATGAACTGAAGCTGGTTTGTGTTTCTCATGATAGTCATAATTGAATCCGCTGCTATTTACTATGTTATGATTGATCATTGTGGAGTTCTTCATTGCTGAGTTGTTTATAAGGGAGATTGAAGAACTTGGATGGTTTTAGCCAAAAATTTGCCAAAGGGGGAGATTGTTGAGTCTTTTGGTGTTGGCTGCATTTTTTGGCAAAACCAAAGTATTGGATAGTAGCTTCTCCATGATTAGAACATTTCTTCAGTTGGAAGTTTTCTCATTTGAAGCTGTTCAGTAGCTGAAATTTACATCAGAAGCTGAATGCTCATCAGAAGCACTGTAGCACTTCAGAAGCTGAATTCAGGTTCTGATGCCAGCGTTGACTTATGTTGACTTCATCAGAAGCTGGTTATTTTCAAGGTGTTTCTATGCGAATCTTTGCAAGATTTATTGAAGATTTATCCACGCATATGGCTTCTAGAATGTTGATTTATTTGGAGAAGATTTTATTGAAGATTTGGTTCAAAGATATGAAAATCGTATTTTCTGTTTTAAATCTTTCAAAGATACAAAACAGTTTTATTTGTTACATTATTGGTTCAATCTTATTTCAGTAACAAATCAAATCAGAAAGATTAGGTTGTTATTTTATTCTGCAAGACTGAAGGCTATAAATAGAGGAGGGCTGCTGCTATTCAAGCCACGGATTTATAGAGTTTAAGATCAGAAAATTGAGTCTTAGTATTTTAAGCTTTTAGCTTTATTGTGCACCACTCAGTTTGAGTTGGTTTAGAGTTTTATAGAGTTGTAATTCATTCTAAGCCTTTAGGTACGAATGAAGTTTTGTCTTTGAAGGTGTATTCAAAAACAGGGGAGTTTTTGTGTTCAGAACTGGGTTAAGTTCAAAGGGTAGTTCAAGTAGCTGGGTTGCAGTTGCTTGAATAGGAAGTTAGAGGTTTTCTAATACTCAACGTGTTGGGTAGAATTCAAGACTAGGAGGAAGTTAATTGCTTAGGCTGGGAACTGGGAGTCAGTGTCTTGAGTCATAAGGATTAATTCCTATAGTGGAATTCCTTCCTGGATTGGTATCCCCCAGAGTAGGAGGTGTTTACTCCGAACTGGGTTAACAAACCTTGTGTGTTCTTTTTCTTTCCTGCACTTTATTTTGCTGCTTGTGTTGTGTTTGTTTGTGCTCTGTTTTAAGCAATTTAGTGTGCCCTGCATATTGTTCAGAACCTGTTGGTTCAGAACCTGGTTACTCTGTCACATTGCCTGGCCAGAATTTCACACTTGATTGTTTACAAACATTATACTACATCCGTCTCTAAATATAACACCCATTTAAGTAATTTTTTTGTCCCTTTTTTATAAGATCTTTTTGGTATATCCAAGTACATTAATTATTTATTTTTACCAACATACCCCTATTTATTTTATATATTTTTCTTCAATCAACAATAAATATTATGTTGAAAACATAAACTAACTCTCTATCTAAAATGATAAAATTGTAAAACCAATAGTAACTACAAACAAATTTAATACTACTACTAATTTTTTTAATTCCCGTGATTTATTCAAAAGGGTCCTATAATTAGGGACGAAGGTAGTGCTATTTTTTATATTTATCATAAAATATTAAATATTCACTACTATAAGTAATACATATTATATTATTTATATACATGCTAAATAATATTTAATTAGTATAAACCTACTTTGGTTGGTCCGGTGGTGTTGGTTTGAAACCTTGGAGTATGCTCCTCCTCAAGGTCTTAGGTTTGATTCTCCCCTCGATACCAATTTCATTGTGTTTAGGTTCGATTTTTCCTGGTACCAAATTGAGTGTGTTAGTTTATCTTCTTAAAAAAAATTAATTATGATATTTTTTAGATGGTAGGAAATAATTTTAAAAAATAAAATAAAATTCATATAGTTTTTAGTTTAATAACTAAATATACTAGTACATGTGGAATTGACGCATTTACCTTAGAAATTGTCATAATTTTGGTAATCTCGATTTTGAACTTTTTCATGTGTAATAGTGCACATGTTTTTTTTTGTCTAGTAGCCTATCAGCTAAAAATTTACCTTTTTAAAATGTAATATTGCAAATGTTAATATAACTAAAAGTAACAACATTTTTTCAAAAAGCAACAAATATGTATTAAAAAATTATATATTTAATATAAAATATATAAGTTATAATACAAACGTATGATTTTGAACTTGTGTAAATTTAAAATAATAGAAAAACCAGTTTAATTATATCTTTTGTAGGTGCTTTACAAAAGAGTTTGCAATAGAGGATCTATAACCCACTTTTTTTATTATTTTTTGCAAGAAATAATCTTTTCATTGAATTTATTTTTTAATTTGCACAATTCCTGTAACTTTTAAATATTTATGCTATGTGTTTTTTTTTTTCCTCTCTAAATACTGACGGCATGAGATATGCCTTGAGTCTGAGTGCGCTGCATTATCAGATGTGAAGATAACAAATAAATTATCTTTCAAAAAAAATTGGCTACTGGCATGGTCCCCCGTTTCCACACGCAGAAAACACGGTCCACGTAATTATAAGTTAATTATTACAAGACAAGATGTTTTCTAGGGAAAGAATCACTTGAGGAAGTACGCAAATGGTGAATAAAGAAAGGAAAATGTTTAATTAACACCAGGGGTGTACATGAGTCAGTTTATGTTTGGTTTGACCAAACCCAAGACTCAAACAACATAGGGTACTCTAGTTTAGGTGAGTTAAAATGATCATCCGTTATATTAATGGGTCGGTTTTGGCAAACTTATTAATTTTCGGTTCGGTTTGGGTTGGGTAATGGGTTACCCAAATTATTTTTCTTTTTTTTGTTAATATTAAATGACTAAATGATGAGTCCTCATATTTTTTTTTTATAAAAATTACTCAACTTTTTATTTTCTTAAAAAATTGTGTAACCTATTTTCACTATATTTTAGAGTCATAAAAAAATAAATGATAATATTAAATAATAAATTTCATCATAAAATACTTGCAACAAACTAAAATTGCATGATGTAAAATTGTTTTAGAATCAAAATAACTAAAAAGTGCAACATACTAATTTGTAACTCGTGTGTTTTGATTTTCAACATAGAGGATGCATTGTGTCAATTTTAGAGATTAGATTTAATTTATGACGAAAACCTTTGGTATTTTCCTTCCTCCTTATGAAAATAAAAAAAATATGGATATTATTGGGTAGTGGATTTATTGGGTTTGTGTCTGGTTTAACTCAAAACCTGTTATTTTTATAGGTTTATCATTTTTTAAAAACATACTCATCCAATTACTCAACCTAACCAACTTTTTTTTTTGGACTGGGTTTGACCGGGTTTTATGGGTTGACCCAACCCATGTACACCCTACTTAACACAACTATCTCTGGTTCGCAAGATCCAACTTAGTATCCGAGAAAAAAAAACTTATAATTTTTCAGAAAGATATATCGAGACAAGTTAGTTTGTGCTCTCTATACAATTTGTATGGTTGATAAAAGAAAATATAGATGAAAGAAAAGAAAGTGTAAAATAGAGATAATTTAGTAGTTTGATATGAGAGAAATTGAAAAAAAAAGCATGATAAAAAAGAAATATGTGTATTTATAAAATTACATAAACAGATTATTTAAAAGAATGACATAAAAATTTGATATAATAAAATAAAATTAAAATAAGTATTTCAATTTTTTTTAGCAAAGGAAGAGAGCAAACAACTACTCAACCAATATATTGATAAAAGAGGAAGGAGGATAAAACCAAAATTCTCAAAAGCGTTAACAAATTCTATATCGAGATACACCGAGCCTATTATGAATGTAATCTTGACCAATGAAGAAAGGAGCAAGATCCAACAAAAGCTTATAGTTAGTAGCTAGGTAGCCTTGAAAACGCTATCCTTGTGTTTGATCTGCAAAAACATGAAGGACAAAACATGACAACTCCAGTTGTATATTGTTTGATTTGTAAAACTATTTCAGGGACAGTACAAACTAGAGGCAAGAGTCTTGACCAAAACTGAAATTCTTGTCCCTCACTGAATCACAACACAAATTTTTGTCTCAAGTACAAGTTGTCTAAAATACCAAAGTAACATTTTGTCCACCAAAAATCGTATAAGACCAAAATTATTCAATATCATAAACGTTTGTCATGTGTTGTTGTGTCTTATGTTGTGTTGTTCTGTTCAGTATTTACTATTTATCAGATCAAACACACCATATGTATTTTCAGGAGTCTTACTACTGTAATTATACACTATTTCACATGATAATAGAAAAAGATCGAACCCACAAAAATTGCGGGGATATAGCTTTACATAGCTTAGCAGCTGTAAACATATTTGCATAAAAATAAAATAAATCATTCGATGTAACAACTATAAAAATAAAGTTTACATGCAATAAAGATTAGGAAAGAAGCAAAAAACTTAGAAGATCTCAAGAGTAAAGTGTGGTTTAGGACAATGAATCAATTATGACTAGTGGTTTACAACAATATTGAGAGTTATAGTTTTATTCAACTTACTGGTGACCAGGTGGTCTTATGGGTTTTCAAACTCCCACCATCATGATAAGTGTGTTGCGACTGCCTTTCTAGGGTACAATATTTTCACAACACTTATCAATATCATACACAAATTTAGGTGAAGTCTTGGGAGCTCTTCTTATAAAGAGGTTGAGCCTATGCCAATTATAAGAAATCTAGATACACCTTCAAGTTCTATGTTCTAAGTATATGTTCATATCAGGAAGTCTTTTAAGTTCCTTATCTTTTCCAACACTAAGCAAGTAACTCATGTTAAACAAACACTTCCATTCCCATCTCCTTCTAGTCTCAGAGAATTTAGCAATAAATGAAAAAGTGATCAAGTTTTATTTTTAAAGATTAGCCTGGAAATAGTTTGTTTAAAAGAAGTTTGAAACTGTAACTTCTAAACTTATGCATGAGCTTAACCACAATAACAGAAAATAAAGAGAAGATGAATGAAAACATAATAGCTATATTGATATAAATGTTTAGATTTAAAAGAAGATTACAATCCAAGATGGATAGGTGAGCTCTTTACATCACTCACCTAAATAATTCCAAGTCTACCTCTCTATGAACTAACATTCATGTTCATCTATGAAAGATATGAGACGGTGAGAACTCTAGTGGATGTTAACCCTAGTTGGAACTTGGCCGCTCAGTTCAAACAATCAAATTTAGGATTTTTGGCATCACAATGTAGTTGTTCTTTAATATAGTACAAGTCCAACCACTATAAGTTGTGCCCTTTGGTAATTTATCCCGTAAGATGTCCTTGTCTTATCCTCTTGAGACTCGACATATTCTTTTATTCCTTGTACTATAATCATTGGAAACAGCTCATCGAATTTCATCCCCAAATAAAGGCAAACGATGGACCAAGAGTTCGTACAAGTGTATGACCCGTATTGAACATTCTTCAACGATGTGGCTCCAATATCTTTCCTATCGCTGCATCTACTTACACCTTTGTTTGCCTTTTCTACATTAGATTATTATAGATGTATCTAGGTGACAACTTAATCTAGACATTAATAGAAATATCTAGAAACATGTAGCAACTTTAAGCTATTCTAGTTTTCTCTAATAGAAATTGTCATTTTTTTAAACTAGAATATTCTAAAAATATGTATCAATTTCAACGATGACATGATGACCACACCTCATACTCAGGAGGTAAACTCAACCTGTTCCTATAGGAACATTGAATCCGACCGGGCCTCGGTAAAATTTTTATCTAGGCCTAAAGAATTCATAACATGGATGTGACAAGAAGCCAAATTCAATGGGAGGAATCTCAAAATCAACAACATCCGTAGAATCATGATTTATCCAAAAACAATGGCAGAACCAGAAACAAAAACAACCAAGGAGTATCAAAGTGGTACGAACCAGTGCAACTCGGTCAAATTCGATGAAATTCGGTGACTCGTTTGTTTTGATAAACCAGATCAGATTAATACTTGACTTATTTAAATATAATACTTTGAAAATTAAGAGAAATTAAAAGAATTCATAATAAAGACATTAGAAAGGAATTTAGTATTGGAAATGAAATTTCAGTTCAATTTGTGATTTCATGACGTTTTTTGTTTAAATCTCCTTTCTCACGATTATTGCGGTTATTTGTGTCGCAAAAAGGAAAAAAAGAGGAAGAAGAATAGTGTTGTTGTGTGTTGGTATGGACTGATAATATGATAAATGATATCAGAGTTGTTTATATCTTTCAAAAGAGTTATGTATGTTATCTGGTCATGTAGAGCCATTTGTTATTTTTCTTTATCGATATTTACTAAACATGCTAAACTTGGTTAAGGATATCCCACATTTGACTCGGGAAATATATGCTAAACTATGTGATAAATGACAATGTTATGTGATAAGTGACGATGAATATGTGATATACGATATATTACAAGTGACGATGTTCATATGAAAGAATATATGATAATGTTGGTGTTGAGTTACATGTATGTATGTGCTGTCGAGTCATCATATATGTACATGAATTCATTCATGAGTCAAGTCCAGTGACGATGAAAGTGATGATTGAAGGTGAGAAAAACACAAGAGGGGAGGGGGGGGGGTTGAATTGTGTTGGCTTTTTCTTTCTCAAAAACTTGAGTTAGTTCAGCTTCTGATTGGGATCAGAGTCTGACGCTAACTTCAGAGTTAAAATGCAGCGGATTAAAAGTAAATGAGAGAGAGAGAGAGAGAAGGAGAAAGATACAAGCAATTATCTTGGTTCCTTCCACAACTCGGAAGTAGTCCAGTCCCCTTGTTACTTACAAGAGATTTTTCACTATAATCCAAATAGTTACAAATGCTCAAGCACACAAGCAAGAGACTTCCAAATGCTCAAACACACAGTAAGAGACTTCTAATTGCTCAAGCACACAAGCAAAGGACTTCTAATTGCTCAAGCACAAAAGCAAGAGACTTCTGATTGCTCAAGCACAAAAGCAAGAGACTTCTAATCAAACAGAGTTACAAATAAATATGTTTGAGTTGAACACTTGATATACTATCAGTGGTGTTCACAGAATACAACACAGTTTTCAGACTCTATACTTAAGAAATTCTAAGATGAGAAAGTTAGAAAGAATTTCTAAGTTATTGATGCGTAGTGAATTTAACAGAGTATTGACACTTTCAAAATTGCAGAGTCTTGTATTTTCTTCTTCAAGTCTTCAGTCCTTTTATAGAGGGATAGAGAGACGTTGAGAAGGTGTCAGATCATCAATAGAGTCGTTTGAATTGAAGCTTCAACCAACGTTGATTTGTTCCTTGATTTGGTACGCGTACCAGAAGAATAACGTTTGAATCCTTTCCTTAAAATGGATCAAATGTTTCGTCCAGGGAGACAAAGTTTCAGAGCAGGTTCTGACTCTGAGATTTTTGCAGAGGTCTTGTCGTACTATGTACTTTTGACAGTGACAGTAGTTGACTTCTGAGTTTCCTTCAGACTTCAGACTCCCAGTCTTCAGACTTCAGACTCTGAACTTTAGACTCCAATCTTCAGACTCCCGTCTTCAGACTCCAGTCTTCAGATTCTAGCTTGATACCCAAGCTTCAATATTTTCCTTTGCTCTTAACTTGATCTTTCAGAACCACTATTAGATACATAATTTTAAATGTATGGTCCTGCACACTTAGAACAAGTATTAACACATCCAATTTTCTTTTTAACACTTTGTTATCATCAAAACTCAAAAGGGACTTGTTCATACATTTTGTTCCAACAATCTCCCCCTTTTTGATGATGACAAACACAAGTACTAATAGAAAATTGTTGTTAATTTAATTAACAAGTTGACTTCAGGGTCTGAGGTTTGTAAGCTCCCCCTGAGTCTTATCCAGGTTAATTAAATTCAGTTTAAATCAAAAAGTGAAAAATCACTCAGAATTATCTCACATAAAATATAATCAGAGGCTAAGAGATGAGAAGATGTTCTCCTAAGTTAATTAATTTTCAAAAAATTAACTTATTCTGACTTGGCTCAGAGCCTGAAATACTTGTTACTTACTCCCCCTTTTGTCATCAACAAAAAGTTTAAACAAGAAAGACATTAAAGAGAGAGAAGATATATATCAGAGGAAACATGAAGATAATGAGATAAGAGTGATAAGTATCAGAGCAAACATATTAGACATACATAAACGTTTCATTCAGAAGCAAAAGATGTTCAGAAGCAAGAGAAATTAACATAATTCAGAAGCAAGTTTAAAACTAAAGACTAGGATGTGCATTCTAAGGTTGTGGAGGTTTCTTCAGAAGCTCCAAAATAGCACTTATCCCAGACTTAATTTCTTCTTGACTTGACAAAATCTGAATTTGTTGTTATGCCATAACTGCTTGCTGTTCTGCCATTACATCCTGCTTGGCACTCAGATCTTGAATCTTGCTCTGTAATGCATCTTGCCTTGCTCTTTGTGAAACTAGTTCAACTTGCATCTGATCTACCATGTGCTTCAGCATAGGCTCTCCCAGTTCCAGTTTCAAAGCTTCAATGTCCAGAGGCTTCAGAGCAGCCTTACCTAGAAATGAGTTCTGAAGTCCATATTTCAGAATCTCAGGAACTTCAGGTGCTGCTTCTACCACTGATGAAGAACTACTTGGCAATTGTCTTGAGGGGTCTCTTCTGAATTCTACACTTTCCATACTCTTGACCACTTCTGACAACCACTTTTGTAGAGCTTCATGTTGAGATACCACTAAGACAAACTACAGTGTATTAAGAGTAGTGTTGACAAGCTCTCTTAGACTGTTCCATTTTTCAACATAGTTGACAGGCTGGATAGGATTCTGTCTAGCTTGCACAAGCTCTTCCAGGCTTTTGAAGATATTGCTGCAAACCTCTTTTAAATTAAAATCTGATGAAGATGTTTGGGCAATATTTGGATAGCTAGGTGATGGGAGTGCAATTTGTTCAGAATGAAGTGTTTGGGTTGATTTTGATACAATCTGATCAGAGGTTTCAGTATGAGGTTCTAAAACATTTATCAGGTTTGCATCAGAGGCAGGTTGAGGGTTTGATGTTGGAAAGACAGAGTCTGATGTAGGTAGTTCAGATTCTGATGCTCCACATAGGAGAAGAACATCAGATCCTTCAGGTTTGGCAAACTGGATTGGTTGGACAATAATGTTGGAACAAAATGTGTTTAAACAACTCTCTTCTGAATTAAAGGGGGAGATTGTTGAAACATTATGTATAAACATATCTCTCTTGGTGGTTTTGATGATAACAAAAGTGTTAAATAGAAATTTGGTTATTTGCTAATGCTTTGTTCAAGTGATTTTAGAACCACGTGTTTAATGATCAGAATTTGATAATGGCTATGAAAGAACAAGCTTAGAGCAAGAAAGGAAAGCTTAGAAGCAAGTTGCAAAGCTGGAAGAAAACTGGGTCTGAAGAGTGCTCCTGAAGTGGTGCTTTTGAAGTCTGCGTCTGAAGAAGTCAACAAAAGTCAACGTCTGAAGACCAGCTTCTGATCCGTACAACTGAAGGCAGCTTCTGATGTTCAGTACGTGAAGCCAGCATCTGATGAAGAGAAGCTTCTGAAGTCTGATGTGGCATGGAAAGCAACTGTTACTGTGCGCATTTAATGCCTGGATATGTCAGAACAACTCAATGGAACAGTTGTCTGCCTGACTCAAACATTCCCCAGCTTTTAAGGAAAGCAAATTCAAAAATGGCTGCTGCTCTATTTTCTGGAAAAAGTTCAGCACACAATTTCAGCTATCCTAGCTCTCAACTTGCAACGGCTCTTTTCCTAAAACCTGCAAGTCTTCAACAGCTCTAATTTCCTCTATAAAAGGAAGAAGATTTGAAGAAGATTTTTGCTAAGACTCTTGGATAAAATCTGTCTGAAACTTGCTCTGTTTTGCTGTCAAAACTCAAAGTTCACAAACCTCTTAGAAATTCTTTTTTCTGTTGTAACTTAGAATTTCTTAAGGTTAAGAGTCTTAACCTGTGTTGTATTAAGAGAACACCTCTGATATTTTATCAAGTGTTCAACCCAAACATACCTTTCTTGTAAATCAGTTTGGTCTAAGTCTTAGTCTGCGTACTAAGCATTGTAAGTCTCATTACTTAGTGTTTTGAGCAAGCTGTAACCTCATTCCTTTGTGGTCTGAGTCAGAAAGTCTCAGTACTTTGTGTCTGAGCATTGGGAAGCCTCTTGACTTAGTGTCTTGAGCATTAGAAGCCTTTTCCTTTGTGGTTGAGCAATTGGAAGCCTCTTGACTTAGTGTCTTGAGCATTGGAAGCCTCTTCCTTGGTGGTTGAGCAACTGGAAGTCTCTTCCTTAGTGGTTGAGCAATTGTAATCATCTGAGTATAGTGGAAATCTCTTGTTGGAAAACAAGGGGACTGGACTACTTCCAACATTTGGAAGGAACCAGTATAAAACATTGTGTGTCTCTCTTTCCCTCTCTCTTTTCATTTTGAATCCGCTGCAACACTCTTGATAATAGTTCAGAACTGATTCATATCAGCTTCTGAACTTAATTAAGTTTTTGAAAAGAAAGAAACCAAGTTTTTGGAGTCCACACAATTCAACCCCCCCTTCTTGTGTGTTTTTCTCACCTTCCAATAAGTGGTTCAACTTCTGATATTGAGTAGCATCAGAAGAGGTAACAGGTTGTATGGTTTGAGAAGTTGTGACAGAGGGAAGTTCACCACCTAAGTGTTGTTCCAGTTCTTCTAAGGAAGATGAAGAACTGGAGCTAAAAGATGGTACAGTAAGGGTGCAGGATTGGGGTATACCACCAGCATCACTCAAAATTCTGTTATGTATGATCCTGGTGACAAAGGCTTCAGTTTGTGGTTGATAGGTTCTCTCAAGGTTTGGTGTCTCACCAGGTAAGCAAGTTTGGATAGATGGTTTGTCCAAAGGTTGAGGTGAAGGTATGTTTGATGGTGAAGGTATGGTTTTAGGTGAGGTAGGTGGGGATGACTGATTAGTTGTCTCAACATGATCAAAAGCAACTTCTTCTCTGTCAGAGTGTTCTCTTTCAGCAAGAATGCGTGCTCTTTTCTTGTTAAGAGCATCTAAAAAGTCATTGTTGTTGAGTTCTCTCAAAATAGAAGATTCAGTGGGTGAAGAAGGTTTGGATTGGGCTATTTGTAGTTGGTTGTTAAAGTCGGGAACATCATCAGATTCTAAGTTAATTAAGGTTGCAACATTACCTTGACCAGAAGCAGATCCAGAAGCAGGTTCTAGCTGTTATGCCTCAGAGGTGCTTTCTCTCTTTATCTCCAGATGAGAAGACAGAATTTCTTTTGCTCCTGCAACTATTGAATTCTCCAGTTCCTTAGCTAAACTGACAGCCTTCTCCAGATTTTCCTTCATTTTAACTGCCACTTGTGCTTCAGATGCACTTATCACAAACTTTCCCTTTCTTGTCAGAGGTTCTTCCTCAGCAGCTTCTTGAACAGTAGATAGAGTACCCTTCTTAATAGCACCTTGATCCAGAAGCTCCTTGATCCTCTTATTTTCTGCTACTTCTTCCTCATAAGTCATCTTTTCTACTTCTTCTTGCTCCTTAGATTCCACAATCATTTTCCTCAACTTTCTTCTCTTTGGTTCAGAAGCTCCTTCAGCTTCTGACCTTGCTTTCCTTTCCACCTTGGTTCTAGTTCTGGTAGGAAGGATCTCCACTGGATCCAATTCTTCAGCTTCAACCACAGTTTCAGACACTTTAGTCTTGATAACTGGTTTCTGAGTAGGCTTTTGAACTTTAGCCTTCTTCACAGGTTCAGGCTTTTCAGGTTGTTCAGATTCTGAAGAATGTTGTCTCTTTTTCACAGCTTTCTAGGGTTCATTGGGTTTGTTAGGAATCATATCACAAGTGATAGCAACTCCTGTTTCCTTGAAGTGCTGTGCAACAAAGTGTGCCAACACCTCATGAGGATCTTTTTTGAAATAGGAGGGAAATCTTCAAGGAATTCAGAGTGCCCCATTCTGAACTGCAAATCTTGTTCACAAGTTATCACTTCTTTCTTGGAAATGATTTTCATCTGTCCCAAGGCTGCTCCAGAGATTATTGCACCACTGCAGACTCCAAACTCAGAGTCTGATCCCACTCCAAGGGATTTCAGAGTATCAACATGCTTCCCTGGGTGAAAGGTTTCAGACAAGAGTCTGGTGTATGGGACTTGAACCTTTCCTTTCAAGCTTTCTCTGATGGAAGTGCAAAGATGGTTGAAGATGTAAGCAGCCAAGTTAACTGGTCTCTTCAAGTACCACCAGGTCAGCATATGCATCAGATCCCAGGACTTGTAATCTGATCCTCCTGATTTGGGAACTATGCATTGGAGCAGCAACTTATGCATAGCCCTGTGCTCAGCCTTCATGTCAACTATCTTCTCAGACTCTCTCCCTAGAAACAGAGTCTGTCTGATCAGAGGAACCCAAGTGCTGGTTTTCTTGGTATTTGTCTGAAACAAGCCTCCTCTCTTGGCACCAATAATCCTTGCAATAATTTCCTCAGTGATTGTCACTGGAATTCCCAAAACAGACGATCTAACTTCAGTACCACTAGACTCTTTTAGACCTATTTCAACTCTTGATTTCCCTTTCAATCCTGGATTTTCAGCAACCTTCTTAGCTTCTTCCTTTCTTGCTTCTTCTTTGTCAAAGACTTTGCTTCTGACCCAGAAGTCCTTGACCAGTTCTGTGTATGATGGACCATTTATCATATTGAAGAAAGGCCTCCATTGTTGATGGTCCACGTACTCGGAAATATCACACCCGTTCAAAGCTAAAGACTCAAAATCCACTGCACTCTCAATAATCAGTTGTAAATCCTCCTTGTTGAGAGGCATGGTTTTGGGTTAATTATTGTAGCTTCTTGAGACTAAACATCCATGGCAAGTTTATGAGAAGAAGACGATGAACTAGCCATTTGATTCTGAAGGATTGAGGTTTTAGGGTTCTAAGGGGGTTTTGAAAAGGAAGAGTTTTTGTTAAAAAGATGAACGTGTAGGATGTGAATGTGAAATTGTGAGAGTGATTAAGTGTATTTTGTTGAAACGATTCAAAAATTGAAAGCAGACAAAAAACATTAAACACAACTGCACATTAATAACGATAGGGGGCGCAAAGTACAACTTTCAAAACTAACTCATCACTGCCCAACAGTTATTACCCAGCAGTTTAAGACCACGTGTCAGAATACTGTTCAGATTCACTCTCATTAGTGGGCCACGTGTAAAGTGTCCACTTACAATGAGTTGTATCAGAAGCCAAAAATTCAGATTCTGAAACTTAGACTCTAATGACTTTAGAAGCTGAACTTTCTTCAGACTCTCAAAGTGAGCTTCTCGTAAGTCTTAGCTTCTGATGTTCTTCAGATTCTTAGTTTCTATTTAGAGTCAAGCAAATTTTCAGAGATGAAATGCATGTTTAGATTCTTTTTAATAAAATCAAATCTATCTTCTGCTAGGGGTTTTGTAAATATATCAGCCCACTGATGATCAGTATCAATGAATTGAATATCCAAAACACCCTTCTGAACATAAAATGATGTTTAATTTCAATGTGCTTGGCTCTTGAATGTCGAATAGGATTTTTAGACAAACAGATAGCAGCAGTATTATCACAAAAGATAAGTATGCTATTTTCATGAATCTGATAGTCTTCCAACTGATGTTTCATCTAGAGTAGTTGTATGCAACAACTTGAAGCTGAGATTTATTCTGCTTCTGCTGTTGACAATGCAATAGTTGATTGTCTTTTACTGGCCCAGGATATCAGATTCTCACCAAGGAATTGGCAATTTCCACTTGTTGATTTTCTTTCAATCCTATCACCAGCATAATCAGTATCACAGAATCCAACCAACTTGTAATCTAAGGATTTCTTATACAGAAGTTCAAGATTAGTTGTACCTTTCAAATACCTGAAGATTCTCTTGACAGCAGTCATATGAGATTCTCTAGGATCTGATTGGAATCTTGCACATAAGCATACACTGAATAAAATATCTGGTCTAGAAGCTGTTAAGTATAACAGAGAACCAATCATACCTTTGTACAACTTCTGATCTACCTTTGAGCCTGTGTCTTCATTGCTTAAGTTGCAGGTTGGATGCATTGGTGTTGTCATCAATTTACAATCCTCAAGCTTGAACTTCTTCAGAAGCTCCTTTTTATATTTTGATTGACGAACATACACTCCATCTTTGCATTGGTTGATTTGAATTCCAAGAAAGAACTTCAATTCTCCCATCATGCTCATTTCAAATTCATCCTGCATTAACTTAGAGAATTCCTTGCAAATAGTGGCATTAGTAGAACCAAATATAATATCATCCACATAGATTTGAACAATTAAGATGTCTTTCTTAAGTGTTTTTCTGAACAGTGTAGTGTCAACTTGTCCTCTTACAAAATCATTTTTAAGTAAGAAATTACTTAGTCTTTCATATCAAGCTCTGGGAACTTGTTTCAGACCATACAATGATTTCTTAAGCTTAAAAACAAAGTCTGGATGTTTTAAATCTTCAAAACCAGGAGGTTGTTTGACATACACTTCTTCAGAGATGACTCCATTTAGAAAATCACTCTTAATATCCATTTGATAT
The DNA here is from genome assembly GCA_018208015.1 of Medicago ruthenica. Lineage (NCBI taxonomy): Eukaryota > Viridiplantae > Streptophyta > Magnoliopsida > Fabales > Fabaceae > Medicago > Medicago ruthenica. Next base: position 29,375,295 of record CM031376.1, read on the forward strand.
AAAATGATATTATGATTTACTGCATAGGAAAAAAGTAACCTGATTGCTTCCAATCTTGCAACTGGAGCAAATGTTTTAGTATAATCAATTCCTTCCTGTTGACTGTAGGCTTGAGCAACAAGTCTAGCTTTATTTCTGACTACCTCTACTTGTTCATTCAGTTTATTTCTAAACACCCATTTTTTTTTCCAATAATGTTCTTGTGATTTGGTTTTGCAACTAAATCCTAAACATCATTTCTTTGAAACTGATTGAGTTCTTCTTGCATAGCCACAATCCATCCATCATCTGCAAGTGCTTCATCAACTGTTGTAGGTTCAATCATTGACAGTAATCCAAGCAAAGAGTCATTCTGTCTGAATTTTGATCTAGTCTTTCTTGGACTTTCCTTGTTTCCAATGATTAACTCTTCAGGATGTGAAGACTTGTACTTGAAAGTGTTTCTGGGTGGATTTTCTTCTTGAGATTCATTTAGATCTTGTTTAGAAACATCTTTATCTAGATTAGCTTCAGGAGGAGTGATAGCTTCTGAGAGGTTTTCAGCTTCTGGCGGATTTTCAGCTTCTGGAAGGTTTTCAGCTTCTGAACTTTCTTCAGACTCAGAAATCTGATCAGGTTCTGAAGTATCCTCTGAAAGCTGAATATCTGCAAAACTCTCAACTAGCTATGATATTTTATTATCAGGCTTCTTGTCATCAAATCTAATGTGCATTGATTCTTCAACAACATGTGTTTCAGAATTGTACACTCTGTATGCTTTAGATCTCTCTGAGTATCCTAAGAAGATACCCTTATGAGCCTTAGCATCATATTTCTTTAGATAGACTTTATTGTTTAGAATGTAACATGTACATCCAAACTGATGAAAATAAGAAATGCTTGGCTTTCTTCCTTTGAATAACTCACATGCTGTTTTATTCAGAATTGGTCTAATATAGATTCTGTTCTGAATATAACATGTTGTGTTAACAACTTCTGCCCAAAAATATTTTGCAATGTTAGATTCATGAATCATGGTTCTGGCCATTTCTTGCAAAGATCTGTTCTTTCTCTCTACAACTCCATTTTGTTGTGGAGTTCTAGGAGAAGAGAACTCATGGAGAATTCCATGTTCTTCACAAAATGTTTCAAAAGGTTCATTCTCAAATTCACTACCATGATCACTTCTAACTTTCAAAATTTTCAATTCATTTTCAGTTTGTACTTGCTTGCAGAAGTTATTGAACACATCATATGTTTCATTCTTGGTTCTGAGGAATTTAACCCAAGTCCACCTACTGTAATCATTAACAATTACCAATCCATACTTCTTTCCATTGATTGATGTTGTGCCAACAGGACCAAACAGATCAATGTGAAGAAGTTCTAAGGGTCTGGAGGTAGAAACAATGTTTTTGGATTTAAAAGAAGTTTTAGCAATTTTTCCTTTCTGGCATGCTCCACAGAGAGCATCTGAGTGATAGTCAATGTCTGGTTAGCCTCTAACCAGTTGTAACTTGCTAAGCTTAGAGATGAGTCTCCAGTTAGCATGTCCCAACCTTTTGTGCCATACCCATTTCTCATCACTCACTAACAGAAGACAAACTACCTTCTGATCAACCAGTTCTGAAAAATCAATCTTATACACATTGTTCTTTCTCTTTCCCTTGAACACAAAAGATTTATCTTTGTTGTTGATTACAGTGCAAATGTTCTTATCAAACAAGACATCATACCCACTGTCACATAATTGACTTATGCTAAGTAGGTTATGTCTTAGTCCATCTACCAACCAAACTTTATTAATGGAAATGGAAGAATTACCTATCTTACCAGTATCAATGATCTTGCCATTTTGGTTTCCTCCAAATCCCACAGTTCCTCCCTCTTTCATGGTCAGGGTTTGGAACATAGACTTTTCTCCTGTCATGTGACGCGAGCAACCACTGTCCATGTACCATGAATTATCCTTTTCTTTGGCTTTTAAGCATATCTGCAAGAGAAATGACTTCAGACTTAAGTACCCATATCTTTATGGGTCCTCTTTGGTTAGTTCTGAAAGAATATGACTTCTTTTGTACCTTTTGTCTGACATTCTGAGATTTAAAAGGTTTTGCATAAACGGGTTTCTTATCTTTTGAAGATTTTTCAAACACAGTCTTTTGAAAATGTAAGTCTGAATTTTTCAGAGTCTGAGACTTGCTTGTCTTAGGTTCTGATCTCTTAAGACTTTGAATCTTTTCAGATTTAGAGTCTGTTTTCCTCATACTCTTAGACTTAGAACCTTTTGGCTTAGATTTTGGCAAGGTTTAGATTTTCCCATCATCTTTTCCTAAGGTTCTTGTGTTGAAGGGGATCCAACCACCGGACGTAGCAAAGAAGAGTTCGAGTGAAGAGCTTTAAGGATTGCACGGGTGATTGAGGATTCGAAGACATCAAGAAGTACCAATTTCAAAGGGTATTTGAAGATTGCGGGAGTGATTGCATAGGAATTGAAGAGCTAGGGTAGTTTGAAGGAATTATTGTAATCACATTGTAATCAAACATTCATATTATAGTGGAAGTCCTTGGTGGAGGCGTTTTCCATCAACAAGAGTAGACGTACCCCGAAGCGAGGATGAAAGGGGGAACTACTATAAATCTCAGTGTCATTTCTCTTCCCTTCTCTTTTACTTTGTGAAATTTAGTGTATATGAATTCATGATAATTGTTGCTAATTGAATTGATTATGATCAATGTAAACCTACCAATTGATTTGAATGAAGTTTCTTTTCTAACTCAATATTGATCATAGTTAAATCCAATCAAGTTTTCCAATTAATCAAAGTCATATACCTTGTGTGTTCATTAGTAGTAGCTTGATTAATTGCTCTTAGGTTTGGTTTGAGTTTTGTCTAGTTTTGTACTTTGTGTTAGAACTATTAATCTGTGATTGTATTAAGATTTAATTTTGAATCTCTCGACTTATTAATAAATCTTAGTGTATTATCATTGCCTTTATATTTTTTGTTACCGTTTTGTAAACATGCTTTCGCTAAACTCAATAAACTTTTAAAAATGCAATTCACTCCCTCTAGCGCGTATTACCTTTCTGTATACACGCCCGTGGGGATACGAATCCGTTTTTATGTTAAAATAGACAAGTCAATTTTACATACATAAAATAATATGTAACAAGACACGTTGAAATGAAATTAAATCATTATTTTTTTAGAGGAAAAATCATTATCTATTTTTTCTAAAAAAACAAAAATCATTAAGCTATTAGATAATCTTTGAATATATATGATAAGAAAAATTTAATTAGATTTTTATAAAAGAAAATAGATTTGAACGCACTTTTCACCTTCTAACTTTCAAAATGTAGCGATTTTTACCCCGTATTAAAAAAAAAAACAAAATCCCCTCTCATGTTTAGCCCCTTTTGCAATAGTAGTCATATTACTCAATTTTGACCCAATCAACGCAACGTGACATGCCACATGTGTAATTTTTTAATTAAAAAATATTAAAATTGTCACGCGTGAATATTTTGAATTAAAAATAATCAAAAAAGGAAAGAAAAAAGGGAGAGGCACGTGAGTTTCTGTACTCTATCTTTTTTCTTTTCCTCCTTGTTCTTTCTTCCTCTTCCTTCTTTCCTAACACCACCGTTAAATCAAAATCTGTTAAATCAAGAAAGATACGAGAGAAGAGAAAATGGATTGTTGGCAAGTTGAATTTATTAAATCAGCTTGATGAAAATGAATTGTTTTTAGGACCAACCAATTGATGAAGATAAGATGTTTTGTGTTTTCCAAATCTGAGTTTTGGGGGAAGAACACATAAACATGAAGATATACATGTAGATTTGGGTTTTGAGGAAGAACACTAACTTATACACTATAAACAATTGATGAGGATAAAGTGTTTTCATATCTTACTCTACTCACTTGTCCCTTCTAATTTGCCTTCCCTTTTTTGATTTTTTTTAATTAAAAATATACACACATGGCAATTTTAATATTTTTTTAATTAAAAAATTACACATTCGGCATACCACAAATCATTGATTAAGTCAAAATTGAGAAAAAGGAGTAATATTGCAAAAAAGGCTAAACATGATGGAGGACTTTGACTATTTTTTTTAGCGGGGGCTAGATTTTAAAAGTTAGAGGGTGAAAATTGTGTTTAAACAAAAAAAATACTAATTCAATTTTTAATTAAGAACTTACAAATGTGGTTTTACATTAAAATTGAATCAATTTTATGGAATTTCAAATTTTATTTCACTTTATAATAACTAAAATTTTGTATTTCATTATATATTTCCAATTTACATAAAAAAAATTAAAAATTAATTATAATTAAGAAAAAAAAGGAGGTTTTAAACTAAAATTCGATCAATTTTATTAAATTTCAAATTGCATTTCATTTAAAAATAACTTAAACTTTGACTTTCATTATTACATTTCATTCTATCAAGTTTGCTTTATTTGACTTAATTGAAATTACAATGAAATCTTATGGAAAATAATTCCTTAGTACTCCTCTTCATAGTACTCTTCATAGTACTCATTCATCTCCACTTTCTCAGCCGCACGATCTGCAATCTTGTCCTCTATACTATCAATACCCTTCTCCAATGCTAGGGCACCAAGTCCACCCACAACAGCCCCCATAACCAAACCAGTTCCCAAACCAAACTTGCTACTTTTCGTCTCCTGTTGCACCTCCCTTCCCACATTCACATTCACAGCAGGCACACTTTGGCTGGAACCATAGCCTTGCTGACCACTTTGACCATATCCATAGCTCGGTTGGCCGTTGTTCTTCTCCGGTGCCGCCCCTCCCACGGTCACATTGACAGTTGGCGCAGTTCCATAACCACTTCCTTGTTGATTGTAACCGTAGTTTGGTTGGCCAATTAGATTGATCTTCTCCGGCGCCACGGCCCCTCCCACAGTCACATTCACAGATGGTGTACTTCCATAGCCTTGCTGGCTGCCCTGACCGTACCCATACGGTGCAGGTGTGGGTGCGGCTATAGGGTAGCCAAGGGGAGGTGGTGCAGCATTGTATGGATTTCCATATGTTACACTCACACCTCCACCGTATGAATTTCCATACGGTGTAGGTGCTGGAGCACCGTATGGAGTCCCATAAGGTTGTTGAGGAGGAGGAGCACCATAAGGTGGAGGAACACCATAAGGAGCCTGATAACCTTTGTTTTTTATTTTGACTTTAATGTCAATCGCGCCTTGAGGGCGTCCAGAAGGACGCTTCAACTTCAAAGTACGGTTGACTGATCCATCATCGGTTTGCACTTCATTGAGTGGAAGTTGAGCTGAGCCGATTACAAGAGGCTTGTCATTCGGCTCTGAGTGGATAACATCAACGAAAAGGATGGAATCGTTAATGGTTGCCGATGGTGGCAAAGGGATGATGAGTTTCTCATCCCAATTTGGTTGAGTGTCGCCAAACTCGTCGACATTGGTGGAGCGTTTTTGTGTTGGGTCCACCCAAACAACAGCGTATGGGCGGTTAGGACCGTTCCGCCAATTCACGTTCTTGAGGTTGGTTGCAGAGAAAAGCTTCACTTCAACCTCATAGGACGCCATGAAAGCAAAATGGGGGAGAAATAACAAGGTAAACAAAGCAATGAACTATTCAATTGTAAGAGTTGGGTTTTATAAGGAGTTTTGGAGCTATATATAATTCATGAACCTTATTAATTTATTTTTTTGGTATATGAACTTCGCTTCTTGACTAAGGGATGCATTAAATGTACATTATTTATCTTCTCTTTTCTTTGGTCAAACATTTTTTTTTACTTTATTATGAATAAGAAATAAATAGTTTTTTAAAAGAAAAATATAAAATGTTGTGTGTGAACGTATGTTTAGCACTTAAAAAAAGAAAAAGAAACTTTCCTAGTTTTGCAAATGACATTTAGTGATTTTTCTGATATATATGTTACTTAACAATTAAGCGTTGCGTAGTTTAAGTGGTTCGATGTAAGGATTAAGAAGTTAGAGGAGAAAAAAACTAACAAACCAAATAACTTGTTAATATCTGTCATTAAAAAAAACTTAACTATTTGTCATTAAAAAAAAAAACTTAACAATAATAGTGTTGGGAACATTATCTCTAATATTCACTCTTTTATAATGTGAAATCAGTGTGGACCATGTTTTGAATATTTGTCACTAAAAAAAACTTAACTATTTGTCATTAAAAAAAACTTAACAATAATAGTGTTAGAAACATTATCTCTAATACTCACTCTTTCATAATGTGAAATCAGTGTGGACCATGCTTTGAAAATGTGGTGAAATCAACATGAATTTTACTAAATAAGATAAGCCGTGGAATCCTAGCATTTATCTACTTCCCTAATGTAAATGGTTATCTAGCCATGTTACCTACTTTTTTTTTCCTTTTCCATTTTGATTATTTTGCTATAGATAAAACAATTCTACCACCTTTTAAAGGGTTCAATTTTGTTAGTACTTGAACCAATCAATTGTTGATTGTTGTCTACTCCCTTTATTTTGCTTAAAAAAAATTTACTCACTTTATTCGTTGTTTATTTGTCACTTTTTGTAGAAATATTTTGTTCTTATTTAGTCGGTTTCAATGTTCAATGTAATAACCCTGTAAAAAAAGTTCAATGCCATGTTAGTTATTATTTCCTCGATAATACCCTAAAAATATGTATTAGAAGTAAAATAATTTTTTAAAACACGCCAACATAGAATATGTTCACCAATTGGAAACTTCTACCTAGCACAAGGACTGCAAGGGTTGAAGTAAAGTGTTCGTAAGGTCATCACAAAAAAGAGAACACAAGAACAAAAAAACAAACAACTAAACAATGTTACCTAAACCCATAAAAGGCTTCGATCACCAATGATGCAGATCAAAAGTTGTAACTCAATTTTTTTCTTTCAACCATTAATAAGATAATATCTTTACTTCATCAATCAATACAATACAAATTCAAATGGTGAATCTTTAGTCATTTTGACTTTAGTATCTTTTAGGCTTAATTGATCCAACGGTCTCTTAACTTAATTGTTTATTTTAAAATGGTCTCTTAACTAAAAAAGCGTCTCAAAGTGGTCATTTAAGTTTTATGTCGTTATAACTTTTGGTCCATTCCGTTATCACCTTAACCTTAAATGTCTAAGGTTGACAAACATTAAAAGAGGGCCACCAAAGACGTTATTAAAGTTTTTTATTTAAACCCTTTGATCTTTTATTTAGAAAGAGGATCGTTGGATCGTACAGATCTATTCTATCTTATAGTGAACCACCAACAACTAATTTTTTTTTTCTCTTTCTTCATCTTCTGGGTTTATGATTTTGAAGGAGATAAAGGTGATGTTGAAGATATGATGGAGAGAAAGGAAGAAGATGAAGAAAGGGGGAAAAAAATTAGTTATCGTGGTTCACTATAAGACACAATAGACTTATACGATCCAACGGTCTTCTTTTTAAATAAAAGATCAAAAAGTTTAAATTAAAAACTTTAATAACGTCTTTGGTGGCCCTCTTTTAATGTTTGTTAACCTTAGACATTTAAGAGGTGATAACAGAATGGACCAAAAGTTATAACGGCATAAAACTTAAATGACCACTTTGAAATGCTTTTTTAGTTAAGAGACTATTTTAATATAAACAATTAAGTTAAAAGACTATTGGATCAATTAAGCCTAAAAATTAAATACATTAATCGAATGGTTAATTTAGGAAAAAGTATTTCTAGCGGATAATATAAGGAAAAGTTTATTTTTACCAATATAGGGAAAAGTTAAATAATATTAAATGCTTGACCAAAAAATAAATATTTAATGCGTAATCTGAGTTAAAGTAAAAAAAATAGTGAATACGTATCTAGACTGCTTTTTGCTGTATATTAGAAAATTAAAGTAAAAAAATATTGAATACGTATCTAGACTGCTTTTAGCTGTTTATTAGAAAAGAAAGCTTTAGACATCAAAAGAAAAAAATAGAAATGTTTTGCATTGTACTGAAAATAAGAAGGCTTAATTGCAGTTTTGCCCCCTATCTTTTGTCAATTGTGTGATTTTGCACCTCATCCTTTTAATTGAGCGATTTTGCACCCTCTCTTTTACCCCCTTTCTGATTTCATAACCCCTCATGTGTTTCAGTGCTGATGTGGACAGTGATTAGCGACGTGACACATGATGATTGGGATAAAACGAGTACACATCAGCAAAAGCCATCCAAAATGACCATTTTGCCCTTAATGACTTCAGATCCATGTGAAAAGACAAAAATACTCCCAAATTTTCAAAAAGTAACAAACAAAAGTTATAAATTTTTCAAAGAAAAATGCACAAAACCGTCCCACTGGGCGTGCCAATTTATTTGCAGTGATTTTTTGTAAACAACAAAGCTAGTTTTGAGGTTGCTTGCAGGATCAAACTAGAAATCCTAGGATCATATTTGTGCGTAGTTATTCTCCGAAAACCTTCGAACATTCCTTGATATTTACAAAAAAGGGATACAACTTGCAATTTAAAAACAAAAGGGCTTTAAAGAAGGTAAATTTGCATTGCTTGAAATGTAAAAAAGGTGGTTCAAGAAATCAGGGTCACATACATTCCGTCCGACTCGTTTCTCTTCGACCCTGGATACTTTGAGTGCTTGGAATTTCTGAGACTGATTTCCGACCTTTAGTTCTTATGAAAAAACTAGTATTTATACATTCAGAAATATAACCGCTAAGTAAATGAAAAACTGCTAAACTAGTGGAAACTGCCAAGTTAATGGACGACCATAACTGAAATCCTTCGACATAGCTGGCACGTTCTCCACATCCTAACACACGTCTTCCATATGCTGACACTTCCAAACATAAATGCTCAGAACTGCTTTGAACTCCCTTTAACTCGTCTTCGACTTGGTCGGAGATATCTGTTGTAGAACTGCCTCGAACCCCTTGCTTCCCGTCCAAAATGCTTCAAGATTCTTGTCCTTAAGAGAATTCTACACCTTAACATGCTCGTACGTTGTCGAACATGATTAGCCAAAGTCTTGGCTAACATATGGATAAAGCAACAATGCATCGGTTGATAACTATTGTTGTAGCTAGGGGTGTTCAAAACCGAACAAATGCAATAGAAAAACCGCAAACCGAACCAACCTAAACTAAAACCGCATTTCGTTTGGATGTATTCGGATCACTTTTTTACTCAACCGCAAGATTTGGTTCGGTTTGCGGTTTTTATTTTACCAACCGAACCAGCCTGAACCAAACCGCAACATAAGAAAAATGCTAATTGAACCTATGTCACATAAACCAATACTCATAGAAACTTTTAAAAATTGATATTTTTTTTCTCTTGTTAAGTTTCTTCTTTGTTTTTAATTTAAAAAATATATTTATGTACTACTTGAAATTTTATAGAATGATAAAATCTTAGTGTTTTACACTTCTTACATAATAGAATTACTTTGTGTTCATGTTTTTAATTTCGTTTATATTTTTTGGTGAAAATAAAATTGTAATGTTCCATGAAATTTAGTTTTTGAAACATTGTATTGTCTCGAAAAAACCGCACCAACCGATCCAACCCAAATCGCATTGGTTTGGTTTGGTTTTTATTTTAAAAGTCAACCGAACCAAATCAAACCACATGTTTTTTTATCTTACGGTTCCGCTGACTTTTAACCTCAAAATCGAACCAAACCACACCACGAACACCATCAAGAGTGAATAGCAGTTTCCTACTGTTGAGGGTAAAAAATATATTTTTAGGTGTGGGAGATCAATTTTTTAAGTGAGAATAGCAACTTTCGAGTATGTATTTCCAGCAAATTACAACAAATTTTAATCAATGTTTTTAAGATTACTTAATAATAAAGTCAACAAAATTTAATGATCTAATGGGTAATTGAGAGTGTAATATTTGAATTAAATTCATCTTTATTTTCTCTCTCAATTTTATAAGAATATACTGGTAGGTTCTAAGTAGAATGAAACCAAGAGTCCAATAGAAAATGTTAATGTGCTTATATAAATCATAATACAGTACCACAACAAGAACAATCAAGTTTTAACCCTTCAAGTGGGGTTAGCTATATGAATAAAACAATGTTCTATCATGTATCAAATGATTCCTATCCCTATCCAACTCAATCATAATACAACCCCAAATCAAATCAAGTTAATTATCTGCAAAAGAAAATCCCAACTAATTTAGTACGATTCTAATCAACAATAAAATAAATTATTTTTTATGAAAAAAATATTTTCTAAGATCCCATATATAAGACACATCTTATGAATGATGAGCCTACGTTACCCCTTCATGAATTTGGGGAAATTTACCCCTAATGATAAATATGGTTTAATTAGGAAAGAGATGGAGATCGCATGTTGAATGAAAGAGAAAAAGAAACTTAATGTTTTTGAGATGAAAATAATAACTAATTGTAAGAAAAAACCAAAATACATTACCCTTAATGAATTGGGGGTAAATTACCCCTAATAACAAATATGATTCGATTATGAAACGAATGAGATGGAGATCACATGTTAAATGAAAGAGATGAAAAAATTTGATTCTTGAGATGAACATGGTACCTGATTTTAAAAATAAAGATGAAGAAAATGAAATTTTACTTTTAAAGGGGTAAATTACCCCAAATCATCAAAGGGTAACGTAGAAAAAACCGAAAATAGTATTTTATTCTTATGAAATTAAACTTCAATTTATAAATGTATCATATAATATCACATATATGTAGGACACACTCTCAATAGATAGTTGAAGTTTCAAATTCCTAACAAAATAACTCAACAATACACCAATTTGGCCAAACATTTTCCACTAAAAAGAGAAAAAAGAAGGGATACATGATTATTAAAAATAATTAAATAAAGATACAAATAAATACAGTAAAATTGAAGACAGCAGCGTTACACATCTATATCTTCAATCAACTTGTCGAAATTTTTCCGGTAATCGTCATCAAAAATCATATCCATAAATTGCATCCATCCTGATTTTATATTCTCTGCACACATTGTTCAGTATAAGTCTAAATTCACACCATATTTGATAAATTTAAAAAAGTGAAAGGAATAAAATAAAGAGATTCATTCGATTCAATTACCACTAATTGTTGATTCTGATTCTAATTTGTAATCCAATTCAAATTGAGGAATGTGAGCTATCTTATGCCAATCTTCACCTATTCCTCTCTTCAATCTCTTCTCCAACATAGGGCAATAAACAATACTCAACTTTTGCAAGTTTTGGAGTTGCTGAAAGTTGTCTGGTAGCGACCTTAACTTTGGAAAATCATCAATTTCTAATACTTGAAGAGAAGTCATGGCACCCAAACAGTCCGGCAAGGATGTTAGTGAACGGAAATGATTCAGAGACAAAATTTGTAGTGAGGGGATGCCTTCTAAGCCATCTAGTATGTTTTCATTACACTCGGAGAGTAGCAGTCGACGGAGGGAAGTTAGACTGTTCATGTTATGTGGTAAAACTAACTGTGGACAGCCACCGATATAAAGTGTCTCAAGACAAGTTAGGTGTCTCATACCGTCAGACAAGGATTTGAATCTATCGCAATTGTAAACATTCAAAGTTCGAAGAGAACTCAAACCTTGCAACAACTGATCCGATAATGACTCCAATGCACCACAATCTGTAATTGTAAGAGATTCTAATGCACTAAGATTACAGAGTTCAACAGGTAATTCCTTGAGTTCTTTGAAGTCTGATATCCAAAGTGACTTAAGATTGTTACCAGCAATTCCCCGAGAAGAGGAAGTTACTTCTTCACTGCAATTGTTGTAACAAAAGGACTTCAATAACTCTTCATTTCCTTCCGCAGCATAAAGTGACTCAACAAATTGAAAAGACTGCAATGCAAGTTTGGGGACATTTGTTATAATTAACTTCAAAAGTTGTGGTAGCATCTCTACTCCTTCGACTTCCAACACCCTCTCTAAGTTTGGTAGGTCATGCAAAGTCAACTTTTTTAATGACGTAAAAGCCTTCTCAGTCGTAGGTTCATACAAGTCATCATCAATGTACTTTAAATCTTCCATTCCAGATACAAAAAGAGTAGTTAAACATGGTAATTTACCAAATGGAGGAAGCTGCCTGCAGTTTTTACAGTCATAGAGAATAATAATAACTAAACCTTTTAAAAAAGAAGTATTTCTCATCCAATGAGGAAACTGTCTTCCCACATAATTCTGCACTCCAAAACTCTTCAGACCTGAATGAGGCTCAAGAGCTTCTAGTACTCGCTCAGCATGAACACCACTAACTCGTGAATCACGCCATGACAAATATAAGCGATTTAAGTCCTTCTTGCCAATCAAAATAGCTTCTCTAGCATCCTCTTCATTTGACACATTCTCAAGGCCTTTGATGTGTAGCTTGCCTCCTAATTGTAAGTTGTGTAGCTCTGCTAAACCAAACCCAGTTTTTGAACCAACAATGAAAGTGGTCAATGATTTCAGACAAGTTAACTCCCCAATTCTAAAAGGAGTTGAAACCAATGACCGGCAACCTTCAATCACGAGATGTCGAAGCTCCTGTAATTTTGTGAATTGTTTGGGAAAACTAGAGAAAACATAGCAATCTTCAAGTTTTAGTGTTTGCAATTTCTGCAGTCTACAAATAGACCCAGGCAAGGTTGTGATGAAACTATCGGAAAGTTCCAAGTACCTCAAATGTATTAAACTCTTCAATGCTGAGAGTTGAGCAGAACTTGTACGTAATGCTCGAAGAGGAGTGGTTGATAGCAACACATTTAAATTCTTGGAGGGTGGTTTGTACTCAAGAAAGGTTCGCAAGGAATCAACTTTTTGGAAGGGAATCATGTAGTCATATTTTGATTTTTTGTCAAAGAGACTGATATGGTGAACTCTAATCGACAAATTAGTCAAGTTTGGAACATCACAAGAGACACATTCTTCTCCCATAATAGACTGAGCTAAATCATGGACTAAATCATGCATTTTGAATGTAATGTTACCTACAAAATCTGATTTAACTTCTTGAAAAAATGACCTTTGGTATAATTCATTCCATACCTCATTACCAACATGCTCCATCTGTAAGTTTCCTCTAGATGTAATAAGTCCATTAGCCATCCAAAGTTGAATGAGATTTTCCTTCACCATTTCAAAATCCTTAGGAAAAACAGCACAGAAAGTAAAACATGGCCTCAATGACAATTTCATGTTAAAGTAGCTTAGTATCAAAGCAGACCTGATACGATCAAACTGAGGTAAATTCCAAAACTCACTTTCCAGTACAGAAATCCATTGATGTTCGCTTTTAGAGCGCAAACTGCTTCCTAATACTTTAGCAGCAAGAGGTGAACCCACACATTTTCTCACTAACTTCCTACCTATTGCCACAAGTTCTGCACGCTCTTTTCCATTTTCTCCGAAAGCTTCTTGTTTGAACAAAGACAAGATGTCATCATCAGATAACCGTGATAAAGGATGAGTATGATAAGTTCCCATGATGGATGCAACATTGTCATGTCGGGTAGTGACCAAAACTGATGCACCTTTCGTTCCATATTGCAACACAGACTTTTTTAACGTATTCCATTTCTCTTGGTCTTCACTCCACACATCATCAAGAACAAGCAAATACCTTCGGTTTTGCAAAATTTCTTGAACCTTTTTTCGCATTGACTCTAAAGACTTCAGATCTGGATTTTTTCCAATGGTGTTTTCTATGATGGAGTCCAAAACTTTCATCATACTGAAATCAACAGAAACACAAACCCATATTTTCAAGTCAAAATGTGTCTTTACCTTTTCATCGTTGAAGACCATTTGAGCAAGTGTTGTTTTTCCTTGTCCGCCAACACCAACAATGGAATAGACAGAGAGTTCTTCACTGTCACTAGCATGCCTTAGAAGAAACTCAACAATCTGCTCTTTATCTTTGTCTCTTCCATATACTTTCGGTTCGGTGACAGCAGAAATAGTTTGGGGCCGTTCATCATCTCCTTGTTGGTGCTCCTCCGTGACTCCCACTGGTTGCAATCCATACCTGATCCTGTTCTCAGCAATATCATCAATCTTTTTAGCAACCTCCTTCATCCTCTTCCCAATGTTGCGACGAGCCAAAATCTTCATAGGATGGAAACAGGTTATGCACTTGTTGTAACCATGTGCTTTTAAGGTTATTGCACATTCATCCAATATATCATCAAGTACATAAGCAGCATCACGCAGTTGTTGTAGCCACTCTTTCACAGCATTGCTTGTTATTTGCTTCTTTTCAGCATCTTGGAGGAGAGCACGGATTAAAGCGAGCTTTCTAGATAGGTTTTGTGTCAATTCTCGAACACCCAAAAAGGATGCAAGCTCCTCTCGAACAAAAGATCCGAGGTTTTCAATCACGATTCCAAGAAAAACGTCAGCCATTTCCAGATATGAGAACAGAAATGAATCAAAGTTTGCTCTAGGAAGTTGAATATGGTAAATTGTTTGTTTTCAATGATTAAATCGGTGGCTATAGTTGCCTCTTATAGAGAACAATAATTAGTATTACAATGAGGAAAATACAGTTTCTGAAGGTACATGACAATGAGAGGAAAACTTTCATATGAAACATACTCATGCCCGTTCCTTTACTCAGTGTTTAGGAATATTGTTGTCTGTCAAAGGTAGGGCTCAATTATTGAGAATAATTGTTAAATGGAGAAGAATCTCATTCCAAGAATCTCATTCCTTGAGTGTCTTTTAGGTCCATGTGGGGATTTGTTTGATGAGAATCTATTTGTTTTGCTTTTTTTAACACTTTGTGCTTTTCTCTTTATGTGTTCATTCTCTTTTATTTCTTGATCATTAAGTATTGAAGATGGAATTTAAATTAAAGTTTTGTTTATCTATTTGTAGTTGTTCACTGTTATAAGTTGTGACTTGTAACTAGAGTGGAATATTTATTCCTTGAGTGTTTTTGTGTATTGGAAAAAATGATCAATGAGGTTCGTAGCTTTCAATAAGGTAAAATGCCGTCACCCTGCTAACTTTTTAAAATTTTTGTGCTATGATATTCCAAATATATTAATATTATTATTATTATTATTTGTATTTTTATTTTTATTATCATCTTATGTTAACTTGTCAATTTGGACTACGAATAATATAGGTTTTACGCAATAGGGGCCAAGGGTGTGGGATTCTTGTTTCTAAAATTTCAAAAGAAACTAACGCTTCTTACACTTTGCAAGATCCATCTGAGGTAAGAAATTCAAGCATTAATCTTTATTTATATTTTCATATAAAATTATATAAAATATTTCACAAACTAAAGTGGCATCAAAAGAAGGTATATTGGTTCCCAAATCACCATTTGTGTCATTTAATAATATATATAGTAGCAGGTTTATCCTGTTAAAAGAAAGCATACATTTAATTAGAAGAAGCTAATAGACGATGACATATTTCTTTGCTTTGATGTTTATGCAGTCAACAAATATTGTGTCTTAATAGATAATAGAAGCCATTTACCTCTTGTCACGACCCAAAATTAAAAATCGTGACCGGCGCACGAACTAGAACATCCTAGTCCGGCAAGCCTATTGACGACACTTGGCAAACTATAATTAAAACAATTTCCAAATTGACTTTCACTTAAAATAATATCCACTGAAATTTCGACAGAATATCCTCTGTATTTTGAATATTTTCCAAGATATGAATTTTGTCTATAAACTTGTATTATCAGCCAAAATCTCAAGGTGACATAACTAGATGTTTGTACAACTCAAAACATTTCTAGACTACCAATAGCTGCAGATACATCGACCATTCAATTTATACATAAAGGAGACCTACCAAAAGAGTGACATTGATAGATCTTTAACTCTGCTAGAAGCTTTCTACGCAATTGACTTTGAATTTGAAAAAAATATAAGAAGGAAGGGTAAGTCACAAAGACTTAGTGAGGAGACAACAACCACCACCAACTAGAAGGGAAACACACAAGGGCACGAATAATTACCTTTCTCAAATCTAATTTCAATTTACAAATCTAATAGCCATACAATATACAACTAATCGATAATAAAGTGGCACATGAAATTCACAAATTTGGAAATTTATTCAATCGAAAGAAAACTATTTCAAACTTTCAATATTGTAAAGAGGTGAAAACCAAGTCCACAACTTTAAAAAAAATATAAAAATCGAATACAATTTGATAAAATCAAAATAATCAACTTTAGAGAAAGTATGGAAATCCAACTTTAGTGAACATAATCAAAATGGGTGAATCGAGAACTAGCTCCATCTCGTTGATAGCTCTTTCCTACTAAGAGTGGCATTTTCTTTAGTGGTAGCTTCATCTAACGGATAGCTCTTTTCTCTCGACTCAAAACAAAACGTAAAACATTTTCGATTAGGGGGTTTACATCTCATTGATAGCCCTCTCCTCCTAATGGAAAATACAGTTTCTGAAGGTACATGACAATGAGAGGAATACTCATGCCCGTTCCTTTACTCAGTGCTTAGGAATATTGTTGTCTGTCAAAGGTAGGGCTCAATTATTGAGAATAATTGTTAAATGGAGAAGAATCTCATTCCAAAAATCTCATTCCTTGAGTGTCTTTTAGGTCCATGTGGGGATTTGTTTGATGAGAATCTATTTGTTTTGCTTTTTTTAACACTTTGTGCTTTTCTCTTTATGTGTTCATTCTCTTTTATTTCTTGATCATTAAGTATTGAAGATGGAATTTAAATTAAAGTTTTGTTTATCTATTTGTAGTTGTTCACTGTTATAAGTTGTGACTTGTAACTAGAGTGGAATATTTATTCCTTGAGTGTTTTTGTGTATTGGAAAAAATGATCAATGAGGTTCGTAGCTTTCAATAAGGTAAAATGCCGTCACCTTGCTAACTTTTTAAAATTTTTGTGCTATGATATTCCAAATATATTAATATTATTATTATTATTATTATTTGTATTTTTATTTTTATTATCATCTTATGTTAACTTGTCAATTTGGACTACGAATAATATAGGTTTTACGCAATAGGGGCCAAGGATGTGGGATTCTTGTTTCTAAAATTTCAAAAGAAACTAACGCTTCTTACACTTTGCAAGATCCATCTGAGGTAAGAAATTCAAGCATTAATCTTTATTTATATTTTCATATAAAATTATATAAAATATTTCACAAACTAAAGTGGCATCAAAAGAAGGTATATTGGTTCCCAAATCACCATTTGTGTCATTTAATAATATATATATAGTAGCAGGTTTATCCTGTTAAAAGAAATCATACATTTAATTAGAAGAAGCTAATAGACGATGACATATTTCTTTGCTTTGATGTTTATGCAGTCAACAAATATTGTGTCTTAATAGATAATAGAAGCCATTTACCTCTGCCCTGGAAATCTATTTCTGGCTTCTAAATGAACAATATTTAGAGAGCTTTGAAAGTTTTTAGGATTGATTTTAACCTTTACGATTGGATTTAATTTTTAAAAAGAGACTTTTGGATATTAATGTTTAGTCTCTTGTTGCCTTGGTTTCTTTGGTGGACTCAAATTTGTGGAATTGATTGTGTGTTGAAATTTAGATATTTATGTTGTTAGTTCAGCTAGCCCTAAGGATATAGTAGCCATTCCCACAAGTGGGTGTTGGAACAAAATGTGTTTAACAAGTCTCTTACAAATAAGGGGGAGATTGTTGAAACATTTATGTGTAAACATATCTCTCTTTATAGTTTTGATGATAACAAAGTATTAAAGAGAAAATTGGTTATTTGCTAATGCTTTGTTCAAGTGTTTCAGAACCACATGCTTAATAAAGTATTGATTGATAATGGTTATGAAGAACAAGCTAAAGAGCAAGAAGGAAAGCCATGAAGCAAGGTTGCAAGGCTAAGAAGAAACTGGTCCTGAAGAAGTGCTCCTGAAGTGAAGCCTCTGGAGTGGTCCTGAAGAAATGCTCCTGAAGTGCAGCTTCTGAAGACTGGGTGCTTCTGATGAGGTCAACGCAAAGTCAACATCTGAAGACCAGCTTCTGATCCGTACAACTGAAGCAGCTTCTGATCACTGTTCACTGAGAAGCTTCTGAAGCTGATATGACATGGATTTTGACCAGTACTGTGCGCATTTAATGCCTGGAGGTGTCAGAACAACTCAATGGAATAGTTGTCTCCCTGATCCAAACATTCTCCAGTTTTTAAGGTGGGCCAATTCAAAAATGGCACCTGCCCTGTTCTGACAGATAAAGTGCAGCACACATTTGCAGCAACCTAGTCCAATTGCAACGGTTAAATTCCTGATTTCCAGCAAATCTTCAACAGCTCTATTTTTGTCTATAAAAGGAGGAAGATTTGAAGAAGAAAAGGCTAAGACTCTTGAAAACAAAGAACTGAACTCTTGCTCTGTTTTGCTGTCAAAAATACGCAAGTCATCCAACCTCTTAGAAATTCTCTCATCTTTGTAACTTAGAATTTCTTAAGGTTAAGAGTCTTAACCTGGGTTGTATTAAGAGAACACCTCTGATATTTGATCAAGTGTTCATCCCAAACTATTTCATTTGTAAACCAGTTTGGTCCCTAAAGTCTTAGTCTGTATACTAAGCAATTGTAACCTCATTCCTTTGTGGTCTGAGTCAGAAGTCTCTTGTCTTAGTGACTTGAGCATTGGAAAGTCTCTTGTCTTAGTGACTTGAGCAGTGGAAGCCTCTTCCTTGGTGGTTGAGCATAGAAGCCTCTTTCTTTGTGATTGAGCAACTGGAAGTCTCTTCCTTAGTGGTTGAGCAAATTGTAATCTTTGGATTATAGTGAAACTCTCTTGTTGGATACAAGGGGACATGACTACTTCTCACATTGAGAAGGAACCTGTATAATTTGCTGTGTCTCTCTCTTTACCCTTCTCTTTTCTTTATTGAATCCGCTGCATAACTCCTGATAACAGTTCAGAACTGATTCATATCAGCTTCTGAACTTGACTTAAGTTTTGGAAAGAAAAGATAACAAGTTTTAGAGTCACACAATTCAACCCCCCCTTCTTGTATGTGTGTTTTTCTCACCTTCAGTTGGTATCAGAGCCCCGGTTCTGATATTAACACTTAACAGTGTGTCAGTAGGATCCTAAGAAAAACATGGCCTCAACTAGTGATTCACCTCCACCATCTCCCAGAAATCAAAGAAATGTACAATATGATTATAGTACTGAAGAAAAGAAGTCTAGGTCACACAATAAACCTCCTATGTTTACTGGTGACCCAGAAAAATTCTCTTGGTGGAAGAGTAAAATGTATAGTCACATTATTGGGATTGATGATACTCTATGGGATATTATTGAAGATGGAATCTCAATACCTGTAGATGAAGAAGGTGTTGCTGTTAACAGAAGATCTCTGAGTGATGCAGAAAGAAAGATCTATAGGAAGCATCATCATGTCAGAGGTATCATTGTGGACTCATTGCCTCACACTGAGTATCAGAAGTTGAGTGACAAGTCCACTGCAAAGGCAATATTCACATCCCTCTGCTCTAACTATGAAGGTAATCAGAAGGTTAGAGAAGCTAAGGCAAACATACTTGTTCAGCAATATGAACTGTTCAGAATGAAGGAGGATGAAAACATTGAGACTATGTTCTCAAGATTTCAGACTCTGGTTTCTGGACTTCAGATTCTGAAGAAGAGTTATACCACAGCTGATCATGTGAATAAAGTCCTTAGAAGTCTGCCATCCAAATGGAGACCTAAAGTGACTGCCATTGAGGAAGCTAAGGATCTGAATACTTTAAGTATTGAGGATCTTATAAGCTCCCTCAAAGTGCATGAACTGGGACTCAATGAGGATGAGTCTGTTAGAGAGCCAAAAACATTAGCTCTGAAGTCTAAAAGAAAACCTGCTAAAGCTTTGAAAGCTATTGAATCTGAAGAAGAGTTTCCTGAGGGAAATTCTGATGAAGATTCAGATGCTGATGAGCTTGCAATGATTTCTAAAAGACTTCAGTATCTGATGAATAGAAAGAAAAAGTTCTCTAACAGAAGCAGCAACTTTAGAGGATCTAGTTCAAAGAAGGATATCCAGAAGGAAAGCTGCTACAACTGTAAAAAGCCTGGCCACTTCATTGCTGATTGTCCTGATCTTCAGAAGGAAAAATCAAAGGAAAAAGCAAAGAAGTCCAGCTCAAAGTCCAGCAATTTCAGAAATAAGCTTAAGAAGAGTCTCATGGCTACATGGGATGATCTGGACAATGAGTCAGAATCTGATGAGGAAGAAGCAAACCTGGCCCTGATGGCAATTGCATCTTCTGATGCAGAATCATGTTCAGATTCTGATGAAGAAGATGAGGTATATTCTGAACTCTCTAGATCTGATTTAATTGAAACAGTTAATGATCTTATGAGTCATCTTAAAAGCAAGTTAAAAGAAATTAAGTCTTTGAAAAATCAAACAAACTTGCTGTCTGAGGAAAACCTTAAACTTCAGAATCAAATTTTTGAATATGATGAGGAAGTTGAGGAACTCAGAAAAGAGGCTCATAAGAAATCTGAAGAGGTTCCTAATAATCAGGAAATAGCTCTTCAGGATTTCATGTTAACTGGATTCAATAGAACTAAAATTGCCTCCATGATGTATAATATGATCAGAAACAAAGGTGAAGGCATTGGCTATGATTTATTCAAACCTTCAAATGATTTAAACTCACCTTCATGTTCTGAAGATATTTTAAAAGGCAATAGTGTATGCTTTGTGTCTGCTTCTGATAATTCTGAGAAGTTGAAAGTATCAGAATCTGAGACTAAGTCAGAAGTTCTGAACAACTCAGACTCTGAAGCTCCTGAGCCTAAGGGTAAGATAAAGGCAACTGTTAAAACCTTGCCTAAATCTAAGCCAAAAGGTCCTAAGCCTAAGAGTAAGAGGAAATCAGACTCTGAATCTGAAAAGGTTCAGAATCTGAAATGTTCAGAACCTGAAACTAGTAAGTCTCAGAATCTGAATAAATCTGATTCAAATTTTTCTAAGACTGGGTTTATTAAAACTTCAAAATCTGTTAAACCAGTCAATGCAAAACATTTTCAAACTCAGAATGTTAGGCAAAGCAAGCCAAAGCAAACCAAACAGTTTTCTGTTTCAAACTGTTTTAAGAAAGGCAAAACTGAAGCTTGCCTTGTGCCTGAAGTAAACAAAGTTAGAATTCTGAAGAGATCAGAACCAAAGTACTCAATGGTCCAGACTCTGAACAAATCAGAACCAAAGACCTCCAAGTCTCAGGTTCTGAAGAAGTCTAAGTCCAAACCCTTGAGAACTCAGGTTCTGAAACTCAGACTTATTCTAAATACAAGGATTCATATCCTAAGTATCAGAACAAGTCTGAATACCATAACTTCAGACACAAGAAGCCAAAACCTTTCAGGACTAACCCCAAAGGACCCATGAAAATCTGGGTACCTAAGTCTGAGATTATTTCAATTGCAGATATGCTTGTCATCCAAAGAAAATGAAAGGTCCTGGTACCTGGACAGTGGATGCTCGCATCATATGACAGGGGACAAGTCTATGTTCCAAACCCTGACTCTGAAAGAGGGAGGAACTGTGGGATTTGGAGGAAGTCAGAAAGGAAAGATCATTGGTACTGGTAAGATAGGTAATTCTTCCCTGTACATTGATAATGTTTGGCTGGTAGATGGACTTAGACTTAATTTACTTAGCATAAGTCAATTATGTGATAGTAATTATGAAGTCCTGTTTAATAAGAACACTTGCACTGTAATCAACACTGAAAATAAGTCTGTAGTGTTCAGAGGCAGCAGGAAAAACAATGTTTACAAAATTAATTTTTCTGAATTGGTTCAGCAGAAGGTAGTTTGCCTTCTGTCTGTGAGTGATGAGAAATGGGTCTGGCACAAAAGGCTGGGACATGCTAACTGGAGACTCATCTCCAAGCTTAGCAAGTTACAGCTGGTCAGAGGCTTGCCCCAAATTGATTATCACTCAGTTGGACTGTGCAGTGCATGCCAAATTGGAAAGTTTTCTAAAACTTCTTTTAAATCAAAGAACATTGTTTCCACCTCAAAACCTCTAGAACTCCTTCACATTGATTTGTTTGGTCCTGTTGGAACTGCTTCAATCAATGGGAAGAAGTATGGACTTGTGATTGTTGATGATTATAGTAGGTGGACTTGGGTTAAATTCCTCAGAACCAAAAATGAAACATATGATGTGTTTTTCAAATTCTGCAAACAAGTACAAACAGAAACTGATTTGAAAATTTTGAAAATCAGAAGTGATCATGGTGGTGAATTTGAAAATGAACCTTTTGAAAACTTTTGTGAAGACCATGGAATTCTCCATGAGTTCTCATCTCCTAGAACTCCACAACAAAATGGAGTTGTAGAGAGAAAGAACAGGTCTTTACAAGAGATGGCCAGAACCATGATCCATGAATCTAAAATTGCTAAGTACTTTTGGGCAGAAGCTGTAAACACAGCATGTTATATTCAGAACAGGATCTATATCAGACCCATTCTGAATAAAACTTCATATGAATTATTTAAAGGAAGAAAACCAAGTATTTCTTATTTTCATCAGTTTGGTTGTACATGTTACATACTAAACAATAAGGTCTACCTAAAGAAATTTGATGCCAAGGCTCAAAAGGGTACCTTTTTAGGATACTCAGAGAGATCTAAGGCATACAGAGTGTATAATTCTGAAACACATGTTGTTGAAGAAGCTATACACATTAGGGTTGATGATAAGAAGCCTGGTAGTGAAATACCAGAGCTGGTTGAGAGTTTTGCAGATGTCAGAATCTCAAAAGAGCCTTCAGAAGCTGAAAACAATGAAGACTCTGAGAAACTCTCCAGCAATGACACTACTCCTGATACTAATCAAGACCAGCATGGTTCTGAACAAATCCCTGATGGCTCTTCAGAAGCTAATCCACCCAGAACCTCATTCAAGTACAAGTCTTCACATCCTGAGGAGCTGATTATTGGGAACAAGAGCAGTCCAATCAAGACAAGATCAGCATTCACTCAGAATGAGTCTATGCTTGGCCTGCTATCCATGATTGAGCCCACATCTACTGATGAAGCACTTGCTGATGATGGTTGGATTGTAGCAATGCAAGAAGAGTTGAACCAATTTCAAAGAAATGATGTATGGGATCTTGTTGCAAAACCTGATCAGAAGAACATCATTGGAACAAAATGGGTGTTCAGAAACAAGCTCAATGAACAAGGAGAAGTGATCAGAAACAAGGCTAGATTAGTAGCTCAAGGGTACAGCCAGCAAGAAGGAATAGACTACACTGAGACATTTGCTCCAGTTGCAAGACTGGAAGCAATCAGGTTACTTCTTTCTTATGCTATTAATCATGATATCATCTTATATCAAATGGATGTTAAGAGTGCTTTCTTAAATGGTGTAATTTCTGAAGAAGTGTATGTCAAACAACCTCCTGGTTTTGAAGATGTAAAATATCCAAACCATGTTTTTAAACTTAAGAAGTCATTATATGGTCTGAAACAAGCTCCCAGAGCTTGGTATGAAAGGCTAAGCAACTTCTTAATTAAAAATAATTTTGTAAGAGGCCAAGTTGATAATACACTTTTCAGAAAAACTGTTAAGAAAGAAATCTTAATTGTACAAATCTATGTTGATGATATCATATTTGGTTCTACTAATGCCTCCCTTTGCAAGGAATTTTCTAAGTTAATGCAGGATGAATTTGAAATGAGCATGATGGGTGAGCTGAAATTCTTCTTGGGAATTCAAATCAACCAATGCAAAGAGGGTGTTTATGTTCATCAGTCCAAATACACCAAGGAGCTTCTGAAGAAGTTCCAGCTGGATGATTGCAAGCTGATGACAACACCTATGCATCCCACTTGCACCTTGAGCAAAGAGGACAATGGCACCAAAGTAGATCAGAAGCTGTACAGAGGTATGATAGGTTCTCTCCTATACTTAACTGCTTCTAGGCCAGATATTTTATTTAGTGTATGCCTGTGTGCTAGATTCCAATCAGATCCTAGAGAATCTCATATGACTGCAGTCAAGAGAATCTTCAGGTATCTGAAAGGAACAACTAATTTGGGACTTCTGTATAAGAAATCTCTAAATTATAAGCTAGTTGGATTCTGTGATGCTGACTATGCTGGGGACAGGATTGAAAGAAAATCCACCAGTGGAAACTGTCAGTTTCTTGGTGAGAATCTGATATCCTGGGCCAGCAAGAGACAAGCAACCATTGCTTTGTCAACAACAGAAGCAGAATACATCTCAGCTGCAAGTTGTAGCACACAACTGCTCTGGATGAAACATCAATTAGAGGTGTGCGCACCTCGTTTTTTTCCTCGAGAAAAAGACGCGCAAATCCTCCGAGGTCGTTTGCAAACGCTCGGAGGGCCTTTGTGAAGCCGCCACCAAAGTTTTTGTGTAAAGGGAACGTTGATAAACCCTTAAGTTTTTTTTTGTTTAAAAAGGGAAACGATAATAAAACCCTTTGACGATGAGGATAAGGATTTGGTCATCGCAACCATTGTCGGGTTCGGGAGTCGATTACGCAAGGGGAAGGTATTAGCACCCCTCACGTCCGTTGTACTCAACGGGAACCTTCTATTTGGTTAAAGCTTGAATTGTTTTTTTAAATACTTTGCGCGCATGTTCATTTATGTTAAAAATATAATAAAAGGGGGGAGAAAGAGATAAAAACAAACGAAAGAAAAAAAAAGTTTTTATTATTGCGCTTGACAAGATGTCGATCTTGCTCCTACGTATCTCCCGGTAGTCGGAGAATTCAAAGCGTACGTAGTTCTTTGGTAGAAAAACATACATGTGTTGGTTGATTTTAATTGGACGATGTTTTAACCGAATTCTTGCGATTAAAACGTAGCTTGTATGCTCGCGTTGGAGACTTATTAAGCGTATAGCTTGTATGCTCGCGCTTGGGAGACTTATTAAGCGTTTGTTCACGAATCGCATTAGAATTGCTAAAAGGTACGTCCGTTAGGGTAAAGGGTTGGAATTGGCCACTATGGGACCGAGAGAGGTACAATGGACTCATACAAGTCAATCATTGACCGAGTGGACTCAAACGAGTCGGGGAGTGAGTCTAATGGCCACGGGGGACCAAAAGGTTTGGATTGACCACAAGGGGCCAAGCTTTGGTTTGGTTAGGGTTGTACATATTAAAAAAGGAATGACGATTGTCCGAGCGACGAGACATACGTCACGCATTCGTACAATCGGGGCGATGGAGAGACATACGTCACACCATCCCTTTTTCATTCATGTTTTTGGGTTGAATCCTTTAGAAATCCCAAGGTATGTCAAAACATTTGGTTTGAAAACCCAAAATGGGAAGGTTTAGCAAATTTTGCTAGAAAACGCATAAGCTCGTCTCATTTTGCGAAAATGCGAACGTATCCGGCGTATGTTCATGTTTGAGTTTTGAAAGTCATGAACAATATTTATTGTTCAAGCTTAGATTGAAATGATGAACATAGCTTGTTTGTTCATGTGGTTTTGAAAGTTTGGGAACATAACTTGCTTTGCAAGTTATCCACAAAATGTTCATACGAACTTGTGATTTTGTCAAAATTATGCAAAATCCTTGTTATGGTTTGAAGAACATGGGTTTAAAAACTCTTAGGTTCTGAGCTCTGGGCCTAGAACCTCAAAAATTGGTCATTTTGACACAAAAACTCAGATTCTGAGTTCTGTCATGGTCGCACTGCGACCATGACTTCGCACTGCGAAGCATGCGAAATTTTGGGTTCAGAAGCTGTTTCTGAACTTTTGCTCAGAAACAACTTCTGAACACACTCAGGACCTTATAGGTGGGTGAAAAACTTTGAGTTTTTGGGGTGAAAAAGGCTGGACAAACCAGTTTTGATGTTTTGAAAACCTTGGGATTTCTTTGAAATTCAAAAGGGGTTTTTTAGAATCAAATGGTTTTGAACCAAAATAGCTATGCAAACACAATTGTAAATGCAATATAAGAGCTTAGAAACTTACAGAACTCCTTAGCAAAGCTCCAGCTGCGATTGATTTGATTTGGTTGAAGGCTTTCACAATGGTTTTTGATATTGGTGATGGTTTTGGAACTTTGGAAAGCTTTGGTGTTGGATTGATTTTTTCTGGTTGTTTGTGGAGGTTTGTAAGCTAAAATGAGTAGAGTTTCTGCTCTTGAAATGCTGTGTTAATTGTGTTTTTCTGAAGTGCTTGAAACCTTGGACAATGCCTCCTATTTATAGGCCAAAACCAAATCTTTTTCATCATTGCAAAATCCTAAAATTCAGCTGATTTGTGGCTAAGATCAAGCTGGATCCTTTTGCATTAAATGCTAATGGATAGAGGCAACCTTGCCTTGCACCAAGGGGCAAGACTCAGCCTGATTTCAGCCACAAATTCAACCAATTCTAGAAGGTAATGATGAAGAACAAAGCTGAATTGCAATTGGCTAATGCTTGGGGATCAATCCTTGCAATCTCAATGGTTGATCAATGAAAACGTGCACTGTGATGTGCAGAGATTGAGGGATGAAAAAGGCTACTTATGGCTGGTGTGAGGGGTGAAAAGCTACTGCAAAAACAGAGTAGGCACTCATGGCTTTTCAAGTGAAAAATCCAGCTGGTTTGACTGGTTTTGGGGGAAGCAAGCAGGAGGAAAGTCCTCAAGCAGGTGGCTGGCAACCTTGTGGTGGTTAACAGGTCACATGGGAGGGACTAGAGCTGCCCAAGGGCAAGCCCACTTGCTTGTCACATGCTAGGTTGGAAGAAAAAGCTTCCAACCTTGGCATTAATGGCAAGTCCTTCAATTCTGGTTTTGCTTGGCCCAATTAGCCATGAATGCTACTTAAAATAATTATGGAAATGATATGCAACAAATTCTGGAATTAAATCAAAGAAACCAAAAATCTGCAGAAAAATCGCAGACTTCGCAGTGCGAAGGGAGCTTCGCAGTGCGAAGTCAGCATTTTTGAAATGTTGACTTTTCTGTTGACTTTTGTTGACTTTTGACTTTTTCCCCTCTTTGATTTTTTTTTGATTTTTTTTTAAAATGCTTAGGACAAAATTAGGGTACTACAAGAGGATTATCAGATTCATGCAGATAAAATTCCTATTTATTGTGATAATACTGCTGCAATATGTCTGTCTAAAAATCCAATTCTGCATTCTAGAGCCAAGCACATAGAAATAAAACATCATTTTATAAGAGATTATGTTCAGAAGGGTGTTTTAGATATTCAGTTCATTGATACTGATCATCAATGGGCTGACATATTCACAAAACCCCTAACAGTAGAAAGATTCAATTTTATTAAAAAGAATCTGAACATGCATTTTGTCTCTTGAAAAATGTGCTTGAATCTGAATGTATTCCTTGATTCTAAGTTTATCATAAGCTAAGACTGATCAGACACTCATCTTCTGAGAGTCTGAAGACAGTTAAGCCTGAAAAACTTCAGAGTCTGAAGGATCAGAACCTGGATTCTCTGGCTTCTGAATCTGATAAAAAAATCTAATGTTGGTCAGAATCTGATAAGTATAGCTATGGGCAATGATGATTAAAGCTTTGAAAGTTTATACTCAAATCCTCCCATAGTCATCAAGTAAAAATGTGATTTTCTGCTCTGATATTCAATGTTGAAATTGCTTAACAAACAATTTTCAAGTTGGTATCAGTTTGTTTTCAAAATGGTTAGCACAGACACATTTTAAAAGCCCAAAGTGTTTCAGACAATGTTCAGTCTTTAGAAATGTTTTTTCTTTGGTATCAGACTCTGCTTTAAAACCTTTTTAAGCTGGTATCAGACTCTGAGATAAACCTTCATTTAGTATCAGGTTCTGATATCAGTTCAGCAGTCTTAACACTGTCTTTTGATATCAGACTCTGAGATAAATCCTCAAATTGGTATCAGATTCTGATATATTTCTTTAAAGCAAACTCAGAATTGCTCTGATACTGAACACTTCTTGAGAAGTTTTGCTATGATACTGAACACAACTGGTTGTTTTGCTCTGATGTTGAACCAGTTTGTACTGAACAAGTAATGTCTGAACACAGAATGACCTGATCAGAAGCTCCAAACTTTTTCTGCTTCTGAACAGCATTCTAATTTTAATGCAAGTCATATACTCTCTAAAAATCAAGTAGGCCCTGATGGTTATCCTTGCTGCTTGGTTATCCATATGATTGCACAAATATCTCACAATCTTGGTTAGTTCAACCCCCCCCAAATTCTGAATCTTTTTGAAATCTTTTCAAACTTGGTGTCAGAACTGCTTTCAAACTCTTTTAAAAAGGGGGAAACTGAACTGCTTTGATACATGCTTTCAAACTCTTTCAATATTCTTTCTGCTCTGATACAAATATTTTCAAACTCTCTTGAAAAAGGGGGAGAGATTTTGTGTTAAGGGAAGAAAGTAAGACTTTTTATTGATGACAAAAGGGGGAGAAAGTAAAACAAGTATTAAAGCACCTGAGCTCAAAAATAAGTTAAAATGTTAAAATTGTGTCAGAAGATAAGTCTATTAAAGCTCTGATACAATTTGTTAGGGTTAAGCTCTAATACAATTGTTAAGCTAGCTCTGATACTGATCAGTTAAAGATCTGATACAATTCTGACTATATTTAACTTATGAGAACTGAAGTGAATTTCTGGCTCTGATATATTTCTGTGAGATACATTACTCTTAGTGAGTAAATAGAATTTAAAATAACTTGGATAAGACTCAGGGAGCTTACAAAACTCATCCTGTGGATTATCAGACTTAGGGGGAGAGCTTACAAACCTCAGAACCTGAAGTCAACAAGTCATTTTGAATTCTGAGTGTAAATTTCACTATATTGTCTTAAGTTAAGCTTAATTAACAAGGATAAAAATCAAGGGGAGCTTACAAACCTAACCTTGAGGATTGTCAGACCTAGGGGGAGCTTACAAACCTCTCCTGAAGTCAGATTGTTAATTGAACTTAATAACAATTCTGAAATTTTCACATTTATGTTTTTAACTGAACTTAATTAACTTGGATCAGACTCAGGGGGAGCTTACAAACCTCACACTCTGTAGTTAACTTGTTAATTAAGTTAACAACAATTTTCTATTTTAATACTTATGTTTGTCATCATCAAAAAGGGGGAGATTGTTGGAACAAAATGTGTTTAACAAGTCTCTTACAAATAAGGGGGAGATTGTTGAAACATTTATGTGTAAACATATCTCTCTTTATAGTTTTGATGATAACAAAGTATTAAAGAGAAAATTGGTTATTTGCTAATGCTTTGTTCAAGTGTTTCAGAACCACATGCTTAATAAAGTATTGATTGATAATGGTTATGAAGAACAAGCTAAAGAGCAAGAAGGAAAGCCATGAAGCAAGGTTGCAAGGCTAAGAAGAAACTGGTCCTGAAGAAGTGCTCCTGAAGTGAAGCCTCTGGAGTGGTCCTGAAGAAATGCTCCTGAAGTGCAGCTTCTGAAGACTGGGTGCTTCTGATGAGGTCAACGCAAAGTCAACATCTGAAGACCAGCTTCTGATCCGTACAACTGAAGCAGCTTCTGATCACTGTTCACTGAGAAGCTTCTGAAGCTGATATGGCATGGATTTTGACCAGTACTGTGCGCATTTAATGCCTGGAGGTGTCAGAACAACTCAATGGAATAGTTGTCTCCCTGATCCAAACATTCTCCAGTTTTTAAGGTGGGCCAATTCAAAAATGGCACCTGCCCTGTTCTGACAGATAAAGTGCAGCACACATTTGCAGCAACCTAGTCCAATTGCAACGGCTAAATTCCTGGTTTCCAGCAAATCTTCAACAGCTCTATTTTTGTCTATAAAAGGAGGAAGATTTGAAGAAGAAGAAAAGGCTAAGACTCTTGAAAACAAAGAACTGAACTCTTGCTCTGTTTTGCTGTCAAAAATACGCAAGTCATCCAACCTCTTAGAAATTCTCTCATCTTTGTAACTTAGAATTTCTTAAGGTTAAGAGTCTTAACCTGAGTTGTATTAAGAGAACACCTCTGATATTTGATCAAGTGTTCATCCCAAACTATTTCATTTGTAAACCAGTTTGGTCCCTAAAGTCTTAGTCTGTATACTAAGCAATTGTAACCTCATTCCTTTGTGGTCTGAGTCAGAAGTCTCTTGTCTTAGTGACTTGAGCATTGGAAAGTCTCTTGTCTTAGTGACTTGAGCAGTGGAAGCCTCTTCCTTGGTGGTTGAGCATAGAAGCCTCTTTCTTTGTGATTGAGCAACTGGAAATCTCTTCCTTAGTGGTTGAGCAAATTGTAATCTTTGGATTATAGTGAAACTCTCTTGTTGGATACAAGGGGACAGGACTACTTCTCACATTGAGAAGGAACCTGTATAATTTGCTGTGTCTCTCTCTTTACCCTTCTCTTTTCTTTATTGAATCCGCTGCATAACTCCTGATAACAGTTCAGAACTGATTCATATCAGCTTCTGAACTTGACTTAAGTTTTGGAAAGAAAAGATAACAAGTTTTAGAGTCACACAATTCAACCCCCCCTTCTTGTGTGTGTGATTTTCTCACCTTCAGTGGGTAGAATTACATATTCTAATTCTCCTCCTCCTCCTCCCATTCCCACAAGTGAGTATGTTTGCATATTTTAAGTTTCTTTAGTGGGCTCAAATTTTCATGCTTTTCATATTGTCACTTTCCAATTTTGTTTTACCATTTTGTGCAGAAGGTGTCAAATGTAGAAAACTTGGATTGGATTGGTTTTACATTACTTTTCTGAGTTAATTATTTTGTTTCAGTGACATAACTTTCTTCTATTGAAGTGTTGGCTTATTCAATGGAGGTGTTTTGGTTCCAAGTGTTGGCTCATTTTCTATTGAAGTGTAAAATTGGGGTGACTTTTTATAAGGGAGGCATTAGGGTTGTGTTGTAAATTGGAATGTGCTGATTTGTCTAACTAGATTAGCTTTGGCAGGGTTCAATAGCTCATACTTTAGCCTTGGTAAACTAATTGATTTTTTTTATCAATGTTCCTGTACTTATTTAGAGAATGGTTATGCAAAGGGGTTGTCGCGTCGAATTTCGGATATCAAGCTATTGAGAAGCGTTGAATCACTGATTTTAAATCACGACTGAACTTTTAATTTTTCGGGGAGAAAAGGTAAAAAGTTCGAAATTACCTTTAGATAAAATATTTTAGGTTCGAGAGTCGATTATGTGAGGGGAAGGTATTAGCACCCCTCACATCCGTTGTACTCAACGGGAGCCTCTTAGTCGACTTAGGCTTAAAATGTTTTCAAAGTTTTGCTTGCGTGCTTGAACATATAAAAGGGAAAAAGAAAATATGATACGAAAGGAAAAAAAGAAGTTTTTTAATAACGGGCTTGACAAGATGTGAATCCTGCTCCTACGTATCTCCCGGTAGTCGGAGAATTCAAAGCGTACGTAGTTCTTTGCATGGTAGAAAAAATTTGTATGTTGGTTCGTTTTAATAAAAAAAGATTTGAAAACGCACAAAGGCGTAAAACGTTTAAATGACGGACGCACATTAAGGCGATGGAAATCGCACAAGGCGTAAAAGTTTTAAAAGATAAAAAGACGGACGCACAATAAGGCGATGGTACTCGCACAAGGCGTAAAAGGTTTAATGATAAAAAGACAGACGCACATTAAGGCGATGGAAATCGCACAAGGCGTAAAAGGTTTTAAAAGATAAAAGACGGACGCACATTAAGGCGATGGTAATCGCACAAGGCGTAAAAGGTTGAATGATAAAAAGACAGACGCACATTAAGGCGATGGTAATCGCACAAGGCGTAAAAGGTTGAATGATAAAAAGACAGACGCACATTAAGGCGATGGAAATCGCACAAGGCGTAAAAGGTTGAATGATAAAAAGACAGACGCACATTAAGGCGATGGAAATCGCACGAAGGCGCGAAAGGTTCGGATTGACCACGAGGGCCAAGAAAAAGTTTAAAATGGTCACGAGGGACCAAAGAAATGTTAAGATTGACCACGAGGGCCAAGAAAAGATTTAAACGCGTTGGACGCGTATGAAAATGGAATGACGATTACTCGAACGACGAGACATACGTCACGCATTCGTGCAACCGAGGTTTGGGGAGACATACGTCAAGCCATTCCTTTTTCATTCAAGTTCTCGCTTCGTTGAAACTCAAAGATAATCTCAAAGGGACAAAACACTTGATTGGAAACCTAAAGGAAAGTTGTAAAAAATCACGAACAAATTTGTTGTTCGAGTTTATGGAAAATTATGAACATCACTTGTTGCTTAAGTTATTGAAACTCAAGAACAAGTGTTTATTCAAGTTTGAAAGATGAACAAAAATCATAAAACATGCATAAGTTTGGAAAATGCACAAGTTCGGCTCAATTTTGAGTTTGGTTTAAAAGTGAGCAAGTTCGGCTCAAGTTCGTGTTTTGATTGAAAATCATGAACAATGTTATTTGTTCAAGTTTAGTTTTTGAAGAAAAAGAACTTAGCTTATTGCTCAAGCTTGATTTTGAAAATTTAAGAACATAACTTGTTTTGCAAGTTATTCAAAATTAATTGCACGAACTTGTGAAATTTCCCGAAGACATGCAATATTCTTGATATGGTTTGAACAAAAATGAATTTTAACCCTCTTTAGGTTCTGAATCAATGGTTAGAACCTCAAAAATTTGGCCTTTGGAAGCCTGATTCATGTTCTGGATTTTACATACTTCGCAGAGCAACCAGAACTTGGCTCTGCGAAGTCAGGTTCTGATATGGTCGCTCTGCGAAGTATGCGAAAAATTGAACTCAGAAGCTGCTTCTGAACAGAAGTTCAGAAGCTGCTCCTGAGCAAGCTTCAGAACCTAAAGGGGGTTAAAAAGCTTTGCAAATTTGGAAGAAAAGGAGCACAACAACCCAGTTTTAATGCTTTGCAACTTTGAGATTCCTTTTGAGTTTCAAAGGGGTTTTTTGCACAAAATGAAATTAAACAAAACAAATGATGCAAACAGTCAATCAAAATGAAAGATAAAGACTTTGAGGTACTTACAGAACTCCTAGCAATGCCTTGTACAAGAGAATGAAGTGGCTTGGTTGATTGATTTTGCAAAGCTTTGAGGTTGGATGGTAATGACACTAGTGCTTCAAATGTTTTTCTATGAGTGTAAAATTTGTGTATTGAACTCTCTATTCTCTCTCAAAAATGCTGTAATTTGTGGCTCTTGAAGGTTTTCAATTGTGTATGAATGAATGTGCATTGCCTTCCTTTTTATAGGCCAAGAATGAAATCTATGCAATGATGAAAAAATCTCTAGAACCTAGCTGTTCTAGTCTAAAAACTAGGGTCTTCCTCTTGATTGATCTCAAGGTTCTATTTATAGTCCCGATATGGGCCTATCCAGCCATGATTTTGGGCCCCCAAAATCATGTGACTGTCAGGTGGGCCTTGTACCCTTCCGGAGAGCGCCCAGCCTGATTCTAAGGGTACAAGCCCTTGTCCGTGGGGCCTAAAGGCCTAAATGATAAGATCTGCAGTCCACAGCCCAACAAGCACGAGCTTTGGGACAAGGCGAAGTGATTAAACTGCTAGCCTAACATGGGGTGCTAGCCCAACATGGGGTGCTAGCCCAACATGGGGGCTAGCCCAACGTGGGGGCTAGCCCAGCTCGGGTGCTAGCCCTAACATGGGGGCTAGCCCAACATGGGCGCTCGCCCAGCATAGGTGCTAGCCCAACACGGGTGCTAGCCCAACATAGGTGCTAGCCCAGCTCGGGTGCTAGCCCTAACATGGGGGTTAGCCCAACATGGGCGCTCGCCCAGCATAGGTGCTAGCCCATCACGGGTGCTAGCCCAACATAGGTGCTAGCCCAGCTCGGGTGCTAGCCCTAACATGGGGGCTAGCCCAACATGGGCGCTCGCCCAGCATAGGTGCTAGCCCAACACAGGAGTATGATACATTCTTTTCTTTAAACTTCTCGTCTGTTCCTTTTACCCTCAAATTTATTCATTTTAGAAAGCATCTCTTAGGCGGCGGTCGTTATTAGCGTTCGTTTCGTAACAACATTGAGAATTATTTACAGCCACATTTCTTTTCTTTAAACTTCTCGTCTGTTCCTTTTACACTCAAATTTATTCATTTTAGAAAGCATCTCTTAGGCGGCGGTTTCATTTTCTGCTCGCGACGTCTTAGAGCCCTTTTATAGGGTTAAGGAATTAGGCGGCGATCTCTTTTTCTGCTCGCGACGTCTTAGAGCCCTTTTGGGGTTAAGGAATTAGGCGGCGATCTCTTTTTCTGCTCGCGACGTCTTAGAGCCCTTTTGGGGTTAAGGAATTAGGCGGCGATCTCTTTTTCTGCTCGCGACGTCTTAGAGCCCTTTTGGGGTTAAGGAATTAGGCGGCGATCTCTTTTTCTGCTCGCGACGTCTTAGAGCCCTTTTGGGGTTAAGGAATTAGGCGGCGATCTCTTTTTCTGCTCGCGACGTCTTAGAGCCCTTTTGGGGTTAAGGAATTAGGCGGCGATCTCTTTTTCTGCTCGCGACGTCTTAGAGCCCTTTTGGGGTTAAGGAATTAGGCGGCGATCTCTTTTTCTGCTCGCGACGTCTTAGAGCCCCTTTTGGGGTTAAGGAATTAGGCGGCGATTTCATTTTAGCACACGACGTCTTAGAGCCCTGTCTTTTAGGGTTAAGGAATTAGGTGTGCAACCCTCACTGGGGTTTGGCGAGTGCAAGCTTGATTTTGTCTCTGGATATTGCCGGATTATGTCACCACCTTTTGCTTCAAATCTTTAAAGTGCGACACTTCATATCTCACCTATGCAAGAATTCAAACTAGCCCAGTGAAAGCATGTAGAGAATAGTAAAGAATTAATTAATCATGTGAGTATAATAACAACTAGCAAATACTTACGCCATGTTGACAAACAACAATTCTCACGGATTTTGGTGTTAGCACAATGAAATGTGAGCTAAAACTTAAATGTGCCTGTTATGTTGAGCTTCACCAGCTCATTTTTACCACCAAATAGTTCGAAATAATTGGAAATAAAGTAATAAACACAGTTTAGACTTTGTATACCAGTTGCAGCAATTATAAGATTGTACCCTCCTTCTAAAACAAACGCAGCACTACCATATATTAGAGTCAAAGCAAAGCAGAGCACATGTATATATAATTCCAGGACATAAACTGTAGGAATTTAGGCAGTAAGTGTCTTGTCAGATGTTAATTAACACTATCACACTAGTGCTATTCTAGCTTCGGAACCGCAGACATCAAAAACAAGTTTGCAAACAACGTTTTTGATCAAACACGCTGCAAGTGAAGAAGTGAGATCCAAAATTATTTCATTTGCGATTTTTTCAGCACCACAGAATCAGAATTTCACCGTAAAATAAATAAACAATTATAGTTCGAAATAATTAGAACAATACTCCACTGTGATTATTAACTCGTTTGTTGCACAAGTCTAGAACTAGTACAATCATACAAGTCAAAGTTAGTAAAATCTGTGGCATAAGGGATAATACCAAAAAGATAAACATAGTTAGCTATTAAAATCATGAGTTAGCTAGCACTCCAAACTTCAAATAAATTATTGATGAGAAAGTAAATCATACAACAACATGATATATATCACTAGCAAAAGAACTATAAACATGACAATTAAAACCATGAACAGTTAAGTTAAGAACCTAAAAAAAAAAACTTGCATGCTTGCAGAAATTGGACCCTATCTAGGAAATAGAGAAATCCAAGATTAGTTGTGGCTATAAGATCCTAACTTGAAGCTAATGTGACACCTCTACAACCTTATTCAGAGATAGGACTTATATCCACAGAGAATTTCATCTCTAGAAGCTACTTATAAGTTCTATCTTTGCTACAGAGAATTCCATTTCTGCTACATTACCTCTATGTTTTTCATTAACAAGTAGAGAAGACAATATTAGAAGATGCATTGAGAAAATCACACAAATGAAGAGTGAGAATCAATAATCAGTTAGAAATAAATAATTAGATTTGTATATAATGCATCAAACATAAACAATACTGGCAACTGAAACAAAATACCAAGTCTTCTAGGAAATAGAACACTTTTTGCAATCACTATTATATTGTCATGACATAAATAATAGTAAAAGATTAAACCAAAGCCTAGGAATTGAAACAAAATAATAATGTATCAAACATAAACAGTACTAGGATTTGAACCAAAATACCAAATCTTGTAGGAAATAGAAAACTTTTGAGAATCATTGATTGTCATAACATAATCTTTTTATGGATGGTATTGCATTTCGAGAATCCACTCCGGAGGTGGCCAAAACAAGTTGAAGTAGTCAGGATAATCAGACAAAGGGGAAAGCCGATGTTCATCCAAGTGAAAAACACACATCCCACATCGCATGTTATAACACTTGGAACCAACTAGCAAATCAAGATTTCATATGGATTTGAATTAAAAGAAGCTAAAGTCTCACATTAATCAATGCAAAAGACTTAAAACAGAAATTAATACCAAATATTACCATTTGATGAGAGGCTTGTAATACCATATACCACACAATATGGAATGATAAGATCAATGTAGAATCACCACAAAAATAAGAA
The DNA here is from genome assembly GCA_018208015.1 of Medicago ruthenica. NCBI lineage: Eukaryota > Viridiplantae > Streptophyta > Magnoliopsida > Fabales > Fabaceae > Medicago > Medicago ruthenica. The sequence continues at coordinate 29,411,861 of CM031376.1, forward strand.
CAGTAACAATATACCACACAATACGGAGGCGCGGAAGAGAGAACAGTAACAATTACACCAAACAATCAGAACAGTTACGGCCAAACAATCAGAACAGATGGGAACAATCAGAACTGAAGGTGAACAATCAGAACAGATGGGAACAATCGCGAGCACGGCGTGGAGGAGAGAAAGGCACGTCGCGGTGGTGCTGTGTTCGTCGGAACAAGGTCGGAATCGTGAACAGATCTGAATCGCGAAAGAGAACAGAGGGCGAGAAGCACGGTGGTGCGGTGAGCGGTGTACGGCCGCGACTGCGCAAACAGGACAGACGGCGAGGAACACAGTGGTCCTCGTGTTCGGCGGCGGCAGGCAGAGAAACAAGGTCTGTGGCGGCGGTGAGTGCTTATGAGGGGAATGGTGGCCGTTCTGGGTTACGGAGGCCCCCCTCCTTCTAGCGCCATTGTTCTAGTCTAAAAACTAGGGTCTTCCTTTTGATTGATCTCAAGGTTCTATTTATAGTCCCGATATGGGCCTATCCAGCCATGATTTTGGGCCCCCAAAATCATGTGACTGTCAGGTGGGCCTTGTACCCTTCCGGAGAGCGCCCAGCCTGATTCTAAGGGTACAAGCCCTTGTCCGTGGGGCCTAAAGGCCTAAATGATAAGATCTGCAGTCCACTAGCTGATTTGTGGGCTAAAATCAGGCTAAATTGCTTTGCATTTAATGCTAAAGGATAGAGGTTGATTTGCCTTGTGCCAAGGGTCAAGACTTTGGCTGATCTCAGCCACAAATGCAGCTGATCCTTGATAGCAATGATGAGAAAAATCTGAAAAACAGGGCAGCTTGCAATTGTGTGATTCTTGGGATCAATCCTTGCAATCTTGAGAGGTCAAGCAAGGAAAATGTGCACTGCCTTGTACAGAGAGATTGGGGGAAGCAAAAAGAGCATGTGGGCTGGTGTGAGGGAGGAGAAATACAGCTGAAAACAGGGCAGCACAAACAACTTTTTTGCAAGTGAAACCATCCAAGTTTGACTGGTTTTGGTGGAGAAAGGAGGAAGAAAAGGGATCAAGCAGCTGGCTGGCAAGCTCATGGTGAGAGACAGGTCAATTGGGAAGGGTGAGGACTGACCAAGGGCAGCCTAATTGCTTGAGCACATGCTAGGTTGGAAGAAAATGCTTCTCACCTTGAACTTTAATGTCACATCTTAATCCTTGCTTTGCTGCATCTAAATAGCCACAATTGGCAATAACAATGACAATAATAATAATAAAGGATAATAATAATAACTACAAATGAAAACAAAAGAGATAAATCAAAGAAATAAAATTCTGCAGAAAAATTCGCAGAGTTCGCAGTGCGAAGGTCACTTCGCAGTGCGAACTCCCCTTTTTTTGTATTTTTTGTTTTCTTTAAAGTAAAATAAAAGATAAAAATAAATAAATAATAAAAACAATAATGATAATAGTAAAAGATGCAAACAACAAAGATGGTAATGATGAAAATGATAATGGAAACAAAAATAATAATGATAATAGTAATAAAGATAAAAATATTAAAATGATGAAAAAGTTAATAATATTAGTAATTAAAAATAATGATAATAATAAATAATAAATCATTAATAAAAAGAAGATAATAATAATATTAGAAAAAGGCCATAACAATAGTATGATAATATTAATAATAATGGTAGTAATGATGATGGTGATACACATTAATGAATCTAAATAACAAAAGGTAAATAAAATAAGAAAAAATGAAAATTATAATGGAATGAGAAATAATTTTATGATAATGAACTAAGAAAAATATGAGTCAAAAAATGGGGTATGACAGATGCCCCTATTTAAGTTTCTTCGCCCCGGAGATTGAAAGTGAAATTTTGAAATTGACGGGTCGAAGAGACTTAAATATAAAGTACACCATTTTTGACTAAATATTTTTCTCAAATTGAAAATGCTATGAATGTATGCATGCAATGCTGCGAATGCTCGTAATGCAAGTATAAATGCAAAGACAGCAAAGATGACCCGACTGGGGATGAAAAGAGACAAAGGGATACCCGGGTTCGTTAAAGAAAGGGGATCCGACTTTATTGGGGAACATGGTTCCACTGGGGGAAGAGTTGTCTAGTACCAGAACGATAGCTTAATAAAGACAACATATCAAGGTTACTTTGGTGGTTTCACTGGGGATTTCATCTTACCTACTACCATTATGATGGTAGCTTTATGAAGGTAAGAGAAGACAGAGTATGCTATTCACTGGGGAAAAATACTTTACCTGCTACCATAGTGATGGTAGCTTAATGATGGTAAAAAGATACACATCAGCTGTTCGGGTTGTATTCTGGACTGCCACTGACGACAAGAAATAAAGATGGATGCCAGCTGTTCGGGTGGTTGCCGAACTGCCACTGACGACAAGAAATAAAATTGAATGTCAACTGTTCGGGTTGTTGCCGAACTGCCATTGACGACAAGAAATAAAATTGAATGTCAACTGTTCGGGTTGTATTCCGAACTGCCATTGACGACAAGAAATAAAGATGGATGCCAGCTGTTCGGGTGGTTGCCGAACTGCCACTGACGACAAGAAATAAAATTGAATGTCAACTGTTCGGGTTGTTGCCAAACTGCCATTGACGACAAGAAATAAAATTGAATGTCAACTGTTCGGGTTGTTGCCGAACTACCATTGACGACAAGAAATAAAATTGAATGTCAACTGTTCGGGTTGTTGCCGAACTGCCATTGACGACAAGAAATAAAATTGAATGTCAACTGTTCGGGTTGTTGCTGAACTGTCATTGACGACAAGAAATAAAATTGAATGTGTGCACAAGCTGCTCGGTAAAGAACTGTCACTTGGCGACAACACTGGGGGATATGCGCAAGCTGTTCATTGAAGAACTGCCACTTGGCATAAAGACATAATAAAAAGATGCGCAAGCTGTTCGTTTGAACTGCCACTTGGCATAAAAGGTGACATCTCTGGGTCAGATAGACTGGGGATGACACTTGGGGAAAAGGAGTTTATGAATTGTTCATGATTGATTGGTGAGACTCATGGTGGTTAGAGCAACCATGTATGAATGATGTTGTAGTATGTTGTATGCATAAATGTACGTATGCATGAATGTATGAATGTATGAATGTACAAACGCCTGAATGTACGAATGTACAAATGCATGAATGTATGAATGTACAAATGTATGAATGTACGAATGTACAAATGCATGAATGTACGAATGTACAAATGTATGAATGTACGAATGTACAAATGTATGAATGTACGAATGTACAAATGTATGAATGTACGAATGTACAAATGCATGAATGTACGAATGTACAAATGTATGAATGTACGAATGTACAAATGTACGACCCTCACTGGGGATGTCGTGTGAAAGATTGACTGGTAATGGGGATACACAAATCGCTCGTCAAAGAACTGCCCCTTGGTATAAGAATACGATGAAAGATTGCACAAGCTGTTCGTTAAAGAACTACCACTTGGCAACAAAGGAGGTTGACATCACTAGACCAGACAGACTGGGGATGACACTCGACTGATTTGATTGGTGGTATGACCGATAAACTTGGTGAAACAAGGTTAGACCGGTAAAATGAACAGTGGACCGACGTTGCATTGCAAACACTCGGTAATCTTTAGTGGGGATGATACCACAGGGGATATATCCAAAAATTGACGGGGTAAAGCCGCAATAACTGATAAAAGAAAAAAAGATAAATACCTCACGGGGAGATTGTTAATCCACTGGGGGATCGTGCTAATCCGCTAGGGAGAAGAACTGATGATTCCGCCGGGGATACTTATGCTTTGGTTGGCTAATCTTTGCCTGAATCGTCCTTTCGGGTTCTCGATTCATCGGGGATATTCCCTTTTGATTGACTGATGATTTTGCTGGGGAATCCCTTTTAGCAATTGACCATGCTCGGCCTGCGAAGTTTATCCGCTTTCAGGACAGACCTCGACACACACTTCAAATATTCATAAGTTCAGAAGGAATGTGTTTGTTATTTTAGATAAGAGACTCACAAAATAAATTTTTTTTGAAAAAGTTTTGTTTTTAAAGTACTATCATCAAAAATAGAAATGAATGAATAAAATGGGAATTTTGATAAAAAAGTAAGAAAATGCTGGGAAGTGAAATTTATTAATGGGGTGGTAGCCTGCCAAGGGCGTGGCTCCACGGATCTTACAAAGTTTGAAAAAAATGGTAAATATAAAAGGGAGGGTACATTGAACACGATGACCACTATTATCCCTAACAACTTTGAATCCCTTGCTTGGATGTTTCAGATTCGGAGTCTTCAGACAATTGATGTGCCCCAAACGAATCACGATCAATCCGATGTAGTTACTTTGTCTTTTGATCCTTAATTTTTGCATAGGTCGTCCTTTCAGATTTTTGACCTATCAGGATGATTATTTCTGTTTATGTCTCTAATTTTTGCCTGGACTGCCTTTTCAGGTTTTCAGTCCACCGAGACGCTCATTTTTGCCTAAGCCGCCCTTTCGGGTTTTCGACTTACCGAGCTGTTCTTTTGTTTTTAGACAAAGTATTTCTTGACTACATCGGAATTCACAGGACGCGGAAAATCCTCGCCGTCCATTGTTGTGAGAATCAAGGCTCCCCCGGAGAAAACTCTCTTGACTACATAAGGGCCTTCGTAATTAGGCGTCCATTTCCCCCTAGAATCGGGTTGAAAAGATAGGATCCTTTTGAGCACGAGGTATCCTTCTTGGATTTCACCAGGACGAACCTTCTTGTCAAAAGCTTGTTTCATCCTCTGTTGATACAGTTGTCCATGACACAAAGCAGTCATAAGTTTTTCCTCGATTAAGTTCAACTGATCGTATCTGTTTTGACACCATTCAGCCTCTGACAACTTAGATTCCATCAAGATTCTCAATGACGGGATTTCGACTTCTACGGGGAGCACTGCTTCCATGCCGTATACTAAAGAGAAAGGGGTTGCCCCTGTTGATGTAGGTACTGAAGTACGATACCCGTGCAAGGCATATGGTAGCATCTCATGCCAGTCTTTGTATGTGACTACCATCTTTTGCACTATTTTCTTGATGTTTTTGTTTGCAGCTTCAACCGCACCATTCATCTGAGGTCTATAAGGAGAAGAGTTATGATGCTCAATCTTGAACTCCTTGCATAGCTCTTTCATCATTTTGTTATTTAGATTGGTCCCATTGTCCGTGATGATCTTGCTGGGAATACCATATCGACAGATGATATGATTCTTAATAAATCGGACCACCACTTGTTTGGTGACGTTGGCATATGATGCAGCTTCAACCCATTTGGTGAAGTAGTCAATTGCCACTAGGATGAAGCGATGTCCATTTGAAGCCTTGGGTTCAATCCTACCAATCATGTCAATACCCCACATGGAGAAAGGCCATGGGGAAGAAAGGACATTCAGAGCCGTTGGTGGCATATGGATCTTGTCCGCGTATATTTGGCATTTGTGGCATTTCCTGGCATGCTTGTAGCAATCGCTTTCCAAGATCATCCAGTAATATCCGGCTCTTAAGATCTTCCTAGCCATCGTGTTCCCACTGGAATGAGTTCCGAAGGAACCTTCATGTATCTCATGCATTATAAGATTTGCTTCTTGTTCATTAACACATCTGAGCAGCACCATATCAAAATTCCTCTTGTATAAAACTTCTCCATTTAGAAAGAAGTTGCCAGCTAATCTTCGCAGAGTTTTCTTATCCATGTTGGATGCCCCATGCGGGTACTCTTGCTTTTGGAGGAAACATTTGATGTCATGGAACCATGGCTTGTCATCTATGACTGCTTCGGCTGCAAACACATGTGCGGGCCTTTCTAGGTGCTGGACCTTGATTGTTGGAATTTCAATCAGACGACTGACCTCATACATAGAAGACAAGGTTGCCAAAGCATCTGCCATTTGATTCTCATCTCGAGGAATGTGATGCAGCTTGACTTTGTTGAAAAAGGTTAATAAACGTCTTGCGTAATCTTTGTAAGGGATCAAGCCGGTGTGGCGAGTTTCCCAATCTCCGTTGATTTGATTAATCACAAGAGCTGAGTCTCCATAAATATCGAGGTTCTTGATCCTTAGATCAATGGCTTCCTCAATTCCTAAGATACAAGCCTCATACTCTGCCATATTGTTTGTACAGTCGAATGATAGTCTTGCAGCAAAAGGGAGATGTTTTCCCTCAGGGGTGACGATGACTGCCCCAATTCCATTGCCATAGACATTGACAGCTCCATCAAAGATTAACTTCCATCTGGATTCGGGATCTGGACCTTCGCCGAGTAGTGGCTCGTCACAATCCTTCATCTTTAGATACATGATTTCTTCATCAGGAAAGTCAAACTTAATTGGTTGATAATCCTCAATTGGTTGATGAGCCAGATGGTCGGCAAGAATACTGGCTTTGATGGCCTTCTGAGTGTGGTATTCGATGTCATATTCTGATAACAACATCTGCCAACGGGCGATCCTTCCGGTTAAGGCGGGCTTTTCAAAAATGTACTTGATCGGATCCATTTTGGATATCAACCAAGTAGTATGATTGAGCATATAGTGACGAAGACGCCTAGCAGCCCAGGCTAATGCACAACAAGTCTTTTCAAGTAGAGAGTATCGGGACTCGCAGTCCGTAAACTTCTTGCTTAGGTAGTAGACAGCGTGTTCTTTCCTACCGGTCTCATCTTGTTGTCCGAGTACACAACCCATGGAGTCCTCCAATATGGTTAAGTACATGATCAAAGGTCTTCCTTCAACTGGAGGAATAAGTATTGGAGGTTCTAGCAGGTACTCCTTGATGCTGTTAAAAGCTTTCTGGCAATCCTCTGTCCATACCACTTCTTGATTTTTGCGAAGTAGCTTGAAGATGGGTCCACAAGTGGCTGTCATATGGGATATGAATCTAGAGATGTAATTTAAACGTCCAAGAAATCCCCTTACTTGCTTCTCAGTTTGAGGAGCAGACATTTCTCTGATATATTTGACCTTATCGGGATCTACTTCGATACCCTTTTGACTTACAATGAAACCTAGGAGTTTTCCCGATCTCACGCCGAATGTACATTTGTTGGGGTTTAGGCGAAGCCGATATTTTCTCAAGCGTTGAAACATCTTTAACAAATACTCGACATGCTCCTCTTCAGTTCCTGATTTGACAATCATGTCGTCGACATACACTTCAATTTCCTTGTGTATCATGTCGTGGAAGAGAGTGGTCATGCCCCTTTGGTAGGTAGCACCCGCATTTGTTAAGCCAAAAGACATCACTTGATAGCAAAAGGTGCCCCAAGGTGTAATGAAAGACGTCTTTTCTCTATCTTCAACAGCCATTTTAATCTGATTGTATCCGGAAAAGCCATCCATGAAGGAGAACACCTTGGATTTGGCAGTATTGTCGACCAATATGTCAATGTGGGGTAAAGGGAAGTCGTCTTTCGGACTAGCTTTGTTTAAATCTCGGTAGTCGACGCACATCCTGACTTTACCATCCTTCTTGGGAACATGCACTATGTTGGCCAACCATTGAGGATATTCTGATGTAACGAGAAATCCAGCATTAATCTGCTTTTACACTTCCTCTTTGATCTTTAGAGCCATGTCAGGGCGAGTTCTTCTCAACTTCTGCTTGACTGGCGAACATTCAGGTTTTAGAGGTAAGTGGTGCTCCACAATCTCAGGATCCAATCCTGGCATATCTTCGTATGACCACGCAAAGATATCCACATACTCTTCAAGAAGCTTGATTATTTTCTCTTTGACGGACGCATCCAATAACGCCCCAATCTTAATTTCCTTCTTTTCTTTTTCAGAACCCAAGTTGATAACCTCTACTGCCTCTTCATAAGGCTGAATGGTCTTCCTCTCTTGCTCTAATAGGCGCTTGATCTCATCCAGAATTTCTTCATCCTCTTCCTCTTCCGCTTCGTAAACAAGGAATTCAAAGTTGGGAGGGAGCCTAGGGTTAAGGTGTTCGACAAGTTTATTGGTGCTTAGTCTGCATATGATGGATGATTGATTTTAGTAAAGAATGAAAAAATGCAGACTCTTTGAAATTGAAAAATATATTTTTGGTTTTTTTGGTATTACCATTTTTTTGAAAATAACAAAAAAGAAAAAGACAACGTAGAAATACGTAAAAGTTGTGATAGAAACAACTATTTTTATTAATTGATGATAGTACATTAAACAAACCCTACATGAGTCTCCCTTCGCTTTGGGCGAGACGAAGGGTTTTTTTTTAAAAAGATAAATAAACAAACACATTACTTTGAAGACTGGATAACAAAAGGAACATCAATAGCAACCCAATTGCGGCAAGCTCCTCCGGGCGTTACAAGGACATGTGCTGTTTCTTCCGGCCCATCTTCAGTGATGGCATTAGCCTCCTTTGTGGAATGAATGAAACTGGCACTGCGGAAAATGTTCTCGAGCGGTTCAATGCTAGTGCTTGGTTCGGTAACTCTTGTAGTTGGAGTGAAACCTAACCCTTCTCTATGCTTACGCTCCGGCAAACTTATCGTCTTTCCCCAATCCGGGAACAAGTCATCTTGTACCACTCTTTGTGCACTCTTGAAAGAAGACATGGATGCTCCGTTCTTTGTGGCACTCTCATCATTTAAGGAAAGACCTTGCAATGATGTCCCATCAACAATATCATCACCAATGAAAGAGAAAGCTGACAGATGGCTAATCAACAGAGCTTCCTCTCCTCCCACAGTTACTAGCTTTCCATTCTTCACAAATTTCAGCTTTTGATGCAGCGTGGATGTCACTGCTCCGGCCTCGTGGATCCACGGTCGGCCTAACAAACAACTGTACGCTGCTTGTATATCCATTATTTGGAAGGTAATTTGGAAAACAGATGGCCTGATTGTAATAGGTAAATCCACCTCCCCAATCACTGATTTCTTCGAGCCATCGAAGGCTTTAACAACTACCCCACTTTGCCTCATGGGGGCCCCCTGGTAGGAAAGCTGGTCAAGGGTTGTCTTGGCCATTACATTCAATGAAGAGCCGGTGTCTACAAGTACGTTTGATAAAGCATCCGACTTGCAGTTCACCGATATGTGTAATGCCAGATTATGGTGCCTTCTTTGCTCGGGGAGTTCCTCATCACTGAAGCTCAAACTATTGTAGACAGTGATGTTTCCGACAATACCTCCGAATTGGCTAAGGGTTATGTCGTGCTCCACGAAGGCTTGGTCCAAGACTCTCATCAACGATTCTCTATGAGCGTCGGAGTTTAACAATAAGGACAACATAGAGATTTTGGAAGGCGTTTGCAACAACTGGTCCACGACCTTGTATTCGCTCTTCTTGATTAGCTTTAACACCTCATCGAGATCCGAATCGGCATTTGCCCCACTGGATTGACCTACATCTTTACTTGTGCAGGGGTCTTGGGTTTGCTTTGGTTTAAATACCGGGGTACTGACCTTCTCTTGGACTGTTGTAGGAAGAACACGTCCACTCCTTAGCACTTTGCTACTGTCCGTGATATTACCGACAGGGGCTAAGGGGGGAATAGGTACCTCTTGACCGTTGTTCAACATGGTTGCAAGGTACTTGTAAGGAACTGCTTTTTTGGAAGTGTATGGGGCAGGTCCCGGTAAACATATTACGAGTGAAGTAGCAGCAGGCTCCTGGCTGCTGAAAGCTAACTCCAAGTGTTCTGGGATATCAAACTCCAGGACTATAACACATACACTTTTGTCACTTTTTGTGACAATAAGCTCCTTTTTGTCCATTAGTCCTTGTATGTCGTTTTGGATTTGCATACATCCTTGAGGACTTTCCGAACACTCTTTGCAACTAGCATGATCATGCTTGAACATAGTTGCCTTACACATCCTGATGTGTAGTGGAACTAAAGGCGTCCTGATATCTTGGGCCTTCAAGATAGGACTGGCTTCTTGATGCCCTTGAACCATGTTGATAGAGGGACCATGGTTCGGCAGAGGGTTGGTTTGAACATTTGGATTTGAGTCCTTGAAGGTCAGAACTTTGGTACGGATTAGCCTTTGGACCTCATTTTTAAGGACAAAGCAATGTTCAATGTCATGGCCTGGTGCCCCTTGATGGAATGCACAAGTAAGGTCAGGGCGATACCATGGAGGTAATACATTTGGTACGGGAGGGGGTGCTCTTGTTTGTACAAGATTTCTTGCAATTAAAGCCGGGAGCAAGTCCGCGTACTTCATGGGTATCGGGTCGATGGCTGTTCTTGGGCGATTTTGATGATTGAAGGGTTGTTGAGGATTTTGAGGTCGAAACTGTTGTTGGCCTTGCGGGCGAGGTTGTTGATAATGTTGTTGTGGATTTTGTGGGTGTTGTTGTTGATATGATTGTTGATAATGAGGGGGAGGCCTTTGCGGGATCTGAATTTGGTAGTTTGGAGGTGTAGAGATGGAAGGTGAAATGGCAGAGACATGTGGATATGCTGAGTACCCTTGATGAGGTCCTCCATGGCCAACCATGCCAATATCCTGTTCTTTCTTCCTTGGGTAGCTACTCCCGAATCTCTTCGTGCTGCTAGATGGAGCACTTTCCTTCACTAAGCGTCCTTCTCGGACCGCATCTTCCAAACGTACGCCCATGCTTACCATTTCTGTGAAGTCACTTGGCGCACTCGCAATCATTCGCTCATAATAAAAGGAACCAAGAGTGTTCAAAAAGATCTTGGTCATTTCCTTTTCTTCTAGAGGCGGGCTAATCTGAGCCGCCACCTCTCTCCACCTTTGTGTGTACTCTTTAAAGGTCTCTTTGTCCTTCTGGGTCATGGCTCGGAGTTGGTCCCGGTCCGGGGCCATGTCCAAATTGTATTTATATTGGCGGACAAATGCCTCTCCCAAGTTGTTGAAGGTTTGGATCTTGGTACTATCCAAACCCATGTACCACTTTAAAGCGGCACCGGTTAAACTATCCTGGAAGTAGTGGATGAGCAATTGATGATTGTCGGTTTGAGTCGACATTTTCCTAGCGTACATTACTAGGTGACTTTGCAGGCAAGTGTTCCCCTTGTACTTTTCAAAATCCGGGACCTTAAATTTAGGAGGGATTTTGATGTTGGGTACAAGGCAGAGGTCATGGGCGTTTTTCCCGAATAAATCCTTCCCTCGGAGGGCTTTAATTTCCTTTTGCATTTCATCAAATTTTTCTTGGAAATCAGCCATCCTATCTTGGGCACCTAAACTTTCGGCATGAAAGATAGGCCCATGATCAAACGGAGTGGTATGAACCACCGGCGCTGAGAAGGCTGTAGTAGCCTGGGTGAAGGTAACTTCGGGTTGAGAGACCGGAGTCTCTTGAAGAGTAGTGGGAATAGGGATGAATTCTTCGCCAAAGTCGAATGGCATGCCCCATGTACAACCGGGGGGTCTAGTGTATTGCTGAGTACTGGCATGTAATGTTGGAGTTGAAGTAGATGCTGACGCTTGAGCTTGAGAGCTAGAGGGAGGAGGAGGTGTTGACGGAATTTGTGCGGCCGCTAGTAACTTCACTAACTCCGCTAATTTTTCCATCTCCGTTCGCATAGATGTCAACTCTCCACGGAGCTCCTGATTTTCTTGTTCTAAATTCTCCATCTTTCTCTTTATGGTTGCTCGGGTATTGTATGTGTGGGTTGCTTTGGGACGACGAGCCACTTTTCCTCACGGGAAGACGCGTAGTGTTGCGAATGAAATGCGAACACTGAATACTCAATTCGGATTGTAAGAATTCCTGAGGATAAGAAAAGGGAAATGAGTTTTGGACTCGTAGATGAACGTATGCATGATATGAATGATGTATGTAAATGCATGAAAAAAAATTTATTTTGCTTTACAAGGAAATTAAAAGTGTGCAATTAATATTAGCAATTAGAAGTATTAAAGGCCGGGAAATTAACATTGTCCAAAATATATTTATTTGATTGAATAACATTGGGATTACAAAGTGTAATTAATGCTAATACAAATCAAATAGCCGCTCGCTTTTCGGCCTTGTCTATTTCCTCCCTATAGAAATCTACAGTATCCTTGCAGAATTTCATGAACTTCTGGATTTCTTTAGGAAAATAAGGCATGACCATCTCGGCCTTTGCTAGTTTCTTCGGAAGCTTGGCAATGACCAAGTTTGAGAATGCGACCAATCTAGTGAAGTCCTCACTTAGTCGGGTGGCGTCTTGCCATACAAACTCAATCACTTCCTTGCGTTGGGCTAGCTGGATATTTGCACTTCTAATCTCATCAAGGAGTCGTGCAATATGGTTTCCATGCTCTCTTGCAATCTTATCGAAGTATTCTTCAAATTTTTTGATGTCCGCTTTGAGACGATTGCATTGTAGCTTTCCTTGATGAGAAAGACCTTTATATTTTTGCCGTTGGACACGTTCGACTTGGAGCTGCTCTTTATAGTCCTTTACGACTTCTTGGAGTTGTTGATTTTTCTCTTGAAACTTCAACCTCCATTTCTTTTGGGCTTCGATGGCTAGCTCGCCGAACTTTTTAAGTTCTTGGTTGGAATGCAAGACTCTTTCCAACTCCTCGTCCTTGGCTACAAGGTTGGCATCCGCACTAACCAAACCGCCTCCAATCCAATCTCTCTTCCCCTCGGAGATCTTTAGCCGCTTTTGGCACACTAGGAGAGAATTTGTCGCTTCATCTCGATCTCTCTTTGTCCTAGTGATTTCTCCTAAAGCTTGAAGGTGCTTTAATTCTAACTCTCCATTTTTATTTTGGAGTTCTCGAATTTTAGCTTTGAGCTCCTCCGCTTCTTTGTTGGGAATGGTTGCAATGGGTTTAGGTGTAGGAGGTTTTGGAGGGCATATGACCTCAAAGGGTAGCTTGATTGTTTTAACCCTCTTCTTCACCCATTGAGTATAGAGAGGCTTGGCCACACAATTCTTCTTGCCAACCTTTCCTTTGCGCACTTGATTCCAAGCTCTTCAGATTTTCTCTAGCAAGGCCGGGTCTTGATCTCCTTCCCTTAAGATGAAAGGTTCTAACAAGAGATCACCGGGTTTGTCCTCCACGGGATAGCCTAGCTGGCGGAGAGAGAGGACCGGATTGTAGTTAATGCATCCTTTAGTACCAATGAGGGGTACATTAGGGAAATCCCCACAACTTAGGATGACTTCCGGGTCCTATAAATCCGGAGAAAACCAATGGATGTCTTTCTCGGTAAGAGCTAACATTCTTTGCGACCATTGAAGCTTGGCCCGGTTTTCCATAAAATCCCGGCTTCTTGGCATGTGGGATGTCAACCAAATTTGTACCAAAGAAGTACAACAAGAAATTGTGCGTCCTCTCCCTTGTCCATGCCTTGAATAGAGGGAATGATAAAAATCCGCCAAAAGGGTGGGAACCGGATTTTTAGTCATGAACACTTTTTTGGCCGGAAGGTCTACAAAGTCGTTCATATTGGGGAATAGAACTATTCCATACACCAAAAGGGCTAGGATTGCGTTGAATGCCTTCCCCTCTTTGTTAGCAAACAAAAACCGAGCTTGGGCCTCCAAGAACCTTCTCGTGAAACCCTTAATGTTCCCTCTAGTTTCCAACTGAGGTGCTATGTCTTGAACATTAACGTGTAAGGATTCGGCGATGGCCTCTAAAGTAGGGTCTTTTCCCGGACCGAGATAAAGCCCATGGTCTTTCATGCTACAACCCAAAATCTTCTCAAATTCTTCCAAGGTTGGAGCTAATTGGAAGTCTTGAAAGGTAAAGCACCGGAGAGGTGGGTCAAAGAATTGAGCCAAAGTGGTTAATGCCACCGAATCTATCTTCACGGGTAGGAGGTCGAATATTAGTCCATAACTTGCTTCAAAGTGGCTCTTGTCGTCCGAAGAGAGCCATCTACTCAAAGCTAGCAAACTTTCCACTTTAGGGGCCTTGATCTTGAAAGCGAGCGTATTTCTATTTTTGGAAGCCATATTCTTTTTGCTAATATTTGGTTGCTCTTTTTAATTTCCTATAAAGCAAAGTGATATGCGAAAATTATTTTCATGAATGTATGGTATGCATAGGTATGATATGTATGTTCAAAATTTCCCCCCATCCTCACATGTAGGCTCTAAAGATGAGATTCCCTAAAAAGGTCCCTAGAGTCATGGATCCCACGTGGAATTAAGGTCGTCGATTGCGAACTTCGCATGACTTCAATTCATTCCAAGTGAAAATCTCCTCTAGGCGGGGTTTGGCATCCTACCTCACAGACATACGTCAACGCGGGCTTCCGCTCACAACCACCATTCTAACTTAATTTTCCCTCAAGCTCGGGTAGAGAGCCTCACACGTCCGGCATTAACCGAACAATGTGGAGTAACATCGCTCAAGTAACAAACCCCACAATTGATATATATAAATATGAAGCAATATGAAATATAAATATAGAGCAAAAAGAATAGAAACGAATAATGATAAGAAGATACAAGCGCGCAAGCAAAGCAAAAACATTTTAGCCTAAAAGCCGACTAAGATAGGCTTGACTCGTCATACAAAAACAAAGTGTTTTATGCATGTCCCCAGTGAAGTCGCCATTTTTGTCGCGTCGAATTTCGGATATCAAGCTATTGAGAAGCGTTGAATCACTGATTTTAAATCACGACTGAACTTTTACTTTTTCGGGGAGAAAAGGAAAAAAGTTCGAAATTACCTTTAGATAAAAGATTTAGGTTCGAGAGTCGATTACTGTGAGGGGAAGGTATTAGCACCCCCCCACATCCGTTGTACTCAACGGGAACCTCTTAGAGTCGACTTAGGCTTAAAATGTTTTCAAAGTTTTGCTTTGCGTGCTTGAACATATAAAAGGGAAAAAGAAAATATGATACGAAAGGAAAAAAAGAAGTTTTTATTAACGGGCTTGACAAGATGTGAATCCTGCTCCTACGTATCTCCCGGTTAGTCGGAGAATTCAAAGCGTACGTAGTTCTTTGCATGGTAGAAAAATTTGTATGTTGGTTCGTTTTAATAAAAAAAAAGATTTGAAAACGCACAATGGCGTAAAACGTTTAAATGACGGACGCACATTAAGGCGATGGAAATCGCACAAGGCGTAAAAGTTTTAAAAGATAAAAAGACGGACGCACATTAAGGCGATGGCAATCGTACAAGGCGTAAAAGGTTTAATGATAAAAAGACAGACGCACATTAAGGCGATGGAAATCGCACAAGGCGTAAAGGTTGAATGAAAAAAGACAGACGCACATTAAGGCGAGGTAATCGCACAAGGCGTAAAAGTTAAATGATAAAAAGACAGACGCACATTAAGGCGATGGTAATCGCACAAGGCGTAAAAGGTTGAATGATAAAAAGACAGACGCACATTAAGGCGATGGTAATCGCACAAGGCGTAAAAGGTTGAAATGATAAAAAAGACTGACGCACATTAAGGCGATGGTAATCGCAC